>CM064066.1:30528519-31728519 GCA_032594955.1 Panicum miliaceum | reverse complement strand
ATAGAAACTGACAAACAAAAGGAAGAGTTCCGTACCCTCCACCGTGGTCTTTGCGCTAAGATGAAGCGCTTATATGAGACCATGGGGCACGAAGATCTTTACAATACAGCTCCATAGGCGTGCCCTTAGTATCTTTCCCTTAGGTGCTTTTAGATTAGGTTTGTTTTCCTTTCATTTATTTTCCATTTAGATTTGTAAGCACCTCCATTTTAAATTCAATAAAGTTTAGACTCACCGGTCATCCAACACGGTAGAGTCCTTTGTGTCACTTGCTTGTCTTTGTTGGAAGAAGCACATAGGTAAAAACAAGTGTGGGGGAGAGCCACGGACTCTCCAGCGCTGACATGATGCAGCAACACCCACAAACAGAGCACACCACGCCGCTCTAGCACATACGAGAAAGGAGAGCTAGAGCCGGGCCCATAGGGGTTCGGCTGAAACAGGGGGTGGCCCACTCAGGCTCATCTTCGTCCACCGCGTCGGTTTGTGTCTCTAATCTCTCTGATTCATGAGTTCGAATGAATTTTAAAACCTAATCCATTAAAATCAAACTAAAATAAAATGAATCAGCATCTCCACTTGCTCTACATATTTTTTAGGGTTGGCTTGCATATGTTTTATCCCACGCTTATCATCTTGATGCTTGTGAACAGATATCTTTAGGACAACATGGTCATCTAAGTAGTTGATGTTTGTAGTATGGTTTGATGACATGACCTTAGCTCTTGATCAAGAAACTTGGAAAATTTATTTGAAATATTTTAAAAGTCGTCACAAGCTCCTCTTTGATATGCAAAGTCCCACCACAGCCATATGATGAGATATCTTGAAAAACCATATGCATATGCTGCTTGTCTTTGCATTGAGCTTTATAAAATTGTTGTGACCCTTGTGAGAATTCTTTTCATACTTTCATGATCAAGATTCTCGTGCACACCATATACCCCTTGCTATGCTTCTCTGAGAAGTTTGCGTTGTACCATCCATCCATTCCACAAGTAAATGCTCCACAATATGTGTTGGTCTCTCTCTCCAGTTATTGTTAAAAAAGAGACATCGGCTATCAAAAAAAATGGACACATGAAGGTCCAATAAAAAGAAAGAGAAAGATAGTCGTGTTCTCAAAAGAATTTATAAAGGGAGAGAGATCATACAAAAGGAATTCTCATTTCATCCACCATTCATTATCCATCATATTTATATAGGTGGACATCTTGATTTGATTGTATGACTTGTTCTTCTTCTTGGATTTGATTTTTGACTTTGTAATAGGTGTGATACAAGTATTCCTTATCATTCGTACACTACCTTGAGCTTGACATAAAGGCATCATTAGAAGTAGGATGAAGAAGGTAAGTTTATTGCCTTGGTGAGGATGTATATACATTGAGCAATCTGAGAGAATCAAATGAGGAGCTAAGAAAGGTTTGTTTCTGAAAACTTATTGAAAAAATCCCAAGTTGCTTGACAAAAGGAGCAGAGGAGAATGTTTCAAGATCGTTCCATTCCTTAACTGCCCAAGACGATCTGATAGACACTTCAAAGTTCACAAGTGCAAGGTATCACTTGGAATATCTCTTATGCTCACTTCGTACCTTTGGAAGTCATGTTTTACCTAAGTCCTTTCTTCTTCACTCGAGGACGAGCAAAGGCTAAGTGTAGGGGTGTTGTTGACAGCTCTTAAGTATCAAATCCAAATCGTCAACTCGTGCATAAACACATAAAAGATGATCATAAACAATAGTGATAGGAGTTATTACTAATGAATTCCACAAGTGTGGATATTTGTATGCAGGTCCATTAAAAGAGGAAACACACCTCAAGAGCAAGGAAACACACTCTCAACCAATCAGGAGCAAGCACGCGGATCCATGGGTCCACAAAACGACCAAAACCACCTTAAACAGTATGGTGCACCTGTTACCGCCATGAGGGGCCACATGACAGTAACCCAGACGAATACGGTAGCGAAAGGCGGTGGCCAGGGGTCGGCCGAACCACTACTTCGGTGGAACTGGCCCTAGCCCCCCTCGTCTCCAGCTTCCACATGGCGCTCCCTAAAGTATGTTGCACATGCCTCCACCTGAATTACCGTCCAGAACCTCCTCTTCCAAGCCTTTAAATACTAGGTGGGGAGGCTTACATTTGACATCACCAACACCACTACTTGGAGAAACACCACTACCACTTGAAGATTTAGTGCTCTACTCCATGGCGAAGCTCTGCTTAGGCTAGCGCTTAGAATAGGGAGAGAGAGAGATAGAGGGGGCGAGGGAGTAGCTTGGAGGAGTGTTGAGTTCCTCGGCACTTTCCTTCAGTCATGTACCTCTACGGATGTTGTCTTTGTTCCGAGTAAAGTATGTAAGTATTCGTGATTCCTTCTTCTGGTTTAGTACTTATTTCTAAGTGAGATCAGTTCTCTTACTTGCGATTTCGTCGCTCCGTATTTATATGGAGTGCTACCGTTTGCTACAGGTCGATAGACATAGTTAGACTGCAGTAGTAATTAGTAGCGTAGATGTGGTGTCTAGACTAAGGGTTATCCTTCGTTTGCCTTATATCCCACGGGCTGCTAGAGGTAGGCCGTAGGAGGCGACATTCCTATTGGTCCTTTGTAATTCTCCACATTTGGATATAGCGTAGAGCCATTGGCCAGAGTTGCCTAACCATTTCAGGGGTAAACCGGTGCCCGAAGCGAGTATTTTTACCTTAGAGATAGACCTTTAATTTATCTAAGTGCTATCCATAGGAATCCTCTCTATCCTTCGCCTACCTTATTTGGTTGATTGTCCTTGGATATTAGAGTTGTAGGTTTACACACACGTTCCCTTAGATTCGATACCCTTGGAATACTCTGAGTTGAAAGCTACAATGGTATCCGTGCGTTTGCGGATTTATTCGCATTCCTTAAATATCATATAGTATAATGTTAATTCAATTTTTTAGTAATGTTATGGACAATTTGTTAGTAATATTAAATACTCGGTATTTGATAGAAAACACATTTTTCTCAATTATATGGTGAAAACGTTATATTGATGCATTAGCATCGTGGCATCAGTGGAAAAATAACTGAATTGCATTTACGAGTTCAATGACAAATTGATCAATTACTTACAAGATATTGTAGTCATTTACTTTTAGTTTGGAATATTCACAGGATCTGCACACTCTGCGTCAATATTTATTTTTGTAGCTGCAAGCCGTATGTCTGCATCTAGGTGAATTTTAGGATGGTCAACAAAGTATCTAGGTACCACTTCTATATCAAGACTCGGTGCTATACAACGTATGTTCTTGCATCACGCTATACACTGGTAATCTTCAGAAGTTTCATCCATTTCAATAACATGGTCAACTGTCTCTGGATAGGAAAAAGGTCCAAGCATAAATCTGACAACTGATTGTGTACACAAGTGTGTTGGAACGTTTAAGATGCACTCTAATGCAAACATCCATTTCTTCTATACAACATCCAAGTGTCAGAGTCTAAGGTTCTAGTATTAAACCGTCGTTAGGATCCAATAATTTAGCTCGTATATTTGCAGCATTAGGTGCATCTGGAAACTGAACAATATATGTGTCGCTGGCAATACTCTGAACATGCAGCCATAGTCCAGAAGATATCTCAAGAGCCGTAGCTAAGTCTGACGCAGAGTAAAATATTTGGTCGCTGGTACAAGTAAAGACAAACGATTCTAAATGTTTATATTGGAGCGGCTTACTGCATAAAGAAGTAGGGAGATAACAACTTGCTTCCCGTGTAGTACCATCACAGTCAAAGTTTAATAGATTCGTAGGATCATCGTACTGCATACTCAATGGAATATCTTCTCTAAACCCTCTCACTTGGAGAGTAAGCTGAAAAGTTAACATTTTTTTTATGAGGATGGCCGTCATCAATAGAACAATGCAGTGGGTCGCTAGTTGGAATGTGAAGTTTAATAACTGATGGCACTGGTGTGCTGTTTTGAGACCATACCACACACTTGTAGGAAACCCTATCCTGTCTTCGTTGTATTTTCAACAAACTCAAGTGAGCAATATGGACTAAGGATATATTCCACAGCATCTTCGGTTCGCGTGTGCAATGGTAAGCCATCAATAGTTATAAGGATGTGTCAGTGAGCTAAATCGAAGGCAAATTCATGTGCAGGATGTCACTGCCTGAACTTAAGAAGAGCTCCACAGGGAGTAATAGTCGTAAATGTTTGACGAATTCCAGCATACGCAACCTTGGCATCATCATCATTTGTAAAGGAAAAAATACATTCTCGGCGATATCTAGTGCATGAACTTCAATAGTTCCCTTCTTGCATAACATAGTTTGAATTTTGAACAGAGCCTTAGGAATGGTGGTATATGCAGTATCTGGAGTCACGTAAATTACCATTGGGAACCGTATGGATGTGCAATCTCGGAAGTTCAATTGCAATCGGCACATGAAGCATTTTTTAACCATTACAACTGATGAAATAACACTCTGAACAGGAATGGTCCATAACAAAAGTATCAACATTGTATATTTTTTTAGTCAATGGAAATAGAAAATTGTCATACATATGTATAAAAAAAACGCATGAGAGGCATCATCGAAGTTTTAGTGTATGTAAAGAATGCAAATTAAGGTAAAATGAGCACGTAAAAACAACAATGACATCCATAACAAGTTAGGTAAAAGATAAAATTTGGATATAAGAATCTGCTCGTACAAAAGAACTCATGATTCAGCAAAAAAGGATGAAAATCGTAAAGAGGCTCGAATTTAATTGGTGATTTTTTTGCGGCACTTAAGCATACGAACAATCAAAGTAGGATCAAAATATTAGTTCGCGTAAGTTTAGAAAAATATATATACTCAACCATTCATCTACAACCTAGATTCATAGAGCAGAACGCTTCTGATTCACAAACCAACAAAGAAAGCATACCTTAGATGTCAATAGAATAGCAAGAACTCAATGAGCGTAGTGTTGTTTGAAATGTGCATGTAAACTGTTATATAGGAAGTGGAAACCGCCATAAGTTTAGTATTCACGAGGAAATATACAAAAGACTCCTGGACTATACGTGTTAGCGCTTGAAGGCACTAAAATGGTTAGCCAGTAAATAAAGCAAACAAAAAAAAGATACAAAACGTGCAAAAACACTGGGTTACCTTTTATACCAACCGACTCTTCAAATTTTGATTTAGAATTTTTGGGTCATGGTAGTATGTATGTACAGTTATCGTGAATTAACTAGAGTTTGTAGAAGTGGTCGATATTTTACTTAATCATATATTTAAACTCGTTATCATAAAGAAACAATTCTATAATTATTACTTTTGATATGCAGAGAGTGCTCACTCTCTGGATCAGCATGGAAGAATCTGAACTCATCAGACAAGCTGCTCATTTGCAATGCGCACTGAGAGGAAAAAAAACTCATTTTCATTCATTTCCCCTGTACAACAAAAACTACTGTGATGACCCATTTCATGTCCCTTTTCTTCCATAGGATATACAAAAAAAACATACCACTAGTCACGTCACCTCTCCCCCGTAGAGGGACACGATGGCCAAACAATTAATCTGAGTACTGAATTGGTACCAAAATGATAAGTTATATTACACAAGAACCACATTGTCCTACAAGAAACTACTATCGACTGTGCTTCATCTTCAGCACCAATGCCTAGCTGCTCAATCTGTGCATGGAATGGCCTTTCCGCTTGATTGATCTTGTGAAATGTAACACCCTAAAATTTACCTTTAGAAGTGTCTAGTTTAGTTCTATAATTTTCAGGCTTCAAAAAGATTAATTTTTGAATATTTAAAACTCACCATAGGCTCCAATTTGAATTGTGCATTCATGCCGGTGCATATTTTATTTTTGTTTATGTTTGAGCTCTAGTTTGTTTCCAGAATTGCTCCCAAATTTTTCCGGATCTAATTCTATTTTCTAAACCTTTCTTTCGTTTTCTGGGTAAAGAAAAATCCTTTTTCCTTTTTTTTCCCCCTTTTCTTCTTTTCTTCTTCTTTTCCTTCCTCTCTTGGGTCGTTGGTGAGCTTCCTCACCGCCGGCCTGCTTCTCTCTTTCCCTCGCCGGCCCAATCCCTCTCTTTTCTTTTCCCTGGCCCGAGCTCCTCCATTCCCTTGTCGGGCTGCAGCCAGCCCAACCCGGCATCGACGCCTCCCTTCCCTCTCTTCTCTCTAGGCACCGCCGACGGGTGGACCCCATCTATCGGGGTATTCTTCTCCCCCGAGCCGGACTCGGGTTCGCACCCAACCGAGCTAGTTCGGGCCCACCGGGATCGCACACCGAGGAACGACTCAGCCGCAACCCGTGTCTCTTTCTCTCCGCGCGACCCGGCCCCGCACCCCCTGCACAACGCACGTGCCGCCTTTTGCCCTAGCTCTGACATGCGCGCGACCACCGCTGCCACCCGAGCTCCTCTGCGCCCGTCACTTCTTCGGCCATGCCACCACCCGCATTAGCTTCACGGTGAGCTCCGGCTGTTTTCCCCCACTTTCCGGTCTCTTTCCTAGTCTCCTAGCCGCAGAGTGCGGCCGCCCCTCGCAGCCGTCGTTGGCCGCCGCCCCTGCCCCACCGAGGCCCCTAAACGTCCTAGCTAGCTTCCCCGTGCCGTCCTCTTGCTTCTCCCCCAGGTCGCGCATTTTTTTTGCACCGGGGTGTGAATCCCGTGCGTTCCAGCAAGCCTCCGCCGTTCACCGGCATCCCTCCGTGAAAGCATCTAGGCCCCTAATTCGAGTTTTGGTAATTAATGACAATATTAGTGGACTAACAATTTCTTTGAGAAGAAATGAATATAGGTTGGTCCAAGAGAGATGAGCATAAATTGATGTCATGAAGACACGAAACACGATCTTTATGTTAATGCCTGTTGAATTGTTCAAAGTACTTTCAGTACCGACAATCATAGGACTTAGTCATAACACGAGACCCTTGGGTTAATTTACTCCGAGTGCAATATCTCTGAAAGTAATCAATAACTTGACGTTCGGTAGATAGCTCCTTGATATGGCTCTTCAAGCGAACCAGGATTTATCCGTTCCAAATGGTACTCTGGTTTGCTTGAAGTTGTAGGCTCGATGACCTCTTCAACATTTTCATAGTTACCATGCTCTTGGTTCTGGTGAACCGTTTCGTAGTTACCATGCTCTTGGTTCTGGTGAACCGTATAGGCTAGTACTCGAAGTACTCGGAAGTATGGACTTGGAGACCCCTTCTGTAGTTTGACTCTCAAAGTTACTATCTGTGGTAAGACTAGTACTTGGAGCTATTACTGGAGTTCTTCGGACCAATCGGGTAGTCGCATCTACTCGTGATTCTCTGGTAATTATGGACTTCAGTATTACAAATGTCTCGCCTATACTGTCTAAAGTGAGACTAGTATTTGGAGCTTTTACTGGAATCTTGTACTGGTCTCGTGGGCTGTTGAAGCGTCCAAGTAGCCCGAAACATTTGAGTGAACCTTCCTAACGTAGACGGCACATAATTCATCATGGATTTGCGATTGTAATTGAGTAGTTTCTTGCTCTTGATGTCGTCGAGGGTGAGTTCCTACCAGGCAGCCTCAGACATCATGGCCTCTCGATCTGGTCCATGGGGACCCCGAGCGATGGTCATGGGACCTGGCTGTCTGGCAGGTGGGTTCCCTCCAGCCAGCCCCGATTAACGAGGCCTCTCGGTCTGGTGCGAGAGGACCCCGAGCGATGGCCACGCTACCTATCTTTCTGGAGTCGAGGTGGGGTAGTCAGGGTCGGTGACAGCGCGTCGGCGTTGCAGCGCGAGCTAAGGTTGGGACGAGTAGTCGAGGTCGCCGCTACAACGCGATGTCGCTGCGGCACGAGCTGGAGTCAAGCCGAGTAGTCGGGGCCGTCGCTATAACACGTCCATGTTGCGGCGCGAGCTGAAGTCGAGCCAAGGTCGGCGGTAGCGCGTCGATGTTGCGGCGCGAGCTAAAGTCGAGCCGTATAGTTGATGTCGGTGGCAGCGCGTCGACATTGCGGCATGAGCTGAAGTCGAGCCGAGTTTGTCGAAGTGGTCATAGCTTGACCATTTCCCATAGCTTCCATCATCGTTTTTGCTTGTTTGAGGCTTGCATCACCTTATGTACGAGATGCATGTATGCATGCGCACGTACATGCATGTATATAGGTCTTTATTTGTCCTCTTGTCAGCTCTCCATGCAGATCGATCACGCGCGCAGGCCCTTCATCAACACGCCGCCATCTGCCTTGATCAGAGCATGTAGTAGCTAGCCGCAGGTAGTAGCTGCCAGCAGGTATAAGCCGGCCGATCGTAGTAGATCGAATCCATAGCCGCCGCTTGATCAGAGGGGATCCACGTCGTGCGGATCGGAGAGAGAGAGAGAGAGAAATTGTGATTCGCCACATAAAAAACTAGTTTGATCTAGTAATAATATCTGGGTCGACTCATCCAGTTAATGATTACTGCCATCGAGTTCGCCGGTGGATCTTCGATGAACGCCCCTACCTGGCGCGTCAGCTGTCGATGTTTTACCGGCAAGCCTACCTTGGTGTACCCTAAGATAGTAGACTTGTAGGCAGGGTGTCGCCGAGATCAGAAACTCGAAGGTGCAAGCAACACAAGGTTTAGACAGATTCCGGCCTCGATGTGCGTAATATACTATGTTCTGTATGGTGATTTGTATTGCCTTGGATTGGTTATCGGCGTGATGATTGTTTGGAGGGGGTCCCTACCCGCCCTTATATAGTCTGGGGGGACAGGGTTACATGGAATCCTAGCCCGATACTAGCGTAGGAGTCCTACTTGAGCACTACTCGGGTAGTTTCCTTCTGTTCCGACTAGCCCTACTCGTATGCGAGTAGTTACAATAGATATAAGGTATGGGACATGCCCCATCCCTTATTCTAGAATATTCTATGCTATGTGCGCAGTCCCGTAGCCCCGAGTCTGACAGTGGGTGTTGGTTGTGACTTAATTAGTGAAAAATGTTGTGCTTCTATTGCCACTAATCCATCTTGCAGCTCTAGTGATTTATCTTGCTTGAGTGATGAATCTTATTGTGATAAGTCACTTCTTATGGAGAATGAATTGTTGAAGAAAGGAGTTATTTGCTTAATAAATGATTTGAGAAAGTGTTATGACAGTAGAGCCAAATTTAATCATTGTTGGACAAATAAAAAATTCACCTTGAATCAACAAGGCTTTGGGTATATTCCCAAAAAAGGGAAGGCAGCTTTTGTTCAAACAAAGACCACTTTCGTGAAGAATAGTGGCCGTCCCTTTTGTGAAAAGTGCAAGAAAACCGGTCATGAAGTGAAAAACAGCAGAAACAAGAAAGCCATATCCTTTGACTCTAGATATGTTCTTATGAAAAATTCTAGTGGTCATGTTTATGCAAAATTTATTGGTTTACCTATAGATGGTGCTAAAAAGAATGCCATTTGGGTGCCTAAAGTCTTGGTTACTAACATTCAAGGACCCAAGAAAGTTTAGGTACCTAAATGAGCTAATTTCCTTTTGTAGGTAAATTACAAGGCCCGAGGTAAGACATTGGGTGCTTGATAGTGGGTGTACTCAACATATGACCGGTGATTCAAAAGTATTTTCCTCTCTTGATGATGAAGTTATTGGTTACAATGATATCACTTTTGGTGACAATAGCAAGGGTGAGGTGAAAGGATTGAGTAAAATTGCTATCTCAAATGATCACTCACTCTCAAATGTGTTGCTAGTTGATTCTCTCAATTTTAATCTTTTGTCGGTTGCTCAACTTTGTGATCATGGTTACAAGTGCACTTAAACTAGTGATGGTGTTGAAGTTACTAGCTTGAATGGAAATGATTGCATATTCAAGGATTTTAGACATGAGAGCTTATATCTTGTGGATTTCTCTTCTAGCAATGCCAACTTGACTACTTGCTTATTCTCAAAATCATCTATGGGATGGTTATGGCATAGAAGGCTTGCTCATGTTGGTATGAGACAACTCAACCGACTCTTGAAATATGATTTAGTTGTTGGGTTGAAAGATGTGAAGTTTTAGAAAGATAAACTATGTAGTGCTTGTCAAGCCGGTAAACAAGTTGCAAGCTCACATCCCTCCAAAAGTGTTATGTCAACATCAAGACCACTCGAACTATTGCATATGAATTTATTTGGTCCAACTACATATAGAAGTATTGGAGGAAATTGTTATTGTCTTGTGATAGTGGATGACTACTCAAAATACACTTGGGTTTTCTTTCTTCATGATAAAGCCGACACATATGATATTTTCAAGAAATTCTTGACAATGGCTGAAAATAAATTTGATCACAAAGTGAAGAAAGTCAGAAGTGACAATGGAAGTGAGTTCAAGAATACAAGAGTTGAAGAACTATGTGATGAGAAGGGGATGAAGCATGAGTTCTCATGTAAGTATACACCGGAGCAAAATGGTCTTGTTGAGAAAAAGAATAGGATTTTAATCGATATGGCAAGGTCAATGCTCTCGGAGTATAATGTTTCATATAGTTTTTGGGCTAAGGCAATTAACACCGTTTGTCATGCTTCAAATAGGCGATATTGTCATAGATTCTTCAACAAAACTCCATATGAGCTGCTGATTGGAACAAAGACAAATATCTCATATTTTTGGGTTTTTGGTTACAAATGCTATCATCTGAAGAAGGGTACTCGGTTATCAAAATTCCAAAGCAAGTGTGATGAAGGATTTATTCTTGGGTATTCATCTTGTAGCAAGGCTTATCGGGTTTATAACAAATCAAATGGCGCCGTTGAAGAACATGTGATGTTGAGTTTGATGAGACAAATGGATCACATAAAGAGCAAGAAAATCTAGATGATGTGAGAAGTGATGTGTTGAGAAATGCAGTCAAAAGTATATCAATTGGTGATATTAGACTAAGAGAAGATGATGAGGAAGAAAATGGTCCATCTATCTCTATTTGGGTGAATCCTTCTACCTCAACTTGAAATGATCAAGATCAACCAATTGTGCAAGAAAGTCAGGATGATAATTCTCAAGTTCTAGATCAACCGGACTCTTCTACTTCACCATCTACATCAACTCAAGAGCTCGTTGTTCAAACAAGAATTCATCATGCCATTGCAAAAGATCACCCGGTGGGTCAAATCATGGGTGATATTAGTAAGGGTGTTCAAACTTGATCTCGTGTTGCTTCATTTTATGAACATTATTCTTTTGTCTCCTCTCTTGAGCCTAACCGTGTAGATAAAGCACTAAGAGATCTGGATTGGATGAATACCATGCATGGAGAATTAAACAATTTCACCCGGAATGAAGTTTGGGAACTAGTGCCAAGGCCCAGGAATTATAATGTTATTTGTACAAAATGGATCTTTAGAAACAAGCAAAATGAAGGTTGAATTGTTGTAAGGAACAAGGCAAGATTGGTGGCACAAGGCTTCACTCAAGTAGAAGGTTTGGATTTCGGTGAAACATTTGCTCCCGTAGCAAGACTTGAAGCAATAAGATGTGTGGGTTTGTGGCTTTAGAACCACAAATACAAATGTGGCATTTACTTAGGGCTCATACGTCTTCTCGTGATGATAGTCAATACATCCACATACCCACTTGCATTTAGAAACCAAAACATACCGCAACTGGACATGCCATATCCTATTACTGCTTGTAGGTACCGTCACAAAGTCATCTGCGACTGAAACACTTACTTTGGGCTTGTCGATACCAAATCCATCTCTCTAGGTAGCAGGATGGTACAACATACCTGCAGCATACTGTGTGGAGGGTAGCAAAACGTGCCAGAAACAAGCACCAGGAGGTCCGGAAAGGTGTTGGTGCTAATGCTCTTGGAGAGGAGGTCGTGGGGGTCACGGACGCACCAGGAGCCAGGGTCGGGGAGGAACTAGAAAGTGAAGTCCGTGGCTTTGGCAGCTGATCGAAGATGAAGGATCTTCCGGTTGGAGACGGCTTGCACCCTCGAGGAGTCCGAGGATAAGTGTAGGGTAGAGGGATCGTTAGCGGCGGAGGAACTTGAGGTCGGAGACGATACTGTGGAAGGAGGTACAGGGGTCAAAGGTGTAGGTGAGGTTTGCTACGGCGTCAAGGCAGAGAAAGATGTCCTCCAGAATCTCGCCAGGGAGGCAGGGCAGCTCCGCCATAGCTGGCCATACTTTGTCTTGCAAGATGAGGCCGCACCTCAACTATGGATGCGGTAAATTATAGTAACTTGTAGGTACCATCACTAGAGTTATCGTTAGCACTGGAAACTTAACAGCGACATTTACTTTTCTATCGTACGTATCCTCACGATGATGGTCAGTGGGTTTGTACTATTGTAATTTCCAAACGCAAGTGGGTTTGTGGATGCACTAATACTCATCGTACAAGCTTTAGATAAATGTCGCAGTGACTGTACCTAGGAGCTGTAGTGCGATAACATATTCATGCTTGTGGTTGAATCGTGACTAAAACTCCGATGTTCTTACATATATCGCTAGGATCTCGCTAGGAAGGAAGGGTAGCTCCGCCGTAGCCGGCCGTACTTTGTCTTGCGAGATGAGGCCGCACCGCCACTGTGGATGCTGTAAATTACAGTAACTCGTAGGTTCTATCACTGGAGTTATCATTAGAACCGCAAAATTGACAGTGACATTTATTTTTCTATCGTATGTATCCTCACGATAAAGATCAGTACGTCCAAAAATCCACTTGCGTGTAGAAACAAAAAAATTACGAGCGCGTATGTTGTCTTGACAACCGCAACTGCGGCCACGATCCGTATGGTCAGAAACGCAACAACATGTACCTGAGTGTTGCTGGCCCTCCCATGTGGCCATGTACCCAGTTGCCTACTACTGGAACCTTCTAGAAAACATGTTCAATACACTACGAAGAACGGTGTTGGATCGCTGCTCACAATGGTGCCATAACACACCGCTGAGGATCGAAGAACTGAACCTAAGCACTATAAACTTGGGTAGTATTTATAGCCGGACGTCGATCGGCTTGTATATACTTTTGGGATGAACAACAATAGGGCAAGAAACGTACTTGCGTTTAGGAACGCAAGTAGTACGGGAAGATATGATATATTTGTAACCGCAATTGGTAATGCGATTTATGTGCGATATGTTGTCATGTATAGTAGGTACCATCACTACGAAGATCAGGCCTTAAGTTGGTTGCGAGGATTACTACCTAATCCCAAGGAAAGCTATGATTACTCCCCTCCTGGAAAGAAAACTAGTAATTCTCTGTCTATTGTCTGATCAACACCAATTTCACACAAATTTAACAACAAGATCAGAATTCAAGTTTCCATCCATCACCTTAGCACACGAAAGTAAGACCAATTACAAACAAACTCCAGATGACATTCCTTCACTCTCTTGCATTGTTTCCACTGCTCCGAAAGATCACAGGATAACTGCAGCACACAAGCCTGACATAGCACTTGGAAGCATCATCTAGTCCTCATCACTGCTTTCACCTCGTGCAGTACTCAGGCAATTTCCTAGGTACAAAATGTGGGTATAGTGAGAGAAGTGATGAAATCAAGCATGTTTATCTAAAACAGGTAAGGATGGAAGTAGCACCTCGTTGTTCGTTGTATAACCAAACCTCTCATTATAATTTTTTCGTTCATGGTCTCTTAAGCTATACTTATGTGCCTTGTCAATGTCCAGAGGCGTACTCGGAGTATTCGGAGGTGACTTCTCAGGTGGCAGAGGTGCCTTGTCATTGTCCATAGGCTTACTCAGAGTATTCGGATGTGACTTGTCAGGTGGCAGATGTGCCTTGTCATTGTCTAGAGACTTACTTGAAGTATTCGGAGGTGATTTCTCAGGTAGCAGAGATGTTTCCTCAGCAAAGGTCCAAGGAATGGTAGACTCAGGTAGGTCAAAACTGGGAATAGAAGGGGCTTCTTATTATGTGGGCGAAACGGGAGATGGTATAATAATTGTTTCTGAAATTCAACTATCATCTCCTGCAATTTTAAGACACAATTAAGTAATCCAATAGTTGTTTCAATAATGTTACTTACAAGACATAGCACTAACCTCTGTAATGTTATCAATGTCGTCTGTCTGGTAGCCCAATATGTAAGAAAGTACATGAAATCCACGGTCAAAACTGCAACAATCATTCAACAAAGCAAAAATATTTATTTTCAGAAGCAGCAAACAACAAAAAATAAATAAAGCTGAAGAATTCAAATTGTGCTTACAGATTTTGTTGGTGCCTGACTTTTACATCTAATATTTTGAATTCGCATGATTCCAGTTTTTCTGGAATAGTGTTTTTCAAAAATGGTACTAGTCCTTTAATCTACAATAACACAGTAAGATAATTAGAAAACTAAAATTGCATGCATTTTATTAAGAAGCTTTCAAGGTGAAATTTAATGTTACCACATCATTGATCATCAATGATACACCAGGCAAGGAATCAAATTTACGAATCACATAATTATCAATGTCTACCACCGCTAAGTTCCAATGATATTAGCATGGCAGACTGGAACAAATATCTGGAAAAAGGAAAAATAATTAAAAATCAACTACAAACAAAGAAAAGAAAAGGCTGAAAGTTAAATATTAGAAAATATTTCTAGAATAAAAAATGCCTACCAATCCTGTGTTCTCCAGCTTGTCCTTCGCAAGTTGCCGTTTTGTTTTGGCATTACTTGTTTCAAAGTTGATAGATTTTAGTTCATCCTAAAATAAACAATATAATGAAATAAACAGAATAGATAGTGAAAATGAAAGAAAACAACAATGTCAAAGTGCACTAATTAATGCTTACCATAGTGATCTTATCATTATACACAAAATGCAACAAATTGCCTATCATATGAAGAAAAATGGTTGAGACATTTCCTCCTAGTTCTAAGAATCGTACAATTTGTCTCTCATTTAGTATTATACCTGGGCCTTCAATATCCACTACCACATTGCTACAAAGAACTTCATCCATCAATTTAGACCTCTGTATAATATGTTGATCATACAATTTGTCGAGTGCAGATGTCAATTTCAGGATCTCCACTGCGACATTGCCATCAAAAGCTTCATCATTCAGTGCATGTGTCAATGTCAGGTCCTGATCATTCAAAATTCTATGCATGTGTTTCAAAGTCATACAGTTTATCCTCTTGAAGCTTGGTGATCACAAACTGAACCTCATTACATTTCCCCCTTTTGTTTGCCTCTATAAGCAATGTCAGAAAAGTGTTGTTCTTTTCCTTCAGAAAAGTGTTGTTCTTTTCCTGCAGTATCTGGCTATTAGGAAGAGAACTTTGACGAGGAGCATCTGGCATGTAGCAAGTTTCAGAAACATTTTTCATCAACAGGAGGTACATAACAATTAAGTAACAATGTTATATGGAAGAAATTGTAGATTACAAATAAAAAATTTTAAGATGCAAACCGGAGGCATAATAAAAGAGGGAAAACCTTTTCTCTAAGAACACTAGACACTTGAGCATATGAAAAACATGGCACAACCTTCAATTTACAATGTTGCAAAATACCTTTTTTTCCACTTTTGTATCGGCTTCCAGAAGATCATTAATTTTTTTATCATCAAAGAATGCAAACACAGGAAGCATACACAGATTATCATTAATGCTTGACTCCAGGTTGTCCAAGTACAGTATCTAAAATGGTTTAGCACCATCAACCAAAGCAATAATATAATCAATAAATAGGAACATGTAAAATGAAATCCAATTACTATTAACTAGGGACACATGTAAAACAACGAAGAGACTCACCATCGGCAATATTGCACATCCTTTGATATAGGAACTGCTTGCTTCCTTTTCCTTCTTCCAATCAAATGTGGCTTACCTCAAATCTTCTAGCACAAGCTTTGTAACACCCCAAAATAGCAGCAACATTATTCTGGAGCGTTACTACACAACGCTACAGCTAAAACAAGCACACACAAAAAAAACAAGAAAGAGCTACACAAAAGAGCAAGCGGAAGCAACAATTAAATCATTTAGATGAATCAAATAGTACAACTTCATGGCCAAGCATTATTATTACAACACATGCGTTCAAACATATGCATATAAAAGTGTGTGCACACGTGCTATTACTCCCAACCAGCGAAGCACCCTTCAACTCAAGAACCTGCGGAGGGGGAAAAATGTGTGAGATTTATGGAAACCTCAGCAAGCAAACTGCTTCAACCATGATATTTAAATCATATAATATTTATACATCAATTAAAGAGGCATTATAAAGATACATGAACAAAATAACTCAATTTATAACTTCGAGTAGTAAGAAGAATCTGTACTTCACAACATAGGTTTATAATGACAATGTAGAAGGTGCAATGCAATGCATGATTTTACTTCTACTCACTCATCCTCAAGGAAGGAAGTAGGGCTGCAACCACATTGCTATATCTCAACGTGCGTTGCAGTACCGGTACTTACCACACCAATTCGGCTACGGTTTCTTCATATGCATAACCAACATGAGAATGCAAATGCAAGATTGCAATGCAAGAACTTCATAGAAGTAACTTCAAGGATAAAATTCAATTTTCAGATTGTGTTGCTAGTGTAAGTACTGAAATTAAGTAGAAGCAATTCCAACAACAAAGTGAAAGCGTGAAGACCACAATGCTACGTTTACTTGCCATCACCGAAGATCAAGAACGTAAGCTAAGTACGATCTGAAGGTACACCATCTATTCATAAATATAACTCAGCACCAACACAAACATACAAGCAAAAACAAACATATATTAAAGCGTTCCTACTCCCGAACCCTACATCCTCACACAAACACACACTAATCTAGACATGACAGCAGCACTGCATCTTATGTTTTTCGTATCCTTTAATCCTGATGGATAAAATTTCCCATCTTTTACCATCTGAAAGGTAACTACAGAACCTACAACTTTCTAGTTATCCAAAAGTAGAGGAAAAATCATCAACATTGGGTAATTTCGAGGTAAATCTTATTCTGACAATCTGACTGATGCTGCACAACAGTCCTACTAATACAGTCATAACTGAAGCTCCAAAATTCGGATGAATATGAACTTTACCAATCTCGAAAGCTTGTAAAATTATGTAGAACCCTTACATATATAAAAATTCCAATATTGTTATTAGCTTTGACTAACTTCAATTTAACAGACTCTGCACAGAATTATGTGTCTCAAAAACAGTCAGATTCCAACTTTAATTTCTCCTTCATCTTAAATCCGATTGAGGTGTTCTTTATGGCCGTGGAAAGATATCTAATTCTTCCTCAACTCCTATAAAGGTTTAATATTTTTTTGAGATAATTAAGAACACGAAAAACTGCCATGAAAAGCTACTGGGCAGATTGCTGGCGTGCTGAGAATAGCGACGGGAAAAACCTTACCCATAGTCCAAAAGGCGACTAATACCGCTACCCTCACGTGCTAAAAACTTCTGAAATTAGTAGGAAAACATGTTCTACAGCGAGGGCATGTCTCACCTAGGGTTTCCCCTTGAGAACAACAAGGGCAAAGGCAAAGGCGACGACACCTACGGCGATTACGCTCTGTTTCCCCTTCTTTCTTGCATCCAATCACGCCACACTACACCACACAAGGCTGCACCACCATGAACAGCAAGGAAAACCCATCGAGATGGGGGAATACCGAAAGAGGAAAGGAACCGAAACCGGTTTTGGGAGAGGAACGACGAGGATCGACGATGACATGCCCTAATTTCTCTTCTCTTCTCTTCCTCTCCCCTCTCTGTTCTTTGGTGCACAGGCAAAAGGGTGGTGGCGCTGGTAGGGGCGAGGGGTTTAGGGTTTGGGAAAAAGAGAGGGGCTAGATACTGTAGCGTGGGGTACTGTAGCACACGGGGACTGTAGCATGGGGTACCGTAGTACGCGGGGACTGTAGCATGGGGTACTGGAGCACGTGGGACTATAGCGTGGCCCCATCTAATAAAAAAAAAGTGTAACTTCTTGATCTCTACTCCAAACGCGACATATAAATAGACAAACGGAAAGTACTCAACTATCTCTACGCAACCACAGTATCCGTTCATCCATCCAAGCAGCGAATCAAAAAATTAATTTTAGCTATCAACTTTACGTATTCCCGCATAGAAAACATATTTTGCCCTTTATTCATTTTGGGAAAAGGAACCACATATAAACAACTAATTACTTATCAGACTCGAAGAGCTCCGGATATTTCTCGCGCATCTGCACCTCCAATTCCCATGTGGCTTCCCGCTCCGACTGATTAGTCCATAGGATGTTCACATACTTGATGGTCCTATTTCGCATAACGCAATCAGAATAATCCAATATACACACTGGGTGACACTCCATAGTCAAGACCTGCTGAATAATCACTGGCTCAGCATCCATCTTCTGTTCTGGATCCTTCAGATACTTCCTCAGCATTGATACATGAAACACGGGGTGCACACCACTCATCGACTCAGGCAACTGCAACCGATATGCCAAGGATCCAACTCGAGCAGTAATCATATAAGGTCCAATATACCTTGGGCTGAGCTTTCCTCTAGTGCCAAATCGAACAACACCTTTTGTTGGCGACACCTTGAGAAGAACCTCATCACCGACTATGAACTCCAGATCCCTCCGTCTGACATCTGCGTAGCTCTTATGATGACTTTGGGCGGTCAACAAGTTATGACGGATCTCACGTACCTTATCATGAGTCTGTTGTACCCAATCGAGACCAACCAAAGACCTCTCACCAACAACATCCCAACAGAGTGGGGAAATGCACTTGCGACCATACAATGCTTCATATGGAACCATTTTAATACTAGCTTGATAACTATTATTATAAGCAAACTCTACCAAAGGCAAGTGATCTTCCCAACTACCCTTCCAGGAGAGGACACATGACCACAACAAGTCTTTTAAGGTCTGAATAGTACACTTCGACTGACCATCCATCTAAGGTGAAAAGCAGTGCTGAGATCCAATCTAGTGCCCAAAGCACTATGTAAACTTTTCCAAAAATTAGATACAAATTTGGAATCACAATCAGAAACAATAGACTTAGGCACACCGTGCAACCTTACCACTTCCTTGATATACAAGGGAACCAAATTTGAAGCGGAATTAGTAGTCTTCATGGGAATAAAATGAGCAACCTTTGTGAGCCTATCAATTACAACCCAAATAGCATCCTTACCCCTAGGGGAACGAGGTAAACCAACCACAAAGTCCATGGTAATGTTCTCCCATTTCCACATAGGGATCTCCAATGGTTTCAACAATCCAGCTGGCCTCTGATGCTTAGCCTTTACTTTCTGACAAATACCACATGAAGCGACATATTTAGCAATATCAACCCTCATCCGCTTCCACCAGAAACTTTGCTTCAAATCCTGATACATCTTAGTCTCACCAGGGTGTATGTATATGGACTGCGATGAGCTTCCCTCAAAATCTCCATCTTTACTCCAGCTTTCTGTGGTACACAAAGAAGACCTCTGAGAAAAATAGTGTCGTCCTCCTCCATACTAAACTCGCAGGGTCACCCAGCTCAATACGCTTGCGAACAACCTCAAGCAAGCGATCCTGCAATTGTGCCACTTGCACCTGCTCACGCAACAGTGACTGAATCAACAACCGAGTCTCCTCATGGGCAACACCAGCATAATAGAGAGAAATACCCATACGGTCCAAGTCAACTATCAACAACATACAAGTCTTAGGAACACCGATCCTACTAAGCACATCTGCAACAACATTTGCCTTGCCAGGATGATACTGAATAGTCAAATCATAATCCTTAATCAACTCAAGCCACCTCCTCTGTCTCAAGTTTAACTCCTTCTGAGTGAAAATATACTTGAGCCTCTGATGATCTGTAAGGATGTCACATGACTCACCATAGAGATAATGTCTCCAAATCTTCGATGCAAAAACCACTGCTGCTAACACCATGTCATGTGTAGGATAATTCTCTTCATGCTTTCTCAACTGCCTTGATGCATAGGAGATCACCCTACCCTCCTGCATGAGCACACAACCAAGACCGACACGGGAGGCATCCGTGTACACTGTGAAATGCTTGCCACTCTCTAGCAATACCAAAATAGGAGCACTCACCAGCTTCTCCTTCAGAGTACGAAAGCTTGCCTCACAATCATCAGTCCAAACAAATGGAGCACCCTTCATGGTTAGCTTCGTCATCGGCTTTGCAATAGTGGAAAAATCCTGAACAAACCGATGATAGTATCCAGCAAGACCAAGGAAACTTCAAACCTCTGTAACAGTAGCTTGCCTTTGCCAGTCCACAACAGAAGCTACATTCTTGGGATCAATAGTAATACCATGATGATTGATAACATGACCTAGGAAAGCAACCTCAGAAAGCTAGAATGCACACTTCTTCAGCTTGGCATAATATTTATACTCCCTCAACTTATCCAACACCAAACTAAGATGCACCTCATGCTCTTCCTCGGATTTTGAATAAACCAAGATATCATCAATGAACACCACCACAAATACATCCAAGTACGGGTGCAACATCTTGTTCATCGCTTCCATGAAAATAACAGGAGCATTTCTTAGACCAAAAGACATGACCACATACTCATAATGCGCATACCTCATGCTAAAAGCCGTCTTCTCAATGTCCTCCTCCTTAATCCTCAACTGGTGATACCTTGGCACCCTTCAATTGATCAAACAATGCATCAATACGAGGCAAATGATACTTATTCTTGACAGCAGCAGTGCAGCTCATGTTTTTCGTATCCTTTAATACTGATGGATAAAAATCCAATATTTTGCTATCTGAAAGGTAACTACAGAACCTACAACTTTCTAGGTATCCAAAAGTAGAGGAAAAATCATCAACATTGGGTAATTTCGAGGTAAATCTTAATCTGATAATCTGACTGATTCTGCACAACAGTCCTACTAAAACAGTCATAACTGAAGCTTCAAAATTCGGATGAATATGAACTTTACCAATCTGGAAAGCTTGTAAAATTCTGTAGAACTCTTAGATATACCAAATATTCCAATCATGTCATTAGCTTTGCCTTAACGTCAATTTAACAGACTCTGCACAGAATTATGTGTCTGAAAAACAGTCAGATTCCAACTTTAATTTCTCCCTCATCTTAAATCCGATTGAGGTGTTATTTATGGCCGTGGAAAGATCTCTAATTCTTCCTCAACTCCTATAAAGGTTTCATATTTTTTTGAGATCATTAAGAACACGAAAAACTGCCATGAACAGCTATTGCGCAGATCGCTGGCGTGCTCAGAATAGCGACGAGCACAAAACCTTACCCCTAGTCCAAAAGGCGACTAATACTGCTACCCCCATGACCTAAAAACTTCTGAAATTAGAAGGAAAACATGTTCGACAGCAGTGACATGTCTCACCGAGGGTTTCCCCTTGAGAACAACAAGGGCAAAGGCAAAGGCGACGACACCTACGGCGATTACGCTCCGTTTCCCCTTCTTCCTTGCATCCAATCTCGCCACACTACACCACACAAGGCTGCACCACCATGAACAGCGAGGAAAACCCATCGAGATGGGGGGAAATCGAAAGAGGAGAGGAACCGAAACTGGTTTTGGGAGAGGAACGACGAGATCAGTGACAACGTGCCCTAATTTCTCTTCTCTTCTCATCCTCTCCCTCTCCCCTCTCTGTTCTTTGGTGCACGGGCAAAAGGGTGGTGGCACATGTAGGGGCGAGGGGCTTACGGTTTGGGAAAAATAGAGGGGTCAGGTACTGTAGAATAGGGTACTGTAGCCGCGGGGAGTGTAGCGTGGGCCCGTCTAATAACTTAAAAAAAGTGTAACTTCTTGATCTCTACTCCAAACGCGACATATAAATAGACAAACGGAAAATACTCGACAATCTATACGCAACCATAGAGTCCGTTCATCCGTCCGAGCAGCGGATCAAAAAAAATTAATTTTAGCAATCAACTTTACGTATTCCCGCATAGAAAATGTATTTTGCCCTTTATTCATTTTGGGTGCTACAAGCTTGCACCAATTGATTTGACCGACAGTTTCTAGATCTGACCACATTACATCCTCAACTCGGAGATGAAAAAATGTACAGTCAATAACAAAATGTTCATTGCCACCTTAAAGAATAGCTTCACAACAAGATCAGATGGGATATCAATAGAGTCTCCCTTATTTCTATTGCTCCGAGGTCCGCAATTTTATTTGGACAAAGTGCTATATAACCACACCATATGGGAATAATTGTGGGTGTAGGTGATAGGTTGTAGGTGAGGTGTCGCCGAGATCAGCAACTTGAAGGTGCAAGGAACACAAAGATTTAGACAGATTCGGGCCGCAGGGAGCATAATACACTACGTCCTGTGTGGTGGTTTGTATTGCCTTAAATGTGGATTGGTGGTTGTTTGAAGGGGATCCCTGCCCGCCCTTATATAGTCCTGGGGGACATGATTATAGATATCTTAGCCAGATACGAGCTTAGGAGTCCAACCCGAGTACTACTCGGGTAGTTTCCTTCTTTCCCGGCTAGTCCTACTCGTGCCCGAGTAGCTTACAAGAGATATGTTAGTGTTTTACCGCCAAGCCCACCGTGGGATACCCCTGAGGTGGTGAGTTTGTAGGTAGGGTGTCACCGAGATCAGAAACTCGAAGGTGCAAGGAACACAAAGTTTAGACAGGTTCGGGCCACCGAGAGCGTAATACCCTACATCCTGTGTGGTTTGTATTGCCTTAGGTGGTGATCGGGTGATCCTGGGTGATCTTATGTTTGGAGGGGGTCCCTTCCCGCCCTTATATAGTCTGGGGGGACAGGGTTACATGGAAGTTCTAGTCGGATACAAGCCCAGGAGTCCTACCCGAGTACTTTTCGGGTAGTTTACTACTATCTCCGACTAGTTTTACTACTGTATGAGAAATTTGTTCTTGATAGAAAGGTCATTAAGTTTTCTATAGTCTACACAAAACCTCCAAGAACCATTTTTCTTCTTAACTAAAGCACTGAAGATGCAAAGGGGCTAATGCTAGTAGTAATGATGCCAGAAGTCAGCATATCATTAACTTGTTTTTCTATTTCATCTTTCTTTAAAGGAGAATACCTGCAAGGCCTTGAGTTCACCGGAATAGCATTAGGAAGGAGTGAAATAGCAAGGTCATAAGCTCTGCAAGGAGGCAAGCATTTAGGATCCTGAAACACTAGTGAGTACTGCTGTAATAGCTGCTGAATGCAAGCAGGCAAGGTCGCAGAGTTAGATATAGGAATATCCACCACTTGTTTCACCATAGCCATGGCCCATATATCATTTCCTTTTTAGGATATGAACAAATGGTCAGCAGAAATTCCCTACAGTTCCACGGAAGAATGAGGCACAATACCCCGTAACTTAACTGTACTACCATTGTAGGAGAATTCCACCCATTTCGCCATCCAGACACAGTTCATGGGGCAAAACTGCTCTAACCAGTCCATTCCTAGAATCATGTCATAAGCACCCAAAGGAAGGACCAGAGCATCAGTTTGGAAAGTATAGCCTTGAATCCACCAACTAAAACTTTTGACAGCTTCGGAACAATCCATTGGCCATCTTGACTTCCACTGGATCAATGTCAACCACAGTACATGGGACTTTATCCACCAAGTTGGCATTGAGGAATGTGTGAGAGCTTCAGGTATCCAAGAGCTGCAGTACCACTTGGTTAGAAGCCAATGATCTAAACTTGATCAGTTTCTGCTTCTCAACCCCAGAGATTGCATTCAAGGAAACTAAAACATCCTCAGGGGAAAATACTGATGTGGTTTATGACGCTCGTTATGGACCAAAAATAAGCGTCAACTTGACCTCAAATAAGGAGGAATTTGCATTTCTTATACACATGATACTAATAAAAAACCCTACATTCCACATGTCCTTGGAGAAATTTATGTATGCAGGAATTTAGCTGAAAAAAAAGGAGAAAGCACACCCTTTGATCCAAGGAGAAAAGCCTCAACCAATCACGCGCCGCCACACGGACATCAGATGGATTGGAGGGCCCAAAACCGCAGCAAAACGAATTGACTCCAGCCCTATCATCAACCAGAGGCGCAAGGACCCACCTGGAAGTCACTCAACCGGAGAAGAAGTCGGTTGGTCCCAAGGCTAGTTCAGCCGAACTGCTAGTTCGGCCAAACCAGCTTGGCCTCCAACCGACTTAAGTTTGCACGTGTCACCTCCTGAAGCCTCCTCAATGTCGGTTCCAAGTGAGCCCTGCTATTTTGCCAGCCGAGAGGAGTTGTGCCACACCTATAAATACAAGGGGGTTTCCTCCTAATTGAACACACCAAGATGTAGCCTCCCTCTCCTTTGTAAAGGTCTCTAGGCTAGTGGAGTGTAGGTGAAGAGTAGTCCTTCAAGGTCTTCTGGTCTTCATGAAGAGCTTGGTATGGTCTTGTATCTTCTCTTTTATGTAATGACTTGAGTTTAGTAATAAAGTTTATTTCCTTATCTTAGCTTTTCTTTGTTCATATGCTTATGGCTACTATGTGATCCTTTATAGTTCATACTTGATTCATGTGCCTTGCATGCTTAGACGTGGTAAGACATTTAGGCCACGGCAACGGTTTCATCCTCCTCAACTGGGCGCTCTAGAACTAAGGCTCCTGATAGAGATGGATGTCCTTGCGTGAGACTAGAGTGGTAATTGTTAATGCAGACGTGGTGTCTGGGTTAAAGGTTACATTTGAATACAGTCCTATCCCATGGTTAGATGAGGTAGGTGGCAGGTGGTCACAGCCTTGTCCATCCAGCGTAACCCTCCCCGTTCGGATAGTGGCGTTAGGAGGTCCATAAAGTAGCTGAGTTGTCTGGCGGCTCCTCTGCCAGTCATGTGTGGTTCTCCTGGTAGTGCTTGGGAGCCTAGAGCTCGATCCTAAACATGCGTATGTGTATGTGTACACAAGTATGAGCTATGCTTTCTTAGATATGAATAATCTTTTTATGCCCTTGAATGCTCTCTTTTCTCTCTCTATAATCCTGGTTCCTTATATTTGAGTGGATATATATTGTGTCACACTACCTCTCAACTATATTATCAATTACCCCTGTTTAGACCTTGGATATTTGATCATGATATTCTCCTAAACTTGATAACTGTTTAAACCACCGCCTTCCTTGCAGAAATATAATTACGCCACCCGAGATTACTCACGAGTAAAATGCTACAACGGTATTCCGTGCGCTTGCGGATTTATCTGTGACGTAAGAAATACCATAGGCATTTCTAGGGTCATTGCCGAGGATATAACGATCCTGTTGATGATGCTAAGAAACGCCAACAAGCATTTTTGGCGCCGTTGCTGGGAAAGGCACAAGTCAAAAGAATTATTAATGTTCTGGATTATATCTGTGATTGGTAGCCAATGTTCTAGCAGGACAACCTTGTTGTTTTCTCTTTATGTGAAGACAGGGTAGTGTTCTACTGATTTTAATTAGCCAAAAATTCCATGACGAATCCGAGTCAACTTCAAGAAGGGCGTGATATGGCATCAACATTTCAAAAGTCCAACTCTCGGCAAGCTTCAACGAAACGGCTCTTGATCTCTCTTCGAGTCTTGTTTCTACCGTTGTTGCCTGATCACCAGCAGTTGGAGGGACTACGTTGACGGGACGATCAGCCACATCATCAGGATGCATTCAATTCGAGTAGTGGATATTAATCCATTTCTCAGGGACATCAGTACGGGGTGGTCAATATCAAAAACAAATCTTGACTTCGATACAGAAAAGCAAGAAGATATCCCCAAAGACCCACTAACACCTGCTCCGAGGTAAGAATTTCATCGATAATCAAAATGAGCGTGAGTCAAGAAATTTCCTTCAAAGGCAAATCAAATTCTTCATCAATCAAATTCAAATTGACGGATGAAAATGTCTCATTCAAAAGACTTAAAACATTGAACCCTAGCCGGTAGGTATATCGGTAGTTATCTCATATTTGATTTCACTCATTGCATATTTGAAGTCTCAGATTTTCAATTCGAATTTTTCCTTTGCATTAGCATCTTTTGCATTCAAACCCTTGCATATTTGATCCCCTCAACTTTTGCATTTGCAACCCTCATAAATTCTGGATTTGGACGCATTCAAAGGGCATTTTGGGGAGAAAATTTTAGCCATGAGCATTTGGAAGGTAGTGCATGCATGAATGTGGATGATTTTCATGTCCAAATTCATTTGGGGCCATTCCTAGGCCTGCACCGGCCTAGTTTTGCATGCATTCAAGTGCTTTTCGGTTTTTGTGGCGGGTGATTAAGGCAGCAGCAAAAACTCTACTATTTTTGCATCAAAATGGGGCCGGCCGACCCACTTGATTCCGCCAGACCAAGGGGGAAGCTCCTCTATTAAAGCCGGTGCACAGGGCTGGCTCTTGTTGCCTTAAACCAAGCTGCGCCTGCTAGCACTTGAGTTTCATCTCCCTCTATTCTTGTTCTTGTGTTCTTGCTCTTAATCCATAAGAAAAAAATATTTCCCTCACTTTTTCTTTCATTTGCATTACGTGTTTCCTTCAATTTCCGCTACAAGAACGTGTTTTTGGTGGTACTACTACCCCACGAGAACGATTTTATGGTGCGTTCTCGCCCGCAAGAATGATTTTGTGGAGCGTTCCCATCAAATTTTGGAAAATCGAGCCAAATGAGCACTTATCGAGCCAAACTGATCCCATCAAATTTTGGAAATCCATCTTCGGCAGCCAAACACGTTTGGTGCCCACATCCTCAGAACCCCCACTAATCGGATGATCATCACGAGGAGAACTCCCGTCACCAGATGAAATAGGTAAGGACGACTGACTAACCACAGCCGGGTCAGGTAAGACAGAAGACGGTAGAAAAATCACATGAGACGGGTGGTACTGCGGAGCGGGTGGAGGTGGCAACGAAGGACGAGAACCCATCAAACCAGCACCATCACGAGGGGGAATCACCAGTTTGGGAGGAGGCGAGGCAGTCACCTTGAGTGCTCGAGCAACCTAAATCTGCTCTTGCTGTACTTGTCCCAGCGATGTCATGGCCAGATCCACCTTGGCTTGAATCTGGTCAATATGGGCCACCTGATCCGAGAACTTGCGATCCAGATCGGCAATGTTTTGCTTCACCTCCATGAGGACCTCCATGTTCTCGGCCATCGATGTGAGCTTTTCGTTGAACAGCTTGGCCAGGCGTTGCTCCATCTCCTCCATGGCCGCACAAACCTGGCGTGTGCGAGCGGCTTGGCGAGCGGGAGTCGTAGTGAAGTCTCCGCTCCAAGCCCGAGAGCACCACAAATTGGAATTACGAAGAGATCAAGCCCGCGGGCGACCTCTGACCAATCAGGGATTATGCCTCAAGAGCCGAGAGGACAAACGAAAAATCCACCGATCGAGAATCCAAATCTGATGCCAAATGTAGTGTTCGAAGATCACCACGATAACTTCGATAAAATTTGGAAGAAGGAAATCCAAGGAAGGGGAAGAAAAAAATCAGGAAGAGAAAGAGAAGAACAAAAATGGTGGGAGGAATGTTTCATTCATTTCTTCGATGCCAAGAAAGATCACGGTCTCAGTACATATAGAGTTGGCACTCGGCCAGCTTAACACACGATACATGTAACGGCCCAAGACCCACAACTCAACTCACACTACCGACCCAATGTGACTTAGCCACCACGCATGACACGCGTGGTATCCGCGCCGCCCACCGAGGAAGCCTCCATGCGTCGTGGGCCCATGAGCCGAGCCTCTCCGCGCCACCGTGCAACCACCGTCGCCCCTGTGTCTGGTCTTCGAGCTACGTTTTGATGCAGGTGCCTCGCTCGTACCCATCCCTACATCTGATGTCGTCGATTTGCAACCGCGGTCGTCGCACGGACCAAGGCGACCATGACGCTCCGCATCACCGTGGTCATGCGCGGGCATGAAACACCACTGCCCCGCACGCGCATGTCCAGGCTGCCTAAAGTCCGCACCTTTGCCTCGCCATGACGAACTCCAACCGCGCACCACTAGCCTGTTCGTCGTGATGACCCCTCGAGCACACGCGACTTTGCAAGTTCTGGCCCTAAGGACCTTTAACCGAACACCTTGCACGCGTCTACCCAATGACCGACGGACCGTCCGCGTAGTGTGTGAGTGTGTGGCCTCGGCCATACGGACCATCTGCCCATGGGCCGGCCCACCTAACCCAGCGCTTTCGAATCAGGCCAATCTAGCTAGCTAGTGGGCCGACACAGACCAGTTGAGCCCGTTAGCACCCCTGTGTGTGACGTGGGAATTCATATACATCTTTCGGAAGAAACAAGCTTACACGCCTACCAATGTTTGAGATTCGTGTCGGAACCTAAAATGGCTGAGATTCCACGCGGACGCAGGCGCACGGCTGCACGGGGCATCAGCCATGCACGTCCTGACGCTTGTGCTTTACACGTGGCAGACTTCGGTTGGAAGGAAAAGTGAGCACCGTTAGTTTGTTTTCAAACTTTAAAAGCATTTATCTCTCGCACTGTTTATCTAATTTCAAAACTGTTTTAACTATAATGTTATTTAGAATTAACATAACAAAATAAGATCCGATATGAATATATTTTTTATATTTTTAATATTCAACATTTCATTTAACGGTTTCAACATGTTGAATATATTACTTCAACATTTAAATGAAAATATCGAAATGGCTTTTGTAAAATGTTGAACTAGGTTTGAAGAAATGTTGGATCTCATATTTCTAAATGTTGACTACTAATTACATATTAATCAACATTTTAATATTATTTCAACATTTTCATAGAAATGTTGAACTAGTTTTCTAAATTGTCGAATGGGGTTTTAAAAAGCTTTTGAACCCAGTTACTCAAAATGTTGAAAGCACAGAATTATAAACATAGCGAGTTAATCACAAAGACTAAAAAGAACAAACGCATTAAAGGGAAAATAAAGTAAAAGAATAAACCGGCATGCACAACAAGCCGACCGTTGCAGCCTGGGCTTAATTCTATTTTTCTGCCATGTTGCGGGCCTGTTACGGAGATTTGTACGGTTTTTTTAGCGCAGCCTAAAAATATCCAGTGGCTTGCTGTTGATTGGGTTTTGTTGGCCGCAGTTTTGGGTTTAAAGGTACACCAGCTAAGCCATCTTCCACGAGATTGATAGGAGTCCCCGTGTAAGCTAGCCCATGTTAGGTATGTATGTAGAACTAGTCCTACTGCGCATGCTGTTAAACCTTGAAAAATATTCATATTACTCCCCTCAAATATTTCTTGATTTAATTTACCCCTAAACAATATCATTTGGTCCAATTTAACCCTTAATAAAATTAATCTTTTCTATTTATCCATGCACAAGCGAAGTCTTGAGTTAAAATTTTACAAGATGACAGCGGATATCATAACACATTTTAGAAAAATATTTCAAGAATTTTTCATTATTATTTTAGAAAAATTTTTCAAGAATTAATTAACCACTATGATATAAAATTATAGAAAAAATAATTATGAAAAACTTATAATATATTTTTTTGACATATATTGTGATTCCCACTATAGCCCTACAAAATCTTAAATTAAGATTTCACTTGTACGTCGAGAAATAAAAAAAGATAAATTGTATTAAGGGTAAATTGGACCAAATGATATAGTTTAGGGGCCAAATTGAATTAAGAGATAGTTAAGGGGTTATACGGACTTTGACAATACTTGAGGGGAATTTGAACTTTTTTCTTAAACCTTTATTATTTCTCTTATCAATGTAGTTGTGCTCTACGTAATTTGCATTGTTTCCTTTTTCATGTATGCATGCACCACAACTGTGATCCTATGATAATTGTGCTAATTGTATACAATGGGTGCATCCCAAGGATGCCTGGGTTTAAATTAATCAAAAAGCTATGCAATATGGTTCGGTTAATTTAGTTTAAGTGGTTCCTTATGTAAATCCCGCCTAACTCTTACTAGGGGTAGGCGATGAGGGGGAGGAGATGGAGGAAGAAGAATATATGGATCGGAGAGGAACACGGAGTAGGAAGTAGATGACAGAAACCGGAGGCGGAAATAAAGGAAAAAAAGACGGTGAGAACTATAAAGTATCCATCGCCCACGCATGTGGTATGTGTGGATGATATATAGATATATATTACTATATGCTAGCCTGCCTAACGAGGCCTGCAAGAACTGTAGCTAGCAGGTATATCTAATATCTCGTAGGAACATATGAACAATTTCATAGGATGGATCGAGATCGGAGAATATATCTTCATCTTAGCAAGCATTTATTCATACCACCGTGCGCGCGCGCGTGTTAGCCGTACCCTGTGGGCCATACGTGCACCGCACCCGGTATTTCTACGGCTGGAGTCTGGAGTGCATATACATACACAGGGCGCAGGCACAGCCAAAAACGCATCGCAAAGGAAAGCAATGCAATAAGCGGCGACACTCGACGGGGCACCTTAGCCGGCGCGCCAGATATGTATATTCTACTGTATACTTGTATGTATACACCCCCTCTGTCTAGTATGTAAGTATGTGTGTACATATAGACAGACAACCCTCTACTCCAGTACAAGCAGTATACGTACGTGCACATGCAAACTAAACCCTGGTCGACGACCCCAGCTACGTACATTCCATGAGGAGGGATCGAGGAAGACATCCGCGCAATCCGTCGCTACCAGAAATCAGATTGACTTGGCAGCCAAAAACCGCGCCAAGAAATATAAAAAACCAACAAAAAAACAATCCTTGGCGGTTCGGCCAAACGAGCCATGAGGAGCCTCGCGTTGGGTGCCGCGGCGGCAGCCGGGTCGTCGCCGGCGGCGGCGGCGTCCGTCATGCGCGCGGCCTGGCAGGCGGTGCTGTGGCACGTAGTGGTGCCGGGGCTGCAGCTGGCTGTGTACGTCTGCGCCACCATGTCGCTCATGCTCTTCCTCGAGCGCCTCTACATGGCGGCCGTGGTCGCCGGGCTCTGGCTGCAAAGGCGCCGCAAACGGGCCCGCCGCCGCCGCCGCCTCGCCCGCGACGATGTCCGGAAGCGCATGCGGCTAGACGACGACGACGACCTGGAGTCCGGCGAAGACCGCCGCTGCCCCATGGTCCTGGTCCAGATCCCCATGTTCAACGAGAGGCAGGTGAGTGATCGTGATTGCTCTGATTATTGCTCCAGATTCACGTTTTGCTTTCTTCTTCTTCCTTAATTCTACTAGCTGCTAATTTGCCACTGAGTTAATGCCTGGCTCACTGTTATGGTATGAGTACGACATTGTTTGTTTGTTTGCAATAGCGCAAGCAAACAAGCATGAAGTCTTCATGCATGCGAAACAACTGAAAGCAAGGGGAGCGTCGATAGACCGTACCTGTCCAAGCATGGCATGATCGATCATCCCAAGCATGCATGATCTGGGTGCGTTTCTTCTGTGCAGTTGGTTGTTGCCTCTTATATGCACTTTAGTTTGTTTCTCCTCCACGAAAAAGCTAGAAACCCCCAAAGCTTTGTTTCCCTTTTAGCTTCAACAGTTTTTTGTTTTCCTATTCCCCTCTTTTTCTTTACCTTTGCCCCACGTCAAAACCCACGGAAATGAATTGTTTGCATATATAGCTAAGCTGGAATTAATCATTTCCGTTTCCCTAATCTGATTATATCTAGTACAATTTCTTGCCATATATATCGGTGTGCATGCTTCCACGCTTATTATATTTATATATAATCTGTATATCTAGATTCTAGAGCAGTCAGTTTACCCGATCCTACAGTAAGAATAATTAAAACACGCGCACGGCCAGGTGTATCGGCTGTCGATCGGAGCGGCGTGCGGGCTGTCGTGGCCGTCGGACCGGCTGGTGATCCAGGTGCTGGACGACTCGACGGACCCGGCGATCCGGGAGCTGGTGGAGGTGGAGTGCGCGCGGTGGGCGGGCAAGGGCGTGCGCATCCGCTACGAGAACCGCAGCAACCGCAACGGGTACAAGGCCGGCGCCATGCGCGAGGGCCTCCGCAAGCCCTACGCCCGGGGCTGCGAGTTCGTCGCCATCTTCGACGCCGACTTCCAGCCGGACGCCGACTTCCTCCGCCGCGCCGTGCCGCCGCTGCTGCGGGACCCCGGCGTGGCGCTCGTACAGGCCCGCTGGCGCTTCGTCAACGCCGGCGACTGCATCCTCACGCGCATCCAGGAGATGTCCCTGAACTACCATTTCGCTGTCGAGCAGGAGGTGGGCTCCGCCTGCCACGCCTTCTTCGGCTTCAACGGCACGGCCGGCGTGTGGCGCGCCGCCGCGCTGGCCGACGCGGGGGGTTGGAAGGAGCGCACCACCGTCGAGGACATGGACCTGGCCGTGCGCGCCAGCCTCCGCGGCTGGCGATTCGTCTACGCCGGCGACCTCGCCGTGCGCAACGAGCTGCCCAGCACCTTCCGGGCCTACCGCTACCAGCAGCACCGCTGGTCCTGCGGGCCCGCCAACCTCCTCCGCAAGGTGCTCCCGGAGATCCTGCGCAGCGACCGCGTCTCGCCGTGGAAGAAGCTGCACCTCTACGCCTTCTTCTTCGTGCGCAAGGTGGTGGCGCACCTCGTCACCTGCCTCTTTTACTGCCTCGTCATCCCGGCCTGCGTGCTGGTGCAGGGCGACGTGCACCTGCCCAAGTACGTGGCGGTGTACGTGCCGGCCGTCATCACGCTGCTCAACGCCGTCTGCACGCCCAGGTCCGGGCACCTGCTCGTCTTCTGGATCCTCTTCGAGAACGTCATGTCCTTGCACCGCTCCAAGGCCGTCGTCATCGGCCTGCTGGAGGCCAGCCGCGCCAACGAGTGGGTGGTCCACCGACAAGCTCGGCGGCGGCAAGGCTACGGCAGCCACGACGGCGGCGGTCGCGAGGAAAGAGAAGAAGTAGCTGCTGCGGAGACGGGAGGTGCACGTGCTGGAGCTCGTGATGGGGGCGTGCCTGCTCTACTGCGCCGTCTACGACATGGTCTTCTTTGGCCAGGACCACTTCTACTTGTACCTGATCCTGCAGTCGGCGGCGGCCTTCATCGTCGGCTTCGGCTACGTCGGCGCCTCGGTGCCGGCAGCACCCTCCTGAGAGGCTGAGACTATAGTTGGCCATTCGGGCCGCCCGGCACGGCACGGCCCGGGCCCGATTAGCCCATGCCGTCCTCCTAGCAATCCTCTTGCCGGCCATGCCGCGCCGCTCCGCCTCCCCGCGCCTTCGCGGCTCGCCGTCCGCTGGCCCGCCCACGCAGGTGAGTCTCGCTGCCGTTCGTCTAGCCGCGCCGCGCCGCCGCCCGCCCATCCACGGGGAGAGAGGTGAGTGGCGGTTGGTGTGGGAGAGTGAGGTGGTAGATTTTATACCTAGGGTTTGATTGGAAATGGGCTGGTAAGGAGTGATGGGCTGTATTCGTAATAGGTTTAGTTAGGTGTATCCTCACATGCCTCCCGTGCTCTCGGACCGGCCCACGTGTCTGGTTAGGCCGAGGCTTTAGTCGTTCCGAGCCAGGCCGGCCCACGTGCCGAGGGGTCTGCCAAGCACAGCACGAGGCTCGTGCCAGGCCGGCCCGAGCCCGATTAATTCCATGCTGCGCCGGGTTCGTATCGGGCTAAAAAGTTAGGCGGTGAGCCAGCCCACGGGCCTCGGGCCGGGTCGGGTGGCCAACTATAGCTGAGACCGACACACCGATGGCCGACGACGATTCAGTGGCTGTGCGTGATCCACACTCCCAAACATTCATTAATTGTTTCGAGCCTCGTGTCCTGGGGAATAATCATGATCCATCAGGTTCGCTATCACTACATTTTCTTTTTTCTTTAAACAGAGAGGCAGGATTCGACTGCCCCCACCGAAAAGAAGAATTCTTAACGAGCAGGACTTCCGTCAGGGCAAGGGCCTCGCATTGTCTGAATGAATATAATGGGTTTGCTGTTACAGCAACAAGCTACTCATGGCACGTATCTGATAAGTATCTTTCTGTAGGCTATTATAAGTATTATAAACCCCAAGTTGTTACATCAGGTTAAACTCAAAGCTAGCTAGCTCATGTTTGATTTGATCCCTCCAAACACACCAGCATTATCCAAGCAAGCCTCACCTAGCATTTTAACAATAACTCCCGATGATGACTCTTTACACTAAATTACTGAAACCAAACAAATGAAGATACAACTCTGACAGCAAAGGTTCATATCATGAGCTGTATCTATTCCACGTATATATGTATCTACACAACTTGGCAAGAAAGAATGATGTTTGGAACTGTCTTCTAATCAGCAAAAGCTCACTCGAGGTCGCCTGCCTTAACCTCAAATTCTTCCCTTGTTGATAGTATCTTTACACGAACCATACCACGCTCCCACTCAGAATTTCCAACCAATAGCAGCCTGCTAGCATTGATCCTCTCCGCGTGCTTAAATACCCTGGTAGTAGCAAAAGGGATGTTTCAGACACAGCATATAGGAAGTGGGGAAATGCTATAATATATACCATTTGAGACGCTTGTCTTCTACAAGGTCAACAGCTCGTCCTTTCTTCCTCAGAGAAGAAGCAATACTGGATGCTGGTCCTTCGAGTTCTTCATCCAAAGGGAAGACTATGTCATCTATCTGACGTGACATATCAGGCAACAGACCCTTTTCTTTCAGCAGCTGTCAGAATGAAAAATAATTACAATAATGTTAATGTCACTCTCTTGAAGCAGTGACTCAAGATAATGTAAAACTTCAAATAATACTTTTGAGAAATTCAAGTTGTTAAGTAGTAGACATCTTATTTCTGTCGTCCACTTTGCATAAATTAGAACACAGCTAACACTTGTGATGCTTACTGTCTTGAATTGGTTCTGTTTTTAAGTTCATATTAACAGGAAGTAGTCTCTCTCTTCATTAAACATCAATCTAACTTATTTCTTACACCAAGCAGCTTGTTTGATTCTGTAAAGAAAGAAACCAAAGATGGGTTAGAACATGGCATACTTCCACTATAACAGCATCTCCAAATCCAAAGCCACAAGCTGGAATATCTTCACTTCCAAATGTTGAAAGCAATCTATCATACCTTCCACCACCGCAAATTGCTCTAAGTTTACCCTCTCTATCGAATGCCTACAAAAGTGAACCAAGAGTTTCAAATGAAACAGGAGTTGGTGGCATGAAAATGATGAAGCAGAATATATTTAGCCAAAAAAGGGAAAAAAGAAGGAATGGCACATCAACACTACCTTAAAGAAGCCAGATATACTTTATGATAATGAAATAAGTTATCTAATCAGGCATCTTTATTAAATTATTGATCAAATTTTAACCTGCCATTCTGCATGGGCAATGTATAATCTTGCTTAAGCGCTTAGAACAACGGTAACGCATCCGGACACGCGTCTCGCTCCATACGGAGACGTGGCACGAACCCAGCGACACGGACTCGAATTTTCCCTTCATTGGAGTTAGGACGTGCCTTTTCAAGTCCGGCCAACAGCCCACCGCTGTTTCCTTCGTCTTTTCCCCCAGGCTGCTCTGATCCATTCCCCAGGAGTCTTCATCAATGGCATCAACAGCTGGCCTACGCTGCCAAGCTCAGCATGACCTCCGCCGTCGGTGTGCTTGTATCTCACCCCGACGCCTTGGGAGTGCTTCGTTGGGTAGGACCGCGCCCCCGCGGCAGCCTCCGGCACCCGCATGCACAAAGTCGTAGAAGTCATCTCCTCCAGCGACGGCTACTCAAGGCGCTCGATTTTTCCGTGGCAGGAGGGAGGGGCTGGCGTGTGTGTAGGGGCAGCTTCTCTAGGGCTAGAGGCGAGCATCCGCCCGGCGCGGGCAGGGGCGGGCGACCGGTGGCCGGCAGCGGGCAGGCGTCGGAAGGATGCATGCACAGGGCGGAGCGCCGAACGGCCATAGGGCGCCGAGCTGAGATGTTGCAAAGATTCTTTTTGGATGTTGCAAGAGATGATTTATGCTGTTGCAACGGGTGATCGGTTTTTATTTGATGTTTAAAATTTGTGATTTCTGATTTTGCAACATATAATTTTGGATGTCCCAAAAGGTAAGCGTCAATGTTGCAAACATTGTTTCTGTATGTTACTATTTTGAGTGGATGTTACATGAGACATGATGTACATGTTGCGGTGGGAATTTTATATCTCGGAATCAGATGTTATAGTCAATTTTATGTATGATTTCGTATGTTGCAAGAGGTGATGTCCGATGTTACCTTAGTGAATTCTCAATGTTGCGACAAAGCGTCCGATGGGAAATTTCCCATCGGACGTCCGGGCGCTAGCAGCGCTGTTAGAACAATGCTAAGTAAGAATACAAACCACGACATTTAACTTGGGAAAACCTAGCAGAAATATTATTTGTAGACACAATATATTATTATTTGAAAATGAATAAAATCTTTTTAAATAAGCTTCTGTTTACAGTTTGATGCTAGCAGTCCTGCAGTTGAACCAATAAGTTTCACAAATTTAGACATGAGAAAGAGATGAGCTGAAAACTACCTCAAATACAATTCCTGTGTAGTATGCAAGGCCACGGACCACTGATGCGTCAAAACAAATCCAATCAGCATAACCATATTGCTCCGCAAACGAGAAGAGTTTCTTCAAGTCAGCAACAGCTTCAACACCAGAGCCTAGCACCTCTGCATGAATATTTAAACAAGAACCTTTGTCAAAACGTCCATCAGTGAAGATTATTCATTAAAACAATCATTTAAATATGGATAAAGAAAGCCAAAATCAGCTTAGCAACAAATTCAGCACAAAGACCCCAGCGCATAACTTTAATTAACGGTTTCTAAATAATACAATTAACAATTTAGCTACATTACCTTAGGGTAATATTCAAGTAAAGGTATATCATATATCATATATCATATAGAGCATGCATAATAACAAGTCAACCACCGAAGGTTAGGAGAAAACCTTCAAGCTTGGACAATGACTTGAGCGAAAGAACTTCAATGATACCCTGGACAGCTTCAGATGACAGCCCAGTTGACATCAGTTCCTTCTCAATTTCTTCCCTAGTCAATTTTCCCAACTGCAAAATGCTCATCTTAGAATGCAAGACATGTAATAATACCAATAAAAATTATAGCAATAAACAAATAAATTAATGCATGGTATTCATCAAATTGTTACAAAAAATACAGCACTGATAATCTGTTGCACAGTTCAATAATTGTATAAAAGGACTGGGGCTCTGTAATAAATGATTACTGGTTACTTCCAATTTCACGATAAAGGTAGTCATGAGCTGATGAGGGCTAAATTTATCAGCTTAACAGCTGTTCACTCACATGATACAAGCATGGGTACAATGGAATGGTCCATACCACCATCTAATGGACCAACAGGTGCTCTTGGTAGCAAGTGCCAAACTACTAAAAGGCAAAATGTTTTGGAATAGAGGGATATTTTCTGAATTCTAACAAGAGCTGAGGGGGGTTTAAAATAACTTGTTCCATTACAAAAAAGAAATGTTGGTCATCTAGTCCACTATTAAAAATGTAAGAAGCTGAAGAAGATATACAAATCATCCTACATTGATTTGCAGTCTGAGGTTAGAAGTTACCACAACTTGTCAGCTCCCAAAGCTACAAACAGAATACAATAGGCAAGAAGACAACATAGTATAACAATCAGAAAAGACCATGTGTTATGTCACTAACAGAATTTTGGCATACCTTATCAACAATAATACAAACTTCAGTGAATAAATGTTCTGGTATGGAATACATGTTCAACACAGCCTGAAGAACCTGGAAAAGGCAAATAATAGTCACTAGAACGAAAAGAAAACACATGCACTGGCATATATCAAGATGTTTTCAAGTTGCATCTGCATCATTCAGATAGCCCAATTCCCACTGGAGTTCCACCTCCCTGTGAAATAGGTGGGAATAAAAAGGACAACCACTACCACAAAATATCATGGTCATGTACCAAACCAATTTGACAACACAAATTCAAGAGTTAACTATGATGAATCGCATACCAACAAACCATACGAATTTACTTTTGGAGGACATACAGCCAAGACAAAAGGACAAAAAACATGAAATGGAAATATTGAGGATAAGGTGAACTCAGATGGATTGATAATTGAGTGAGTGAAAGATTACCTTCCTGCTGGACACCCTGATCCCCACATCTGAAGATGTAATTCCAAGACGTTGAAATAGGAGAACAATAGCCTGAAGAAGCTCAGCCTCGGCCTGAATTTGAATAATGGCATGGCATACTGAATCAATTCAAATGTACAAGCATAGCAGCATCAGGAATCAGCAAAGGAGGAGAAGATTGGTACCCGAACTTTAGGCACACCAAAGATATCCATATTCCATTGGTAATGCTCCCGTCTTCTTCCTCTGGTCATGCGCTCATATCGCCAACATTGTCCTATAGTAAACCATTTCAGTGGAAGGGAGACTGACTTTCTAGACAGAAGAAGAGTAGGCGAAAATCACATTCTGACAGAAATAAGTAGATAGGTTCTAGGCATGAGAATGGGTGAGATTGTGAGAATAGAATAGCGAAGGCATACATACCCTTGCTTTATGACTAGGCGCGCGAGGGAAGGGGTGATTTCGGGCCTGAGAACAACACGGCGACCCCCTTTATCCTCGAAGTTGTAGAGCTGCATTGCAGAATCAATAGCAAAATTATACTACATGACTTCAGTTCACAAATCAGAATGGGCTTAGCCGCCGAATAACAACAATGACGATGATGAGAACAGAAAATAGAGGGAGGGAAAAAAAGAAGAAGAGACCTGCTGCGTGATCTCCTCCCCTGCCTTTCGGATGAAGAGCGCCTCCGACTCGAGGACGGGGAAGTCCACCTCCTCGAAGGCCATGAGGCGGGAGACCTCCCTGAATTGATCGAACAGCCAGGTGCGGAGACGCATGTCCTCCGGCGGGAAGTCCCTGGTGCCGCGCGGCGGGTTGACGTCGACAACGCCGCCAGCATCAACATGGGTCGAGGCCTCGTCGCCGTGGGTCAGCGTCGAGGAGGATGCGGAGGAGAAGAGGCGCCGGCGGCTGTGGCTGTGGATGTGGCGACGGGAGAAGGAGCCGGCGAGGCAGGTGGGGCCGAGAGGTAAGCGCGGGCGGAGGAGGAGGAGGTGGCGAAGCGACGGCGACGATGACCACGCCGCCATCGATTCGACTCCCCTGCTAGATTGGAGCAGCAGCACCAGCAAGGAAGCCAGCAACAGGCAGGGGAGGCCGCTGTCCGCTGGTGGAGCGGAGATAATACGATGCGGTTAGCATTTGGGCTGGGCCGAGCCTGACCAGGCCGAGGCCCATTAACGATGCAATTTGCTGTCCTTCATTCTTTTTCCGTGCTTCCTTCCTCTTCTCCTCCGTCGCCGGAGAAAAGTCAAATGTCGAGGGCGGCGGCGGCGAGAAAGCTCGCTGGAATCTCTCAGCTGCGCGCTCCACCGGCCTCGACCGGTGGTCTTCTCTACCGGTATGCATTCATCCTAAACTCTTCCCTTCCAAATCCCAAGCCCGAACTGACGCGAGATCTCTTCCATCTTCTCTTCTGTGGCATGCCATTCAGCTCGTATGGAGGCGGCTCCAGCGGAAGCCGAAAGGGATCGCTGCCTCGGAGGATCTTGTCGATCGGGGCCATCAGCCTGGCTGGGGGGCTCGTGCTCAGCGCCGTGAACGACCTCGCCATCTTCCATGGATGCACAACGTCAGCTTCCTTTCTCCCTTTTCTTTTTTGGCTTGCTCCATTCAAAACCAATCCGGTACCAATCTACTCTTGTGCTCCCAATATTTTATTCTTCTTAGTTACGGGAGAGAATTGAATTGCATGCGAGCAACTGCGACTGCCAAACATCAGTAGCTTTGGTCTTTACTTAAGAGCAAAAGGTGTGATTTCTTTCCGCATCAAAATGAGATGGGATGGGCACGGCAAAGTTCGGACAGTTTCCCCAAAAGTGAGCATTTCGCTTTTGTGTGCACTTATGCATCACTTACAATTAAGACTGAACTCTATGTAGGGTATAAAATCAGATGCTCACTATTGAATGCTAAGGTACTAGGATGGAGTGATCCCATTCTTGAAAACTGGAATGGAACCGTTCCATCCTAGCTTGCTCTCCAACCAAACACACCCTAAAATTGACGCACAGCACTCAATATGAGTTGTGGCTTCATCTGGGACAACCACAATGGTTCTTCTATTATCCGGTTGAATGGTAATTTGTTTGTTTAGTGAATGGTGCTTCGTTTCATGACTGCAAACAGGAATAGATGGGTTGAGTCCTCACACACATATGATGTGCTTGGTCTATTTGGTCTCTGTTGTTTTCCTTGCACCGAATAAATAACATAGCTGTGCGACTGCCAACTGAATTCCATCCATCTTATATTTTTTTTCCTTTATCTAATTTTTTGCGGACATCGGCTTTGTTCATCAGCCATCGTACTTTCTGTTACCCTAATAATTTTCTAGATGCTTATGAACATTGTTTTCCATATTTTCTATCTGACCCCGTGCTGCCGTGCAATGTTAGAAATGTACATGGATGTGACATTGCATTTTTGTGTGCTTTTCTCAATGATAAACCTAATAAAGGAGATCTTACAAGTTTGAATTCTTTCAGTAAGGCAATTGAGAAGGCTGCTGACAACCAAAAGGTTGTCGAGGCAATTGGGGTGCCTCTAGTTAGAGGACCGTGGTATGAAGCATCTCTTGAGGTGGGCCACCGACGCAGATCTGTTTCATGCACATTCCCTGTATCTGGGCCACATGGGTCAGGCTTTTTCCAAATTGAGGCAACCCGAAATGGAGGTTGGTGTTCAATTTTATCCTTTGCTGTGCCTGATTAGTTGTGTACCTGATACAACACGATGATGGAATCTGTTGTGTCGCACAGAGGATGGTCTGCTTTCCTTTTTGCGGCATCATGACTGGGAGATTATTACCTTGGAGGCTCATCTGCATGTACCTTCAGATGATGAGCAGCAGAAGACGATGGTGAAGCTGAATCTTGAAAGCAATGGCGGTGGGCAATGTGGGGAGCCTGAGAGGGAGAGTTAGGTTGCCATATTCTCATATCAGGGCCTAGATATGCTAGTGCTGCTTTTCAAAGATCTGGTCATTGATGAATCTATGTGCTTGGTATGTACTGAATTTGGTAGTGGGCTGATAGTGTGTTTTCTGAAGGTGGATTCATCCAAGGTAGTATGTATATTAACTGAAATGGCCCAAAAGAGAAGAGATGCAGTTGTTTTTGTTCCAAAATTAGCAGCAGCAACCTGCAAGCACACAACCATGCACGCGGCCATATGCTATTTGTGGCCAGCCATTAGTTATATTGGTCCAGTTTTGGCGCCCTGGCGGCCAGGTTGCTGGCCACAAGACAACTGGATCATTCACTTTCTAGGTGACCTGTGTTATTGATTCGTTTGTTGCTGCTGCATCTTCCGGGCCCAAGCCTCCATCCAATTGGATCATCGCTGCCTCCGATCGCCCCTCCCCTTGCCGGCCGGCGGAGCGCACGGTTCGACACTGCATTGGCATTGCACCCAGCATCGGGTGTCGTTGTTCTAGAGAATCCCATCCGATTGGATTGGACTGAATGCTTGGGCAAATTCGATTCGAATTTGCTCAAGCATTCGCCTCGATTCCCGGGCGGTAGCTGACCAGTCGGGAACCGGCCGAGGCGACGCCGATGGGCATCTTGTGTTGCTTCCAGTCCCACGCTGGCGGCGGGGGCGGCCATGATCAGGCTGTTCCTTCCTCGTCGGCGGCTTCTCCGTCCTCTGCCACCTCGTCGAGCGGAAACAAGGATCGTCCTCTTTCCGAGCGCAACAACAGCGTTGATTACAGCAACCTCGTCGCCCTCGTCAACGAGATCGTCGGCGACTCAGGTACCCACCCACCTTAATCCATCGATCCCCTCTCAAATAATCTCAATGATGGTCATCGTCCGTTCGAATGGCAACGATGTGAGATTGTGAATCTGTGATGCAGTGAGCTACCGCCACAAGCGCGTGGCCGATGAGATCCTCAAGATGGGCAAGGCCGGCAAGGTGACGGCGCGCGCCTTCACGTACGCAGAGCTGTCCGAGGCCACCGGCGGCTTCCGGCCGGAGTCGCTGCTGGGCGAGGGCGGCTTTGTTAGACCTCAAACAGCACTACTTGAGCGCCGGTGAGGGGCGGATGATCGCCGGCGAGCTGGAACACACACCAGAACACAAGACCACGATGAACACGATGAACTTGGTGCTGCGGAACTGAAGCAGCGTTTTCCCTTTGTTCTGATCCTTTTATTGATGAAATGCAACCGAGCACTTCCGATTTGGGCGCGCACGTCGCGAGTACAGAGCGCGTCCATCCCCGCGCTCCGCAACAGCCGCCCACATCTCCATGCTCGGGTTCATGGCTGAGCGAGTCTCACGCCATGACCTCCTACGCGCGCGGCGTCCACAGGCCGGAGCTCGCGCGCATGCTAACTGAACGGAAAAACTAACTACGGTGCTCGGCTTACAACCAACAAATGCTCCTCTTAAGCCGTGCACTAGTGATTAAGCTTCACCAGCCCAAGCTTGGCGCGCAGTTCACAGAAGCGTTCCTTCGCCAAGGGCTTGGTCATGATGTCCGCCAGTTGATCCTTGGTTCCGACGGATGCAATCTGCACTCTCCCCTCCTCAACACATTCACGAATGAAATGGTAGCGAGTGTCTATGTGCTTACTGCGATCATGGAACACCGGGTTTTTGCTCAGCGCAATAGCGGACTGGCTGTCAATTTTGATCTTCACTGCGCCCTCCTTCTTCCCCTTCAGTTCGGACAGAAGGCGCGATAGCCACACTCCCTGACATGCCGCCGTGGTCCCGGCGATGTATTCAGCTTCGCATGATGACAGTGCGACGACCTTCTGCTTCTGACTCTGCCAGGTGATGGCGTTGTTGCCCAGAAAGAAGAGGACGCCGGTGGTGCTCTTGCACGTGTCGACGTCGCCGGCATGATCACTGTCACTGAATCCGACGAGCTCAGCAACTCCTCCCTTTCTGGTGTAGTGGCAGCCGTAGTCCAGTGTGCCAGCGATGTAGCGCAGTATCCTTCTTACGGCCGCCAGGTGCTCGGTGGTGGGATGCTCCATGAACCTGCTCACATAGCCCACCGAGAAAGCCAAATCCGGCCTTGTGTTTACCAGATACCGGAGTGCGCCGACGATGCTCCGGTACGCCGTGGGATCGACGGCTGGCGCAGTGCTCATCTTGCTCAACTTGATCCGCGGCTCCATCGGGATGCAGCTGGGATTGCATTCAGCGAGGCCTGCGCCCTGGAGAATCTTTGCCGCGTACGCGCTCTGCGCCACTGTAATGTCGCCGCCGTTCTGGTTCACCTCCAACCCAAAGTAGTAACGCAGTAGCCCGAGGTCGCTCATCTGGAACGTCCGCTTCATCTGAAACTTGAACTCGTCGATGTCCCGTTCGTGGCCTCCAGTGATCACCAGATCGTCGACGTACACGCCAACGACCAGGCGGTGCGCGCCCTCGCCACGGAGATACACCGCGTGTTCAGAGCAGCTGCGCCTGAAACCGAGCCCGAGCAGAGAGCTATCCAATTTTGCGTACCAGGCGCGGGGTGCTTGTCGAAGCCCGTAGAGTGCTTTGATGAGATGCAGCACTTTGTTCTCGTGTCCCTTGAGAACGAACCCGGGCGGCTGCTCGACATAGACTTCCTCCAGGAGCTCGCCGTTGAGGAAAGCAGACTTTACATCCATGTGATGGACAGTCCACCCCTCGTTCGCGGCGTGCGCGAGCAGCAGACGAACAGATTCCAGTCGTGCCACCGGTGCAAAGACTTCATCAAAGTCGACGCCTTGCCGCTGCACGTAGCCCTTTGCGACGAGGCGGGCCTTGTACTTGCTAATGAGCCCCGCCGCGTCGCGCTTGGTCTTGTAGACCCACTTCACCCCAATTGGCTTGACTCCGGCCGGTGGATCGATGAGGTTCCAGGTCTGGTTGTCCTCTATGGAGGTGTACTCGTCGAGCATCGCTAGCCGCCAGTTCTCGTGCTGCAGGGCTTCCTGGAACGTCGCGGGCTCTGCCTCGCTGGCGAGCATGAGATGCTCCTCCAGCTCCCGTGTGACGGGCCTAGGCGGCGAGACGGGCCCGAGCACGCTGTCGATGGTGCGGTAACGGAGCGGAGCATCGTCGTCGTGGTCGGCGTCAAGCAGTTCTGAAACGCCTGCGCCTGGTGGCGACACGAACACGGGAGCATTCAGGCTCTGGTGTGTCCGTGGTGTCGCTGGCGTCGCGCCCCCCGCGTCGTGCACTGGGGTGTTGTAGACAGGCGTCGTTGGCGAGGAGTGGATTGAGTGTGCTGGAGAAGGGCTGGTGGACGTCTCGGTCGTGGTCGTCGTCGTCGTGGGGGTGGTGCCATCCACAGCCGGCGCAAGGTGTTCGACTGTGAAGTCGTCCTCAGTGCCGCGCTGCCCTTCTGTCCAGCTCCACTCCTCCTGCTCCCGGAACACGACGTCGCGACTGATGTGGACGCGCCGTGTCTCTGGGTCGTACAGGCGATACGCCTTGGACCCAGGTTCGTAGCCCACGAAGATGGTGCGTCTGCTCCGGTCATCGAGCTTCTGCGGGTGCGGCGTCGTGATCTTCATGTTCGCCACACACCCAAACGTGCGCAGATGTTGTACTCCTGGCGCGTTCCCGGTCCACAGCTCGTAGGGAGTCTTGCCCCCAATGCTTTTCGACGAGGATCTGTTCAGCAGATAGGCGGCCGTCGTGACCGCCTCCCCCCAGAATTCACCTGGGAGCTTCTTTGCCTTGAGCATGCAGCGTGCTGTGCCTATGACGGATTGATTCCGGCGCTCCACAACTCCGTTCTGCTGAGGGGAGTAGGGCGCCGTGAGCTCCCATCGCAGCCCCAGCTCGGCGCAGTACTCCTCGAATTCATGCGCCGTGAACTCGCCCCCTCGATCCGTGCGGAGGGCACAGACCAGCTTGCCCGTTTTGCGTTCCACCGCCGCCTGGATGCGCTTGATTGCTGTCGACGCTGCATCCTTGGTGGGCAGCAGGGATAACCACATGTACCGAGAATAATCATCCACCAGTAGGAGAAAGTACCGATTGCCGCTGGGTGTTGGTGGAGAGATTTGGCCGCAGAGGTCGTCGTGGAGCAGCTGCAATACTTCAGTCGCTCTGCGAAGAGCGCGGTGCGGGAACGGCGATCGACGGTGCTTGCCGGCGAGGCAGGCGTCGCACACCTGGTCCACCTGTTCGAGTGGTGGCATCCCGCGCACCAGGCCCTCACGCGCCATCTTGCGCAGTGCGGCGAAGTGGAGATGGCCGAATCTGGAATGCCAGACCCACGCCTCCTCATCGCCGCGTGCCGCGAGGCAGACTGGCCGTGCAATGTCGACGTTGAGCACGTACAGCCGGCCTGGGTTGCGATGAATCTTGGTGAGTAGACGACGCTCCTCGTCGCGGACGCGCATCACACCATCTTCAATCAGTACCTGAAAGCCGGTCTCGTCGAGCTGCTCGACTGAAATGATGTTGGCGGTGAGGCGTGGCAAATAGTAGACGTTGGACAGGCTGCGGTGCTCCCCATTCTTGTAGGAGAGGAGTACGGTCCCCTGGCCTTCGATGCGGGCCACCGAGCCATCGCCGAAGCGGACAGAGCCGGTGACGCCGCCGTCAATGTAGCTGAACGCCGCGCGCGCCCTGGTCATGTGATTCGACGCGCCGGTATCTAGGACCCATCGCTTCAGGTCCCGATCTCCAGGCGTATCGAATGCTGCAAGCAACTTGTTCTCGGCAATGAACAGCTCGTCGCCGTGGAGAATTTCAGAAGCGGGCGCCGGCGAGGCAGTGAATGGGGAAAAAATTTCGAAATCAGAATCCCGCGCGTTACTCACCGCGTACATGAGGGTCGGTTCGTTGTCTTGGGCCACATGGACCTGGGCTGCCTCGTCCCTTTTCTTCTTGTGACACTCCCTGGCCCAATGGCCTTTCTTCCCGCAGTACCTGCACCGGTCTTCATCGTCGTTGGACTGGGCCGCACCAGAGTCGGCCCGTTTCTCTCCTCCGCCAGAGCCACGGCCTCTGCCGCGAGCACTGTTCTTCTTCCAGCGCCCGCCGGTGCTCGAACCGCTACGGCCGCCGCCGTTCCCGGCCTTGTACCGCTCCAGCCACTGTTCCTGGGTGAGGAGTAGCTTGCCGGCGGCGTTGGTCGTCGATGAAGGAGGCTCGTCGTCGCTCGCCGCCTTCAACCGACCGGTGACCTCCTCGACGGTAAGCTTGCTGATGTCGAGGAGGGTCTCGATGGAGATGACGGCCTGCTTGTACCGCGAGCGTGCCACTCGCAGATACTTGGCCACCACCTTCGACTCTGGCTCCGGGTCGTCGAGGCTGGCAAGACGTTGAACGAGACTGGTGAGGCGGAGGGCGAAATCCTCCACGGACTCACCTTCACGAAAGCTGATTTGCTCGAATTCGAGTCGCAGGGACTGCGCCGTTGATTTCCGCATGCGCTCATCGCCGATGCGCATCGTGCGGATGGCCTCCCACGCCTCCTTTGCCGATGGTTTGTTCGCCAGCGTGGTGTGCATCTCCGGCGGCACACCCGAGCAGATCGCCTCTAATGCCGTGCGGTCTTCGTGCCACTCGTTCGCGCCGTTCTCGACGATGTCCCAGAGGCAACGGGCCTCCAGCTTGAGCTTCATCATGGCGGACCATGTGTCGTAGTTTGTACGCGTCAGTTGGGGCCAATTCCCGCCACCGAGCTCACGGATCACTCGCTCGACGACGACCTCGCGGGGCCTACGCGATTCCGGGCGCCTGCCGCGAGCATGGCCTCTTGGACGTCGTGACGGTGAACGGCTTGGTGGCGGGGAACGGCTTGGTGACGACGTACGAGACTTCTTCACATCATCTTTGCCGGAGGCGCCGCCCTTGTTGAACTTCGTCTTCGACTCCGGTGGCGGCGTCAAGCCAACGGACCTCTTGGACGGAGAGCGGCCACGACCCGTGGAGCCTGCCATCGAACCTGGCTCTGGTACCAAATGTTAGACCTCAAACAACACTACTTGAGCGCCGGTGAGGGGCGGATGATCGCCGGCGAGCTGGAACACACACCAGAACACAAGACCATGATGAACACGATGAACTTGGTGCTGCGGAACTGAAGCAGCGTTTTCCCTTTGTTCTGATCCTTTTATTGATGAAATGCAACCGAGCACTTCCGATTTGGGCGCGCACGTCGCGAGTACAGAGCGCGTCCATCCCCGCGCTCCGCAACGGCCGCCCACATCTCCATGCTCGGGTTCATGGCTGAGCGAGTCTCACGCCATGACCTCCTACGCGCGCGGGGTCCACAGGCCGGAGCTCGCGCGCATGCTAACTGAACGGAAAAACTAACTACGGTGCTCGGCTTACAACCAACAGGCTTCGGCCCCGTGTACCGCGGGCGGCTGCCCCCCAAGTCGACGGGCCCGGAGGTGGCCGTCAAGCAGCTGGACCGCAACGGCATGCAGGGCACGCGCGAGTTCCTGGTGGAGGCGCTGATGCTGAGCCTGCTCAAGCACCCCCACCTGGTGACGCTGCTGGGCTTCTGCACCGACGCCGACCACCGCATGCTGGTCTACGAGTACATGCCGCTGGGGTCCCTGGAGGACCACCTGCTGGACCTGCCCCCGGGGCGCGCGCCGCTGGAGTGGGCCACGCTCATGCGCGTCGCGCAGGGCGCCGCGCGGGGGCTCGAGTACCTGCACGACACCGCGCAGGCGCCCGTGATCTACCGCGACTTCAAGGCCTCCAACATCCTCCTCGACACCGGCTTCCGCGCGCGCCTCTCCGACTTCGGGCTCGCCAAGGTCGGCCCCTCCGGCGACAAGACCCACGTCTCCACGCGCGTCATGGGCACCTACGGCTACTGCGCGCCCGAGTACGCGCTCACCGGCAAGCTCACCACCATGTCCGACGTCTACAGCTTCGGCGTCGTCTTCCTCGAGATCATCACCGGCCGCCGCGCCATCGACACGACCAGGCCACCGGACCAGCACAACCTCGTGCTCTGGGCGGGGCCGCGCTTCAAGAACAAGCGCCGGTTCGCCGAGATGGCCGACCCGATGCTCCAGGGCGACTACCCCACCAAGGGCGTCCACCAGGCGCTCGCCATCGCTGCCATGTGCCTCCAGGAGGACGCCACCATGCGCCCCGGCATCAGCGACGTCGTCACCGCGCTCGAGTACCTCACCGTCGCAGGCGGAGGCACCACCGATATCGATGACGACCAGGGTCCGGATCCCGATGAGCAGCAGCAAACCGACGACGACGCGCAAGCTTAACATGTCCGATGGAAATTCGAAGGAAATTCCGAGGCGTGAATTGCCCATACATGGTCATTATATGCATGCATATGTGTATGTAAATTCGTACATATACTGTGTTGCTGTGTATATCCCATCGATCGATCGATGGAAGGACTTTCAGGACAAAATTATAACGCCTATTGTTACATGATAACAATTGATGTATATTCTTTTCGGACAAATACATGACAGTTCATAGTAGTGTATGACTGTATATCAATCAATCCTTGCTTGAACAAAGGTATGGCTAGGTAGTCTTTTCTAGGACCATTGCAACATGATGCAAAATATAATTGTGGTGTTGACGCAAAATTCAGTCAAATGCCAAAGCACTAGAGCATATTAGAGCATTGCGGATCGCAAATGGTCGACAAGTTATGAGTGTGCGAAAACATGTTTGACCACAGTTTTTGAAAGAGTTCAAATCGGTTTCCTTGGACTTCACCAGAATCGGTCATTCGAGAACGATAACTCACACACTTATGTGTTGGAAGATGCTCTCCTCCAGAGGGATCCTGTCATGGTGTGGATGTCGCCGGTGTGCCCTCGGTCGGCTAGCAAGCCTAGGACGCCATTTTTGGTTATGAAGATAAGTACACAAACAACAATGAAGGTTGGAAGAGAGATTAGAGTTTAGAAAAAGTAAAAGTTAAATATTGTTGGGGGATCATTAAAAAATAATGGAAGTAGAAGGTCACGTGTTGGTGCAAATGTCGTTCGCTAAGGGAGACTAAACATTTGCCGGCGAACTAACTTGTTGAAACAGTGTTGTTGAATGTGTTTTGTTCATAAGGCCTTGTATAAGCGAATCGAAGGTTAATTATGACATAAGCAACGAAGAAAGACATGCTGCGATCAGCACCTTTGGAGAAACTTGTCCCAAAGAGGTAGATCGAAAGTGACGCCTCACGACCACACGGGAAGCGTGGAGCATCCTCGAAGGTTGGAGGGTGACCACGAGTACGTAACTACTCCCTCCGTTCCATAAAAAGTAAAATTCTATGTTTGAAAAAAATCTCACAAAAAGTGCAATTTTAAAGATTGGATCTCGATCGACTACCTGCCTAATTAAGTGGTCAGATTTGATTTGCACGCTAAAACTAACCGCGTATGACAAATAAATGAGAGTATGAGAGTCTTTTCACACCACCACTAATCTGCCTGAAAAAACTAGAATTGCACTCTTTATAGGACGGAGGAAGTAAGTAGCTAGAGAAGTTGTACACTATTGTTGTAAATGACCATCTGTTATGGAATATTCCAAGCATATTGTAAAAAGCTAAGGGTAAGGAGGGTAAGGAGGGATGCATCAGTTCCTATAGCCCACTATAAATACCCCGCCTTTCATTTATGTGGGGCGTGGGGGGGTTTGTAATTTTTTGGAAGTGGATGATGGTACCTTTTTTCTCCTAATTATGAATATGCATTTTGTTCCTATTTGAATTTGGATTTTGTTCGTACCAGCAAATATAGCGTTTTGCATTGCTTTATATTTATAGGGTGGAAAGATATTTTCCTAACTTGGACATAGTTTACAAAGGAAATCCCGCACGAATCTCCAAAATCTATCCGAACTCGTGAAAACCGGTCTGACCTATATGCAAAATCGGACTGAGGTGTTTCCCACATGAATATCTCCCTAAAGCCATAACTCTTTTATTCGAAATCCAAATTGGACGTTGTATATGCATTTCGATGTTTCGACGAGAGCTACCATTGTTGAAGTCCAATTTACACTTTAACAATGTTTCTAGCCTGACTGATTTGCCCAGATCAATGTTTCTAGCAAACCTAAGAGGTGCCAATTTTGTTCTTCAACAGGTGTAGCGTCAACAGGTGGTAACGAAAAAAGGTGTTCCCTTTGCGTTTCGCAGTTTCTGTCGGTTATAAATACTTCACGCACCATGGAATGAAATGAAAAGGTGGGATATGTGTGGGCGTGCTAACTTGTTGAGCCGGTTTGATATGTAGCCATACATTATACAGTAGTTGATATATTCCATGTGCCTAAAATTCAACAATTTTAATGCGGCACACTTGTGATATCAAAATAGATGTTTAAAACATCCAAAAACAACATTTGCAACATAAACATGGTACTGTAACATTTTTTTTGCTGCTTTCGTAGTTGCCGGAACTACGTGGTATGGATCGGCAACTACCCCAATCGAATTATTTGGGCCTACTCGTTATCAGTGGGATCAAGGATACTTTCAGCAAGAAATATTTGTCTAAAATGATAAAAAATTTCAGCCCCTTAAAAAATAAGTAAAGTATACATATTTACTATTAAACAATAGTGAATTGTGTTAAATGGTCTTTAGAACTTGCAGCCAGAGCGCACACTAGATCGAAACTGCAATATTCCTAATCTATGTGTGTGTGTGACAGATAGACCATGCGCCCCCACTGCCTGGTTTAGGTAAAGCTTCCTCATCTATGGCTAGGATTAACTTTTAGTCACCTAAACTTTAGCATCAGGTGATCCAATGTGGGGACTAAAAGGCCAGCTCAAAAAACTAGTCACACCCCAACTAAAGTTTTCATTAGTAATCCACCTAATTGAAACTAAAAGGAGACCATGAACGATGAGAAAAGACTGAAATGCCCCCCGCCTCCAAATGCTATCCATTCTGCATCCTAACAAGCTAAAAGGAGTTATAATGGAGAAGTATCCGGGGCTTCCTACTGTCCTCGGAAGATCCACCAAAGAGATATTCGAGTATATGCCAACTCAACTTAAGGGCTTGATTGGGGTTTGGAGTGGCAAAATTAATGATGAGTTGTGTTGGTCGTGAGATGCTGATCAAATCGATTGCCCATGTTGTCCTAACATACCCTATGAGCTGCTTCAAATTCCCAGCAATATGCAAAAAGATGAAAACTTCCATATCCAATAATTGGTGGGGAAGCTCTGCTGACAATTGCCATACCCATTGGCAGAGGAGCACTTAACAAAGCCTAAGGATCAAGGTGGAATGGTTTTCGTGACCTTCGGCTATTCAATATTGTGATGCTTCGAGAGTGAGGTTGGAGATTGATGAACAACCCCAATTCTCGGTGTGCCCGAGTGTTGAAAGAAAGATACTATCCTAACACTGATTTCTTATCGGTGACTAGGAAGAAACATGCTAACCACACTTGGCGTGCTATCATAAAGGATGTTCATAAAAGGGGTTTGATTCGTAGAATTTGCAATGGTAACACAACAGATATATGGAAGGATAGATGGCTTCCTGATCATTATAGAGGTTTGCCCATCACCCCATCAGAAGGACAGCCGGTAAAAGTCGTTGCCGACTTCAAACCACTTCAAATCAGCCATGGCCATTAGAATGTCATGGGCAATGCTCCATCAGACCAGCTTATTGCCTATTGGCCTAGGATCAACAGCGAGAAGAGTTGAACAATGCGAGCTGCTCTAACGAGTTTGTAAACTCCAAGTACCACCCAAAGTGAAGGTGCTCTGGTGGTGAGTAGTTTATGATTTCCTTCCCGCACGACAGATCCTGAAGAGAAGACATGTGGACCCAATAGGAAACTGTAGGCCTGTAGGCCTGCACGCTTGCGTTTTGTTTTCACTGGCTACAACTGAAGCTGCACAGCCAGCAGCTCAGCTGCAAGCCTGCAAGGCTCAAAAACCGTTGTATTTGCTGCTAGAGCTCGCTGCAGTAGCTGCCAATACTGTACTACTGTTAGTGCTGCTGCTGCTACTGCTCTTTGGCTGCAGCTCCAGCCGCTTCCGAACGCTCCCACTGTGATGTATGCGGTGCAGATGAAGAATCGATCAAAAATGTTTTGATGGAGTGTCCTAATGCAAAATTGTTTTGGAAGTATACAAATGAACTCACGGGGTAAAATTACTTGACCTGCACCCAATGGCATGTAGCAATCATCATGTGTGGAATGTGGACATTGTGGATGGCTAGAAACAAGAGACGTCATGGAGATGCTATGATGTCATTGTAGCAGGCTGTGTTTTGGCGCGAGACACTACTTTTGACATTTGGGAGCTGATCCATCCAAATAAACAACCTAATATGGCACATAACTACTAGAGCTGGACTAAGCTAACAGTAGGATGGATGAATTATATTCAGATGGGGCCTTTTATTCATACGAGAATAGTGATGCCACTGGCATGATATTGATGGATGAGAATGATAATTTTTGCGGGGCAAGAGCCATAATGGTATGACCACGGAGGTGGTTGCTCGACGGGATGGAATGCACCTCACAATCCAGCAAGGCACTCATAAGTTAATCATGGAAATAGACTGTCAGGCGCTTGTGGACCTTTGCAAGAATATGAAAACACATAGGTCTGAGATCACCCAGATTCTTATGGAGATTAATGAGCTTAGCAGGTGTTGTGTTGGTTTTAAAGTTTGTTTCAGTCCTAGATCATGTAATAGGGTAGCACACCTTTGTATCAAACAAGTTTCTCCCTCGATGATTTGGAGTGAGTGGATAGATATAGCAACCCACCCAGTACGTGAGTGCTTGATTGATGATTGTTATCCTGCTATTTGAGTAATGAATGAAGCTCCCGTCCACAACATAAAACAAACTAAAAAGAGCATAATAGGCTTTCCGTTGTATGTCAACTTGCTTTTAGTCTATGGATCCAATCACACTATATATAATTGTAGTCGGCTAACTTTTGGTCCTAACTAAACTTTATTCCCAAGTGATCCACAGGAGCTAAAATGTATGCCCCATGATCCCACATCTACTCAAGACATAATACACCATGTTGCTATCCAGCTACCCTATTCCTCATTGGTCATTTTACAGCTGACTTGACTCCGTTATGTCTCTCAAACGAAACAATGGCAAACCAATGTTTGGTTTGAAAACGTGGGTGCAAAATCACCAAGTTAAACAAATAAGGGCAAAATCACCATTGACCTTCGAAATAGGGGCAAGAATACAATTGACTTCTAAAATTTCTTTTAAGCAATGAACGCAAGGATTTTATGGACCTTCGAAGTAGGGGCAAGGAAACAAATGACTTTCCAAAATTTCTTTTAAGCAATGAATTAAATATTGATCAGGATTTTGTGAACCTTCTAAGTAGGGGCATGAATGCAAATGACTTTTTAAAGTTTCTTTTAAGCAATGAATAAAATATTGATAAGGATTTTGTGGACCTTCTAAGTAGGGGCAAGAATGCAAATGACTTTTTAAAATTTCTTTTAAGCAATGAATGAATATTGATAAGGATTGTGGTAGGCTAGTTGCGACAAATCTGTGTGCCTTCATCAAAAGGTTGGTTTGTCTTGGAAAATGTTGTTGCTGCTCATGAAGTTATTCACGATGTAAAAAAGAGAGTGTGGATTATTTTGAGAGCTGATGTATGAGATATAAGAGGTATGACAGGTGAATTTAGAGTTCTTAAAAGATATACTAGTATCTAAAAGTTTTGGGGATAAAAGGGTGATGTGGATATGGAAAATTGTTAGGATTCATGTGCATAGATATTAATGATGAGAATATTATATACTTCTAACCTGGAAAAGGTGGGAGCAAAGGGGATATCTCAACTTTTGTTCAATTTATATTAGTGGCAAATGTGTGTTCACTAACATGCTAGCTACAGCAGCAAACCAAGATCTGATATTGGCTTGATGCCAAGTGTTTACCTTGGAAGTATCATCAGCCTTCAGTATATATGTCCTGTTCTTGAGTAATAATTTTGATAAAGTTAGATATTTTAAGTGGCTTTTAGCCTGCTATGAAAATCTGTATGGTCTTAAAATTAATTACAAGAAGAGTGATATGATGTCTATCGGGCTAAAAGAAGATGAGAAACAATCTTTGGTTTCATCAGGGAGTAAGCTGGTCCCGATGGTAGCGGTGGCAAAGGCGCTGGGAGTGCCACGCCAATGGAGAGTACTCGTTAAAGGATGTCTTCAAGCACTAGAAGTCTGAATCTGTTGTCTACTTGATATTTTTCAGCATATTAGTGGCAGCGATGTCATCTAGCCCTTGGTTCTGGGAGTCAGAACCAATGGAGCTGCGTTCTGGGAGGTTGGGCGGCGGGCAGAGCAAGGTCAGCGATGACGTTTTTATGCAGCGCGCTGTACTGCAGTCAGGAGATGAAATTAAAACCACTCAAAAATAAAAATAAAGTGGGAAAAAGAGGAGAACGGGAAGGAAGAAAAAAAAATGAAACCGGGTTTCTGGAAGAGGTTGACCGCATACAAATACTTGCTGCATTCAGACGTGACATGGCTGCGTGCAGAAAAGTTTCACTAGTTTTCAGGCTTGAATGCCAAAAAAAATTGCACGCAAGTCAACAGCCACGAGCACACAGGGCTACTTGCCACGGAGGCTTGGGTACGGCACTACGGCAAGTCTCAGAGACTTTTCGTCCATGCATCAAGGTTGCCTACACAATGACGATTGAAGAATTTGACGACGGCCACAAAATGTCCCTGGTCCCCGACAGCGACACACGTGCGTACCGCCGCAGGCTGGCCAGGTCGCTAGGTCGGTGTACCGAACGCGCGAATTGATTAAGCTGCAGATACGTGCACTCTCCGTGCACGGAAGAAGACGATCATTACAAGATCGGAGAAGAGAACAACTTTTGCACTAATAATATATATATATATATATATATATTCAGTAATAACTACTGCGTGCGATTACTGCATATCATTTTACCGAATGTGATTCTGTAATTCGGCAACTTGGTTCAGTAATTTCTGATCGGTTCGGTCAGTAATTTGACTGCTGGGTGTAAAATAAACGCTAAATATAAGATGTAAGAATAGTATTACTGGTCAGAATATACAGAAGGATTACCTAGCAGAGAGCCGCCGCCGCCAGTTTGGAATGCTTCTTCTTCGCCATGTTCACTCGTTGCACAACGAACGCAACAACTTCTGGTGACGGGTGCACGCAGCAGTACGGTGGTCAGACCATGCGTGGAAAGGTCAGCCAGGCCAACAAACCCAACACGCAGCCGACTAGCCGCAGGTACGCGTACGTACGCCGCTGAAGTGACAACGCGAACTGGTCATAGCTTTTACCGGTACGTAGCAGCAAATCCAACGGAAACTAAGCTCGGTACATCTATGTGCCACCAACCGCGCGCCCTCATCGATCACATAGATGCTATATATATATGCCCCCCAATCTCTCGGATCAATCCATCCAGGCATACCTTCATAACAAGTTTCTAGCTCTGCAGCACGCTAGCTTGCTCTTCCAAGAAGCTCGGCGATCTCCCCTGCTTAGCACCCCTTCCAGCAGCTAATAGCTACCAGCTGATTACTCGTGCCATGGCAACAAGATTTATCGCCGTTGCAGCCGTGATGGCAGCGGCCCTCGTCGGCATGGCGTCGGCGGCGGTCTACAACGTCGGCGAGCCGGCCGGGTCCTGGGACCTGCGGACCAACTACCGCGACTGGGCCGCCTCCAAGCGGTTCCACCCGGGCGACCAGATCGTCTTCAGGTACACCCCGCAGGCGCACGACGTGGTGGAGGTGAGCAAGGCGGACTACGACTCCTGCTCCACCGCCAGGCCCATCGCCGCCCACACCTCCGGCAACGACGCCATCACCCTGACCTCCATCGGCACCCGCTACTTCATCTGCGGCATCACCGGCCACTGCGACGTGGGCATGAAGCTCCAGGTCGACGTCGTGCCCGGCGCCACAACCTCCCTCGCCCCGGCCGGCGCTCCCGGCGCCAGTGCCCCGGTCTCTCCCCAGACCCCGTCCACGCCCGCTTCCGCCGCTACCAAGGCCACCACCACCGGCTTCGCTCTCGCCGCCGTCATGTTGGCTGCCGGCCTGATGGCTTAATTAGTTAAAATTTCTTGTTGTATCTTGTACATGCACATGCATGCTTATGTTTAGTTATAATTGATTGATGTATTCTTTTGTGGAGAGAGAGGTCGATACATGTATGTACGTATATAGAGAATTAGAGATGAAACACTGTCAGCATATTATATACATCTATATATATAATATGTCCGTGTGTTGCAACGGAAAAAGCGTAGGTGACCATTAAAATTTATAGAGAACCTATACGCCACACAATCATATTTTATGCACAATTAATCACTAAAGATGTAAACTACGAAAATATATTTCAGAATATGTTTAATTGTACTCGTTTGTAATTTAGGATAGTTCAACTTATGATAGACTCAAAATATGATATTTTTTTTGGCATGGATGAACTACATATGGAATGAAACAAAGAAACGAACAACATTTTATTACCCTTCATTCTTACTTTTCTTTTCAGTGTTTCATTTATTTCTAGATCCAGAAGGTAACAAGGAACCAGTGCTCTTCATGTGAAAACTAAATATATACATGGATAAACAACCTTAGCTTCTTCATCGGTCAATGGTGGATCATTCTATACGAGTGTAAAAAAAGTGAATTTTTTTCTGAAAAGCAAACTTTTATGGTATGGATTAGTCTTGGGCTATTGGCGTAACAAAGACCAGTAAAAATACCATTTTCTTGAAACCCATCCCATGTAATAAGCCAGCAATTTAGTTTGGTCACTGACCGAGGTAGGCCCCTCGTTACCCGACAGAGGGCCTGACCGGCATCCAGATGGACCGGACCGACTACACAAGAAAGGTATATTAAGCTCAAACACAGTTGTAATATGATTAGATCAGTAACCGACTTAGGGACTTGCCATGTAAACCCTATCCTCCAGAGTATATAAGGAGGGATAGGGTACCCCTAGGTCAACACACATTATACCAGCCACAATGGCCTCCCATCATAGGCCTCGGCGGCTTCTCATCCCGAACGCAAGGCAATACAGATCCACCCCAACAGGACGTAGGGTATTACGTGCATCGCGGCGCATATCCCTAGTGAACTTGCCGAAATCTTAATCCGATAGTTGGCGCGCCAGGTAGAGGGATCGTGGATCGTCAGGATCCTTACAACGAGCTTGATGGCAGCAATGGTCAACAACCGGGTGATTGGTTCTTAACATCACCCCCAAATCGATCTGTTCTTCACATATTGTTTTTATTTTCTGATCTGAATCGACGATACGACCACTGCGTGGTTCACGATCCTGCATGTACTGGCGGCGCCCTTCCCGCCCATGGATCCGCGTGAGCCCTAGCAATCGATCTGTTTGCACGAGGCGGGCTGTGCGGGGGGTAGGATTCGGTCAGCAAGACCTGGCCACTCGGATGCATTTGTTCCGTGCGTGCGACCAGGAGAAGCTTTTCATGCATTTAGGCCACACGCACACCAAAACGTACCAGGAGGTTTTAGTCTCCTCACTACACGTGCACAAGAGGTGTACGCGCGGTGCGAGATCGCCTGCACACCATCGTGAACAACAATGGCATGCACTACTTCGATAGCCGCCTCCTGGGCCACAGCGACCACGGCGACTACTTCGATTCGGCCACGGCAACTACTCCGACTAGGTCACGCCGACTACTTCGACAGCCACCTACTCGGCCACGGCGACTACTCCGACTCGGTCACGCCGACTACTTCGGCAGCCGCCTCCTCGGCCACGGCGACCACGCCGACTACTTCGACAGCCGTCTGCTCGGCCGTAGCGACTACTTCGGCTCGTCCGTAAATCAAGCTAAGTCATATTTTAATAAATATTTATCAATTAAATATTCCAAAGTATCCGTGACTATATTCTTAAATCTCTGCGACTATTGCCGACCATATCGTGCATGCTCCCGATTACCTATGCGGTCCGCCTGCTACACGGGCAGTCGGGCTACACTTTGCAAGTGCGCTCTATGCGCGCTCTCTTTTCTCACATGTCACCGATTGCTTTATACCCTGCTTTTATGTTTTCTCTTAATAGTTGCTAAAGTACTCGGGTAGCACACGCCTTAACTCGTGAAACCTCGGCTTCTCTTGCAACTCTCTCATCACGTGTCCGATGACCCGCTCTCGGCACAATGAGTTGAGGTCGTGCAGGGTTAGGTGCTTAGCTAACTACTCGAGGAAATTACATGACATGACAAGAGCAACACACAAAAGCGTTCATATTAAATCGGACCAGTTCCAATACCTTCGATTGTTTAATATTTCACATTATGCTACATAATATTTGTATCGTTCTCTACAGCACCAACTACTCAGCCTACCTTCGGCATCACGTTTGGCTCCCTAGCTTGGGGCTAGGTGCGACTGGGCACTCGGCCTGCACTCGGTTACCTGACTCGGCGGGTCTCCGCCACTCCGCCAGCGACCCTGCTCGGGAGTTGGGCATCGCTAACTGACTTGGCGTGTCTCTGCGACTCCATCAGCGACCCTCCTCGGTGGCTGGGTGCCGCTACCTAACTCGGCGTGTCTCCGCGACTCCGCCAGCGACCCTGCTCGGGGGCTGGACGCTGCTACTTGACTCGGCGTGTCTCCGCGACTCCGCCAGCGACACTGCTCGGGGCCTGGGCGCTGCTACTTGACTCGGCGTGTCTCCGCGACTCCGCCAGCGACACTGCTCGGGGCCTGGGCGCCGCTACATGACTCGGCGTGTCTCCGCGACTCCGCCAGCGACCCTGCTCGGTGGCTGGGCGCCGCTACTTGACTCGGCGTTTCTCTGCGACTCTGTCAGCGACCCTGCTCGGGGGCTGGGCGCGGCTACGTGACTCAACGTGTCTCCGCGACTCCGCCAGCGACCCTGCTCCCGGGCTGGGCACCGCTACCTGGCTCGGCGTGTATCCGCGCCTCCGCCAGCGGCCCTGCTCGTAGGGTGGGCGCCGCTACGTGACTTAGCGTCTCTCCGCGACTCCGCCAGCAACCCAGCTTGGGGCCTGGCGCGACTACCTGACTCGACGTGTCTTGGCGACTCCGCCAGCGACCTTTCTCGGGGCTGGGCGCCGCTACCTGACTCGACATGTCTCCACGACTCCGCCAGCGACCCTGCTCGGTGGATGGGCGCCGCTACATGACTCGGCGTGTCTCCGCGACTCCGCCAGGGACCCTGCTCGGGGGCTGGGCGCCGCTACTTGACTCAGCGTGTCTCCGCGACTTCACCAGGGACCCTCCTCGAGGGCTGGACGCCGCTACGTGACTCGGCGTGTCTCCGCGACTCCGCCCGCGACCGTGCTCGGGGGCTGGGCGCCGCTACTTGACTCGGCGTGTCTCCGTAACTCCACCAGCGACCCTGCTCGGGGGCTGGGCGCGGATACTTGACTCGTCGTGTCTCCGCGACTCCGCCAATGACCCTGCTCAGGTTTTAGGTGCCATGCACACAACTCGAATGTCTCTGAGACTTTTGATCGGCCTAAAGAGGATGAAATTTTGTTTATTGACCCTCGCAGCGCTTCTACAAACCGTCCCGAGGCTCGGGGGCTGCACCTAATGGGTGCGTCCAGGGGCGCATCCCGTCGAAGATTTGGAATCCAGGAAGGGTATTCATCCCGTTGTGAGACCCAATCAGCTTCGTGACTATCCGTGCAGAAGATCGACTCAGCTGCTCGGTGCTCGGGGGCTTGACGAAGGTAGACCCCCAGGTACCCTGTGTTGACGCCAGATTTTGACACGTGTTGAATCGGCGTCAGGAGAAGAGAATGGCCGATGCGGCAGATCTAAAGGCTACATTGAGGAATCGGCCGATTGAGGCTACAGTTGGGAATCGGCCGATTGGCGATGCAACTTGCTCCAACAGATAGGGAGGGTGAAACCATTGGAGCCACAACAGAGGATTCCGGTCAAAAGTGGCCTAATGTTGGTCAACGGAACGATGCTGATTCGGTCGAGAAGTAATGGAAAGAGTTCTGATTGGATTAGGAGATGGCGGCAGAAGATTCTGCGGGAGTCCATTTCCTTTATAAAAATATTATAGATATAGTAGTTTTTCTGTTTAAAATAAGATTGTAATAAGTCGTAATCGATCAGGAGTCCTGGTCCTAGGGTATAAATAGGAGTCGTCAGGGCTTTGTAAAGGACAATCAATCAATCAATCAACAATACAATCTACATTTTCATCGCACTTTACTTTCAAGTCGGCGACTTTGCCAATACTTTTTCTTCTTTCACGAGTTTGTACGGATTGGCAGGGCTGCATCGACTCGATCTCCGTCCAATTGGTAGGTTCCGCTTATCGAATAACATCTGAGCTTTGACTTCAGGCGCATCGCTGTGGTTTCGTTCGGATTTATTCACCAGTTATCGATATTTACTAGAATTATAGGTTTTACCTTTTGTTCTAGTATTATCACCAGTTATCCAGCTTGAGATTGAAACTATCGGCTTCGTCGTCGCTCTCCCTCGTTCATTGTCATACAGCCGATTAGATCTATTTCAAGTGTTGCATCTGTAATAATTGTTTAAATTGCTCCGGCAGTTTTCTTTGCAATTATTACGCGATTATCGGTTGATCCTTAGCCGGTCATATTTACAGCAAATCGGCCGATTCGCCGACGCGCTTTTTCGGGACAGATCGGAACCCCAGCCGATCGGAACGCCCGGAATTTAATACTCTTATTTCCTTGTCAATCAAGAGGTCAGATTGACTGGCACGCCGCGCGAACCGCTCCAGGGCAATAACCCGAACAGGAGCTAAGCAGATTCTCCCGGGTCGTGTGTCCAACGCTGAAGATCATTGGCTGATTCCTGGCCGATTTTTAGCGCCAACACACTTTTAGCACACCCGGTGGGACCAACTTCAAGATCCAATATGTCAAAGAACGCAGAAGTTTCTGAAAACAACATCATTGAGGTCACAGAAGCAGATCTCAAGGACGACCAGAAAGAAGAACTGACAAAAAATCTGGAGGATTACAAAAGGATGTATCTATAGTCTTTCAGTCATACCAGAAGCGGGGAGGCAATCAAGAAAGCTCCTCTTCCAGTTCCCCGCCACATCACCATTGCTGAGGATTCGGGCAAGATGTCCGATATGATCCAACAGTCCGTCTACCAGGCTTTCATCGACCAATCCTCGGTAATGACCAATACGGTGTATAACGCCGTCATCAGTTCTCTGGTCAGCGGAGCAGCTCAAGGATATCAGGGGCCAGCATACGCCCCACCTATTGCACCTCCAGCCAGAAGCTCACCAGGCACGTCCCACTCGGCTCCTCAGCCGATGTCGGCGCAACGCGAAGGATACAACACTTCGTTGCCTCCAGTGTCTCCAAGGTATAACGGTGCACCATGTTTCCCATCGCAAGCACCGCTTCAGCCTGTCCAGATTGCTTCTGTGCAATCGATGCCCACAAATTTAGTACCTTGGGGGGCATCGGCGACGATGGCTTTTCCCGATCAATCAACCGGACATGGGAGCTATCCGATCCAGGCGCCGTTCCATTCGGCCGTCCGGCCGACGGTCCCTTAGTATCAACCAGCCCCGTCAGAAATCGGCAGGGGGGGCAGGCGCTGCAGAAGCACTCAGAAGCACGGCGCCGATGACAATGTACGATGGGGCGGCGGATTCGCTTCGCCATCAACTGTCAACTGCTCAGACGGCCGTGACGCAACAGAATTCGCCGCATGCTTCGATGCATCACCCGGCCGTACCGCCACCAATCCTCCAACATATGCCGGCACCTCGAACAGCTGTTCATCAGCAGCAAGTGGATTGGACGGCAAGAGTAGCGGAGGTAATTCAGGACCAATTCGGGTTGAAGCCGAAAGTGCAGACTTATACATACAAGACGCCATACCCATAGGTTCCTGACTTCACCAAATTTTCAGGGCTGGACGACACCTCTACTGTGGAGCACATTAACAGATTCATCATCCAGTGCGGGGAAGCCGCCACGCAAGATGCTCTGAGGGTGCGTCTGTTCTTGTCATCTCTGTCTGAATCGGCCTTTCAGTGGTTCACCACTTTACCACCCAATTCCATTGTTACTTGGGCCGATCTGGAAAAGCAATTCCATAAGTACTTCTAAGCAGGAGTACATGAGATGAAGCTCTCGGATTTGACCAGCCTCAGGCAGAGGAGCGATGAACCGGTAACTGGATATATACAGAGGTTCAGAGAAATCAGAAACAAATGCTATACCCTAGCTCTGACCGATGCCCAGTTGGCCGATATCGCTTTCCAAGGCCTCCTGCCACGTATCAAGGAGAGGTATGCCTCACAAGAGTTTGAAAGCTTAAGCCAGATCGTCCACCGATTGGCCGGTCAGGAAGTGCGTCCGTCTGAGCAGCGAAGGAATTTCTAGAAAAAGGTGGCATACTTGGAAGGATCTGAATCCGAGGGAGAGGAAGAAATCGGCCTAGTAGAGTGGGTAAAAGGCAAAAAGCCAATATCGTGCCCTTTTGGAAAGAAAGAACCAGATGCGTTCGGCTTTGACACATCAAAGGCCGATAAGATTTTTGACTTACTACTCCAGGAAGGGCAGATCAAGCTATCACCATACCATTCCATCCCTTCGGCCGATCAGCTTAAAAAGATGAAGTACTGCAAATGGCACAATGCTACATCTCATGATACAAATGAGTGCAAGATCTTCCGTCAGCAGATACAGTCGGCCATCGAGCAGGGGAGGCTCAAGTTTGAAACACCGGCCAAACCGGCAAAGCCAATGAAGATAGACCAGCATCCTTTCCCGGTCAACATGGTTGACACGGGAAGAAACTCACTTCAAACCAAGGTGCTGACGTCGGAATCGGCAAGAAGAAGCGGCGCCATAGATCCCAGGAAGCAAGCCACGGCGGATGAGGTCAAAGGGAAAAGACGGGCTGAAGACAAGGGCGAAGGATCAGAACGTTCGCATAGACCCATCACTTCCCAATTCTTGCTCAGCAAATATCGGCGGCAGCAGGAACGGTCAAGATACCACGACGAGATGATACGCTGACACGAGGATCACTGGCGATGTCCGTTTTTCATCCATTGCTGGGAAAACGACCTCAGATTGCCGTCAGCCGATGACTGTCCTGAGTGCATTGGATCAAGTCGCAATAATCGCCTGTTCAAAAGATCACGCTCCAGAGACAGGGGATCAGAGCCGATCAGCAGAAATTGGCGCGAACAAGAAGGACGACGCCTTTCAGTGCATGATTGGCTGGGGGGCAGAGTTGACCGGAATCATCGGTCGAAAGGCAGGAGCAACCAGCAGGAGCGACTGGGGGGCAGAACCAGCGTACACGATCGGCTGGAAGAAATGGCTGATGCCAGGGTATCGGATGAAAACCCCCTAGGAAGGGAACCAGACTGGGAGCACGCCAAACTATCCTCCGGACCAGTAAACCCCAGGTGGTGCCCTGAGGGTTTGTCTAAGTCTCAGAAGTGGAGAATCCAATGCCTGCGCCAATGGGAGCAACAAGAGAAAGAACAGAGACAGGTGCTGGGTAAGAGAAACGTCAAGTCTCGGGTCTGGCGCCCCAAGAAGAACAACAGCAAGGAAGCTGACAGTCAAGAATCGGCAGCTGATGTCAACATGGTGTTCATATTGCCGATGGAGTTCATGGCGCCTGCTGATCGAGACAAGGCGATAAGGATGGAAGAGCAGATGGCGCAGTTGGTATTAGAGCCGATGACAGCCACCTTTGAGAAATCAGAAGACGAAAAATGGCAACATCTCAAGGCATTATTTCTCAAAGGGCACGTTAACGGACGACCCGTTACCAGGCTACTAGTGGATGGAGGCGGCGCAGTCAACATCATGCCATATGCCATGTTCCGGAAGTTAGGCAAAAGTGATGAAGACCTGACCAAGACGGACATGATGCTCAAGGATTTTGAAGGCAACGTGTCTCCCGCCTGTGGAGCGCTCTGCGTCGACCTCACCATCGGCAGTAAGACCCTTCCCACGACCTTTTTTATTATTAATGGTAAGGGGTCCTACAACATGTTGCTCGGTCGCGACTGGATACATGCGAATTGATGTGTCCCATCTACAATGCACCAATGCTTCGTGCAATGGGTCGGTGACAGTACAGAGATAGTCACCGCCGATTCCACCTACAGCGTCGTAGCGGCCGACACGCAACAATGGAGCTGTGAACACGTCAGGTGTATATCCGGCAGGACTTGGGACACTGATTTCCTGAAAGTGTCCGATTTTGGTCTACGGCCGATCCAAGCAGTCGGCTCTGAAGATTCAAAATAAATGGATCAATTCGTCCGAGAAGACGGAAAGCTTGGGCATGGATTTACGTCGGCCGATTCATTAGAGATGGTGGATTTGGGAGATGGTAGCAAGCCAAGGCCGACGTATATTAGTGCTAGCTTGGATCCTGGATATAAGTGTAAATTGATAAGTTTATTAAAAGAATTCAATGATTGCTTTGCTTGGGAATACCATGAGATGCCTAGTCTAGACCGGTCCATTGTTGAACACCGGTTACCTATAAAATCAGGATATCGGCCATATCAGCAGCCTGCACGACGGTGCAACCCCAAAATTCTACCTGATATAAAGGCCGAGATCACAAGGTTGATTGAAGCAAGATTTATTCGGTAGTGCCGTTACGCCGAATGGATTTCTAATATTGTGCCCGTATATAAGAAGAACGGAAAATTGCGCGTATGCATCGACTTCAGGAACCTAAATCAGGCTACACCAATGGATGGATATCCAATGCCGACAGCCGATGTCTTAATAGATGCTGCCGCAGGACACAAAGTCATCAGTTTCATGGATGGTAATGCTGGGTACAATCAAATATTAATGGCCAAAGAAGATATCTCGAAAACGGCTTTCAGGTGTCCGGGTCACCTTGGTCTATTCGAGTGGGTTGTAATGACCTTTGGGTTAAAGAACGCCGGTGCTACATATCAGCGGGCCATGAACTATATCTTTCACAAGCTCATTGGTGCATCGATGGAAATCTACATCGACGATGTTGTGGTCAAGTCGAAGGGTCATCAGGAACATCTGGCCGATTTACAAGAAGTACTGGAGTGCATAAGGAAGCATGGGTTGAAAATGAACCCGAACAAATGTGCATTCGGTGTATCGGCCGGGCAATTCTTAGGATTCATGGTCCATGAGCGCGGGATAGAGGTTAACCGGAAGACCATAGACGCCATCAATAAAGTTGTAGCCCCACAGAATAAAACTGAGGTGCAATCCCTCATCGGCAAGGTCAATTTTATCAGAAGATTCATATCCAACCTGTCCGGGCGTATTCAGGCTTTCACTCCTTTGTTGAAATTGAAGCCCGACCAGGAATTCTTGTGGGGAGAAGAACAACGCAGAGCATTAGAAGATATCAAGCAATATCTGGTTTCACCTCCGGTGTTACTCCCGCCACAGCCCGGTAAGCCGTTCAAATTATACTTATCGGCTGATGAACAAGCTATTGGATCGGCGTTGGTACAGAAAGAACGAGTGGTGTATTATGTCAGCAGAAGACTCCTGGACGCCGAGACAAGATATTCCCCGGTGGAACGGCTTTGCCTGTGTTTATACTTCTCGTGTACCAAGCTCAGGCACTATTTGTTGTCGGCAGAATGCATAGTCGGATGCAAAGATGATGTGGTAAAATATATGCTATCACTGCCGATTTTGAAAGGACGGATGGGAAAATGGATCCTGGCTCTATCAGAGTTTGACTTAAGGTACGAATCGGCCAAAGCTGTCAAAGGTCAAGTCATGGCTGATTTCGTAGCTCAGCATTGTGTACCGGAAATTGCTATCGTTGAACCGGTTCCATCGACTCTGTATTTCAATGGTTCTTCGTGTGGGGCCAGATCGGGAATCGGCATCGTTCTTGTATCGCCTCAGGGGGCAAGTTATGATTTCTCTCTGCCGATAGAAGCATCCGCAACCAATAACCAGGCGGAATACCGAGCCGTGCTAAAGGGTATCCAATTATTAAGGGAAGTCAAGGCGGATGCAGTCGAAATTTTTGGGGATTCCATGCTCATCGTAGATCAGTTAACAGGGAAATCTGAATGCAAAGATGATATCTTAAGGATTTACTATGAAGATTGCCTCCAGCTGTTAAAGGAATTCAAGTCTGCAATAATTGAGCATATCCCTAGAAATTATAATGAAGAGGCCAATAGGCTGGCCCAACACGCGTCCGGATATCGGCCGATTCAAGGAGCTATGATTTTAGAGCTCGTGGCCGATGATTGGCGAAAGGAGATTGCCGATTACTTGAGGGATCCGTCCCAGAAGGTGGATCGGCGAGTGCGTTTTCAGGCCACAAAATATGTGTTACTTGAAGACGATTTGTTTTACCGGACGATTGATGGGGTTCTTCTCAAATGCCTGGGAACGGAAGATGCAAAGGTCCTGATGGGGGAAATCCATGAAGGCGTATGTGGAGCCCATCAATCGGCTCACAAGATGAAATGGATGATCAGAAACAATGGGTATTACTGGCCAACGATCCTTGAAGATTGTTTCAAATATTATAAAGGTTGCCAAGACTGTCAGAAGTTTGGCAATGTGCAGCGCGCGCCAGCTTCGGCTATGAATTCAGTAATCAAGCCGTGGCCGTTCAGAGGTTGGGGAATAGATCTCATCAGACAGATTCACCCTCCATCGAGCAAAGGGCATAAGTTTATATTGGTAGCCACTGATTATTTCACTAAATGGGTGGAGGCAGTTCCGTTAAGGACCGTGACATCGGCCGATATGATCGAGTTCGTTAAGAACCACATTGTTTATCGATTCGGTATTCCTCAGACTATCACAACTGATCAAGGAACGATGTTCACCTCTGGAGACTTTGGAGAATTCGCTGCCGATATGGGGATTGAATTATTGAATTCTTCCCCGTACTATGCTCAAGCCAATGGCCAGGCCGAATCGTTTAATAAGGGGATAATCAAGTTGATCAAGAGGAAGATAGAAGAACAACCCAAAAAGTGGCACATGTCTTTGGTTGAATCTCTATGGGCTTATAGGATGTCTTCCCACGGAGCCACTAAGATATCTCCTTATCAGCTGGTATATGGTCACGAGGCAGTTTTGCCTTGGGAAATAAGGACGGGGTCAAGGCGTATATCGCTTCAAGATCAGTTGACGGCCGATGATTATTGCTTCCTCATGAAGGATGAGCTCGATGACTCGGTGGGTCAGCGGTTGAGGGCCCTGATTAGCATCGAAGAAAACAAGAAAAGGGTGGCTAGGTGGTATGACAAGAAGGTCAAGGTTAAACAATTCTCCCAAGGAGATTTGGTATGGAAATTGGTGCTGCCGATAGGGTCTAAGGATCCCAAATTCGGTAAATGGTCGCCCACTTGGGAAGGGTCGTATAGAATCGGCCGGTGTGCTCCGGGAAATGCATATATTCTAGAAACTATCGAAGGGGAAGAATTACCAAGGGCCTTAAATGGAAGATATCTGAAGAGGTACTATCCAAGCATTTGGGTAGGTGCATAACTTGCAGTAAGATACATCAAGACAACATGGCTGACTCCTATCGGCTTTTGTCTACATAGCCGATGTAAAAGTGACATCGCCTTAAGGAGCGGATGGTCTTCTCCTCCAGATCTTCCATGGCGGCTTCAGCCTCGACTTGATGAGGGAGTGGATGACTCCTGTCGAGAGGTGGTTGGGATGTTCCTGCCGTGGCATCTTCAAGGGCAACTGAACGGGGGAGTGGATGACTCCTTTCAGTTGACGGTCGCCTGGTGCAGTTGGCGTCTATTTGGTCCCAGATTTTCAGGACATCAGCAGGAACATGACCTTTGAGTTCTTTAGAGTGAGCTCTTATCAGATCTATGTCTGCCTGCGAAAGTGGTTCGTCTGAATGCATAACTTCAATCACTCGTTCCAGACTGGGACTAAGGTGCTTTGGCTAAAGAGGGATAAACAACTACCCAGTATCAGAGCGATTGAGATGTCAAGGGGAGAAATAGAAGAAAGTTCATACCTGGTTGACAGAGGAGGAGGAAGATGAGGAAGACATCTTGATGTCCAGCCTGGGAGATTAGATCGAGTTATTGGAAGAGAAGGAAAGTTGTAATACAGACGCCTTTGGAAACGGCGTGGGATCTCGTACTTATAGAAAGAAGGAGGTGAGGAGATAGTAGGATGAGTCCCATTAGAGTAAAAGCGTTCATAAATGCAAATCTGCCAAAGGAAGCGGTCCAAGTTTGAATCGGCGCATCAACATTAAGGAGAATTAAATGTTTACAAGATTCTTTACAACCCAAGGAGGGTATCTATGGTCGCGATAGCTCGTTGGCTAATCTGATCGGCCGAGTCTAATACTCTTTGGTCGTCGTCGGCCGATCCGGGAATTTCTGGCATATGGTGATGAAGTCTTATCGCTTCACGGGCCAGGTTCTGTCTTTCTTGTTTCAGCCCGGTGATGACAGATGGAAGCTCTTGAAGTTTCTTTTCTTCAGCAGCTATGCCTTTGGTTACCTGCTCCATCTCTTTGGCTAGCTCTGCCCTCCTCCGTTTGAGGCGATCTATTGTGCCGACGATATCTGGGCGGGAGCTCTCGAGGAAGTTGATCCGTTGGTGCACTTCTTGGGCTCGGTGTTTGTAGGAATCGGCTTCCTCCCGGGTCTTTGCTAGCTGGGCACGATCGGCCACATGACGCAGGGCCCTGAACACCGAAATCTGTATCGACTCTATGAATGCAGCAGGTTGTAGAGTCTCTGTCGCTTCCTCCGAAATTCGGCCTCTGATGTCATTGAGAAGCCGCCGAATCGGTGAGGCATCTCCCACTAATCAGCCGATATCATCTTGGAGGAGGGTCCGCATACTCTCGAGCTTGGCGCGGACATCATCAGGAATTGAGCTCGACGGAACTTGGCGTGAAGCGACTTCTTCATCATCAGAAAGAGGAACCGCGAAGGAGAAAAGGTTGTTATTATGAGTGTCTTGTTCCTGCGAAAGAATAAAGACAAGGATTAGCAGGTAGTAAAGGGGAATCGGCCGATTCGACGGATTAGCAGGTAGTAAAGCGGACTCAATGGCTTGTCTTCTTTGAGGTTGGCTTTTTCGGCGTTTGTTTCCATCGGCCGCTAGTAATGTCCTTGATGGTCGGAGCGTGATAGCCGATAAGTGGAAATGATGTATATGGACGATCGCTCTCTATCGGCTACCACTTCGGCTCCGCATCGGAGGAACTTGGCTTTCAAACTGAAAAGATAAACACAAGTTAGCGGTAAGATTGTAGCATGGAAAGAGACGATATTGAAATCGGCTGGGAGAAAGGTCATACCGCTGCACTTGAATCAATGTTTTCTGGGTCCAAACTGTTGCAATATGTTGATGAAGATAAACAGAAGAGGTATTGCTTCCATTCTGCCCACCACAGTTTGAATTGTTGGACGGCAAAAGGGGTCACCATCCAGCTGTTCAGGTCGATGGTACTGGAGTCTGGCACTAAGTTGCACAGCCGATTGTAGTCGAGGCTCTTGGTCAGTTCATCTTGAAATTTTGCTTGGCCGGCAAAGTAGACCTGAATCGGTAGTTGACCAAAGCCCAATTGCCTTGCTGCGGCCGATGGATTATAAAATTCATAGGTTGGGGAATCCTTTCCAGAAAAGAAATTGGCCGGTAAAATCCCTGGCTTGATCAGGATATCCATAAGATCACCGTCAAAAGTATGGGATGATGAATCGTAGCAGACGGGAAGCTCGAAAATTGGCCCTACTGTCTGATATGGATACCAACTGATAGTCTCTTCATTGAAGCCATTGTAGAAACATCTGAAGTATTCGACCGTCCGGGTAGCAGTGAATTGACAGCCAGGGAAGGCTGATGCTGCTTCTCCAAAAGATGTACAGCGTCGTCGAATGGTGGGGTTTCCTCTGACTCGATATTGGGAAAGGTCTTGGTCTCTATTTGCTGTTGGGAGACCTTGCTCATATATAAGTTGAGCCAGAGGGTGATAAACCACCAAGGACCACCAGGATTGCCAATCGGCTCCTCTTTTGACAATCTGACGCCGATTTGGTGCATCATATGATAGGCCGATCCTAACAGATGCTTCCCAAGGGGGACGGCCGATCCTAGTGACAGAGCTTCTGCCAGGGCTTGGGTATTAGATGAAGGACCAACTGCTCTGCCACAGAAAAAATGTTTCTCTAGCCACATCATCAGAAACGCCGTATGTTCTCTCTCTGAAATCGTCCTAGTCCTCATATTCTTGCTGATATACCCCTTCCATCCGCCGATTCCTTTTGTTTCTAGCCGATGAGATGGTTTGATCAGATAATCAAAGGGGGTATCAGGAGAGGAGATATCAAGGCCAGTCAACATCAGAACATCGGCCAAGGTTGGATTCATAGGTCCGTGCCCAAAGAGGAACGCGTTGAGCGTGTCGGACCAGAAGTAAGAGGCTGCTATTACTAAGGGCTCGTTTTTCTCCATTTGGGACAGAGAGAGATCGATGCACAGGCCGATTTTCAGTTCATCCCACTGAACTCTCTTAGACTTGGCTACTCTATGGTACCATTCTTTCCAGCCAGGGGTCTCATTCGGCCAAGATCTAAAGGCACCTGCCCACTGACCTAAATCCATGGGCGATTGCTTGAACGGAATTCTGTGGGTTTCTAGGTTAATCAAATCGGTTGGATCTGGATTCCCCATAGGACCTAAGCAGATGAGACCGGAGGATTCGGAAAGGGGAATAGTAATCTGGTGCCTAAATGCCTAAAAAAGAGGGAAAAAGGAGAAAAAACTGAGAATGGGTCTAGAAAATACTTGAGCAGTAAAAGAATAAAAGAGAAAAGTTTCGGATGATTACCTCCGGGATGAAGCTCATCGTCGCCGATGGAGCCGCAATTGGAGCCGCCGATGGGGCCGCCGTCGCTGAGGGGGTTACCGGCGGAACCTCCGTGGTTGGTGAAGTTGCCGATGGCGCCGCCATTGGAAGGGTGGAGCAGGTCGCAGGCAAGATCGCTGGAGGGAGCGGTTGGAGATCGAGAGGGCTCAGGAAGAAGATGAACAGTGGTTCGCTGGAGGAGATTACTAGGCTTGTGGAGAAAGGAAGGCGGAGAATGCCAGTACTTAAGGACAATCCGAGAGAGAAAGGGCAAAGGCGGGATTTCTGCCGCGCCGTCTACACGAATTCCAGGAGAACAGTTGTCTCAAGCGCCCGGTCCGAGAAGATTGCAATCATCATGTAGAAGACCGCGAAACGGAAGGAGATTTTTACTGCGCTTGTTTCGGAGGGAAGATTAAAGAAAAGAGTTTCGAAGTAAAAATTATGTTGACACGTGTTGAATCGGCGTCAGGAGAAGAGATTGGCCGATGCGGCAGATCTAAAGGCTAGAGTGAGGAATCGGCCGATTGAGGCTATAGTTGGGAATCGGCCGATTGGCGATGCAACTTGCACCAACAGATAGGGAGGGTGAAACCATTGGAGCCACAACAGAGGATCCCGGTCAAAAGTGGCCTAATGTTGGTCAACGAAACGATGCTGATTCGGTCGAGAAGTAATGGAAAGAGTTCTGATTGGATTAGGAGATGGCGGCAGAAGATTCTGCGGGAGTCCGTTTCCTTTATAAAAATATTATAGATATAGTAGTTTTTCTGTTTAAAATAAGATTGTAACAAGTCATAATCGATCAGGAGTCCTGGTCCTAGGGTATAAATAGGAGTCGTCAGGGCTTTGTAAAGGACAATCAATCAATCAACAATACAATCTACTTTTTCATCGCACTTTACTTTCAAGTCGGCGACTTCGCCAATACTTTTTCTTCTTTCACGAGGTTGTACGGACTGCAGGGCTGCATCGACTCGATCTCCAGCCAATTGGTAGGTTCCGCTTATCGAATAACATCTGAGCTTTGAGTTCGGGCGCATCGCTGTGGTTTCGTTCGGATTTATTCACCAGCTATCGATATTTACTAAAATTATAGGTTTTACCTATTGTTCTAGTATTATCACCAGTTATCCAGCTTGAGATTGAAACTATCGGCTTCGTCATCGCTCTCCCTCGTTCATTGTCATACAGCCGATTAGATCTATTTCAAGTGTTGCATCTGTAATAATTGTTTAAATTGCTCCGGCAGTTTTCTTTGCAATTATTACGCGATTATCGGTTGATCCTTAGCCGGTCATATTTACAGCAAATCGGCCGATTCGCCGACACGCTTTTTCGGGACAGATCGGAACCCCAGCCGATCGGAACGCCCGGAATTTAATACTCTTATTTCCTTGTCAATCAAGAGGTCAGATTGACTGGCACGCCGCGCGAACCGCTCCAGGGCAATAACCCGAACAGGAGCTAAGCAGATTCTCCCGGGTCGTGTGTCCGACGCTGAAGGTCATCGGCCGATTCTTGGCCGATTTTAGCGCCAACACCCTGATAGAGGGCCCGACCGGCAACCAGATGGGCCGGGCCGACTATATAAGAAAGGCATATTCAGACCAAACACAGTTGTAATCTGATTAGATCTTTTGTGTAGTAACCGACTAGAGGACTTCCCATGTAAACCCTATCCCCCTAGAGTATATAAGGAGGGGTACGGGTACCCCTAGGTCAACACACATCATACCAGCCACGATGGCCTCCCATCATAGGCATCGCGCCGCTTCTCATCCCGAATGCAAGGCAATACAGATCCACCCCTAACAGGACTTTACGTGCATCGCGGTCCGAACATGTCTAAATCGTTGTCTTGTGTTACCATCGAGTTCTTGGTTCTGCGATCTCCCTCACCTCAAATATACCACCGGGCGTACCTTTGGTGGACTTGCCGGAATCCCGGTCCAACGGTCACTCTGGTGTCACTCCGGCCCACTTTAACTGAACTTGAAGAACCGAACCGAACTGACCGACCGGAACCGAAATAACTGAAACCGAAATTTTCGGTCTCTAATTCGATCTTAAGGTACAGGTAACCGTATTTAGTCCGGTTAATTCGGTCTTGAGCCTTGGTTACCCGAAATAACCGAAATGCACAAAGAAGCCAAATAAAACATTCAGCCCAGACCCAAAAGCCCTTTCCAACCCTAGGTATATAACAAATATTTCCTACCCCACCAACCCACCCCAGCCAGGCTGCCACCAGCCGCACGCTCGCACACAGCATCCACATTTTGCTAGCCTGCACCTGGCCAATCGCGTCCAGCTCAAGCGCCGCCGCGGCGAGCACCTGCTCCCGGCCTCCCGCGCGGCAAATCAAGGTCTGCGGCACCTTCCCCACGCGGCGGACCTCAACAGTCAACTCCTCCCCTAGTGCAGGCAGCGTCTACGGCTTGCGCTTTCTAGCCCACAGCGCGGCCTGCGACTCTTCCCCAGCCTCTTACCGCCGGAGGTCGAAGATGAGGTCCTCGTTGCCCCGTCAGAGCGCTGGATCTGCGGCGGGGTGGCTCGGCGGGTGTCCACTTCTAAGCTACTAGAGTCTTCCGTCGCCCCCAACCACAAGCTTTGATCTGCCGCCGCCCACCGCTCACTACGCCGTCCTATCATCCCCGCCAGCGGCTGAACGGGAGGAGGGGTTCAGAACCATCGCGTGCGGGCGCAGGAGGACGGGCGGAGGGGAACGAAGCCGCGCGACGAGGATCTGCTCGTGCGCAGGAGAACGGGAGGAGGGGGTCCACCTGTCTGAGAACAGGAGGAGGGGGACGAAGCCGCGCGAGGCCGGGGGTCGCGCGGGGTCTGAGCGCACAGGACGATCGGGCTCACCTGTCTGTGAATAATGACGTACCAAAGTCAAAGCGACCGCAGAATTGGTCAGCTTTTTAGAAATAGGTACAGATAAAGATAATATTTTTTTTTCTTTTTTCAGTGATACATATATACCCAGACTAGTAAGTGTAGTTGAGTGTGTTTATCTTTATTGGGATTAATATAGGATGCAGATTATACGCAAAAGAATCAATGGATGATTGAATGGTCAGTATTGGTCTAAATCACGACATGTAACGAGCGAGGGACGGACGGCCTCTGCCATAGCTGCCATTCCTAGCTACAATTGCTCTCCATCGATCGTTCGTCCGGGCCTTGCGAGTATGATTTGAACCATGCATATAGCACTGCTACATATATACCTCGCATCTCGCCGGCGACCAGTGTTTGTAACGGTCTTACTACAGCAGCCAGTTGATGATGGCGCGGTGGTCGGCGGCGGTGTTGTTCGCCGCAGCGGTGTTGACGGCGGCGTCCAGCTGCGTCCTCGTCGGGGGGGGGGGGGGGGGGGGGGGTGCGGGACGACGACTTCTTCGTGGAGGGCTCGGTGTACTGCGACACCTGCCGTGCCGGGTTCGAGACGAACGCGACGACGCCGATCGCCGGCGCCAAGGTGCGGCTGGAGTGCCGGCACTTCAAGAGCACGAGCGGCGCGGTGGAGCGGTCGGCGGAGGGCTCCACGAACGCGACGGGGCAGTACCACATCGAGCTGGTGGACAACCGCGGCGCCGAGGAGGTGTGCGTGGTGGCGCTGGTGAGCAGCCCCATGCCCGGGTGCGGCGAGAAGGAGGTGGGCCGCGACCGCGCCCCCGTCGCGCTGCTCACCGACGCCGGGCTCGCCACCACCGTGCGCCGCGCCAACCCGCTGGGGTTCCTCAAGGAGCAGCCACTCCCCAACTGCGGCGAGATACTCGCGAGCTACGCGCTCCGATCCGCGCCCAGCTACCGACGGCATGTTTGTTCCTGGCATGCATCCTGCTTCTTGACCAGCATGCGCCTCGCCTCAATCTTGCTTGCATTTCATTCCGATCCCACATGTTTAACACGAGCAATGTAGGTTATTACTATCTCTGAATCATATACTATTTCTGTTGGCGCTGAAAATCGGCCAGAAATCGGCCGATGACCTTCAGCGTCGGACACACGACCCGGGAAAATCTGCTTAACTTCTGTTCGGGTGATTGCCCTGCTGCGGTTCGCGCAGCGTGCCAGTCAATCTGATCTGTTGATTGACAAGGAAATAAACGTATTAAATTCCGGGTGTTCCGATCGGCTGAGGTTCCGATCTGTCCCGAAAAGCGTATCAGCGAATCGGCCGATTTGCTATGAAGATGACCGGTTATGGGTCAGCCGATAATCATGTACGGATGCAACACTTGAAATAGATCTGATCGGCTGTATGATAACGAATAAGGGAAAGTAATGATAGAGCCGATAGTTCGATCTCAAGCTGGATAACTGGTGATAAAACTAGAACGATAGGTAAAACCTATAATTCTGGTAAATATCGATAACTAGTGAATAAATCTAAACGAAACAACGGCGATGCGCCCGAAGTTAAAGCTTAGATGTTATTCGATAAGCGGAACCTACCAATTGGCCGGAGATCGTGTCGATGCAGCCCTGCCAATCCGTACGAACTCGTGAAAGAAAAAGAAGTATTGGCGAAATCGCCGACTTGAAAGTAAAGTGCGATGAAAAAGTAGATTGTTTTTGTTGATTGATTGATGTCTCTTCTACAAAACCCTGACGACTCCTATTTATACCCTAGGACTAAGATTCCTGATCGATTACGATCCGTTACAAACTTGATTTAAATAGAAAACTACTATATCTATAATATTTTCCTAAAGGAAACGGGCTCCTGCAGAATCTTCTGCCGCCATCTCCTAGTCCAATCCGGATTCTTTCCATTGCTTCACGACCGAGTCGGCATCGTTCTTTTGACTAACGTCAAGTCACTTTTAACTGGGATCCTCTGTTGGGATTCCAATGGCTTCATCACCCTATCTGTTGGCGCAAGCTACATTGCCAATCGGCCAATCCCTAACTGTAGCCTCAATCGGCCGATTCCCAACTGTAGCCTTTAAATCTGCCGCATCGGCCAGTCTCTTCCTTTCCTGACGCCGATTCAACACGTGTTAAAATCTGGCGTCAACACATGCCCCCCAGTTTCGGAGTAAAACGTGACTTTGACTTCGAAATTCTTTTTTAATCTCTCCTCCAAAACAAACGCAGCAAAAATCTCCCTCCGTTTCGCTGTCTTCTACATGATGATTGCAATCTTCTCGAACCGGGCGCTTGAGACAACTGTTCCCCTGAAATTCGTGTAGACGGCGCGGCAAAAATCCCGCCTTTATCCTTTCTCTCTCGGACTGTTTTTAAGTACCGGCGTTCTCCGCCGCTCCTTCCCCACGAGCCTAGTAATCTCCTCCCCAGCGAATCACTGTTCATCTTCTCCCAGCGCCCTCTCGGTCTCCAACTGTATCCTCCGGCGATCTTTCTCACGTCTGCAATCTGCTTCATCCCTCCAATGGCGGCGCCATCAGCAACTTCACCAACCGCGGAGGTTCCGCCAGCAACTCCCTCGACGACGGCGGTCCACTCGGCGACTCCACCGGTGACTCCATCGGCGACGATGAGTTTCATTCCGGAGATAATCATCCGAAACTTTCCTCTTTTACTTTTTACTGCTCAGGCACTTTTTAGATCCATTCTCAGTTTTTCCCTTTCCCCCCTTTTTTAGGCATTTAGGCACCAAATCACTGTTCCCCTTTCCGAAGCCCCTGGCCTCATCTGCTTTGGTCCTATGGGGAATCCAGACCCAACTGATTTGATCAACTTAGAAACCCATAGAATCCCTTTCAAGCAATCACCTATGGATTTGGGTCAGTGGTCAGGTGCTTTTTGATCTTGGCCGAATGAAACCCCTAGCTGGAAAGAATGGTACCAAAGATTAGCCAACTCCAAGAGAGTTTAGTGGGATAAGTTAAAAATCGGCCAATGCATCAATCTCTCTTTGTCCCAAATGAAGAAAAATGAACCCTTGGTAATAGCGGCCTCCTATTTCTGGTCCGACGCGCTCAACGCGTTTCTCTTTGGGCACGGACCTATGACTCCAACTCTGGCCGATGTCCTGATGCTGACCAGCCTTGACATTTCCTCCCCTGATACACCCTTTGATTATCTGACCAAACCAACCCATCGGCTAGAGACAAAAAGAATCGGCGGGTGGAAGGGGTATATCAGCAAAAACATGAGGACCATGACGATTTCAGAGAGAGAACATACAACGTTCTTAATGATGTGGCTAGAGAAGCATTTCTTCTGTGGCAGAGCAGTTGGCCCTTGTTCCAATACACAAGCTCTGGCAGAAGCCCTATCAATAGGATCCGCCATCCCCCTTGGGAAGCATCTGTTAGGATCGGCCTACCATATGATGCACCAAATCGGCGTCAAATTATCAAAAGGGGAGCCGATTGGTAATCGTCGTGGTCCTTGGTGGTTCATCACCCTCTGGCTTAACTTGTACATGAGAAAGGTCTCCCAGTAGCAGATAGAGACCAAAACATTTCCCAATATCGAGTCAGAGGAGAATCCCACCATACAACGACGGTGCACCTCTTTTGGAGAAGCAGCATCAGTCTTCCCTGGTTGCCAGTTCACTGTCACCCGAACGGCCGAATATTTCAGATGTTTTTACAACGGCTTCAGTGAAGAGACCACCAACTTGTATCCGTATCAGATGACAGAGCCGCTCTTCGAGCTTCCTGTCTGTTATGATTCATCATCCAACTCTTTTGATGGTGATCTCATGGATATTCTGATCAAGCCAGGAATTTTACCGGCAAACTTCTTCTCTGGGAAAGACTTTCCAACCTATGAATTTTACAACCCTTCAGTCGCAGCACGGCAATTCGGCTTTGGTCAGCTGCCGATTCAAGTTTATTTTGCCGGCCGTGCAAAATTCCGAGATGAACTCACCAAGAGCCTCGACTCCAGTCGGCTGTGCAATCTAGTGCCAGACTCCAGTACCATCGACCTAAATAATTGGATAGTGGCTCCTTTTGCCGTCCAACAATTCAAATTATGGTGGGCAGAATGGAAGCAGCATCTCTTCTGTTCGTCTCCCTCAACATATTGTAATAATCTGGACCCAGACAACATCGACTCAAATGCAGCGGTATTGCCCTTCTCCCAGCCGATTTCAACATTATCCCTTTTCATGCTACAATCTTGCCGCTAACTCGTATTTCCCTTTTCAGTCCGAAAATCAACTTCCCCCGACGCGAAGCCGAAGTGGTAGGCCGATAGAGAGCAACCGCCCATACACACCATTCCCACTTATCGGCCATCACGCCCCGACCATCAAAGACATCACCAGCGGCCGATGGAAGCAAACTGAAGAAGCCCACTTTAAAGAATACTAGCCGCCGAGTGCGTGCCCGCATAGAACCGGCTGATCAATCAGCGGTGGCATCGGCTGAACCTTCAACTGCACCAACTTTGCCGACTGCTGAGGAGGTCGATCTCCAGACTGCTACAGAAGTTGGAGCGGCCGCTGCATCATTGCTGATAGAAGTTGTTCAGGTAATTCCACACATTTCACATACTTCTAGGTATTCTATCGATATTAACCTCTTCCTTTTGCCAGGCTGCACGAATCACCCCAGCGCAGTCTCCGCAGCAATCGGCTACATCCCAAGCGAAAGCCGAAACACCAGCGATTTCCCTCACCGAGGTAGAGAGTATCTTAACTCAATTTCTTGATACTCAAAGAAAACTAACTAATTTATGATGCAGGCCAATCTGGGTGCGTCGATTGTACCTCCCCAACAAACATCGGCCGGAAGACTCACAGAGGTATGGCAGGCATCATATATCATCAGACTTAATTATTTGCAGTATACTCACAAAATCTGCTTCCCATACCTTTTCAGGAGGCTGGCCCGAGCAGGGCACTAATAGTCGTCGAGTCTTCTTCTTCTGACGAGCCGATCGCGCCGATTCCTGAGACGAGGGTGGCACTTCCGCCGGTGCAAGCAAGAGAAATCCATTTCAAAGAGGTAAGGAACTTATCACCCAAATCAGCCAATTCCCCTTTACTGTCTGCTAATCCGTATTTTTACTTTTTTTATTCTTTCGCAGGAGCAGGACACTCCTAATAACAGTCTTTTCTCTTTCGCGGTTCCCCTTTCTGACGATGAAGAGGTCGCTTCACACCAAGTCACACCGAGCTCAATCCCTGATGACGTCCGTGCCAAGCTCGAGAGTATGCGGACCCTCCTTCAAGACGATATCGGCCGATTAGTGGGAGATGCCCCGTTGATTCGGCGACTTCTTAATGAAATCAGAGGCTGATGCCCTAGAGGAAGCGACAAAGGCTCTGGATCCTGCTGCATATATAGAGTCAATGCAGACTTCAGTGTTCAGGGCCTTGCATCATATGGCCGATCGCGCCAAGCTAGCGAAAGCCCGCGAGGAAGAAGACTCTTACAAACACCGAGCCCAAGAGGTGCATCAGCGAATCAACTTCCTTGAGAATTCTCGTCCAGATATCGTTGGTGCCATAGATCACCTTAAACAGCGAAGGGCAGAGCTAGCCAAAGAGATGGAGCAGGTGACCAAGGCCATAGCTGCTGAAGAAAAAAGACTCCAAGACCTTCCATCTGTCATTGCCGAACGGAAGCAAGAAAGACATAACCTGGCCCGTGAAGCAATAAAAATCCATCGTCATATGCCAGAAGTCCCGGATCGGCTGATGACGACCAAAGAATTATAGACTCGGCCGATCAAATTAGGCAACGAGCGATTGCGGCTATTGATGCCCTCCTTGGGTGAACTGTAAAAAATCCTGTAAACATTTAATGCCCTCTCGCTGTTGACGCGCAGATTCAAACTTGGACCATCCTCTTTGGCAGCTTTTCATTTATTAACACTTTTACTCCGATGGGACGCATCCTACCATCTCTTTACCCCCTTCCTTCTATAAGTATGAGATCCCATATCATTTCCAAAGGCGTCCGTATTACCCATCTTCTTCCCCTCCAATGATTTGATCTTTGTCCTCCTAGGCTAGACATCAAGATGTCTTCTTCATCTTCCTCCTTCTCTGTCAACCAGGTACGAACCCTCTTCTATTTCCTCCCTTGACATCTCAATCGCTCTGACACTGGGTAGTCGTTTGCTCTTCCTTTAGCCGACATGCCTTAGTCCCAGTCTGGAACGAGCGATTGAAGTTATGCATTCAGACGAACCATTGTCACAGGCAGACATAGATCTGATAAAAGCTCATTTTGAAGAACTCAAAGGTCATGTTCCTGCCGACGTCCAGAAAGTCTGGGACCATATAGACTCTAACTGTTCCAGGCGACCGCCAACTGAAAGGAGTCATCCACTCCCTCGCTCAGTTGCCCTTGAAGATGCTGCGACGGGAACATCCCAACCACCTCTCGACAGGAGCCATCCACTCCCTCGTCAAGTCGAGGCTGAAGCCACCATGGAGGATCTGGAGGAGAAGAGCATCCGCCTTTTGATAAAATTAGGCCGGATTGAGAGAGAGATCAAGAAAAAGCGTGATCAATAGATATATTGGTACTTTCATTCTAAGGGCGACTTGTACCATGTCGGCCATGTACTCTGTTATTTTCACCGAATAATGAATTGGTCAGACTAAATCAAAATGTTTCCACCTTAAGGCGATGCCATTTTTACATCGGCTATATAGACAGGAGCCAATGGGAGTTGGCCACGTTGTCTTGATGCACCCTATCGCAAGTTATGCACCCACCCATATACTTGGATAGTACCTCTTCAGATATCTCCCATTTAAGGCTCTTGTGAATTCTTCCCCTTCAATAGTTTCTAGTATATATGCATTTCCTGGAGCACATCGGCTGATTCTATACGGCCCCTCCCAAGTGGGGGACCATTTACCGAATTTGGGATCCTTAGACCCTATCGGCAGCACCAACTTCCATACCAAATCTCCTTGGGAGAATTGTTTAATCTTGACCTTCTTGTCATACCACCTGGCCACCCTTTTGTTGTTTTCTTTGATGCTAATCAAGGCCCTCAATCGCTGACCCGCCGAATCATCGAGCTCTTCCTTCATGAGGAAGGAATAGTCATCGGCCGTCAACTGATCTTGAAGCGATGTGCGCCTTGACCCCGTCCATAATTCCCAAGGCAAGACTGCCTTGTGACCATACACCAACTGATAAGGAGATATCTTAGTGGCCCTGTGGCAAGCCATCCTATAAGCCCATAGAGATTCAGCCAAAGACATGTGCCATTTCTTGGGTTGTTCCTCTATCTTCCTCTTGATCAACTTGATTATCCCCTTATTGGATGATTCGGCCTGGCCGTTGGCTTGAGCATAGTACGAAGAAGAATTCAACAATTTAATCCCCATATCGGCGGCGAATTCTCCGAACTCCCTTGAGGTGAACATCGTTCCTTGATCAGTTGTGATAGTCTGAGGAATACCGAACCGATAAACAATATGGTTCTTAACGAAATTGATTATATCGTCCAATGTCACAGTCTTCAACGGAACTGCCTCCACCCATTTGGTAAAATAATCAGTGGCTACTAATATAAACTTGTGCCCTTTGCTTGATGGAGGGTGAATCTGCCCGATGGGATCTATTCCCCAACCTCTGAACGGCCATGGCTTGATTACCGGATTCATAGCCGAAGCTGGCGCGCTGCACATTGCCAAACTTCTGACAGTCTTGACAACCTTTATAATATTTGAAACAATCTTCGAGAATCGTCGGCCAATAATACTCATTGTTTCTGATCATCCACTTCATCTTGTGAGCCGATTGATGGGCTCCGCGTACACCTTCATGGATTTCCCCCATCAGGACCTTCATTTCTTCCGTTCCCAGGTATTTGAGAAGAACCCCATCAATCGTCTGGTAAAACAAATAGTCTTCGAGTAACACATATTTCGTGGCCTGAAAACGCACTCGCCGATCCACCTTCTGGGACGGATCTTTCAAGTAATCGGCAATCTCCTTTCGCCAATCGTCGGCCGCAAGTTCCAGAATCATGGCCCCTTGAATCGGCCGATATCCGGACGCGTGTTGGGCAAGCCTATTGGCCTCTTCATTGTAATTTCTGGGAATGTGCTCAATCACCGCAGACTTGAATTCCTTTAACAGCTGGAGGCAATCTTCATATTAAATCCTTAAGATATCATCTTTGCATTCAGATCTCCCCGTCAATTGATCTACAATGAGCATGGAATCCCCAAAAATTTCGAATGCATTAGCTTTAACTTCCCTTAACAATTGGATACCTTTTAGGACGGCTCGGTATTTCGCCTGGTTGTTGGTTGCGGAAGCCTCTATCGGCAGAGAGAAATCATAGCTTGCCCCCCGAGGCGATACAAGAACGATGCCGATTCCCGATCCGGCTCCACATGAAGAACCAACGAAGTATAGAGTCCATGGAACCGGTTCAACGACAGCAATTTCCGGTCCACAATGTTGAGCCACGAAATCGGACATGACTTAACCCTTGACGGCTTTGGCCGATTCGTACCTTAAGTCAAACTCTGACAGAGCCAGGATCCACTTTCCAATCCGTCCTTTCAAAATTGGCAGTGATAGCATATATTTTACCACATCATCCTGGCATACGACTATGCACTCTGCCGATAACAAATAGTGCCTGAGCTTGGTACACGAGAAGTATAGACACAGGCACAACCGTTCCACCGGGGAATATCTTGTTTCGGCGTCCAGGAGTCTTCTGCTGACATAATATACCACCTGTTTTTTTCTTTGAACTCCTATACCAGCGCCGATCTGATTGCTTGTTCGTCAGCCGATAGGTATAGTTTGAACGGCTTATCGGGCTTTGGCGGGACTAACACAGGTGGTGAAATTAGATATTGCTTGATATCTTCTAACGCTTTGCGTTGTTCTTCTCCCCACATGAATTCCTGATCGGGCTTCAATTTCAACAATGGAGTGAAAGCTTGAATACGCCCGGACAAGTTGGATATGAATCTTCTGATAAAGTTGACCTTGCCGATTAGGGACTGCAACTCAGTTTTATTCTGCGGGGCCACTACCTTATTGATGGCAGCTATGGTCTTCCGGTTAACCTCTATCCCGCGCTCATGGACCATGAATCCTAAGAATTGCCCGGCCGACACGCCGAATGCACACTTGTTCGGGTTCATTTTCATCCCATGCTTCCTTGTGCACTCCAATACCTCTTGTAAATCAGCCAGATATTCCTAATGACCTTTCGACTTGACCACAACATCGTCGATGTAGATTTCCACCGATACACCAATGAGCTTGTGAAAGATATAATTCATAGCCCGCTGGTATGTAGCGCCGGCGTTCTTTAACCCAAAGGTCATTACAACCCACTCGAATAGACCGAGGTGGCCCGGACACCTGAAAGTCGTCTTCGAAATATCTTCTTCGGCCATTAATAATTGATTGTACCCAGCATTACCATCCATGAAACTGATGACTTTATGTCCTGCGGCAGCATCTATTGAAACATCGGCTGTCGGCATCGGATACCCGTCCATCGGTGTAGCCTGATTTAGGTTCCTGAAGTCGATGCATACGCGCAACTTTCCGTTTTTCTTATATACGGGTACAATATTAGAAATCCATTCAGCATAACGACACTGCCGAATAAATCTTGCTTCAATCAATCTCGTGATCTCGGTGTTTATATCAGGTAGAATTTTAGGGTTGCATCGCCGTGCAGGCTGCTGATACGGCTGATATCCTGATTTGTTTGGCAACCGGTGTTCGACAATGGACCGGTCTAGGCCAGGCATCTCATGGTATTCCCAAGCGAAACAATCTTTGAATTCTTTTAACAAACTTATCAATCCACATTTTTAATCGGGATCTAAACTAGCACTAATATATGTCAGCCTTGGCTTGCTACCATCTCCTAAATCCACCATCTCCAATGAATCGGCCGACGTAAATCCATGCCCAAGCTTCCCGTCTTCTCGGACGAACTGATCCATCTATTCTGAATCTTCAGAGCCGACTGCTTGGATCGGCTGTAGACCAAAATCGGACACTTTCAGGAAATCAGTGTCCCAAGTTCTACCAGATATACACTTGACGTGTTCACAGCTCCACTGTTGCGTGTCGGCCGCCGCAACACTTTAGGTGGAATCGGCGATGACTATCTCTGTACTGTCGCCGACCCACTATACGATGCATTGGTGCATTGTAGACGGGACGCAGCAATTCGCGTGTATCCAATCGCGACCGAGCAACATGTTGTAGGACCCCTTACCATTAATAATAAAGAAGGTAGTGGGACGGGTCTTACTGCCGATGGTGAGGTCGACGCAGAGCGCTCTGCGGGCGGGAGACACGTTGCCTTCGAAGTCTTTGAGCATCATGTCTGTCTTGGTCAGGTCCTCATCGCTTTTGCCTAACTTCCGGAACATGGCATATGGCATGATATTGACTGCAGCGCCTCCGTCTACTAGTAGCTTGGTAACGAGTCATCCGTTAACGTGTCCTTTGAGAAATAGTGCCTTGAGATGTTGCCGTTTTTCGTCTTCCGGTTTCTCAAAGGTGGCTATCATCGGCTCCAAAACCAACTGCGCCATCTGTTCCTCCATCCTTGTCGCTTTATCTCGATCGGCGGGCACCATGAACTCCATCGGCAATATGAACACCATGTTGACATCAGCTGTTGATTCTTGATTGTTGCCCTCCTTGTTGTTGTTTCTCTTGGGGTGCCAGACCTGAGACCTGTCATTTTTCTTATCCAGCACCTGCCTCTGCTCTTCCTCTTGCTGTTCCCATTGGCGCAGGCGTTGGATCCTTCATTTTTGAGATTTAGACAGTCCATCAGGGCACCACCTGGGGTTTACTGGTTTGGCCAGCGATTTGGCGTGCTCCCAGTCTGGTTCCCTTCCTAGGGGGTTCTCATCTGACACCCTAGCACCAGCCATTTCTTCTAGCCGATCGTGTACGCTGGTTCTGCCCCCCAGCCAATCATGCACTGAAAGGCGCCGACCTTCTTGTTCGCGCCAGTTTCTGCTGATCAGCTCTGATCCTCTGTCTCTGGAGCGCGATCTTTTGAGCGGGCGATCGTTGCGACTTGATCCACTGCACTCAGGGCAATTATCGGCTGATGGCAATCTGAGGTTATTTTCCCAGCAATGGATGAAGAACGGACATCGCCAATGATCTTCGTGTCGGCGTATCATCTCATCGTGGTGTCTCGACCTTTCCTGCTGCCGCTGATATTTGCTGAGTAAGAATTTGGAAGTCACGGGTCCACGCGATCGTTTTGATCCTTCGCCCTCGTCTTCAACCCGTCTTTTCCGTTTGACATCGTCCACCGCGACCTGCTTTCTGGGATCCACGGCGCCGCTTCTTCTAGCCGATTCCGACGTCAGCACCTTGGTTTGAAGTGAGTTTCTTCTCGTGTCAACCATGTTAGCAGGGAAAGGATGCTGATCAATTTTCATCGGCTTTACCGGCTTCGCCGGGACTTCGAACTTGAGTCTGCCTTGCTCAATGGCCGACTGTATATGCTGACGGAGGATCTTGCACTCATTTGTGTCATGAGATGTAGCATTGTGCCATTTGCAATACTTCATCTTTTTGAGCTGATCGGCCGAGGGGATGGAGTGGTAAGGTGAGAGCTTGATCTGCCCCTCTTGGAGAAGTAAGTCGAAGATTTTATCGGCCTTTGATGTGTCAAAACCGAACGCCTCTGGTTCTTTCTTGCCGAAAGGGCACGATATCGGCTTGTTCCCTTTGACCCATTCTGCTATGCCGATTTCTTCTTCTTCCTCAGATTCAGACCCTTCCAAATATACCACCTTTTTCTGGAAATTCCTCCGCTGATCAAACGGACGTACTTCCTGACCGGCCAATCGGTGAACGATCTGACTTAACCTTTTAAATTCTTGTGAGGCGTACCTCTCCTTGATATGTGGCAGGAGGCCTTGGAAGGCGATGTCGGCCAACTGAGCATCGGTCAGGGCTAGAGTATAGCATTTGTTTCTGACCTCTCTGAACCTCTGTATGTAGCCAGTTATTGGTTTGTCGCTCCTTTGCCTGAGGCTGGTCAAATCTGAAAGCTTCATCTCGTGGACTCCCGCGTAGAAGTACTTATGAAATTGTTTTTCCAGATCAGCCCAAGTGACGATGGAATTGGGTGGTAATGTAGTGAACCACTGGAAAGCCGACCCAGATAGAGACGACGAGAACAGACTCACCCGCAGAGCATCTTGTGTAGCGGCTTCTCCGCACTGGATGAAGAACCTATTTATGTGCTCCACGGTTGAGGTGTCATCCAGCCCCGAAAATTTGGTGAAGTCAGGAACTTTGTACTGATGGGGAAACGGCAGTAGATCGTAGGTCGATGGGTATGGCGTCTTGTACGTATAAGTTTGTACTTTCGGCTTTAACTCGAATTGGTCTTGAATTACCTCCGCTATTCTTGTTGTCCAATCCACTTGCTGCTGATAAACAGCTGGTCGGGGCGCCGCGTATGTTGGTGGATCGGCGGCGGTACAGCCGGGTGATGGATCGAAGCGTGTAGCGGATTCTGTTGCATCGTGGCTGTCTAAGCAGCTGACAGCTGATGGCGAAGCGAATCTGCCACCCCATCGTACATCGTCATCGGTGCCGTGCTTCTGAGTCCTTCTGCGGCATCTGCCCCCCTGCCGATTTTTGACGTGGCCAGTTGATACTGAGGGACCGTCGGCTGAACGGCCGAATGGAACGGTGCCTGGATCGGATAGCTCCCATGTCCGGTTGATTGATCAGGAAAAGCCACCGTTGCTGGTGCCCCCCAAGGTACTGAGTTTGAGGGCAGCGATTGCACGGAAGTGACGGAAGTGATCTAGACAGGCTGAAGCGGCGCTTGCGATCGAAAATATGGTGCACTGTTATACCTTAGAGACATTGAAGGCAACGAAGTGTTGTACCCTTCGTGTTGCGTCGACATCGGTTGAGGAGCCGAGTGAGACGTGCCTGGTAAGCTTTTGGCTGGAGGTACAATAGGTGGGGCGTATGCTTGCCCCTGATATCCCTGAGCTACTCCGCTGACCAGAGAACTGATGACGGCATTATACACCGTGTTGGTCATTACTGAGGATTGGTCGATGAAAGCCTGATAGATGGACTGTTGAATCATATCAGACATCTTGCCCGAATCCTCAGTGATGGTGATGTGGCGGGGAACTGGAAGAGGAGTTTTCTTGATTGCCTCCCCGCTTCTGTTACGACTGAAAGATTGCAGATACACCCTTTTGTAGTCTTCTATGTGTTTATGTGTTTTGTCAGTTCCTCCTTCTGGTCGTCCTTGAGATCTGCTTCCGTGACCTCAATGATATTGTTCTCAGAGACTTCGGTGGTCTTTGACATATTGGATGTTGAGGTTCTCCCACTGGGCGTGCCAAAAGTGTGTTGGCGCTGAAAATCGGCCAGGAATCGGCCGATGACCTTCATCACACGATCCGGGAGAATCTGCTTAACTCCTGTTCGGGTGATTGCCCTGGTGCGGTTCGCGCGGTGTGCCAGTCAATCTGACCTGTTGATTGACAAGGAAATAAACGTATTAAATTCTGGGTGTTCCGATCGGCTGAGGTTCCGATCTGTCCCGAAAAGCGTATCAGCGAATCGGCCGATTTGCTGATGACCGGCTATGGGTCAGCCGATAATCATGTAACAATTGCTAAGAGTCTATTGGGGTAACTTAAACAATTATTACGGCTAGTCTCTTCCTTTCCTGACGCCGATTCAACACGTGTCAAAATTTGGCGTCAACAATTTTGAAAAAAGAATCTCTAAATATATATATATTTCGTGTAATTAAAGCATGTCCATTATCTGTTCATTATCTGTGAATCATACATATATGATATATACACTACGTAGCGCGCTGCCAAAAGGCCCAAAACTGGTGTGTCCGTCCGGCGCGATTCTAATCCTTCTCATCACATAATCACCACCTATCTGTTGCTGCTCCATGCCACAGAATCGATCTCATCCCTCGCAGATTTGTACATTTCCAGCCTCTTCCAGCACTGCTGCCGGCGCTCCATCATTGCCGGGTCCTCATCCAGCAGATGCGCAAACTCCCCGGCCTGCTCCGGACCGCATCAAACAATAACACTCGAGTGAATTCGGTTATCAATTTATCATATAGGAGTGCTCGGACACGAAAACAGTACATACGGCAATCGCCTACCTCTTTCTTCCCGATCTGCACGTAGAAATGGTTCAGCAGAGATCTCTTGGCCTCGCGCACTTGGCAGTGGACAGCTGCCTTGGGGATCGTCTTCAAGAGTTCGTCTCCGACCATCCGTATGTACTGGGACACGTTGGAGGCAATGTTCCTGTAGTGCCCGTCGCCGTAGCGGTCCAGAGGCACCGGCGACTCCGCTGAAGCCTTAGCTCCCGCCTTGCTACTAGCATCAGCAGCAGGCAGATCTTGAGGACGGTTCCGGAAGAACTCCACCGTTGGGTATGTAGCCTCCATTTCCACTAGACGAAGAGCTGTGCTGCGCCCATCCTCCCGAAATCGTTCCAAGGCTTCATTAGCAGCGGTCGCGATCGCAGTTTGAAGAGTGGGGAATCTTCTCAGTTGCTGCAATCCGCAAAGCATGCATACCATGTCAATCTTTTCTTTTCTTTCAAGGATTGGATGTTTATCATATATTGCTAAGATGCGAAAGCACTGAGAATAATGGAAAAGGGAAGCCACCTCTATCTCTCCTATGGATTTCCTGACCAAGTCTTTTAGAACAACGTGGACCTGGAAAAATAGATTTGTCAGATATCTTACCGAGAATCAGAAGCTAAGGTGTTTCACCAAACATGGAATGCAAGCATTTGGACCATGTCAATGCAGAATACAACTATTAGAGCAGAAAGATGAATGCATACGCTGAGCCACTAATTGAAGGCCCCAAGTCAGCGTACATCATCACTCATCAGTTGATCATTTAATGGAAGATTAACTCAACAAATAGCAGGACTACAAACGAAAGCCATGGACAGAATTTACCGCATCAACCGTGGCTTCAGCTGGTCCCCTGAAATAGGTAAGGCCAGTTCCAATAAGCCGACGGTATCCTTGTTCAGGGGCGATAAGATGGGGCTGATAGCCATCTGCTTCCGAGACCACCTTCTTCACGTTTTGCACAGATAGATAACGGTCAAAGGGAAGCTTCTTAAAAGCAGCAGGGAGCTTATGATCAAACACACCGTAAATTCTATCGCCGCCTGATCTCCTGCAGTTAGGCATGAAAGAGTTTACGGAACAGAATAAACCTAAGAACATAATATAATTGCATGAATCCACAAAACAATACAAGATGAACTGTTAACGCAAACAAGAAATATTTCATATCCCACGTATTGTAGCAACGCTTAAAAATAAACTGAATGTTTAAGGACTTATTTTTCAAAATGTTCACCATACAAGATAGTGAGTGGAATCCTAAAGCACCATAAGGAAAAAAAAATGGAACATAGATATAAGGAGTGAAAAAATTAGTCCATGAACCAAACATGCAGGTGAAATAGTATCAGAAGATTACAGATGGTTTTCTCATGTGCTACTGGACATTTAACAAGTGAATAACACGCTTCATTAAGTAAATCATCCATGCTATGTACTAAGAGAAACAAAATGAGATATGAAAGAAGGATGACGCCAACCCTCCATCAAGATGTTCCTTGAAGACGCGGTCAAAAGCACGGCACAGGTCCAATATAGTGTAAAGTTGTGCCTGGGATTTATGGAAAAGTTATCATAAGATAAGAGAAAATACAACCATGATTTCATTGATTATAGAAATATGATATAAATGACTGACCCCTGGATCAGCAGCCACAGCTCTCCCAGTGGTATCCAGCTCTGATTCAAGTTCATCTATAGTTTTATTGATTACCGCTGTGATACTAGGAATGCGTGCTTTGATGACAGATTCAAGATGCTGAAATGTTGTAATAAAATTACTTTGTAAGTTTGTAGGCAGCTTTGTTTGGATATAAGTCCAAGAAATGAGATTTAAAGCTTCAGGTACCTCAGAAAGAAGCTTAGCAAGGTATTCAGAACCCATCCGGCTTGCTAAATGTGCATAATCAGGACTGCTTTCAAAATATTCCCTTTCTTTTTCCCTTGCAGCAATCATGTCAACCTTCCTATTAATATCTGCTTGCGAGCGGTTGACAATTCCAACCCAAGGATTCTGCAGCCGATAGGCCCTTCCCTCGAGAACCTTAAAGGGAAAAGAAAAACAAAAACATTCAAGTTAGGATGGGCAATGAATCGGTAACCTTACTATTAGAGTATATTAGGGATATCTCTATATTAGGTAGATTAGGATTGTATCCGTATCCTACCATATCTGTAGGAGAGGCTCCTTGCCCTCCAAGTCATGTACCCCTATATATACCGGCCTAAACCTCAATGCAATACAATCTATTATACGCAATCTATTATTCTACAATTACAGATGTCAGAAAGGTGTGATATGAACAAGACAAAAAAGCAAGTTGATCTTTTGAAGTTGACGACATTCAAGTTGGAGACAGTAGGCAAGATTAATCTTACATCCAGAGCATTTGTTCCTTTGTCCATCAGGTCCAGCTTTGTCAACACACCAAAAGTCCTTTCACCTAATCATGTACAAAATTTATATTCATTGTATGGAGAAAATATGAAAGTTTGCAGTAGTAGTCTAGATGTCAAAATTTTTCCTATGTGCACTAGCACTAGATATAAGCACCTGTTGGATCAACTTCTTTTGCGAGCTTAATTGCGTCAGAAGTCGCAATATCCTGGTTTGCTGGAGATATAGCCAGAATGATACAGTTGGGCTGCAAAACGTGTATGAAACTATGAATACCCTATTATCACCTACATAAATGCCCACCAAGGTGAAAAGTAAAAGAATATCCCCACATAGCCAGGAATTTTGTTGTATCAACAGAAGATTGGCCATACATATGGAATTAGTGATAGAGATAAATGTGTCTAATAGTAACACCTACTTTTCTAGGATCCTTATGTTACTTATCAAGTATGATGAAAACTAGGGGTGGTAAAGGGTCTCAAATTTTAACCTAGATAATCTAAGGGCCGGGCTCTTATCTTATATATATTTGAGCTAAAAATACATAATGGCTAAGTTGGATTGTGAAGAGAGCACTGGGGCCATGATCCATTACCACCCCTAGATGAAACATAGATGCCCACGTCCGATATGGAAAAGCTACATGTACTGATCAAACTATTAGACTCATTGTGAATACAAAACCAGATTAAGTAATACAGGAACAAAGGGCTCGTTGTGAAGACATTATAATTAAAATGGGATATTATTTCGTTAATTAGTTACCTTATCAACATGAGCGAACCATATTCTCTATATCTTGAACAATACTTTCAGGCTGTCCTTCTGTGTATTAGCAAATCAACAAGTTGCCAGAGGTGAATGGTAACACTGGAACAAAAATAAAAGCCTTCTTTTTCACTTTTTAATAGAAGAATAGTATTACCTACAGCAACCTTTGTCAACCCGGGAAGATCAACCAATGTTAAGTTCACAACTGCAAATAAAAGGCTTAAAACTATTATTAACCTAAAACGTAAAGTAAACAGCAGTCAGAAGTTCACACTTCAACAACTGTACAAAACATACAATAGGGATGAGTTATGACAAGCCATAGCAGGCTAGAAATTCAGACAATGATAATTCTTTTTAAGTGATTGATATGTGGTTTGAAGCATTGTAATCTGGAACATGTTTTATACAATCATTCAATTTAACTTGCAAGGCTGAAAAGTATTTCCCATGAGACATACAGCATGATACAAACTGAAGATTGAAGAAAGAGGTCAAAAGCAAATAGATTTACCCTTGGGCGAGTAAATGCTGAGGTGAATAGGGACAGGAGATATTTGTTTAGTTTTCCCAGTCAGTCTATCCGTCTCATCAGCAATTTCTTGTCGAACACGGGCTGCACCACATTACAGAGATAATATTGTTTGTGCATTGGTAGTTTAGGAAATTCCAGTTGGCATCACAAGAAACACATTATGCACAATCAGTGTACGTCAGGAACTTGACCATGTCATATGTTTTAGTTGAGTCTCGACTTTCACAAAGAGAATGAGGAATGCAGGGGCCTCCGGACCTGAACTTTATAAGTTGCACACTAAACTATACGGATGCTGATGCTATGTTAATTTTATCAAGCTGCCATGCATCAGAAACTGGGAAGGTTCATAGAGATGTCTGACGTGATTGTTTTGATCCATAGTGGATAGGGGATACAGAGGGGGAAAAAATTAGGCTGATGTTCCCACCGAAGTCTGTAAACCTTGTCTTTGGCATATGTAAGAACTCTGCATATTCCTGGGATCCATCGTCTGTCTGGTGCAGCTGCAGTACTAGTGGCCTCCGAGTGACAATTCCTGTACATATATTATACAGAGAAAGTTTATTCCCTAAGTTACTCTGAAGAAATTAATCTATGCACTACAGAATAGCTGGATTGAATTAAAATAGCTGGAACTGACCCGATCCACGGGGAAGGAAATCGGTGCCAACAATGCTCTCAAGTACAGAGGACTTGCCAGAACTCTGTTGTCCACATAAAACAATTATTACGGGTGAATCAGTAAGTACTTGGGTAGTACCGAAGTAATGATTGGTAAAACGAGAAGAAATTACTACCGTAACATGCATGCTGTGCTTAAAAGTAAATGATCGGGGAAATGGGGGAAAAGCAGAACCTGGCCTCCGACGACGGCGATGGTTGGGAGCGACTCCCAGAGAGTGGGCAGGTCGCCTCCTCCTCCGTGGTCTCCGAGGGCGGTGCAGGCGCGCTGGATGCGATTCATCAGCCCGATCAGGCCCTCCATGGACGCCATGATCTTCTTTTTCCTCTTTGATTTGCTTCTGAAACTCGCCTGCTTTCCAGTACGGATGGTATTGTTCCGCTGCTTTTTCGTGAGCAAGAGGACTGGAGGAGCCAAGGACGACTCGCTGAAAGAAGAAGGTTCGAAGAAGAGTCGCCCGGGAAGACAGAAAACCTCCCCGCGAAGGAAGCGAAGCCAAGGACGACGACGACCTCCTCCAGAAGGATGACGACGCGGCGGCGCTTTGAATTCCACGGGGCAGCTGGGCAACTTTTTGTTTGCTCGGCCAGCCCAAGATGAGGTGGCCCAGCCCCAGCCCAGCCCGGGGTGGCCCATTTTCTTTCTTTCTTTCTTCTTGCCCACCTTCACACAGCAGCAGCCTCCTTCTATTAGAGTCAGAGTCCCCCGAGCACCCTTGGACCATTGAGGAAGGAGGGATTTGCCTACAAATACCATTTTAACTTGTTTTGTTCGTCGAAAAAAGAAAACAAATTTCTTTATGAATTCACTTCCCATTCCCCATTTAGGATTTATCAAGTTACACAGTTGACATACACATCCTTGTCATCTGTACCACCACCCCGTCATCAAATTTAATTTACGGGTTTTAAACACATCACAAGGACGGGCAAACATGCACATCACACCACGGGCGATTTGAATTTTGCTCCCAGAAGCAGTTTCCGGGCACTGAAAGCCACACCAATCGAGCAAAGCTGGGCGTGCTGGTTGGGATACAGGGGCCCAGTGGCGCAAGGCGGCACTAGAAATCGTTTCACAGCCATCGCCAAGTCAAGCACATCTTGGGAAATAGTGTTGGCCTACGTAGCCTCCAGCCATCGCCCTTTTCACATTTGCCTCAAACATCTTTGGGTTGTCGCGAAGGACAACTGCAGCTTCGTGGTTCAATGGATCCTCGTCGTTTGGTTGCTGCACATAACAATGTAAACATTAGCTAACCCACAAAAAAAAAGGAAGGTTAAATATTGATAAAATTGTTTTTTTCTTGAGATGGCTTTCCAATGTAACCGTGGTATTTCCAAGATGCCATCCTTGAAAACATGGTTCAGAACCAAAACTTACTATTTTAACTGCCACGAGTACAAGCTCCATCTAGTTTTGCTTATATGTTGACAAAACAATGGACTGATCAATGACAATAAAACATGGAATGCACTCTAATGACTAAATACAAAATATTTGTTACAATAGCTACAAGCAAATGTCCGTTTACCTCCCCTTTCATGAGAACAGTTAAGGACTAAATTCAGTTCTACAAGTACTGCAGTACATACTGAAGAGAATTTATGGAATACTTAGAGGTCTTGCTCAGGTTGGTTTGTCCATTGTGAAGATAACATCCTTGCAACCACACTAGTGGTTACTTCTTTAAAAACAGCAAATCTCCATGAAACATAGTAACATGGTGACAACAGCGCATGCACAATTGCAAACACTACTTTTCGTCTTCCTACTTTTTAAATCTAAAACATATTATTTGAATAAATGATGAATCAAGATAGCTGAATACCGTGAAAAGAAGATTCAGGCCATAAATAACAGTGTTGATGTTAAGAACAGGCTTCCAATCTTCACGCAGAATGTTCAGACATACATTGCCTTCCAAATCAATATTTGGATGGTACACCTGAACGCGTGTTATAACAACAAAGAGATTAATCACTTAATATGGTATGGTATTCAGTGGATCATGAAAAAGGAACCATGGATGTACAGGATACTGTCTTATACCTTGGTCTTGCACTTGACCTTTGGAGGCTCATGAGGATAAGATGGGGACACTTGAAAGGTGAAAATAAAAGTGCCTCCCCTAGAAAAGATAGTGAAAATACAGTTAAATTGGGAAAGGTTCAGAAAATTGACAACTGGCAGCAAAGATACTACCCAACAATTAATAATGAGGAAATGATGCTCAGAAAATGATTAAAAAATGAACTCATTAACTTAGGGAGCAGTCAGCATAATAGTGACTTTTAAACTATTTTGGGTAGACTGAATTGACAACCTCTCCTCTAGAGCGATAACATAAACACCGATTGGAATAGATTCTCTTAACTTGGTTATGCAGCAGGGCAGCTACCCTGAAGAGTGTCACTTACATATAATATCCTTCATCAGGTCGGATCATGATCTCAAAATTCATTAGATCATCCTTGCCATTAGGAAAAGAAATCGATGTAGTCTTCGGTAGGTTGAGCTCACTAATATCTGCAACGTTCAGACAGAACTAACCACATAAATAAGTCATCAAGGCACATTCAATTGGGACCATCAGAAAACCTGAAATTAGTCAGCTACATAAATAAGTTGATAACTAGCACCTCATTTAAGAATTCATGCATCACATGCCCACACATTTTAAATTAGGATCATGGCTTATTTAATTAGAGTTAAGAAAATAATTAGATAATGAGCGGGTTGGTGCACAAAGAAAAACAGTTACCCTTTTTCTACAAATAGACAGTGACAGCAATTCCCATATATGAGAAGAAATGATTACTAACCACAGTATAACTGATTGCTTCTGGTAAATTCAAAATTCAAGCATACTCTGTTTTGGCACCACTCAATTCATCAAACAACGGTATCCAGAGCATATTTATCAGGAGGATGAGAGGGCACAGTACAGTCTGTACTGTAAGCAAGTTACATCAGGAAAAGAACAACACCCTCAAATGAAAAAAGAAATACAACACCACCTCTGACAATGCAATTGTATTTCCATAGTCGCAAGTGGAACTGAGATGCAACATACAGCTCTCCCATTTGCATGCGAATCAACCCATGAACAAAAATGCTACCCATGTGACACAATGCAACCACTGGTAACCAAAAACGTACTACTTAACAAATGCAATCCATAGAAAACAGTTCAACCAATGGAAAAGATGCAACACCTTCAGACATGGAAACACAAAATGCAAACAAATGGCGAATGCAACGGAAAGCCAAGGCATGACACTTGCACAACAAAACATCTAAAATTAAAAAGGAATGTATGAACAAAATAAAACTTGCACTAGAAAATATCTGAAAAATGAAAAAGATGAAACAAACTAAGTTTTCGCCATTGGCAATGGCTCCTTACGCACACACCGCTGGGGGTCACTGATGCACCATCTTGGGCTGCAGCTGCTCAAGCTGCCTGAATTGCACCCACACAGATCAAAAGGCAAGGAGCGCAGAGAGCCATCAATCGCTGACAGTTGTTCTTGAGTAGGCATCTTCCATTGTTAAATTAAAAAAAAAGATCACTATGATTAAGGGTATGCTTGCAGCAGCTACTCGAGGTGACACTTTACTGGCGAGTATAAGATGTGGAACTTCTGGCAGAAGCATAGTGAGATGGGTACAGAGGTGAGTTGGTGGTGGGAGGACATGCATCAGTGCAGGTCTCGCCAGATTGTACAGCATCATCTCACAGTTGGTGTCGAGGAAAGCACGTGGCAGTGGAGATGAAAAGGCACTAAGGTCTGGGACCAAGTTAAGTATAGGGAAGAAGAGAGCATGGGAGGTGGAAGAACCGGAGGAGTCAATAGGAGAGGATCTAAGATAAATTTATAAACGTCTAAAAGGCGTATGCACTATAGTCAGTGGCCAGGGGCGGATCTACAGGCGGGCCTGGGGGGATCAAGCCCCCCCTACCTCCCCAAAATCAATGGATACACCCCCCCCCCCCCCCCCCCCCCAAAAAAAAAAATAATTTGGGAACAAAGAATGAAGAAGAAGAGGTGAGGAAGAAGAGGAAGAGAAAGGAGATGAGCCCCCTCTTTACTTGGCTGCTGGATTCGCCACTGTCAGTGGCGGAGCCATGTTGGGGCCGTAGAGGGCTCCCCCCCCCCCCCCCCCCTCCCCCCCTGCCCTGAGAGAAAATGCTGAAGATCCCAACGTATGTGTGCAAACGTGTCCACTGCCCTCACTCTCTCACACTCCCATCTCTCACACCATAGCCTTGTTCCATAGGACTTGATCGAGCATTTATATTGCTACTTACCGCATATTCTCAAATCTCAATGCAATAAGACTTCATATGGTATAATATGGGAGCTTAAGTACTCCTAGAAACTGTCTTGCAATTTAGCATGGGACCATATCAAAAAAGGGCTACGCACAAAAATGCATCATTGCATCTTTCAATAATCAATAAAATAAATCAGTGTACTCGTTGGGCTATCTCCAAAAAAATAAGGACGCACATCAGACAGTAGTACTAACAACTAGCAGTAACTGGAGCTAACGCAACCTTTGCCATCTAGTGCTAGCTCATCAGTGGAATCTGGAAAGCAAGCATGCAAGTTTGCGTACTAACAATATTGTACGTGCTCGATTAACAAGCATTTGGGCTCCCCCCCTTGATTTCAACCCATGCTCCACCACTGTATAGTCAAATCATATTAATGCAAGATGGAAGGAATTTGTAATGTCTACCCCTTCTAGTAAGAAATAACTCATTACACGCTATCTTGTTTTATGTGGGGCCTTAAATATTGGAACAAGCAGCGGCAAACAGTTTACGATATTATGAAACAGATAGCTAGAAGAAAGAGTCAAGAGATTGATAGAAGAAAGAGTCGCCTATAACTTAACAAACCTTTATGGAGGCGGAGCTCCCCAGCAGACTGCTTCTTAACAGGGGCCTTTCCAGCAGCACTTGCAGCCTCTTCTTTCTTTTGACCCTTTATTTTGAAAAGATTAATCATCTTTCTGTACAGAAAAAGGAAAGAACCACAGTAAGAGATCAGAGAGCAGTATGTAGAACTTCGACATTTTCCAGTCAGTGGAGAAAATGTCTCCTAGGACAAATCAATTCCACAAAAGCATCTCTATAATTTAGTTTATTTTGTGTTATATCGACTAAATATGTTCCACGCCACACCTCTTAGACTAAAGCATGTAAACCATGATCAAAACATGGGGAACAAAAACAAAGATGACTGTGAACTGCAAGAGGTGTTATGTAGCAGAAATAATTCACTGCTAAGGTTAACATGATAGCAAGACAGATCAAAAACACGATATAATTATTTACATAATAGTACCATGTAATTATTCACAGATTAGTGAAGTCCAGCTAGCAACTATTACCCAAAGGTATCAAGGTGGCCCGACCAACTGTGAAACCTGCGGAGAACCTGGGCACCTAGGTCTACGCATTTTCCAAGGTGTTTTTCCCCTTTTGGACACAGCAATCAATAACGGTTCATGGTTGGTTTAGTAGTGAACTGTAACGGGCAAGTAAGACAGGAGATCAAATGCACATGAACTGGAACAAAAGCCTCTACTAAGCAAACATAGAAGTTTAACTGTAAAGGTATTATGCAGCACACAGTTACATACCAAACAGGAAAGCTAGAATGTTAAGTAAATGCAAGGATGATAAAGTGTTCACACAAGTTGACAACTGGTGCTTTTGTGAACTTTCTACATTGATCCGAATTTATCCAAGATGCCGCTTTCGCCAAATTCATGTTCCTATTTGCAATCATGTGTAAACGGCTTAAATGTAGCTCTGCAACATTTTTCCATAAGGAGGGTAGGTTAACCATGGGATTTTTTTTAGCTAAGGTACTGCTTAGGGATCCCTTGAATGTGTAGTAAATTTGCAGAGAGGCAATAAGTTAAATGTAGCATGAAAAAATGCTAAAAAAATAAGCCATCCATATGTATCTAGAACTGTCCTGAAAATGCAAAATCTGAAGGTAACTGGAAATATAAATACATTAACTGAGAGTCTGACACGTGTAACGCATGAAAAAGTTTGCTGAATAAATTAGTTGCAGTAGCATACAACAAACTACCAGTAAATGGACCTTATTTAGCTGAACTTAGTAGAATACAACATTATTCAGCAGAGACGACAAAATATGACCGCTCACCTAACAGAACTACATGCCAAAACTTGCAAGCTTGCTAAGAAAAAGAAGCACTGGTCTTGGTTTGCAAATACTTGTTGATCATGAGACCTAAAACAAACATGAAACATGAACTCAATATAACCTAAAACCTAAGCATCCGGCCAATTTCGCGAGAACATTCACCTGGCCACCTGGGTGAGGTGACGTGACGTGACAAAAGGGGTAAAAAATTATTGGCATCGATGGTAAACTAAGCATCCAGGCAGGGATAGATAAATCCATGGCAATCAGTAGGGGCGGATCCAGTATAGGACATGGGTCTACACAATTTTTGCAAAAAACAAAAGAACCGAAGTTTAGCAGGTAAATACATGGTCAGATCCGAATAGAAATAGCATACATCACGACCCAGCATAGGACGATAATTTTTGCAAACAAAATCGAAGTTAGTTAGTAGGTAAAATATTGTGACTGGATTCAGATCCGAATACAAATAGTTTTGTTAGGGTTTGGGGTGCTCCGTCTCGCACAGCAGAAGGAAAGAGAAGGGGCGGGCATACCTGGTGGATGCTCGTCGCCTGCAAAGGGCTGGGCGAAGACGTGACAAATGGCGCCGCCGCTCGCCCAGTCGTCGCCGCCAGGGAAGGAAGAGCAGGAGAGGAGAGAGTCCGAGACCGAGATGAAGAGAAACAGAGAGAGAGGAGATGAACCTGAGGCCCTGGGCCCTGAGCGGGAGGGCTGTCGAGCCGACCGGATTTTTTGCATTTTACCCCTTTTCCCGAAAAAAATTCCCGTTTGAACCCCTGACCGACTTAAACCTATTTTTTACCCTGGAATCCGCGCCATGACCTACGGCGCCGAGGTATCACATCTTGGTGCCAATGGGCACAGCGCCGATTCAAAGGGCGTGGCGGATGATGGGGCGCCGACGTGGCAGGGGCTCAGCGCCAAGATTCCTGGCGCCGACCTCGACGCCAAGATCCCTGGCACCCAGCTCTCCCTCCCTCTATCGTGCTCTGTCTCGCTCGGCTTTCCCTTGCCCACCCCGCACTCCCCTCCCTCTCCCTCCCGCGCCGCCCCCTCTGCTTGCCGCCCGAGCCGGGCCCCACCTCGCTGCCCCCGTCCCGCACCGCACCCGGCTGCCGGCCGCCTCCCGCAACCACCGGCCGCGAAGGCGACGGCCGAGGGCCGGCGGGTCTGCGTGCCCCGCTCCCCCGGCCGAGATGCTGCGCCGCACCTCCCGGCCGTCGGCCGAGCAGCTGAGCTAAGCCGCACCGGAGGTAACTCAATTTTTTTAGTTAAATTAGTTGATGTAGTTAGCAAATTAATTTAGATAACTAGAAAAATTAACTAGATAGTTTGATTGTTATGTAGTTAGGCATGTAGTTAGGTAATTTAATTATTTAGTTTAATGTAGTTAGCAAATTCTTTTAGAAAATTTAGTTAGTTACATAGTTAGATACATAGTTAGGTAATTTTGTTAGTTAGCAAATGTAGATAGTTAGCAAACTGATTTAGATAGTTAGGAGCTGTAGTTAGCAAATATAGATAGATAGTTAACTTAGTTATATAGTTAGGTAACTTTTTTAGTTAAATTAGTTTAGATAATTTAGTTATATAATTTTAGTAGTTTAGTTAGATAATTTAGTTACAAATTTTCCGTAGATAATTAAGTCTTTAGTTAGGTATTTTGTTAGCTAATTACGTTAGTTAACTTAGGTAATTTTAGGTAGTTAGTTAGGTAATTGTTGACGCCAGATTTTGACACGTGTTAAATCGGCGTCAGGAGAAGAGATTGGCTAATGCGGCAGATCTAAAGGCTACAGTAAAGAATCGGCCGATTGAGGTTACAGTTGGGAATCGGCCGATTGGCGACGCAACTTGCGCCAACAGATAAGGGGAGTGAGACTATTGGAACCACAACTGAGGATCCCGGTCAAAAGTGGCCTAATGTTGGTCAACAGAGCGATGCTGATTCGGTCGAGAAGCAATGGAAAAAGTCCTGATTGGATTAGGAGACGGCGGCGGAAGATTCTGCGGGAGTCCGTTTCCTTTATAAAAATATTATAGATATAGTAGTTTTTCTGTTTAAAATAAGATTGTAACAAGTCATAATCGATCAGGAGTCCTGGTTCTAGGGTATAAATAGGAGTCGTCAGGGCTTTGTAAAAAAACACATCAATCAACAAAACACATCTACTTTTTTCATAGTACTTTACTTTCAAGTCGGCGACTTCGCCAATACTTTTTCTTCTTTCACGAGTTCATACGGATTGGCAGGGCTGCATCGACTCGATCTCCGGCCAATTGGTAGGTTCCGCTTATCGAATAACATCTGAGCTTTAACCTCGGGCGCATCGTTGTGGTTTCGTTTGGATTTATTCACCAGTTATCGATATTTACTAGAATTATAGGTTTTACCTGTTGTTCTAGTATTATCACCAGTCATCCAGCTTGAGATTGGAACTATCGGCTTTATCATCGCTCTTCCTCGTTCATCGTCATATAGCCGATTAGATCTATTTCAAGTGTTGCATTTGTAATAATTGTTTAAGTCACTCCAGCAGTTTTCTTTGCAATTATTACGTGATTATCGGCTGATCCATAGCCGGTTATCTTCATAGCAAATCGGCCGATTCGCCGACGCGCTCTTCGGGATAGATCGGAACCCCAGCCGATCGGAACGCCCGGAATTTAATACTCTTATTTCCTTGTCAATCAACAGGTCAGATTGACTGGCACGCCGCGCGAACCGCACCAGGGCAATAACCCGAACAGGAGCTAAGCAGATTCTCCCGGGTCGTGCGTCCGACGCTGAAGACCATCAGCCGATTCCTGGCCGATTTTTAGCGCCAACAGTAATGTAGTTATGTAATTTAGTTAGGTAATTTAGTTAGGTAATTGAGTTAGATAGTAAATTTAGTTAGGTAATTTAGTTAGCAGATATAGTTAGGTAATTTAGTCAGTTAGCAAATCTAGATAGTTAGACAATCTTGTTACTTTTTTTTATTAACTGCATAATAAATTTCATGTTGTTAATATCAACTAGATGGACAATGTAGTCACCGCATATCATGGAGGAAGTGTCAAGGAAGATGAGTTTGGGAATGTTAGTTTTGTTGGAATGCACAGGTCCTCTGATATTCGATGATCGGCCATTGTTCAGTGAGTTGTTTGGTAGGGCTCGTGATGAGCTTCTTTGCAATTCAAATGAGGATGCCATTGTTGGGTACTTTTACGATCATAAATAAATCTGCAAGCGCACAGATACCGTTGTAGCTTTCACTCAGGAGTATTCCGGGGTATCGTATCCAGTGAGGAACGTGTGTATATTCTCTAAGGTTCAGACTCATCCAAGGACATCACACTGGATAAAGGAAAGGGGTAGAGAGGATTCCTAAGGCTAAGAATCAGAGGTAAGATACATCTGTCCTAGTTGTTCACGTCGGGCTACTGGCTTCCCACAGGACAAAACCTGGTGAGCTCCGGTAATACGGCACTGGGATATACCCGAACGGGGAGGGTTATACTGGATAGACAGGGTTGTCACCACCTGCTACCTACCTTATCTAACCATGAGATATACCACAACCAATAGGTAAAGTCTGATCTAGACACCACGTCTATACCGTCCTTTACTAACTCTAGAATCGATTTTACTCTAGAGCATCCATTGCACTAGTGAACTATTGATCCGACGAACAACTAGGGGGAATTAGATCTAATCTTAACTAGGAAACTAAAGCACAAAATAAATGACGAATAGTTACTATGATTGATAAGCATCCGTCGAGATTCAAGCTGGAGGAGAGCGCCGAGCAGCGGAAAACCCGGCACCTCCCCGACTTCCCCTCACTCTCTCCCTATTTTCTAAGCACTACTTAGGCAGCACTAAACCTCTAGAATGAGCCTAAAGCTCAGCTATGAAAGTGAGAGCACAAGAGAGGAGTGTGTGATGGTGTGTCTCATTTAGGAGCCTCTCCCCTCATATATATCTATATATATATATATATATATATATATATATATATATATATATATACACACACACACATGGGGTGCTCCTGCCGTGCAACCAAGCAAAGCTTTGTAGAACCGACGTTGAGGACCAATGGGGAGGCGCCACGTCAAAGAAGTAAGGCGGTGGACCTGGTTCTGGTTCGACCGAACCAGGATGAGCCCCAACCGACCTCAGGTTTGGACAGCTGGCTGATAAGTGGGCCCCTTGGTCCCTGGTGGGTGAATTTGAGCTATCCTAAGTCGGTTCCCTGCTCTAGTGGGCCCTTTGATCCATGTGAGGCTGAACGGCGCGTTTTGATTGGCTGGAGATGTGTTTCCTTGAGTGTGTGTTTCCTTGCTCTTGAGGCTGTCGTGCGGGTCCTTCAATCCTCGTGCTTTCTTGTGATTGGTCAGTGTTTTGTGCCTTAGATTCGAAGGTGTGTTTTACCTCTATTTTAGCCCCAATTCCTGCATAGCTATATTTTCCAGGGATACGTGGAATTGACATTATTTTGAATAAATATGCCTGCAAGAAATGTTAGTTCTCCCAATTTTCTGGTCAAATTGACGGTCAAAAAATGGTCCGTAACAAGCGTCAACAAGATCCCCCACACTTAGTCTTTGCTCGTCCTCGAGTAAAGGTTAAGACTAAGGTGGAACACCACTTCCTTTTGATGTGATACCTGCATACATATTATTTCAAACTTCACCTTTACCCGTGAATCTTGATGTGTCTACCATAATGGTTTGGGTAGTTGAAGAGTGGAACGGTATTGACTTGAGTCTCATCCATTTCTCCGCTGTATGACTGGGGGGTGATAGATTTTTGAAAAGATCAATCATAGCTTTACCCCTCCATAGGATCTCTCAAGTCACTTAGTGTGTATGTATCCTCACCAAGGTGTTGCCTCTTCTCATCCTACTTCTAAAGATAGCTTATGTGGAGCTCATGGTAGGAGATTTGGAAGCATGCACTTATTTCACATATATTGCAAAATCAAAAATTGGATTCATGGAGATAACATATCATACAAGTTGATCAAGACTATGCATGTGTATGTAAAATGGATGATGAGAATGATAGACTCATTTTCATGAAGCTCTCTCTCCTTTGTTTGGAAGACTTGAGGACATGGCTATCTCTCTTTTTTTTCTTTTCTTTTCTTGTACTCGATCCACTTTGTGAACTTTTCGATTGCCACCAACACATGGGTAAAACTTCCTGGCGCTGTTGTCAATGGACCGATCATGTCGAGGCCCCAACAAGCGAACGACCAAGAAGGTGATATGGTGATCAGCTTGTGGGTAGGGACATGAGCTTATTTACCGAAGAATTGGCAGTTCGTGCATCGGCGAACGATATCTTCAGCGTCTGCCAAAGCCGTAGGCCAATAGAACCCGAACCTGAAAGCCTTCCCGACTAGTGTATAGGAGGTTGCATGATTGCCACACGCGCCCTCATGAATTTCTTCTAGGATTTTGCACCCTTCTACAGTAGTCACGCACTTCATGAGTATCCCGAACGCAGATCCATGTTTGTAGAGCTTATCCCCTACCAGAACGTAGCCCTTGCTTCGCTTGACTAGTCGAATAGCCTCGGCACTCTTAGGGTCGACGTTGGGGTGTAGCTTCTTTCCCTTGATCAAGTCGATGAACTGGGAATGCCAGTCCACATCAATCATCAGGACCTCTCGACTAGGCTCTACAAAATTCGGGTCGATGGTGCCTGGCTCTATTCTGGGAATAGAGAGGTGGTGGAGTTCATGAACGAAAACTCCAGCCGAGACCTTAGCTCATTCAGAGCCTAGCTTTGAGAGTACGTCTGCCCGGACGTTGTTGTCGCGGAGCACATGACGAATCTCGAGCCCTGAGAACTTGTTCTCGAGTGTGCGGATTAGTGTGACGTAGGCGTCCATGGTCTCCTTGTTGGTGTCCCACTCTTTATTGCATTGTGGGACCACTAGTAAGGAGTCGCTGAAAACGAGTAGTCACTTGATGCCAAGGGAGACAGCCAGGCGCAGCCCGTGCAGTAGTGCCTCGTACTCGGCCTCGTTGTTGGAGACTTTAAACAGTATTTGGAATACGTATTTAAGTTGCTCGCCAGTCGGGCTAATGAATAGTACTCCTGCGCCACCGCCTTCGAGCTTGAGGGATCCATCAAAGTACATGACCCAATGCTCTGGCTGGTTAGCTAGAGTTGATACTTGGGTTTCTTGCCACTCTGCCAAAAAATTGACTAGAGCTTGCGACTTGATGGCGGTGCATGACTTGAAGTCGATGTTGAGAACCCCCAATTCCACTACCCACTTGGAGATACGTCCGGTGGCATCTCGATTGTGGAGTATATCCGCCAATGGAAAATTAGTGACAATTGAGGTCTTGTACTTGTCGAAGTAGTAGCGAAGCTTTCTGGAGGTGATGAGTATAGTGTAGAGAAGTTTCTGAATCAAGGGGTCACAAACCTTTGACTCAGAAAGAACTTCACTAACGAAATACACTGGCCGCTGCACGCCAAATGCATGGCCTTCCTCTTTTTGCTCCACCACGATGGTCGTGCTGACTACATGAGTAGTCGCAACAATGTAGAGTAGCAGGTTCTCGCCTGGGTTTGGAGACTTAAGGATGGGGGGCGATTGGAGGTGAATCTTGAGGTCCTCCAACGCCTGCGCCGCTTCCTCGGACCAAACAAAGTTATCCTGCCGCTTGAGAAGCTTGAAGAAGGGTAGGCCCCATTCTCCAAGCCAGGAGAAAAATCTGTTTAATGTCGCCATGCAGCCGGTGATCTTCTGCACATCTTTAATCTTCTGTGGAGCCCCCATGCTTGTGATGGCGGTGATCTTTTTAGGTTTAGCCTCAATTCCTCGGTGACTAATGATGAAACCGAGGAGTTTCCCTTGGGGTACGCCGAAGACGCACTTAGTCGGGTTGAGCTTCCACTGAAACTTTACCCTCGGGTGGCTTGGCCTCTTGTTCGCCACATCCAGCTCTATCTCGGAGAGTTGTTGTGCGGCCGCGAGTACTTTGGATTAAGGCTCTGGCACGCATGCTGATGCAGTATACTTGATCACCTCCTGGTTGCAGTTGTAGGACTTCTCGACGTCGCCGCGGAGGGACAGTACGCCGTTGTTACCTGGCATTTTAAGGACCAAGTAGATGTAATGTGGTACCGCCATGAATTTTGCTGGGGCTAGCTTGCCGAGGATGGCATGGTACGAAGTTTCGAAGTTCATGACTTTGAACTTTATGTACTCCATACGGAAGTTGTCAGCTGTCCCGAAAGTAACTGGCAGTGTGACCAAGCCGATCGGTGTAGCCGCGTTACCCGGGATGATCCCGTAGAACGGAGCCTTGTTGGGGGTGAGCATCTTGCCGATGTCCAGCCTCATTTTCTTCAGAGTACTCGAGAAGAGCAGGTTTAACCCGCTTCCCCCGTCGATGAGTACTTGGGTCAGGGTAGAGCCCGCGACTACCGGGTCCAGTACGAGTGGAAGTTTTCCCGGCTCGGAGGAGCTGGTCCACTGATCCTCTCTGGAGAAAGAGATCGGAACCTCGCTGTGTCTTAGAGGACGTGGCACTGCTGGCTCGATTGACATGATCTCACGCCGAAATAGCTTTTGCGCTCGTTTGGTGAGGATGCCGTCTTCACCTCCGAAGATGACGTTGACGGTATTAGTCGGTGTTGGAAACCTGGAGGCCCTGTCTTGTCGTTGCCTTCGTCTGCCTTGTCCTTGTCCTTCTCCTCGTCATTAGGAGGAAGTGGTGCGTTGAGACTTTTGCGGAGGACGGTGCACTGGACCATTGTGTGCTTGGCCTTCGGGTGCATCGGGCATTGCTTGTGGAGGATCTTCTCGTACTGATCCTAGAGCTTGCCCGACTTCTTGCTGCGAGGGTTGTGCTCAACGTTGGCCACTTGGTCTTCGGGCTTCCACTTGCGGGTGGCGCCTGAGTACTGGCCCTGGTCGGGGCGGTTGTTGTTGTTGCCCTTGTCGCTCTTGCGCTTGAGGAAGCGTTCGTTCTCCTCGTCTTCTTGATCCACCCATCTCTGCATCATGTCGTGGAGCTCGAGTACGGTAGTCGGGAGGTTTCTCCTGAACTCCCTGTATGTTTGCTTCATGGCTAGTCCGTTGCGGAAGCAGCGGATGACCTCCTCGTCGGCAATGTTGGCGATGGTTGCGCGGGTGTGGAAGAAACGACGAGTGTATGACCTCAGGGTCTCATTCTCCTCCTGCTTGACCCGCGACAAGTCATGACGAGTACCTGCCGGGATCACGCTCTCTTTTTTTTATCATGCCACTTAGCATGCCTTTTTTTCATAAGTACATTTTTTTCAGATAGCCCATGTCTCTTTTGTAACAATACTAGAGAGAGATCATTAAAAATGGAGTTTTATTTTGTGAATAGATGGAATGCGAATTACTAACTTCCAGTGTAGAAGTTTAGCATGTGGAGTGTAGGTGATCTTGATCAAGCAAGTATGAAAAGACATCTTACTTGGGCCGCAAAATTTGATGAAGCTCAATGCAACAACAAGGCACATATGTATATGGTTTCTTTCATGAAGATCGACATATGGCTTTGGTAGGACAAATACGGGGAGTTTATAAAGCTATGGAGGGTTCTCTTTTTTGAAATAAAATTTCCCAGACATATAACAGAGAGTGCAAGGATTCTTTCATCAAACCATATCTCACTTTTCAACAACTTAAACATTATGGGTTCCCTAAGATATAATTCACAAGTTCAAGTTTAACAAGGAATAAAATATATGCAAGCCAATCGTATGAAGCACATTAACAAAGGATAACCTTGAGTTTAATTTTAGTGATTAACAACGAATTTCATTTAAACTCATGGATAAGGGAGATTTGAGGGGTAGAGTGCACAAACCGTCGTGATAGGTTCTAAGCCTTTTACGTGCTGGTTCTTTCAGTCTTGTGCACATGTCTGTGGATGATCTCGGATGTATGTGCGTCAAAACTACGAGAGATCTCCCTAACATTTGTTCTTGTACCTGGTGCTTTATTGAAAGATAAAAGATGGAAACAAAAGGGACTCTAATGGTTCGAGAACCAAGGATCCTTATTTTATTTAAACTCAAATATTATTTTTTTATTTTATTTTCACCATAAGTCTTACTCAAACAAGGCAGAATTAAAATTGCATCAACATAAACAAAAGAAGATATACTTACGGTGACCCTTGATGGGTGATATGTACCTCCTTCGTATATTGCGCAATATGAATCCAATGCCTTGGCTTACCTCTCCATTTGAATTCAGCTTAACGACTCACCCGTTTGGTTTTGAAGATTTTCCTAATGGGGTCAGTCCACATATACAACCAAGATCTATACAAGCATTAACTCTAGGGTCCATCAATCAAACTTGATGCCATGTCTAATTTGATTAAAATAGACTTTTTAACCTAAGCACCGCGCTTAATTTAGAAAAGTCTATGAATGTGTTATGCATCACACATTTAACTAGAGCATACGAGAATAGATAAAGGAAGCTTGAAAACATGTTGAAGCCATATTCAAATAGGGACAAGCTTGAGTATAAGAGTGGTGAACCTCGAGCTACCTCCCAGAAGGGCTTTTTTTAAAGTCAAAAGCAGGACATACCTGAGGGTACTTACCATGGCGTTTTGTCGTTGGAGAATTCTGCATTGCCGTCGTGGTAACTCCCTTTTTTTTATAGAGCAAGATGCAAGAACCAACACCGTCTCCAAACCAAGATAAGAACTGGTATGAGACGAACGAACTTGGGGTACTCACATACCTCCCCCACACTTGGAGTTTGCATTGTTGGGAAACACAACTTCAAGTGTGTAGAGTTCAAGTTCCCTTTCATAATCGTTTCCTCACCAAGAATTACCATGGTGTTGTAGTCGATGTAGCTCTCATGTTCTTAGGCGTCGCCTGTCCGACGTTCTTTTCGATCTCCACCTGAACTGGATAGCAACCAAAAATACCCGAAGGGAAACTTCATCCTAGAACAAGCTCTTGCTTTTTATTCAAAAGGAAAAATAAATGATCGCCTGGGTTATCTCCCGACAGTGCTTTGTTTATGGTCACAAGCTCGACCATGGAAACATCCTCTTGCAGCTATCATTGGTGATGTGTTCCCCTCTCACCACCAATTGTTGATGTATTGTTGAAGCTTTAGCTGCAAGGTTAGTGCCACAAAGCAGCCACGAAATTTGCAATGTTTATGATAAACATATGCATCTACAACCAACCTTCTAAAGATTTTACAAGGGAAGACCTTAAGGTGGTTGTAGTCCTCGTACGTGCTCGGGGAACAAAGCATGGTTGGCTCTGGAGAGGCATTGAATGAGCATGGTTCTTGTGGTATTTCAAGAATGAATCTCCCATGCTTATCCATGGAATCCTTTCCTTCGAACTCCAGAGTCAGTGACTCACGAAATTCCATGGCCCATGTGGCAGACCCGGGCACACGGGACTGGCCACGTGGCACACTTCACCTAGGATTCGGGGTGGGACATGGCCCACGCCCCATGTCCATTGAATCTACTCGTAATGCAGTAGGATTACTCGTACGGTAGTTAGACTAGTCGGAGTCGGATAGAGACTACCCGAGAAGTAGTCGGGTAGGACTCCTTGGCTTGTACCCGACTAGGACTTCTATGTAAACCTGTCCCCCCAGACTATATAAGGGCGGACAGGACCCCCTCCAGGGGACACGACCAGATCTTCCAGGGAATCACCCAGAAAATCACAATCATCACCATCAAAGGCAATACAATCCACACAAGACGTAGGGTATTACGCTTCCAGCGGCCCGAACCTGTCTAAAACCCTGTGTTCCTTTGCACCTTCGAGTTCCTGATCTCGGCGACACCCAACCAACCAAACTCACCACCTCGGGGGTATCCCTCGGTGGGCGTGGTGGTAAAACACTGACACCATGGGTTCTCCATCTCAAGAGATTCATCGTAGATTATGGTTGGATCTCGATCACGGTTGAGAACAATGTACTCTGGGCTAGAGGGAAGAGGCTCAAACTCGATCGAGGGTGATGATGATCTTTCATCTTCACAAAGGTGAAGGATTTCTTCCAATTTGTACTCTTTAGAAGTAGCAAATTTTGCAACTTCAAAGAGAACAGGCTCGGACGATATAGATGGAGATCCATACATCATCTTCTCGAGTGGGTTTTGCTCGGGATGAGGCTTCACCAAAGGATTTTCTAAACACGAGGTAGTTGTGGTTGAAGCAATTTCCCTAAGCTTTTCATCTAGGCTCCCACGAGATACATTTTTCCTGAGAAGTTTTTCTAGAGGGTAGCTTAAGAGGAGATCAAAATCAATGACATTATAGACGTGGAAATCTAAGTGCACCTCGATTTTATCTATGGTAATCGGCACATCCCTTGCGAACCCCCCGACATTCAAAGGAGAGTCCTGAGGGACTTCTGATGTATTTGTCAGTTGGGGTTAGAGGCTTGTTACCCACCAGAGTGTCTATGAGGTACTCGGATAAGATACAAGCCTCAACAGTAGGGTCATGAAGGGCTTCTATGGCATTTCCCCTCATAGTACAAGGGATGGTTGTGGAAGTTGAGCTAATCCGAATTGCTTCGGAAGTACGCTTTACCTCTTTCGACCAATCTACTATGGTTGCATGGTGGAGTCCTTAATCGAGGATCTCATAAAGACAGAATGATGCCGTAAGCTTCTCGTGCCTACGATGATTTGAGGTGTTTCTAATGTTTCTTGAAGGATCATCCTCGAATTGGGAAGAGAACTCTGAAGGTTGAATTTCTTCTTCCTTCATTTTTCGTGGTTCGGGAGAGGGTTTAGTGGTCGAATTTGAGGATGTGGATGGTGAAGGATCGAATTCGGCTGCTAGAACATCCTCATGGCTCATCTTGCGCTCTTCTTGGAGGGGTCTGGGCTTGACTCTAAAGGTGGTGTACTCGATGATACTATCTAGGAATTTCCTATTTTCAGCCGGAGACCTTTCGAGAAATGACCCTCCAGCAATGGCGTCAAGATAAAAGGCGGAGTCCTTATCGAGGCCCTCATAAAAGTTGCGAAGCAACAAAGACTCGGGTATTGACAGGACAGGTCCAGATTCCACTAAACAAGAATATCTAAACCAAGCCACACCTATGGGTTCCTCTTCATTCTGCTGAAAAAAGCGGATATCCCTTCGTAAAGCAACGATACGGGATAGAGGGAAGAACTCAAGACAAAACTTGTCTCTAAGCTCATCCCAGCTGTCATTCACGTTGCCTACGGTATATGTGTACCATTGCTTGTCCATTCCTATAAGAGAGTAAGGGAACAATTTCCACTTGAGGGTATCTTGTGTCATGCCTGCAATGGCAAGGCCTGAACACAAATGCTCAAAATCAAATAGATGGTTGTACGGGTTTTCACTTTCTAACCTAGAGAAGGAAAGTCCCCGAACTAGAGCGATAGGGTCGGGTAGGAGCTCACAGCCGAATGTAAGGATTATTGGTGTAAAGGGTGGTGTGAGACCCGGGTACACGGGATTGTACACGTGGCACACTTTTTCCTAGGATACGGGATGGGACATGGCCCACGCCCTACATCTATTGTAACTACTCGTAATGCAGTAGGATTACTCGTACAGTAGTGAAACTATTCGGACATGGTAGGAAACTACCCGAGAAGTACTCGGGTAGGACTCCTGGGCTTGTACCCGACTAGGACTTCCATGTAAGCCTATCCCCCAGACTATATAAGGGCGGACAGGACCCCCTCCAGGGGAAACCCAGCGATCATCCAGGGAATCACCCAAGAGATCACACAATCACCATCAAAGGCATTACAAACCACACAGGACGTAGGGTATTACGCTCTCGGGCGGCCCGAACCTGTCTAAAACCTTGTGTTCCTTTGCACCTTCGAGTTCCAGATCTCGACGACACCCTACCTACAAACTCACCACCTTGGGGGTATCCCTCGGTGGGCATGGCGGTAAAACACTGACAGATGGCGCGCCAGGTAGGGGAGGTCATCGAGCGTCCACTAGAGAATTCGATGGCATCCTTCAACTACACCAGTGTTGTGCTCGACGAGGGCACGACTTTCATCTTCGGCTCTGGATCTGCGTCGCCAACAGTTTGCACGGCTTCAACAGCCACCTAGCCAACTCCAAGGAGCCGGAGGCCTCTTCATCAACTCCAAGCAGTGATCTAGACGACTTCATCGACAACCTCGACGACATGCTGCTTCCCAATCTGGCCCAGCAGATCGAAAAGATGTCTGTTTTCAACGCAACTTCCACTCATGATGCACCAGATCTACTCGGGTCGGATTCAAAACGATCTGAAAAGACCTGACGATCTAAGTCCTTCTCCGACTTGGAGGAGGATTTGGATCTGCTGCTCAAGATCAAGGACGTGGGAGCCACCGCTTGCCGGGAGGCCCCCGTTTTTGACATCTACTCGGATTCCGACTAAGAGTACTCCTCGTGCAGTATTACACCTTCAAGCCAGATCCGAAAAGGACTCGGAAATGAGGGAGCGACCGCTCGTCGGATGGCCCCCGGCCTCGAAAACCACTCGCAACCCGACGGCCACACCGAAACGTTTTTGGGCAGCCTTGTGGGTTTAACCATCACATCAATGCCGCAAGGACGTTTTGTGTAGTGGAAGGGCTTTGAGCCCTCCGAACTACTCGATTATGAGTCACGCCTTGTGGCCTTCACACAAGAGCTACCCTTCCAGGAGGGTAGACCCCTCTCTCCCATCGCGGAAGAAGGAGAGAGTAGCACAGACCTACTCGACTACAGCCTTAGGGCTAACCAGTCGCCGGATCGTCAAGTCTGCCTAGCCTCCCTTCGCAACGTGGAGGAAGACGAGCTGGGCACCCAATACGACAACAAACAACTCGCGGACGTCTCAACTGATGAGTCCACAACTGACGCTCCTCAAAATGAAGACGAGGAACACCGAAGCATCCGGTGGGCAAAGAACGCCAACCGTGCTCAACGCAGGCGCAACGCACAGAATCACGCCCGTTCACCAAGGGATCTCAACAACGCTTTTGCAGCAGTTGCGGATCGTGAGTACCGTACGCCGATCGGCGCCATTGCAGAAACAGCACTCCTAGCTCAACAACTCCCATCCAATCCTCAGATACAAAGGCTGCAGTACTTGACCCAGCGCACGCTCGTGCAACTTGATGGGCTACATCCAGTGTCCTCACACTTGGAATCAGCTCTCGAGGTCCGAGCACCATGGTGATACCGCACTGGTCAGTCGCACTCCTGGAGGAGGCCACGGGAGTCGGAGGAACGACAACCGCCAGCGCAATGAGGGCCTCCCGTCCGCGCGTGGCAAGGATGAACAAGAGGTACAACAACCTTCTCGCAACCACTGGGGTGCAAGGCATCAAGGCCAAGATCCACTCAAGGCCAACCTTCATGACGCCCCCACGATCAACCTCAGGCAGAAGATCAATGAAGGCCGCGACGCACGGCTTGTTATTTAAGCGAGGAGAAAGGACCACACCACGATGACGACGGCAGCGACCGCTTCCCTGCCTTCACCACCAGCATCACCGACAAGTCCTACCCAAAGGACTTCAAACCAGTCGGAATCCCTAGGTATGACGGTAAGTAGGACCCGCGCCAGTTGATTCGTTGCTACTCTGTTGCCATTGAAGTTTCAAGGGGATCCAACTCTACCAAAGCTCTCTACTTCCCGGTGGCTCTGGAGTCCGCGCCCCTCACGTGGCTTGAAAGCCTCAAGACAAACTCCATCGACTCGTGGGAGGACCTCAAGTGGGCCTTCATCGATAACTTCCAGGGATCCATGATCAGGACGGGCACTCGCCACGACTTGTCCCAGGTGAAGCAGCAGATGAACGAGACCCTGAGGTCCTACACATGGCGTTTCTTCGAGAGGCACGCCACCATTGCCAACATCACCGATGAGGACGTCATCCGTTGCTTCCAAAACGGCCTCTTCTCGAAGAACACGTACCACGAATTCGGGCGCAACCGCCTGACTACTGCTGTGGAGCTGTGTGACATGATGGCACGGTGGGCTGACCAGGAGGACGAGGAAAATGACTGTTTTCCCAAACGCAACCACGATAAGCAAGGCACTGGCAATAGCCACTTCGACAAAAGCCAGCGGAACCACTCGGGGAATACCCGAAAGCGGAAGCCAGACCATGAAGTCGCGACTGTCGAGCGCAACCCACACAGCAAGAAGTCGGGGAACAACGACTTGAAATACGAGAAGATCATGCACAAACAATGCCCGATACACCCGAAGTCGCGGCACACGCTCTTCGAGTGCGTCACTATCCGCAAATCACTCAATGCACTACCCCTCCCTCAAGCAGGAAAGCGAAAGGACAAGGAGGATGATGAAAGAGGTGACAAGTCGGGGGCTCAAGACTTCCAGGATCTGAAGAACATCATCAATGTCATCTTCGGTGGAGATGGTGGATTCCCCTCTAAGCACGCGAAGAAGCTAACCCTACGCGAAATACTCTCTGTGGAGCCGGCCACGACAAGGCCTCTGAGATACAACGAGGTCCCGATCTCCTTTTCGAGGGATGATCAATGGACCAGCTTCTCCGAGCCGGGAAAATTCCCGCTCATCCTAGACCCTATCGTGGCGGGCTCACAGCTCACCCGAGTACTCATCGACGGCGGGAGCGGCCTCAACCCGCTTTTCGCGAGTACTCTAAAAAAGATGGGACTGGACATCTCCAAGATGCTCACTCCTAGCAAAGCTCCTTTGTACTACATCATCCCGGGTAACGCGGCTACACCACTCGGGTCAGTGGTCCTGCCAGTCACCTTTGGGACAATAGACAACTACCGCACCGAGTACATCAAGTTCGAGGTGGCGGATTTCGACTCGTCATACCATGCCATCCTTGGCAGACCGGCACTAGCCAAGTTCATGGCCGTGCCCCACTACGTCTACCCGCTACTCAAGATGCCAGGCAAGGCAGGCGTACTCACACTCTGTGGTGACCTGAAGAAGTCGTACGACTGCGACCAGGAGGTGATCGAGTACGCCACGACTTCACGCGTGCCAGAGCCATATGCAGAAGTTCTCGCGGCCGCGCTGAAGCTGACCAATACAGAGATGGAGATCCCCTACCAGCGGCCAAGCCAGTCAAGGGTTAAACCCAACCTCAGCAATGTCGGCATTAAGACCATCCAGCTGCAAGAAGGCGACTCATCCAAGACCGCTTTGATCGGGGGCGGCTTAGGCGACAAATAGGAAAGCACGCTCGTCAGCTTCCCTAGGGCCAACCGTGACATATTCGCGTGGAAACCCGTGGAAATGCCATGGGTGCCCAAGGAGTTGATCGAGCACTGCCTAAAAGTCGACCCTAAAGCCACTCCGTAGAAGCAACGACTACGACGCTTCGCCCCCGACAAGAGGGAGGCCGTCAAGAAAGAGCTAGCAAAACTACCCGCGGCTGGTTTTATTAAAGAAGTGTACCACCCCGAGTGGTTGGCTAACCCTGTACTTGTATTGAAAAAGAATAATAATGAATGGAGGATGTGTGTGGATGATACTGATCTCAATAAACACTGCCTGAAGGACCCCTTTGCGCTCCCACGCATCGACCAAGTCATCGACTCCACGACTGGCTGCGTCTTGCTCTCCTTCCTCGACTGCTACTCGGGCTATCATCAGATAGCTCTCAAGGAGGAAGACCAGATCAAAACGACGTTCATCACCCCCATTGGAGCATATGCTTATACTACAATGTCTTTCGGGTTGAAGAATGCAGGAGCCACCTATCAACGGACCATTCAACTGTGCCTTGCGGATCAACTACACCGCAACGTTGAAGCTTACGTGGATGATGTGGTCATCAAGGCCAGATCCCACGACGAGTTCATCACAAACAGTTTACTTCATCAGCGAAGTCCTCTCTGAATCTAAGGTTCGTTACCCGACGATTCAGAAAATACTTTACGGTATACTCATCACTTCCAGGAAGCTTCGCTACTACTTCGTTGCATACAGTATCCTGGTGGTCTCTGACTTCCCATTGGCGGATATCCTCCACAATCGGGATGCTACTGGGCGCATCTCCAAATGGGCAGTGGAGCTGGGAGCCCTTACACTCGACTTCAAGCCCCGGACATCCATCAAGTCGCAGGCACTAGTTGATTTCATGGCGGAGTGACGAGAAAACCAAGTGGAAGCCCCTACCAACCAGCCGGAGCATTGGATCGTGTACTTCGACGGCTCACTCAAGCTCGGTGGTGGTGGTGCGGGAGTACTTTTCATCAGCCCGAGAGGAGAACAACTCAAGTACGTGTTTCAAATACTATTCGAGGTCTCCAATAACGAGGCGGAGTACGAGGCATTGTTGCACGGGCTACACCTGACAATCTTCCTGAGCATCAAGCCACTACTCATTTATGGTGACTCCTTACTGGTGGTTCAACAAGTTAATAAGGAGTGAGACATCAACAAGGACACCATGGACGCCTACGTCATGGAAATACACAAGCTCGAGAAAAAGTTCTCGGGGCTGGAAATTCACCATGTGGTTTGCGACAACAATGTGGGCGCGGATGTGCTCTCCAAGCTGGGTTCTGATCGAGCTAACGTCCCACCGGGAGTTTTCGTTCACGAGTTGCATTACCCTTCCATCAGGGCACCAGACTCAAGTTCGATCGCTCAGGGTCCCAAGGAACCCGATCGAGAGGTCTTGATGATCGAGGTCGACTGGAGGGTGGCCTTCATCGACTACATCCAGGAGCACAAACTACCCTCCGGCGTCGACATAAAAAGCGCTGAAGCTACTCGCATCCTACGACGCAGCAAAGGGTATGTTCTAGTCGAGGGTAACCTATACAAGCGTGGATTAGCATCAGGCATACTCATGAAGTGTGTCAGCACAGAGGAAGGCAAAGAAATACTCCAAGAGATTCACAAAGGCGTGTGCGGGAACCACGCTGCTTCTCGCACACTAGTCGGCAAGGCATTCCGATCTGGTTTCTACTAGCCGACTGCTTTGGCAGATGCCGAAGCACTTGTTCGCCGGTGTACCAACTACCAGTTCTTTGGCAAACAGCCCCATGTTCCGACTCATAACCTCATTACCATACCACCTTCATGGCCGTTTGCATGTTGGGGCTTGGACATGATAGGGCCCTTAACAACTGCGCTAGGAGGTTTCACACACGTGTTGGTGGCCATTGACAAGTTTACCAAGTGGATTGAATACAAGCCAATCGCAACGCTCACGGCAGATCGAGTGGTTACGTTCATCTGTGACATCTTACACCGCTTTGGCTTTCCCAGCACCATCATTACAAATTTGGGATCCAATTTCTACTCGCGTCAGTTCTGGGATTTCTGTGAACGCAGTTTCATTGAAGTCAAATATGTTTCAGTGGCTCATCCGTGGGCCAATGGCCAGGTTGAGCGCGCCAACAGTTTGATTCTTGATGGATTGAAGAAAATACTCTTTGACGAGAATAGCAAAAAGGGCGGCAAGTGGATCGATGAGATCTCATCAGTAGTCTGGGGTTTCGCACACAACCAAGCAAAGCCACAGGACAGTCACCTTTCTTTTCCGTATACGGGTCTAAAGCTATATTACCAGCCGACGTGATGTGGAAATCTCCACGACTGGAGATGTTCGAAGAAGGCGAGGCTGACAATGCTAGACAGCTCGAGCTTGATGCAACCGAGGAAATCCGATGCAATGCATTGTTGCAGTCGGCCCGCTACTTACAAGGAGTTCGTTGTTACCACGATAGGAACATTCAACGACGCTCTTTCAAAGTTGGAGATATGGTTCTTCGACGAATCCAGGATGATACTGGGCTGCACAAGCTTAACTCATGATGGGAGGGACCTTTCATTGTACACAAGGTTACAGGCTTTGGATCTTATCGCCTATAGTACCCGGATGGCCAGGAGGTACCAAATTCTTGGAATATTGAACATCTATGTCGGTTTCATCCTTGATCAACTGGGGACATCTTCTATTGGTGCTTGGAGATTGATGCTACCAGTACAAATTCATTTTTACCAGTTTCCGACTAGTACTACGCTCAAGTTTACTGAAGGGGCCTCGCTCCCATACTTCCAGTACCTAATTACTAGTTTCCGACTAGTCTCTTGGGTTTCTGAAGGACTTTTGTGCTCATACTTCCAGTACAACTCCGTTTTACCGGTTTACAACTGGTATTACGCGCAAGTTTACTGAAGGGGCCTCGCTCCCTTATTTTCCAGTAACATATTACTAGTTTTTGACTTGTACACTATGTTATTGAAGGGGCCTTGCTCACATGCCAATAAGTTTACTAGTTTACGACTGGTTGTACACATGTTCTACTACTTGTCTTGATTACAATCCTACTCGGGACCGACTCCGACTAGATGGCTTCATCAACTGTTCAAGCACCAGCGGCTACTTGCCCAATGCCTGGGCTCGGGGGCTAGTGCCACTGTTCTTCTACGCCTACTTCATCTGGCTCCTAGCTCGGGGGCTTGATGGGACAAAACACTCAGCGATCCTCAAGGGACGGCTCTTATGTTTACATGTTGGACCCTGTAAAATTCCTTGACTCGACCCAATCCAAGAGGATTTTTAAGATCTATCTTGGATAGATGTTTGTTAACCATTATTTCAGGGATTTTATTCCGAAATAAGGGGTTTGTTCAAATTATTACCCAGAGGATTTATTTAGTCATTGGCTCAGGGCACAAAAATTGATTTGAGAGGTAATTTTGGGTGTTTTTTTAGGATGTTATTTGTTTAACCATTTTTTAAGGGAATTCATCCCGAAAAAAGAGGTTTTCACATATACTACACCAATTTGCTCATGATTCGCGATCAAATTTTTACCGTTACACATTGCATGCCACGACTCTTTGGATCCTAGATTACAAAACTTGGGGATTTGGATTCAAGGCTCGGGGGCTGCGGGACACGTGTCATCAGCGACTTATTTTTCAAATCTGCTGGAAGATAAGGAGAGAAGACTCAAGATTAAATTGACCCTCAGCCTGATTCTACGAGTCAACCTAAGGCTCGAGGGCTAATCCATATGGAGTGCGAGTTTAATCGCACCCCATATAAAGAAGACTGGGCAACTAGTCGGGGCATGAGCACCTCACAGCCTCGATGGAGCCATGGAGGTACTCGGAGGACACCTTCAAGACGAAGTTCGCGAAGGACTCGAAGACGCCTTCAGAAGTACTCGGACGCCTCCAGTGTTCGGCTACGAAGAGCTCGGGGGCTTGTCAAATCCGGGTACACGGGACTGTACACGTGGCACACTTTTTCCTAGGATACGGGATGGGACAGGGCCCGCGCCCTACATCTGTTGTAACTACTCATAATGCAGTAGGATTACTCGTACAATTGTGAAACTAGTCGGACATGATAGGAAACTACCCGAGAAGTACTCGGGTAGGACTCCTGGGCTTGTACCCGACTAGGACTTCCATGTAATCCTGTCCCCCCAGACTATATAAGGGCGGACAGGACCCTCTCCAGGGGAAACCCAGCGATCATCCAGGGAATCACCCAGGAGATCACACAATCACCATCAAAGGCAATACAAACCATACAGGACGTAGGGTATTACGCTCTCGGGTGGCCCGAACCTGTCTAAAACCTTGTGTTCCTTTGCACCTTCGAGTTCTAGATCTCGGCGACACCCTACCTACAAACTCACCACCTCGGGGGTATCCCTCGGTGGGCATGGCGGTAAAACACCAAACGGTTGTGGCTCTAAGAAGTCTCCCCTTGGGGTAGAGAGCTGTTGAAAGGATAGCTGCTCCATGGATAACGGGGGTAAAGGTAGAATCAAGGAAAAGGAAAAAGATACGAGGACGAACTAGGTCCAAAGAGAATATAGCTACCGTTCCCCGGCAACGGCACTAGAAAGCTTGTTGGGTATTTTTACGATCACAAATAAATCTGGAAGCGCACAGATACCGTTGTAGCTTTCACCTAGGAGTATTCCGGGGTATCGTATCCAGTGAGGAATGTGTGTATATTCTCTAAGGTTCAGGTTCGTCCAAGAACACCACACTGGATAGAGGAAAGGGGTAGAGAGGATTCCTAAGGCTAAGAATCAGAGGTAAGATACATCTGTCCTAGTTGTTCGCGTCGGGCTACTGGCTTCCCACAGGACAAACCTGGTGAACTTCGGTAATACAGCACTGGGATATACCCGAACGGGGAGGGTTACGCTGGATAGACAGGGCTATCACCACCTGATACCTACCTTATCTAACCATGGGATATACCACAACCAACAGGTAAAATCTGATCTAGACACCACGTCTATACCGTACTTTGCTAACTCTAGAATCGATCTTACTCTAGAGCATCCACTGCACTAGTGAACTATTGATCCGATGCACAACTAGGGGGAACTAGATCTAATCTTAACTAAGAAACTAAAGCACAAAAGAAATCACGAATACTTACTATAATTGATAAGCATCCGTCGAGATTCAAGCTGGAGGAGAGCACCGAGCAGCGGAAAAACCCGCACCTCCCCGACTTCCTCTCACTCTCTCCCTATTTTCTAAGCACTACCTAGACAGCACTAAGCCTCTAGAATGAGCCTAAAGCTCAGCTATGAAAGTGAGAGCACAAGAGAGGAGTGTGTGATGATGTGTCTCATTTAGGAGCCCCTCCCCTCATATATATATATATATATAGGTGTGTCCATGGGGTGCTCCTGCCGTGCAACCAACCGAAGCTCTGCAGAACCGACACTGAGGACCATTAGGGAGGCGCCTCGTCAGAGAGGTAAGGTGGTTGGGCTGGTTCTTGTTCGGCTGAACCACTTGGTTCGGGCGAACCAGGATGAGCCCCAACCGACCTCAACTTTGGACAGCTGGCTGACAAGTGGGCCCCCTGGTCCCTGATGGGTGAATTGGTGCTGTCCTAAGTCGGTTCTCTGCTTTGGTGGGCCCTTTGATCCATGTGAGGCTGAACGGGGCATTCTGATTGGCCGGAGAGGTGTTGCCTTGGATTGAGAGTGTGTTTTCTTGCTCTTGAGGCTGTCATGTGGGTCCTTCAATCCTCGTGTTTTCCCGTGATTGGTCGGTGTTTTGTGCCTTTGATTCGAAGGTGTGTTTTCCCTCTATTTTAGCCCAAATTCCTGCATAGCTATATTTTCTATGGGACATGTGGAACTGACATTATTTTGGATAAATATGCTTGCAAGAAATGTTAGTTATCATAATTTTCTGGTCAAATTGATGATCAAAAATAGTTCGTAATGAGCGTCAATAGCCATCTTAGTTAAAGGGTTTTTTACTATGGAAAATGTGGCCGTATTTTTAGTCGTCTGGTCCCAATTGCATGTGAGGGTGACTGGGAGAAGTATGTCAAGACTGTCATGAAGAATGAGTTTCAATGTTTGGATTTGCTTGTGCGGAAGTTGTCAAATGATCCCACCCCTCTTTTCACCCCCTAATGGGCATTCACCACCTCGTGGGTTCTCGCAAGAACAGGATAATTCGACACTGTCTGACACTCCGTTATCCATTCCTGAGGTACATGTGGTAGCGGTGGCTGATGCTCAATCCGCCCCGAATGAGGTTGGCATTTGTCCTGATGTTGTTACGGCCCCTCCGGAGATTCCTTTGACCCAGAACATGCCAAGAAGTCATACGACTGCGACCAAGAGGCCATCGAGTACGCCTCGTCTACACGTGTGCCAGATGCTTTAGCTGAAGTATTCATGGCCATGTAGTAGCTCTTCCAGTCGGAGACAGTCCACGGTGAAGCCCACCAACGATGTTGGCATGAAAATTGTGGCAGAACCACCTGAATTAATCCGGCTCAAGTGCGTTAACCATCACCACGAGGGCAATCAGGGTTAACTCGCACTTCAAATGGAGTAATCCATTGATCTGTCGGGTAACCTTCCGATACAACCACGGGTTTGCCGATCGAAACAACACATACAAAGTACTCACACGAAGGTGAGCCCAGAGAATACAACATTCCACAACTTTTACATTACAGAGTTCCACATAAACTTAGTATTACAGACCAAGTTCGAATTCGTAAAACAAGTACTTCAGAGTTTAAAAGTAAACAAGTTCTTCAGAGTTCATTGCAGCGGAAAAACAACGAAAAACTACTCGACGATACATGATGTCTCGATGAAACCCGTACGAGACATCACTCGGCATTATCATCATTGGCCGGGGACGCATCCCATTCCACCGACCAACCAAGAGGAAGAGTACACAGCCAAGTCAAACTAGCAACTATGTCCTCAAAAGTATCACCTGAAAACAAGCCACAAGCAAGGTTGAGTATACTAATACTCAGCAAGGCTTACCCGACTAGTGGAATATACTTAGCCGACTCCTAGACATGCAAGGCTTTTTGGCTTGAGGGGTTTGTTTTGCCGAAAAGCATATACAAGTAGGTCCTTACTTTCAAATTATAGCTCCAAGTTCTAGTTTTCTTTAACCATTCTAGGTAAGCAACTATCCAATATCATACATGGTGAAAGAATCAATTTGCATCCAACAAGATTAATCATCATCATTGTTCCATTTCTTACTCTATGTGGTAAAAGGGTCAAGCAGTCTCAATAACCGCGAGAAACGGACGATTCGAATCAAATTTCTTAACCTTGCAAGGTAGACCTAAACACACGTCACGTGGTTACTCTCAGAGTCACACGTGCAACCTTTCCCTTCAATTCCCGCTTCACGGAACAGGCCCACCGCCCTCGACTACACGTCCCCATGGACCACGGACCCGGCCGGGCCATGGCGGCACATGCACCCGCCATTAGCTAGATGTGAACGAATTTAAGATGGTGGGGAGTATATTCCGGCCTCGGTTCAATCCATTACTTAAGCTTACCGATTACCATATTCTCGGCATGTGGTTAGTACGTTCAAAGACTTAACCACCACTACCACACACTGCGGCCTTAGCATTTTTCACTAAACAGACGGGACCATAGCCCCGTCCGTCGACCTTATGATTGCAGCATGTAGTAAACATTCAACTTCTATATTCTCGCGAGTGACAGGAAATCACTCGACTTTTATCAGAGTCCTATTAGCATAGCATTCTATCGAACCTTACATCTAGTGTTCAGATCATAGCAACCTAAGATCATGCAACTAAGTTTTCATTCAACTCCTATAAACTTAATGCACAAGTAAAATAGAGTAATAAGTTGCATAATTTAGAAAAAAAAGGGTTCATGCTCCGGGGCTTGCCTTCTTGAGCTAAGCTAGCCTTGGGCTCTTCCGAACTCGGGTTCGTGTCTTCGAAAGCTTCAGTTAGATTCTCTTGAGCTTCACGCTGCTCACTCTCGGACTCGGGCACCAGCTCGTATGTTCCGTCAGCGAGAGTAGTCGATTCTATATGAATGCACAAGTATGAGTTGTAGTGATGGTATATGACATTTAATTTCTTCACGATAAAGTTGCAGTCCACAAAACATAGATTTGGTTGTAAAGTTACTTAGTTAAGATTTCTTTGGGCAATCGTTAAGAGAGTACATCTTAAACTACTTGACTTCATTAAACAAGAAGGGGTTGTGTTATATCGAAAACTAAATTTTCTAAGCACAACATGGATTAAACACAATTACTGAACTAGGTAACTTCTGGTGATGAAATTTTTATTTAGAGTACATTATGCAGAGCCAACAGCACTGTAAAAATTTCAGAAATTTCTGTGTAGCAGATTAATTTTGAAAAATGTAATACACAGCCATTGCTAGAACCTAGTTATCTTTATACAGGACAAACCATGCAAGTATTGATGCTAAAAATTTTAAAGGGTGTTAATCTATCCATATATGTGTTACTGTAAATTTTTCATATTTTATTGTGCATGATACAGAGCATAATAAATAGGACAAATACACCTATTTTAATAAAGATTAACTTCTACAAGATGTTTTACAGGGTTTGTGAGTATGAAACTTTTTATAAAGCATGTTGTAACCCAAAGTATCCTATAGTATAAAGATGATCATTTTTCAAGCACAAAAACTAATTACTTTTAATTTAATGCATTTTTTCACCACAAAAGTATATAAATAGGTTACAGAAAGGATAAAGGTTCTAAACTTTTTCTGTGGTATTTAGGCATCAATATAACATCTCTGGAAAAGTTTCACAACATGAATCACAATATAACAACAGGTAAAATTAGTTTTATTATTTCATGGCATAAACAAAGTTTAACAAAAAGTTTAGCTACAAGTGGGTTCTGGTCCTAAACTTTTTCCACTGGACTACACATCAAGTAACTAAACTACTGTCCAAAAATCAGATTCAGAACTGGTCTACAATAGGGGGCACAAATAAAAGCTATTAAAACTTCCATTTAATTTAGAGCAAAATATATTGAGAAACTGAGAAAGTGCATGTAACAACAATTGTATATTTTCTTCTAACAATTTCAGAACAGCTGAGTTTGTATTTTTCTGATTTTTCTATGATTTTATACGAATTTTACAAGTTCCCTATTTTTGAATTTAAAGTTTAAACACAGGTTTGCAGATATGCCCCTGGAAACTTGCGTGCCGACCCTTCTAAAGATTTCAATCCTTGCAATTGGGTCCCTGGGCGGCGCTGGGGAGGGGCGCCACGACGGGCGTGCGATACTGTGAGCGGCGGGCGGCGAGCAGTGCCGGCGCAGCGTGCGGCGGGCGCGAGCAGGGGATTGGGCACCAGGGATTTGGCGTGGGGGAGGGGGAGATCACGCGGGCGCGGTTGGCAAGCAGCTGCTGCAGCGGCTTGTCGGGGCGGCGAGTGCGGCGACTGGCGAGGCGCTGCGGAGGCTCGGGCACGTCGCGGGCGGGTCATTGGGCGCGGCGGGCAGCGAGCAGAGGCGCGCGTCGCCAGCATGCGCGTGGCACGCGTGGACTGGGCAGGGTCGCGGCGTGGGGGAGGAGCGCGTGCGAGCAGGGCGTGGCTAGGCATTGGCTTGGCGCCTAGCGCCGGTCAGGCATCGCCGGCCAAGTGGCCAGCGGCGACTACGCGGCGGGCGGAGGGTCGGGCGAAGCGGAGAAGGGAGGGTCTGCAATGGAAATAGAAGAAAAGGCAGGGGCTGGTTTGCAAAGTCAAGTGTTACTCAAATTTTTGTGCTGCAACTCAAAAATCTCTGAACATGAAAGTTGTTCAAAATGAAAAGTTACACAAGTTTTGTTTCAGGCCAAAGTTCATTTGAGTTATAGTTTGAAAGTTAATTTGAAAACCCAAAAAGCTGGATTCGGGGGACCCGTTATTTTATGGGCAAAATTTCGTATTCTCTCCTCGGCTTCAACTAGACTTTTGTTTATCTTATCATCAATGATGTGCCTATTAAATTTTGTAGCCATATCTGCATTGATGTGAAAGTTATTCAATTTGTTTGATTAAAGCACATATATTGATGCATATATACACAGAAATTCAAAATCAAATGCAAAACCAAAGTATAATTCATTTCTTTTAAAATTTTCGTAGTTAGTTAAGCATATTGTTATGCTAATGAGACTTGTTTAGCAATTTAAACACCTGAGGTGTTACAGTCAGCAGGTATAAATCAACTAGTGACATGTTTTATTTCGTTACCTCTCTTTCTCCTTTTTTATAATCCAATCTTTTCTTTTTAATATAATAAATGAAATAATAAAATTAGTTGATCATCTTTTTAATAATGCCCTATTTAGCTACATAAAACTTGTTATACAAATTAAATTGGGCTCTCCTTTAATCATTATCGTGCTGGGCTGATCTTTTCAATATTGGCCATGGATCCAAATCTTACACAGGTATACATAACATGAAATTTTAGCAAATAAGACGAGAAAATAACATATCATACAAATACTAATCTGCAAATTTCCAACGAGCAAAAGGTCATATATCTGCAAAACATATATCTAACAAACAAGTTAGGGAACCGTCTGCCTTCTCCAACTCAACTTTAGACTGTGGCTTAAGAAATGCGACTAAGAAAAATAATGATTCGATATTCAGAGCAACCATCTGATTTAGTGCTTATAATAGATAATGTTTTGGCGATTTTGAAAATATTGAAAAGGTTGACGTCATATGATCCACCATTTGGAACATCTTGTTAGCATTGATTATAGTGCTTTGAATAAAATGAATATGTTCTTAAAATGGAGTTTACTTGGGTGGCGGCTACTTAATATAAAGATTTTAGAGTCGACCAAAAAAACCCTAGTCGCGTCCCTATTGGACTCCAATACAATACACGCGCTGATCGCCCAAAAGATGGTGGCGCAACACCTTGGCAGATTCTGGACGTCCACTTGTTTCGACGATTCCCGTTGACTACGACCAGATAATGACGTGGGACCGGTGGCACTGGAAAGCTTATCTCCTTACTTTTTGTACATATGTAGAACATCGAATTTGGACTATCTATGCGACTTGGACGTAGATTTTAGTGCACCCAGCTACTAGACTTCGGGGCAAACTCGAACTCGGGATGTTGTGGGCATCCGGCTTGACTTGGCGCCCTATCTAACCTGTCAGTGTTTTACCGCCACGCCCACCGAGGGATACCCCCGAGGTGGTGAGTTTGTAGGTAGGGTGTCGCCGAGATCAGGAACTCAAAGGTGCAAGGAACACAAAGTTTAGACAGGTTCGGGCTGCCGAGAGTGTAATACCCTACATCCTGTGTGTGCTTTGTATTGCCTTAGGTGTTGATCGGGGTGATCTCCTATGAGGCACGAGTTGTCCCTCATGGTCCTGTTCGAGGAGGGTCCCTGCCCGCCCTTATATAGTCTGGGGGACAGGTTTACATGGAAATCCTAGATATATACGAGCTTAGGAGTCCTACCCGAGTACTACTCGGGTAGTTTCCTTCTATTCCGACTAGTTTTACTACTACTCGAGTAGTTCTACTACATCACGAGTAGTTATAACTGGTGTAGGGCGTGGGCCATGCCCCACCCCTTATCCTGTAAGTTGTACGCCATGTGCACAGTCCCGTGGGCCTAGATCTGACATAACCTTTTCCTCCTCCAATTTCCTCTCCAAATACTTCATGAACCTCTCCAATATTCCTAAGTACAATAACATCATTACGTCATTAGGTAGCATACCATTCTCATAATTACCGGATGCACATACGAACGAGCTCATCTGTTGATTTAGTTGACGTGCATGATCTCTAGTTTTCGGTATTTGCTTATCAATATGAGGAGTGTTGTTGGTATCCAAAGGAATTATGTCCTCATCATACTCCCCCTCTTGAAGCGATATCGTCCTCGATGCTATCACATCTTCTTCTCCCAAGTAAGGCTTCAAATCTACGATGTTTAAGGTGGGACTAACCCCAAACACGGGAGGCAACTCAAGTTTATATGTATTGTCATTTATTTTCTCAATTATTTTGAAAGGACCAGCAGTTCTTGGCATTAATTTAGACTTTCTTAGCTCTGGAAATCTATCTTTTCGCAAGTGCAACCACACCAAATCACCTATATCAAGATTAACTTTCTTTCTACCTTTACGACCTGCGATTCTATACTTTTCATTCATCTTTTCAATATTTTCTTTAGACATTTCATGAATTATTATAATAAAATCAGCACGTTCTTTAGCATTAAGATGTATCAGTTCAGTAGTAGGTAGAGGTAAATGGTCAATAGAAGCACGCGGGTTAAAATCATACACTACCTATACTTTTCATTCATCTTTTCAATGTTTTCTTTAGACATTTCATGAATTATTATAATAAAATCAGCACGTTCTTTAGCATTAAGATGTATCAGTTCAGTAGTAGGTAGAGGTAAATGGTCAATAGAAGCACGCGGGTTAAAATCATACACTACCTGAAAAGGACTTACCTGGGTGGTGGAGTTTTCTGCCATGTTGTAAGCAAATTACACATGGGACAAACATTCTTCCCACATCTTCAATTTTTCCTTCAAAACCGCTCTCAACATAGCAGATAATGTTCTATTCACAACCTTAGTTTGTTCGTCCATTTGTTGGTGACATGTTGTAGAAAATAGCTTTGTTCCAAAGTTATTCCATAATGTGCGCCAAAAGTGACTTAAGAATTTAGCATCGCGATCTGAAACAGTAGTAGAGGGTATACCATGCAAGCGAACAATCTCTTTGAAAGAGGTCAACAATATAAATAGAATCATCACTCTGACAAGGAATAAAGTGTGCCATCCTAGAAAATCTATCCACCACAACAAAAATACTATCCCTCCCCCTCTTAGTCCTAGGCAATCCCAAAACAAAATCCATAGAAATATCCATCCAAGGAGTAGAAGGAACAGGAAGAGGCATATACAAACCATATGGATTCAAATGTGACTTAGCTTTTTGATATGTTGTGCAGCGAGTCACGAACTGTTGTATGTCTCGTCTCATCTTTGGCCAAAAGAAGTGTGTGGCCAAAACTTCCTCTGTCTTCTTGAAACCAAAATATCCCATCAAACTGCCTCCATGCACCTCCTGCAACAACAAAAGATGAACAGAACCAACTGGAATGCATAGGCAATTCGCTCTAAACAAGTATCCATTATTCACCACAAATTTATTCCATGAACGGTCCTCTTTATAATTCTCAAACATATCTTTAAAATCAGCATCAAGTTCATATTGCCCCTTAATTGATTCAAGCACAAAAATTCCACAATCAAGTTGAGACAACATAGTATAGCGTCTAGACAAAGTATCATCAATTTTATTATCATTCCTTTTCTAATGTTTGATGTTGTAAGGAAAACATTGATGATCAGAGTGTATAATAAATTCTTTGGGCCAAAGGTAATGTTGCCATGTTTTCAGAACTCGCACTAAAGCATATAACTCTTTATCATAAGTAGAATAATTTAGAGATGGCCCATTTAATTTCTCACTAAACTATGCACCGGGTTTACCTCCTTGTAGTAGCACTCCTTCAATCCCAATGCTGCTCGCATCGCATTGTAGCTCAATGTCTTGCCAAAATCAGGAAGTTGGAGTAGTGGTGTGTGTGTAAGCTTCTCTTTTAAGGTCTTGAAAGCTTGTTCTTGTGCTGTCTCCCAATGGAATGTAAGGCCCTTCTTTGCTAACTCGTTTAGCGGGGCAGCAATGGTGCTGAAATCTCTCAAAAATGCCAAAATAACCCTGCATATCCATGAAAACTTCTCATCTGCAAAACAGATTGAGGGGTCGGCCAGCACTTGATGGCTTCAATTTTCGCATCATCCACTTCAATTCCTTGTGGAATAACAACATAGCCAAGAAAACCAACTCGACCGGTGCAATTCTCAAGATTAGCAAATAAGTGTGCTGCTCTCAAAGCATAAAAAACACACATAGATGATCCATATGTTCAGCATGTGACTTGCTATAAATCTAGATATCATCAAAGTAAACCACCACAAATTTGCCAATGAAAGCGCGTAAAACCTTGTTCACCAATCACATGAAAGTGCTAGGTGCATTAGTCAAACAAAAAGGCATTACTAACCAGTCATATAAACCAAACTTTGTCTTAAAAGCAGTTTTCCATTCATCACCCAATTTCATTCTTATTGGTGGTAGCCAACTACGCAAATGAATCTTTATAAAAATAATAGCACCACTCAATTCATTAAGCATGTCATCTAATCTCGGAATAGGGTAACTGTTGGCGTTTCTTATGCCTAATAGAATGTATATTCCACAACCGCACAAAATTACCGTTGTAGAATTTCACCATGGAGTATTCCAGGGTATAGTAAATTTTCTTAGGGAAGAACTATGGCTAAAGAGTATCGAAGAAGTGAGTGATAAACTTTACCAGAGATATCAACCAACTAATATCGCAGGGGTAAAGGATATGATATGATAAGGGTAGAATGATGACCGTGACATAGGAGACCCTATGCTTAGAGCGGTAAGCATCTAGGAGAACAACGAGCGAGAAAGACTCCTAAAACACTTCTAAACTAAACGAGCGAGCCTCACTAGACTAGACCTTGCTTCTAACTAGATATCGGGAACCTAGAGCTTACTTTGGCGGCCTCAGGGAAGGACTCAGAAAGGGATGAAAAGGGAGACCAACGGCAGTCGGCTACTACTGCTATGAAAACACTCAAACGTGGTAGACTACAAAGGATGGACAGGGCTGTCACCACATGCTGCCTACTACGCTGCTTCGTGGGGTGGAACACACTTCAAGCTAACACTAAGCCAAGACACCACGTCTGTTCTCGGTGTTAGGATTTCTCTTGTGGCCGATAATAGAAATCCCCCTCAACCTAGAGAACTAACTCGAGCTCCCTAGTCTGGGTGAGAATACCCGCAAGGTAAGATCCCGATAAACAAAAAAGAAAATAAAGACTAAACTAGAGAAAAGCACTTCCGCACACAAGCTAGATAACTTGGAAGGATAAATAAATGCGGAAAGTAAAGATGACTCGATAAGTAAAGAAGATAAATTATATTGGTAAAATGTCAAAGGGAAAGATACAAGAGCTATACCAGACTTCTGATGACGACTCTGGAATCCCGAGACAAACTCAACTCGACTTGACTCTAACTCCCAGATTACTAAACCTAACTGTAAAAAGTGAGAGATGGAAGAGAACTCTTTCGCGCGCGTGTGTGTGTTTGTGTGTGTGTGTGTGTGTTTACAAGTGAGGATGCCCCTCTATTTATATTTATAGCGTAGGGGTTCTGAGGAAGATGTCGGTAAAACAATTAGGCCGTTGGCGCCAAAGTGGGGCCGGCAACCTAAGGAAGGTTGGCCGGCCGTTGATTTCCACCGCCTTTGATCTTGCGGCTTGGATTGAGTCTTGATGGTGGTTAGGCTATCCATCTTGGCTGCATCATTGTCTTGGTGCAAAAGTAGATGCCAACCGACCTAGGTGAGGCCGGCCTGCTTGGGACTTTGTCCTAGGATGTCAGATCAACCGCCATTAGTCTTCAACGACCTTGATTACTCACCCACAATCAGCATTGGTGATAGTTGTGCTTCTTTTCCTAGTGCGTGTGGTCCCTTCAATCCGTGTGCTATAAGCCTTTCAGTCCATTTGATCAAACCGACGTTGATTCCACGACTCAAAGGTAAATTGAGTGTGCTTTCTTCGCCCTGGAGCAGTGATGTGGCCATTGGTGGAGGTGCTAGGCCGGTGGGCCTAGGGGAGGCCGGTCGGCCTGGGACTTTTTCCAAATTTTTTAAAATTCACATAGTGCATCCCTGCAATCACAAATCATCCAAAACTTGTGGAACTTGGTCAGTTTAAATAAAATATGTATGGAATATGGTGCAAATATCTATTTTATTCCCTAGAAGTTGACGATCACGACGTGTTTCAATGGACGTCAATAGTGACGATAACGTATGTTTATGTTATTAATAGCACGGCAATCAACACACATACGCCATGTACCATCTTTCTTAGGAACCAAAAGTACAGGAACAATGCAAGGACTAAGGCTCTCTCATACATACCCGCGATCCAAATGATCTTGGACTTACTGCTGAATTTCCTTAGTATCTTCCGAATTCATCCTATACGCGGCGCGGTTTAGCAAACTTGCTCCCGAAATCTTAGTTCATTTGATGCTCAATGCCCCTCAATGGTGGCAGCCCCGGGGGTATCTTCTTGGGAAACGCATCTTTATACTCTTGCAAAAGGTTAGTGACAGTAGGAGGTAAAGTGCTAGCTATATCATCAATGGAAAATGAAGCATTCTTACAACTCAAAGCATAGCTCACACCATTATCAATTTCAGCAAGGTCACACTTTGTTGCAAGCAAAACAGAACCCTTCAATTTAATTCTTTGCTGATTTTCAGATTTAAAATTTAGTTCTTCCTTCTCAAGTTTAGCTTTTTCTTTTATCATCATGCAAAATTTCAGCTAGGGTCTGTCAGACCCCGGGCTATGGGACTGCGCACAAAGCATAGAATATTCTAGAATAAGGGATGTGGCATGTCCCATACTTTATATCTGTTGTAACTACTCGTATGCGAGTAGGACTAGTCGGAACAGAAGGAAACTACCCGAGTAGTACTCGGGTAGGACTCCTAAGCTAGTATCAGGCTAGGCTTCCATGTAACCCTTTCCCCCCAGACTATATAAGGGCAGGCAGCGACCCCCTCCAAACAATCATCATTATCCAAGGCAATTAAAACCACCATACAGGACGTAGGGTATTACGCACATCGTGGCCCGAACTTGTCTAAACCTTGTGTTGCTTGCACCTTCGAGTTCCTAATCTCGGGGACACCCTTCCTACAAGTCTACTACCTAAGGGTATACCTAGGTAGGCTTGCCGGTAAAACACCGACAGCTGGCGCGCCAGGCAGGGGTGTTCATCGAAGATCCACTGGCGAACTCAATGGCATCGTTCAACTTCACCAGCGCCATGCTCGAAGAGGGCACAACTTTCATCTTCGGCTCGTAGGTCTGCGTGGCGTAGGCGATTTCGGTCAGCACCTCGTCGACAACACGAAGCTGGAGGCTCCAGCAGCAACCCAACACATCGATATTGACCTCGTGATCAACCTCGACGAGACGCTGCTCCCTAACCTAGCTAGGGATCTCGAGGAGCAGTCCGATTTCAACGTGACTTCAACTTGTGCTGCACCAGGAATCCTCGGATCAGATCCAATCTGACCTGAGGGACACCGTACCCGATTCACCTTCGGGTTATGCAATGTGGCCACTATTTACCAAGAGGCCATACAATCTGAGTCCCTATCCGCATTGGAGGAGGACTTGGATCGGCTACTGAAAATCGGAAATGATGAAGCCACCGTGTCACGGGAGGCTCCTATCTTTGACAACTATGACTCAGATTCTGATGACAGTGCGGTGCCTTTTATGGGCGGTCACCAGGGTCTGATGATCATATCAATGCCACAAGGTTGAAGAAGGAACCGCGCTGGTCGACTACAGCTTCGACGAGCACACCTGACACCGCCACATCGACATGGCGGAAGTACAAGGCCAAGGCAATGGAAACCCCAATGAATTACTTGAGCAAATCTCCGGGGATTAGTTCACCGCCAATGCCGGCGATGAAAACGACGCCGAACGTGATGCCCGCAGATTGAGGAACTAGAAGCGCTCCACACGCAGAAGGAACGCCACGGAGCGCCAACGCCGTCTACGGCGAGATCTCGATGTAGAGTTTGCGGTGGCAGGAGAGCGGGGCTTCCAGACCCCGATCGCCAACATCGTCGGTATCATGGCTATACTGGCCTCCAGCCGAGATCCAATGGCACAATCAGCTTTGCGACTAGCTCAGAAGGCATGGTTACAGCTCAACCGATAGAACTCGACACCATCAGTACCGGCCAACCAAGAGGGAGAGGGTGAAAGTCGCAGTCATCCACAAGTTAGCCAGACTCTGAGGGGACATACCCACCAGCACTCCGAGGACAATGAAGCCAACAATGACGCTGTGAAGGACAGTCGCTCAGTAGGTGGGAGGCCGCGGGCACCACCACCATGACCACCACGACAACGCCCTACCAGCAGTTACAATCATCGACCACTCGAAGACCTGCCGACGGATGATCTTCGTCGCAAGATCAACGAAGGGCGCGATGCTCGCTCCGTCATCGACGCCTGACGAGAAGAGCGAGCCGCGGCTGGTGCCTACCATGTACTAGATGACAGTGATCGCTTCCTAGCATTCACACGATGATTAAGCCTGTACCAGTACCCGGGGGGCTTCAAACCAATCGGCACCACCAAGTACGACGTCAAGCAAGCTCCTCAACAATGGCTCAGGTGCTACTCCACGGCCATAGAAGTCGCGGGCAGTTCCAACCCTACCAAGGCCGTCTACTTCCCGATGGCCCAAGAAACCGCTCCACTCACGTGGCCGGAGAGCCTCAGGAAAGACTACATTAACTCTTGGGATGATCTGAAGGAGGTCTTCACCGACAATTTCCAAGGGGCGATCACTCGAGCAAGTACTTGTCACGATCTATCTCAATGCAAACAGGAACGTAACGAGCTCCTACGAATCCTACACTCGCCGCTTCTTTGACACTCGTGCAACCATCGCCAACATCTCCGAGCAAGACGTCATCGACTGCTTCCACAACGGCATCACCGACCAAACTCTCTTTAGAGACTTTGGCCGCAATCGACCCAACGGGGCTCCGCGATATGATGCAAGCTTGGGCGGACCAGGAGGAGCAGGAGCGCGATCATTTCTGGAGGCACGACAACGACAACAACAACAACAACAACAGCAGCAACAAGCGGGGAAACGACCACCGCAGCGATAGAAGCCAGCGGGACCACTCGGGATCCTCCCGAAAGCGAAAGCCAGACGATCTCGTCGCGGCTATCGAACGCCCCTCTCGAGGCAAGAAGTCGGGAACCACGTAGGAGCAGTTCGACAAGCTTCTGCACAAGCAGTGCCTTGTGCACCCAAATGCCAAACACTCGGCAATCGAGTGCTACAACCTCCGAAAGATCTTCAACGCCCCACCTCTTGACAAGAATGCCAAAAGAAGGGCAAGGAAAAGGAGGACGAGGAACCAAAGGACAAGTCAGGCGGTGCCCAATTCCAGGACGCATCGAAGACTATCAACATCATCTTTGGCTGCGAATCTGGCTTCGCTTCCAAATGAGCCCAAAAGCTAACACTACGCGAGATCTTGTTAATTGAGCTAGCGGTACCACGACCACTCCAATGGTCGGAGGTCCCTATCTCATTTGCAAGAGATGATCAATGGACTAGCTTCTCAGAGCCGGGAAAATTTCTGCTCGTGCTGGATCCTGTGGTGGCTAGCGTCAAGCTCACCAGAGCACTCATCGACGGAGGAAGCAGCCTCAATCTTCTCTTCGCGAATACTCTACAAAAGATGGGCTTGGACATCACGGACATGCTCATCCCAAGCAAAGCTCCCTTCTAAGGCATCATACCAGGGAACTCAGCTACACCACTTGGGACTGTGACCCTCCAAGTGACCTTCGGCAAGAGGGAGATCTACAGGACCGAATACATCAAGTTTGAGGTGGCAAAATTCGAATCTTCGTACCACGCCATCCTGGGAAGACCCGCATTGGCCAAATTCATGGTTGTGCCCCACTACGTCTACCTACTTCTCAGGATGCCAGGAAAGAGTGGCGTACTCACCTTTCGTGGCGACTTGAAGAAGTCGTATAACTGCGACCAGGAGGCTATCGAGTATGCTTCGACATCGCGCGTGCTGAATCCTTCTACAGAAGTACTCGTGGCCGCGCAATAACTCTCCCACCTGGCCGGCGATGCCTGTCAATGAGCCGCGCCAAAAGACAGCGCCCCGACAGGCCCGCGGCCAAATCACTCTCCCCTGCCCCGAATCCACCCATGCCCGATGCGCGCGCGCCACGCGGCCGTCGATTCCCGACAGCCGAGCCACGACGCGTCGGCGACGCTGCGCCCTTGCCACAGCCTTGTCCCGGCCGCACCTCCCTCAACTTGGCCACGCCCAGCCCCTCCTCCTTCTGTGTGCCTATAAAAGGGCTGCACGGAGCTCCTGCTCACACATGTCCGAGTACCACCACCACCGCGCCATTGGCGCTGCCACTCGACCTCGCCATTGAGCCCCACCTTCCGCTCCTCCTCCGCCCAAACCGAGGCTCTAAACGGGTCACCCTCGACCTGCTGGTACTCCCCAACTTCCCCACGCCGCCCTCACTCATCGGACCACCGCTGCCCACCGCCCGGACCTTGCCGGAGCTCCTGCTCACCGCTGGCAGCCCAACTCCGGCCACCCCAGCCCCAACCGAGCACACCAACAGGTTTCTCTCGACCTCCTCGTGCTCCCCCACCCCTTTCCCCTCGCCGCCGTCTTGTTCCTCGCTGGAATTTCACCCCCAACCATGGCAGTCCCGCCCAGGAATTACATTGCAATCGCCAAGTTCTTTTTAGGGTCCATTCTACTAGATCCAGGGACCTATCTGCGGGAACTCAAGTACTTTTGCTTTCAAGAGGCTGTCAAGTGTAAAATCAATCTAAAATCACAGAAAAATTAGAAAAATGCAAGCTAAAATTTCTTGTGACCCTCTTGATGAATCCTACAACTTTTGTACAGAAGGATGACCAATTACAAAATATAACTTGATCTAAAATTAATCTTGTTTTAAATAGCCCATAAATATATCTCTTGATCTAGGACAGTACTGTGGATGATTTTTGGATTGTAAGCTAGTCTCTGCTTGTTAAGACTTGTGTAAAAATCTCAAGGCCAGATCAAGTCTCTATGAGTAGTTTTTGTTGGATCTTGTTTGATGTGCTATTTTGCTACAATTATTTGTTCATGCTGTTCTACTAATATTTTAGGGTTGAAACTTTTACAGTAGAGTAAACTTAATGCATAAATGGTATGGACAAAGTTTTGAAATTTTTACTTCTATCTAACTTGCTCATATGTTTTTAGTTAAGAAAAATACATTAAATCAAAGTAACTAGTTTAATTGCTTAAAAAAATAAGAAACTTTAACTAGAGACTATCTTTGAGATTATCCTGTTGGGAAAGTTTGAGACACAGAAACTTTGTGAAACTGCCTATAGAAATAAATCTTGATTAATGTAGATGTATCTTGACTTATTTTCTATGCTTTGTGTATTGCACACTAAAACCTGAAAAATTTACAGTAGACTCATCATAACTTTAGGGGTACTGAGTAAAATGTTGAGCACCAGTTTTTGCATGGTTTGTTCTATATAAATGGATCTTGATCCTAGTAGTAGATGTTTAATGTATTTTTCATGATTAATCAGCTGAATGAAAATGACTAGAAATTTTACAGTGAGTTTGTACTTAAGTAATGTGCTCTGCATAAAAATCTCAACACCAGAAACTATCTCTAGTAGTAGTTTTGTTTTTAACCCATGTTTACTTTTGAAAAATGACCGTTTATGAAATGACAAAACCACTCACTTACTTAATGAAGTTAGTTAATCCAGATACTACTCGATAAATGACTGCCCAAGGAAAAAAAATGAAGTGCCTTACAACTTAACTTGAGTTTTGTTGAATTACAACTTTATAGAGAAATAGTTATTTATCTTGTACCATTAAAACAACTCATACATATGCATTCATATAGAATCGAAGACTCTCGCCGACAGAACCTACGAGCTAGTGCCAGAGCCTGAGAGTGAACAGCGCGAAGCACGGATCAATCTAACTGAAGTCATCAAAAATTCGAACCAAAGTTCGGAAGAGCCCAAGGCTAGCTTTGCTGAGAAAGGCAAGCCCCGGAGCATAACCCCTACTTTTAAACTTATGCAATTTTTATTTATATATGGTATTGTGCATTAAGTTTGTAGGATTTGATTGAAACCCTAGTTGTATAATCCTAGTACCTATGATATGAACACTAGTCTGTGTTGGTCGCTATATTGCCATGCTAATAGGACTCCGATAAAAATCGAGTGATTTCCTGTCACTCGTGAGATATAGGAGTTGCTTGTTTTACTTATGTTTGAATCATAAGGTCGACGGCCGGGGCTATGTTACGATATTTCTGTTGATGATTGAGGCCCACGTCGGTTTAGCGAAAATGCTAAGGTCGCGGTGTGTGGTAGTGGTGGTTAAGTTTTTGAACGTACTAACCACATGCCGAGGATATGGTAATCGGTAAGCTTAAGTACCTGATTGAACCAGTGCATGGACATACCTTCCACCGTCTTGACGCCGTTCCCATGGGCACATGGTGAGTGCAAGAGCAGCCACGCTCGGCACCGTACCGTAGTTCGTGGACCTCTGTACTCGAGGGCGGTGGCCCTGTTCCATGAAACGGGAATAAAGGGGAAAAGTTGCACGTGTGACTCTATGAGTAACCACGTGACGTGTGTTTAGGTTTCCCTTGCAAGGTTAAGAAATTCGATTCGAATCGTCCGTTTCTCGCAGCCATTGGGACTGCTTGACCCATTTACCACATAGAGTAAGAAGAGGAACAATCATGATGATTAATCTGGTTGGATGCTCAATTAATTATTTCCACCATGCGGGATTTGGATAGCTGCTTACCTAGAATGGTTAATCAACTAGAACTTGATGCTAAAAACTTGAAAGCAAGGACTCACTCTTAGATGCTTTTTGGCAAAAACAACCCTCAGCGAAAAGCCTTGCATGTCTAGGAGTCGGCTAAGTATATACCACTAGTCGGGTAAGCCTTGATGAGTATTAGTATACTTAGCCTTGCTTGTGGCTTTGTTTCCAAGTGAGACCTTTGAGGACATGGTTGCTAGTTTGACATGGCCGTGTACTCTTCCTCCTGGTTGGTCGGTGGAGTGGGATACATCCCCGGTCAACGATGATAACGTTGAATGATGTCATGTATGGGCTTCATCATGATATCTTATATCGTCGTTAGAACTATCATTTATTTTCCGCTGCACTATTAAACTCTGAAAGAACTTGTTTATGAATATTTTCGAACTTGATTTGTAATAATAATTCCTGTTGAACTCTATGATGTAAAATCTTGATTGTTGTAATCTATGAGCTCACCTTCATGTGAGTTGTATGTATGCATTGTTTCGATCGAAATTCCAGTGGTTGCATCGGGATGTTACCTGACAGACTGTCGTTTTACTCCATTTTAAGCACGTGTTAGTCCGGATTGCCTCTATGGTGATGGTTAGCGCACTTAAGCTGGATTAATTCGAGCAATTCTGCCACAGTCTCTCTCGGCATCAAGCGACTACTTATCTACGGCGACTCCTTGCTGGTAGTCCAACAAGTCAACAAAGAGTGGGACGTCAACATGGACACCATGGACATGTATATCGCGGAAATACGCAAGCTCGAGAACAAGTTCTCGGGGCTGGAAATTCATCATGTGATTCGCGACAACAATGTGGGAGCAGATGTGCTCTCGAAACTGGGTTCTGATCTTGCTAACATCCCACCGGGAGTTTTCGTTCACAAGTTGCATCACCCATCCATCAAGACACCAGATCCAAGTACCATCGCTCAGGGTCCAACGGAACACGACCGATAGCTCTTGATGGTCGAGGTCGACTGGTGGGTGACATTCATCGACTACATCGAGGAGCACAAACTACCTCCCGGCGTCGATCCAAAATCCGCTGAAGCCACTCGCATTCTAAGGCACAACAAAGGGTACGTTCTAGTTGGGGACAACTTGTCCAAGCGTGGATCTGCATCAGGCATACTCATGAAGTGTGTCCATATGGAGGAAGGCAGAGAAATACTCCAGGAGATTCACGAAGGCGTGTGCGGGAACCATGCTGCTTCTCGCACACTAGTCGGCAAGGCATTTAGATCCTGTTTCTACTGGCCAATTGCTTTGGCTGACGCCGAACCACTCGTTCGCCGGTGCACAAACTGCCAGTTCTTCAGCAAACAACCCCATGTCCCGGCCCACAACCTTATCACCATACCACCTTCATGGCTGTTTGCATGTTGGGGCCTGGACATGATAGGGCATTTGACAACTGCGCCAGGAGGTTTTACTCACGTGTTGGTGGCCATTGACAAGTTTATGAAGTGGATCGAGTACAAGCCAATCACAAAGCTCTCTGCAGATTGAGTGGTTAGCTTCATCTGCGACATCTTGCACCGATTTGGCTTCCCCAACACTATCATCACGGACCTGGGATCCAATTTTCACTCGCATCAGTTCTGAGATTTCTGCGAATGCAATGCCATTGAGGTCAAGTACATTTCAGTGGCTCACCCACGAGCTAACAGCCAGGTCGATCGCGCCAACGGCTTGATTCTTGATGGCTTGAAGAAAAGACTCTACAACGAGAACAACAAAAAGGGCGGCAAGTGGATCAATGAGATCTCGTCAGTAATCTGGGGGCTTCGTACACAACCAAGCAAAGCCACAGGACAGTCACCTTTCATTCTCGTCTATGGGTTTGAAGCTATATTGCCAGCTAATGTCATGTGGCAATCTCCTCGACTGGAGATGTACGAAGAAGGCGTGGCTGATGACGCAAGACATCTCGAACTCGACTCAGCAGAAGAATTCAGATGCAATGTTTTGCTCTAGTCGGCTCGCTACTTACAACGAGTCCATTGTTACCACGACCGAAACGTTCAATGATGATCTTTCAACGTTGGAGATATGGTCCTTCGTCGCATCCAGGACGAAACTGGCTGCACAAGCTTAATTCACGATGGGAGGGATCCTTCATCATGCACAAGGTTACAGGACCAGGGTCGTATCGCTTACAGTACCTTGATGGCCAGGAAGTCTCAAACTCCTGGAATATTGAGCATCTACAACGTTTTCATCCTTAGCCAACCAAGACATCTGCACGTGGCTTCATGCACGGAACTACTCTTCCCCACTTGAAGGACCTCGTCGTCACTTCCATTGGGCCAACTGTGATATTTTCGCATGGCAACATGTGAATTCTCATGGCCTGTCCAAGGAATCATCTTCAGTAGGCGACTGGAGATCAATACTTCCAATACTACTCCGTTCTACTGGTTCACGACTGGTACTACGTGGGCCTCGCTCTCATACTTCCAGTATCACTTCGTTTAGTAGTTCACGACTGGTATTACATCAAGTTTACTGAAGGGGCCTTGCTCCCGTACTCCCAGTACTACTTCGTTCTACTGGTTCACGACTGGTACTATGTGCAAGTTTACTGAATGGGCCTCGCTCCCATACTTCTAGTAACACTCAGATTACTAGTTTTCGACTAGTATTCTATGTTACTGAAGGGGCCTCACTTCCATACTTTAAGTACAACTCCATTTACTGGTTCACGACTAGTATTACGTGCAAATTTACTGAAGGGACCTCGCTCCCATACTTCCAATAACGCTCAGATTACTAGTTTCCGACTAGTATTCTATGTTACTGAAGGGGCCTCGCTCCCATACTTCCGGTACAACTCCGTTTACTGGTTTACGACTAGTATTACATGCAAGTTTACTAAAGGGGCCTCGCTCCCATATTTCTAGTAACGCTCAGATTACTAGTTTCTGACTAGTATTCAATGTTACTGAAGGGGCCTCACTCCCATATTTGCAGTAACGCTCAGATTACTAGTTTCCGACTAGTATTCTATGTTACTAAAGGGGCCTCGCTCCCATACTTCCAGTAACACTTAGGTTACTAGTTTTCGACTAGTATTCTATGTTACTGAAGGGGCCTCGCTCCCATACTTCTAGTAACGCTCAGGTTAGTTGTTTCCGACTAGTATTCTATGTTACTGAAGGGGTCTCGCTCCCATACTTCCAGTAACACTCAGGTTACTAGTTTCCGAATAGTATTCTATGTTACTGAAGGGGCCTCGCTCCCATACTTCCAGTAATGCTTAGATTACTAGTTTCCGACCAGTACTCTATGTTACTGAAGGGGCTTCGCTCCCATGCTTCCAGTAACGGTCGGATTACTAGTTGTTGACTAGTACTCTATGTTACTGAAGGGGCCTCGCTCGCATGACACTGCGTTTACTAGTTCTCGACTAGTTTTACACGTCGTCAACTACATCGACTACTTGCCTCGCCTACAAAACTAGTCGGACTCGATTCCGACTAGTCTGCTTCATCAATAGTTCAAAGATCCCGCGGCAACTTGGCCAATGCCTAGGCTCGGGGGCTGGCGCCACCGACTACTAGGTGTATCTTGTGCGACTCATCTAGCTCCTAGGCTCGGGGGCTGGATACAACACGGCTCTCAGCGACCAAGGTTTCATTTGAGCGGTAATTTAGGGCGCTTTTTGGTGAAGTTATTTGTTTAACCATTTTTTCAGGGAATTTATCCCGAAAAAAGTGGTTTTTCGAATTTCTAAACCAACTTTCCCATCTTAACCATCAAATCTTTATCGTTATATATTGCATGCCATGATTCTTTGGATCCTTTATTCAAAACCTTGAGGATTTGGATTCAAGGCTCGGGGGCTACAGGGACACGTGCCATCAGAGACTTATTTTTCAAATCTTTTGGAAGATAAGGACAGAAGACTCAAGACTAAATTGACCCTCAGCCTGATTTTATGAGTCAACCTAAGACTCGGGGGCTACTCCATAAGGAGTGCGAGTTCAATCGCACCCCATATAAAAGAAGACTTGACAACTACTCGGGGGCATGAGCACCTTACAGCCTCGATGCAGCCAAGGAAGTACTCGAAAGACACCTTCAAAATGGAGTTCGGGAGAACTCGAAGATGTCTTCAGAAGTACTCGGACACCTGCAGAACTCGACTACGAAGAGCTCAGGGGCTTGTCAGACCCGGGCCCACGGGACTGTGCACATAACATACATATCCTAGGATAAGGGATGGACATGGCCCACGCCCTACATCTATTTTAACTACTTGTACCATAGTACGACTACTCGTATAGCAGTAAAACTAGTCGGAGATAGTAGGAAACTACCTGAAAAGTACTCGGATAGGACTCCTAGGCTCGTATCCGACTAGGACTTCCGTGTAAACATGTCCCCCCAAACTATATAAGGGCGGCCAGGGACCCCCTCCAAACATCAGATCACCCGATCACCACCTAAGGCAATACAAACCACACAGGACGTAGGGTATTACGCTCTCGGTGGCCCGAACCTGTCTAAACTTTGTGTTCCTTGCACCTTCGAGTTCCTGATCTCGGCGACACCCTACCTACAAATTCACCACCTCGGGGGTATCCCTCGGTGAGCGTGGCGGTAAAACACCGACATGTGGCTCCTCGTGCTCTACCAGGGGAGCCCTCCAGTGCGCCACCACATTCAGCGCAACAACCCCTTTGCTACAAAATCCACGAGCTGCGTCTCCTCCATGGTCGCCGGCCTCCATATCGACATTGCGGCCACAAGAGGGGGAAGAGGAACAACTTCTTTCTCTCCTTCCTCCTTAGGCGCGATAAGGGTGGAGAAGGAAGGTGGCGGCGCTAGCGGCTAGAGCAAAGGCATGGGCGAGATGGAGGACGACGACGACCTCCGGCCCTTCCCTTTTTTAAGGGGCGCCTCGCGGAAGCCCAACCGATGGGATGCTGCACGGGAGCACACCACGATCGCGGCGTGGGCATGAAAAGCGAGGTGGCGCTCCAGTTTCCCAGGTAAGTTTCCATAGGTCACGCCCCCGATCAATAATACATTTAATCACTTGATTTTCGGAATATCCTAGGACCCGAAAGGGCGCATGCCGATGGGTCCCGACTCGGGTACCCTACCGACCGAGGTACGAAGGCCGGTCCGCGGAGGACTCGAGACCGCCTCGCATCAAATGGAGCTAAGGGCGAAAACGCAGATGAGCCCCAGCAGGCCTCGCCCGACCTGCTCAGGCAGCAATTCGGGTCATCTCAACCTTCTCGTCCGATCCGGACCTCGAGCCATGCCCACAGAATCTTCATCGAGGAGAGGCCAGCGGCCCACGGAGTCGGTCGGACGACTCGGGCATCTGCCGGGAGGCCGGTCGCGGAGTAGTGGAATGCCACCTGTGGGCTATGCCGACCTCGTCACGAACGATGGACCCGGATTCCACTCGAACGCCCGAAATTATGCTCAGGCACACCCGTTAGGAGCTCACAGAGCCCGTCACTCGAGCCATCGAGGCAAGTGACGCCGGCTCAGCCCCTCTAGTCGCGGAGACCGCAGACGGGATCACCTCTATGCGTAGACACACACACGACGCCGCTGACCCGACCACCCTCCTTTATGACAAAGGCCGCGGCGAGTCGGAATACCGTGTTTCTACATGGAAAGGACGACAACTTTTAGCCCCCCGACCGGACTCACAGTCGGGCGCAGCAGACACAAAGCACTCCAGAATAAACGCACTTTATTCCTGGCGAATAAGTATTACAAAAGTACAGTTGGCCCAGGGCCGTTAACAAATACATAAACCCGTTACCACTACAAGGGTGGTAACGCTGAAAGCCTTGAGGAGGGCTGCTACAAGTGCGGGAAGGTTGGCAAGAATTTCTTCCTCGCAAGCTTTCTTCTTGCACCTCCTTTCTCAAGGACGACCTGGCAAGGGACGCCGGCGAGTAGTCCACTTGCCGCCACTGTCGACTGAACTCCCTTGCCGTCTCAAGCGACAGCGAGGAGCTCTTTCTCCCGGACAGCTCCCGCAGGCACGCCCCGCACCAGGAAGGGATGAGGAGTTCCTCCACGTACCCGGACCCGACCGGTGGAAGCACTAACACATCCTTCGTTGGAAACCGACGCATCCGTCGTGGTCGCCCAAGGCACCTGGGGAAGCCGTGCCGATTGCCCGACGGAGACGGTGTCCTGCCTGCGTACCCATTTCTCTCGATCGTCCGAGCGAAACGCTCGGGGGATCGAGCTTGGGGAAAGCCTGGGCGAGTGGCGTCGCCCTCGTGCTATCCCCTGCTGCTCGCAAGCATTCTTCCAGCACCAGATGCTGAAGCAACCACCAACTCCGTCAGGCGGACGCACACGGACTGAGAGCAACTCCATTATACAAGACAAGGCTCACCCACGACTTAGGTTCTGGATGAGTTCAAAAAGGAGCCCTGGAGGCTTCCATTTATAGCCACCCAGGCACCTCCCAGTCTCGCGAGTCAGCTTCGTCGCGTGGCGCGCGGCTCCACCTCAAAAGGATGGAAACCCTCACGGGGGAAACAGGGAGGACCTCCTCCACGGCGGGCCGACGTGTTGGATCGGGCAGGCCTCGATATTCCGCATCGAAAGCAGGCGGCTGGTACCATTGTGGCGCACTCATTACACTGTGAAGACCAAGGCAACCTCGATTGACTCGCGGTCACAAGGGGGGAGACTCTCCTGTCTTGTGTCTCTCTACGGCTAAGACAGAGCAATGCGAGCTCTCCCTCTGAGCAAAAGGACGGCGTAGTGAGATTAGCGCCTTCGCGATTAAACAAATCACAAAGCCGCTCGGGGGCCTCTAACGGGTCCAGGGACCCGAGGTCCCTAGTGGGCCCACTTCCCGCTGGCACTCTGGATAGCCTAAGATCACGCATGGATCAAAAGACCGCCCTCGTGGGCTGTGACTTTCTCCAGGCCGCCTAGGCCCACGATGCCGACCGGCCAACCAGTTGGCAGGAGCTTCGACCCGTGTCCCCGACCGAGGGATGACCAGGGCCTGGGTTCGTACCATGGTCCTGAACTAAGGGGCCGACCGAACTCCGCCATACACGCGTCGCTACCCCCCGACTGACGAGGTCGGGGGCCGGCCAGGCCTTGCGCACTGACGGTCCTCAAGAGCAGGCGCTGAGGATAAGGGCGGACGCCGATGTTCTGGTATTCTTATGTATTCTCTAGTATGATGTTGTTGGCGCTAAAATCGGCCGGATAGGAATCGGCCGATGGTCTTCAGCGTCGGACACACGACCCGGGAGAATCTGCTTAGCTCCTGTTCGGGTTATCTCCCTGGTGCGGTTCGCGCGGCGTGCCAGTCAATCTGACCTGTTGATTGACAAGGAAATAAAGTATTAAATTCCAGGCGCTTCGATCGGTTGGAGTTCCGATCTGTCCTGAGGAGCGCGTCGGCGGCGAATCGGCCAATTTGCTGTAGAGATGATCGGCTATGGATCAGCCGATAATCGCGTAGTAATTGTAAAGAAAACTGTTGGAGCGATCTAAACGATTACTACAGAGGCAACACTTGAAATAGATCTAATCGGCTGTGTGATGATAAGTTGAAGAAGAACAATGACGAAGCCGATTACTCTGATTTCAAGCTGGATAACTGGTGATAATACAAGAATAATAGGTAAACTTGCAATTCTAGTAAATATCGATAACTGGTGAATAAATCCAAACAAAACCACAGCGATGCGCCCGTAGTTAAAGCTCGGATATTACTCGGTAAGCGGAACCTACCAATTGGCCGGAGATCAAGTTGATGCAGCCCTGCCAATCCGTACGAACTCGTGAAAGAAGAAAAATATTGGCGAAGTCGCCGACTTGAAAGTAAATTGCTGGAAAAGTAGAAGTATTATTGTTGATTGTTGTGTTATTTTTTCCGTAAGACCCTGACGACTCCTATTTATACCCTAAAACTAGGACTCCTGGTCGATCATGACTTGTTACAACCTTATTTAAAACAAGAAAACTACTATATCTATAATATCTTTAAAAAGGAAACGGACTCCCGCAGAATCTTCTGCCGCCATCTCCTAATCCAATCAGGATTCTTTCCATTGCTTCTAGACCGAATCGGCATCGTTCCGTTGACCAACATCAGGCTGCTTTTGACCGGGATTCTCTGTTGTGGTCCCAATGGTTTTCACCCTCCCTGTTGGCGCAAGTTGCATTGCCAATCGGCCGATTCCCAACTGTAGCCTCAATCGGCCGATTCCTCACTGTAGCCTTTAGATCTGCCGCATTGGCCAATCTCTTCCTTTCCTGACGCCGATTCAACACGTGTCAAAATCTGGCGTCAACAGATGTCTATCAATCCGGAGGGTGGCGGTTTCGCGCGGGATACTGGAGTATCGCTTATTAATGTAGATATGGTGTCTGGGTTAATTATTGTTGCCGGACGCGGTTCTATCCCATGGTTTGATGAGGTAAGCGGCAGGTGGTGACAACCCTGTTCGTCCAACGTAACCTCCCCGTTCGGGTAGTGGCTGTAGGAGGTCGATAAAGTAGCCGAGTTGGCTGGCGGCTCCTCTGCCAGCCATGTGCGGTTCTCCCGGTAGTGCCCGGTAGCCTAGAGCTGAGAATAATCATGAGTATATGTATGGGTGTATAGTATGAGCTTTATATCTAGATAGAAGTACATAAGTCCTGAGTAGCGTTCTTCTTCCTTTCTCCCTACCTATGCCTTTGCTTGAGTTTGAGCTTGAGTAATTTGTGTGTGACACTACCTCATTATCCATATATTATCTTACCCCTGATTATGCAATTGAATATTCAACCAAGAACTGATCATCAACTTACCTATTCTATAACCGCCGCCTTCCCTACGGAAATATAAATACGACACCCGCGATTACTCACGGGTAAAATGCTACAATGGTATTCTGTGCGTTTGCGGATTTATCTGTGACGTAAGAAATATCACAGGTGTTTCTGGTGCCGTCGCCGGGGATTAACAATCCAGGTGATGATGCTAAGAAACGCCAACACCCCGCTGTGTCAACCAAGTCCCTAAACTTTCAAATGCATATTTGAGTCCCCACACTACATAAAGAGGTCCATCACAAGTCACAAACATGCCACGTGAGCTTTCGATGCTGACATAGCATGCCATGCTGACGAACATATATAAAAAGACCTCCCAATATCTTTTCAATTTAACTTTTGAGTCCATTCCTCCTCCCCGAACTCCATCTAGCCCCCCTCCTCCCAGATCTTGAGCTTCGGGCGGTGGTGGTGCCGTGGTGAAGCCCGCCCTGTCAGTGGAGGTCCAACGCTGTGGGCTGGGAGGGGAGCTCTGGCACAGACCACTAGTGGTACTCTGGCACCTGCCTTGAGAAATCCTGCGTCGACTCCAACGACGATCGGCCCGTCGGCGAGCCGTGGATGCTCCCGAGTTTCCCGCTGTCAGCCTGCCAAATTGGATGGGCCCATCAGGTTGGACTAGCAACTATGTGCATTAGATAAACTAAACTCCGACCTATTGGCCAAAAAAAACAACTGAATTGCAACCAACGAGTGCTTTTGGTTCGAAATTGGTACCATAAAGTTTTCAAATTAGTACCAGAAAGTGTGTGCATGCAACAGATTAAAAATTAGCGAGCTTTTTGAGAGCGCATACTGGAAAGAAGATGAGTACTGAGCTTGGACGTGCCATTCTCGGTGAAGCCGAGGCCGGGGTTGAACTCCGAGAAGCCGAAGAAGTCGTGCAGCGGCCAGTCTGGCATGCCCCATGCAAGGCCTCCCTAGACAGTGAATGCCGCCACGAGTGGCTGCCGGGGGCTCCGCTTAGCACCAAGCTATTGTGCGCCTTCCTTGCATGCGGCGGTGTCAGCAGGGGAGCTGGTGCTGCTGCAGCGGAGGCGGCGTTTGGGGGATGCGACTCCGGCTCGTGGGTGTTGGGCTGGAGGCCGACCTGGACGCCGGTGACTGTTAGTATTTCTTAACGTTTACGAATAGAATCCGTAAATGCACGGATTTATCGCTGTAGCACTTCACCCGAAAAGTATTTAGGGTATCGTATTTTTTTAGGAAACGGAGGCGTAACGGTCTTCTAGCTAATTTACCCAAAGAAAAAGAAAGAAGATAGGATGGTCCTGGGTAGTGTGGTTGTCTAGCGGTACAAACTCTTAAAAAAGATAAGCTTAGCTACTACTCGCTTGTTTTGGGCACGGTTTACACCTGGTCTGCCAAGTGTCTCCGGCTATAACTCTACGCCCAATCCGAACGCGGAGGGATACTACGGACGAACAGGGTTGTAACCACCTGCCGCCTACCTCTCAGACCATGGGGAAAGGTAGCAAACAAATGTAACTTCAAGCCTAGACACCACGTCTACACTATTAATTACTGCTTCTAGCCCCAGCCAGACTCCGTCTTAAGACTCAAGTCCTTAAGCTAGAAACAATCACTCAAGAGCGGACAATAATCCTGCAAGCGAATGATAACATAGACTTAACTTTAATAAAAACTCACCCTGTAGATGAAACCCAGATACTTGCTCCAAAGGAGGTTTGTATCCGTCGAGATACATGTAGAGGGAGGCCGACAACTCCGGCTCTCCTCTTGAACTTCTTCTCCACACACTCCCTAGCCTACTCTACTAATAAGTAGCTCCCAAATCACCGTGCGTTTGTGGACGAAGTGGTAATATTTACGAGAAAAAGGGATCCACTCATTGGATTGAGAAGCTGGAAAGATATTAAGCAAACTGTCAAAGATTCCATAGCTTCTGGTGTGCTGGTATGTACTACATTAATTATTTAGGTTGAAAACTATGAAATCAAAGAGTTCACCGTTTTCTTCATGTGTTAATCTGAAACAGAATAGGTGGGACCTTCAAAAGGACAGCGAGGCTGCAAAGCAAAAGATATGGGACATTGCCAGAGAACAGTACAAGGGATGGCGGTCTACAATGAGTTCTACATACGAGGCATACGACACCTATGCAGACAGAATGAAACACCTGCCTGAAGATGTAGACGTTGTTGAGTGGCACTACTTGATCTTGTACTTTGGTAGTGAAGACTTCCAGGTTTGATAGCTTTTACTTCATTTTTGAAAATACACTTGCTTTACAACAATGCTTTGTCCGGTGCACCTAAAATTCATTTTGAACAAACATATTTTGCAGAATGTTAGCAGCCAGAACTCTACAAACCGCAAGCAACAAAAGGCACAACATGTGACGGGATCAAAATCATTTTCTCAGCTTAGCTATGAGCAGGTAATGATACAATAAACTGACCTCCTCTTTGAGTTAAATGATGATATATTAATATGGTGCATTTTGGCCATCTTAGAGAGACCCAAAAATTGGTGAAGAGCCAAATCAACTTAATCTTTGGTTAACAAGTCACATGAAGAATGGGGAATGGTCAAACACTGCATCTAAGACCGTCTATGTGAGTACCACTTATTTCATGACTGAAAGCATGATCCATAGTATTGTCCTTTATTTCATAACTAAAATAAAAATGTATATTCTATTCTCACACTTAGGATAATGCAATCACAAAAATATGTGAAAGACAAATAGAGGAAAATACAATTCTTGCTCCAGAAGTTGGAAATAATGCTTTCCAGTCATCCTACAAGGAAAGCATAGGATGCAAAACATCCGCACTTCATGGTCTTGGATACTTGTTGAAACGTCAAACATATGGTCAACAAATGAAAGCTCAATTGGAAGAACAAGCCCGTGCTTCAGCAATAGCCAACCAAAAAAATATTAGGCTCGAAGCTCAGGTTAAAAGATTAGAAGAACAACTTGCAAATGAAGCTGCTGAAAATGCAAGGAAATTGGAAGAAAGTAAGAAACAGATTCAAGAGGAGGAGGAGGAGGAGGAGCAAAGGGAGGAACTAAAAATCACTCAGAGCAGATATCATGCAAGAGGTGCTCTCGATGCTAGCAGAACAGAGACAAGAACTTTTGCTGCATGTAATATATTTTAATTTTGTTTTCATCCATGATGATTTTGTAGACTCTTGGAACTGATTATTTCCCATATTTTTTCTATGTAGACCAACCGACAAAGTGTCATATCAAATGAAATGACATCTGGGCGTACAGTGGGTGACAAAGCTCGCACCAGTCGTGCCAGTATTAGCAAAAGCCTTTTCCAATGTAAAAATGTCAATGAGTCAACTAGCTTTATTTCTCCACAACAACTGAGGAGTACTGCTGCACTAACTCGTTCACGGGCAAGGACTGAACAGGTACGAAATGCAAATAAGTTGGACCAATCTATTGTAAATTTCTTCTATCATTTTTCTGCCAGAATCAACCTAGCATTCATGTATTTCGTTTTTGTTCATTAACCATTGTTAGGACAATGTGAGTACCATTTATATGGATCCTATAGTATTTTCCATCACGATTTAAATTCCTCTAGGTTTCATACAGTAGTGTTGTCTCTAAAAAATTTATGTTTTTGATTTCCTAATAGTTCTAGCTATTCACCTGATTACCCACACTGGCCAGAATCATGTAACTCCATTGAACAGAAGTCAACTTGAGGCATAGACATCTTAGCTATAGAACCGCCCATGCCATGTAAACTAATCCATGCAGTAGCAATTTCAGAAAATAGCTGCAGAGCATTGCATGAACTTGTTCCTGGCCACAATATTAGTTTTTTTTAATTTCTTCATAACCAATCAGCACTAAATAAAACAATCCATCATGGTGGTGTTATCAACATGCATGGCATAATCTGTAGGGATGTGATTACTCAACCTAACAAAATTACCATGTTCTAAACTGGATTAGCCAATAATGATGCTCTTGTTGACCATGAATTCAGCACCATTCTTGAGCTTCACATTCTCAAGAGCACTAGAAATGCGTGCACATTCCTTCTCAAGAGTTGCATATAAGATGTTAAAATAAATGACTTCATTCCTGATAGTTGTAGCTATTCCCGCTCGTACTGTACAGGTGCATTTGAGCAGTCTCAAAAGTTTATACATAACATGTGGTCTTTATGCATCTCTTTCCCTTTCTAGTTCCACTTCATCTTACTATAATTTAATCTTATTTCAGCAGGATGATACAATTTGAGTGGAGTGCTCAGAGACATGTAATGCGCGTGGTGTCAACCAAGAATACAATGACGTCAATCTATCTAAAGTTTTGCTTTTTATATTTTAGAGACATTGTTCTAGTATAGACACTATTCTCTGATTTCACATATTACTTGAAACTTGAAAGGATTGCCACATTTTACATGTTTATGTGCATATTTCAATGATGTGATGGCTTCATGGACTGATCTTGTAGTCATGCGTATAAATATTTCTTTGATATAAATATTTTGCAAGAACAATATATTAATGAAATATCAAATGCAATATGCTTTACCACAAAATTGCAACGAAATTTGGTTGCCGCAAAAGGCTGATTGCAATGAAATATTCAGGTCACAAGAGAGCCAATGGCAACGAATATTTTTGATGCATTATAGGCATTTACAACGAAATTTTTGCGAGGCAACAGAGTCAATTGCAACGAAATATTCACGATGCAAATAGCGGCAATTGCAACAAAATATTCGTGTGGCCAAAGACCCAATCGCAACAAAATATTCTCGTGGCAAAAGAACCAAGCATAACGAAATTTTGGCGTGGCAAAAGACCCAAATCGCAATGAAATATTTGAGTGGCGAAAGGACCAATCGCAATGAAATATTAGCGTGGTAAAAGAACCAATCGCAACGAAATTTTTCCGTGCGCAACAGAGGCTATTGCTATGGTGTCAATCCGTTGCAAGTGATGCCTAATGCAATGCCTAAGTATGTGGCAATACATATAGTGTTGCCATGACATCGGTTGTTGCAAATACTATCTAATGCAACGCTTCATTGCATGGCAATTACTATATCTTTTGCAACCAAATTAGGAATAACCCAAACTTTAAACCACGCTCGCACTTTCAACAACTTGCAACGAACATGATATCGTGCAATTTGTAGCTATTGCCACGATTTTTCACCATTGCAAAAGGGGCAAAATCTTGTAATGTCCGCTCGATCAGCAATGGATCTCAAATTGAGATGTATGGATTTGATGAGGTTCTTGAAAGGTAATGACCTTTTTTTTCTCTCGATGAAATCTCTGCAATTTCTTGCAATTTAACTAGCAGTTATGCTCGTACGATGCAACGGGAGGAGAAATTATTACATGATCCATGCTGGGTGGGGTCATTAGGACGCTTTGGCGGCAGCAATGATCACAGAGGTGACGTGCATAGCAAAGCGAAACATCCACACGAGAAGAGAAATATGGAAGTGCCACCGCCTTTATTCTAAAATTTGCCCTTCTACTACGAGTGTTCAATCCTAGATTTCTCGCTACATAGGCTAACAAATGTAATTTGGTACCATTGGACACAAAGTAGAGCCGAATGAGACTATTGGAGATAATTCCAAAGTACAAAAATTGGATTGTGCTGTGTTGAAGGATTGTGGTGCTATTGTCAAGATGATTAAATACATTCTTAGATCATTATTACAAGCATGGGCATGAGCCTTTTTAGAGTTCCAGGAAAAAGGAAAACCCAAAACACTTGCATCTCTAGCAACGTGCATTGCTACTGATGTATGGGTCACGCAGCCAAGAGCACGAACTTTACTGATGCATGCGCATGCGTGGACCATGTACGTAGGGCTGCATGTAATTAATCGATATGAAAAAAGCCCAACCGTAATTTGATCGGTTATCTCAGTTTTAACTATCAGGATCTTTCATAACCTATCGTCCAATGCCCGAGCTTAAGCATAATTATTGAAAGCCAAAAAGGATGCACCTGAGAGCACATAAAGGCATCCATGGTGCGTGCCTTATCCATTCACCACAATCAACACCGGGCACCAGAGAGGCGGTGACCTGCCTGACACCCCTCGCGAGAAAAACAGAGGCGCCTATGTGGGCGCTGGCCGTGATGCGCTGCAGTGTTCTGCCGCCGCTCCATGCAATGACACCTCGTCCCCACTGTTCCACACGTGAACCACGAGAGCTAAAGGACAATATCGCCAACACGAGCCAAGATTGTGAATTGTGATGTTTTGTTCTTCGTTTTTTCCTCCAGGATTTCTTGGTTATGTGATTTGCCTCGAAGCTTCATGTTGCCTTCCTACTCTAATTGATATGTCTATGGATTCTTGCCTTTAGAATGGCCCAGTACCAGAACAGATAGAAACATCGATTCCACTCGGGGTGCCCTATGGATAATGCTGCTTGGATTTTTTTTTTTTGAATCCGTGGCTTGTTGGTTTCGAGTTGAATTTGGTTTTGATTAACCCATGCCGTCGGTGTCCTGCTGGGCTTCGAACTCTAAGTGAGGCGAAGTCGCCCAAATTATCTAGAAGGGGGAGGGGGACTCGAGGCTGGACGGGAGTTAAATGCAGTCGGGTGCGGCTCATTCTCATGCCATTGTGTGGGATGATGCAGATTAATCCACTGTGTGTCGGCACGGAGTAGTATGTTGGGACCGGGCCATATACAGAGCAGAGGGCCCACATGTTATTGAATTATGACGTACCAAAACTCAACATACCGCAGGAACGGTTCTCTCTTTAGAATAAGATAAAGATTAGTTTTTTCGTTTTTTCCGGGTGGAGGGGGGGCAAGCACATGGCTTTGCGAAGGGAATAAATGAGTGATTAGGACCTTAAATATCATTTTTGTTGCATGATTGATCCGTGTCAAGTAGAGATCACTGTCAATTCTTATTTCACTATGCAGGACATTAGAAAGGAGTACAATGGTGGTAGCCTAGTAAGCTATGTTGTTGATTCAGAAGCATACTCAATCATTGATTTGGAGATAGATATTGCCTCAGATTTTAAATGGGGCAGCGACCGGAAGGCAAATTTTTGGTTTTTAACAGGGGGTAATGTGACATGCATGTTGAATTCAGATGCACAACTTCTTGACTTGTTAAGGGCATATAATATAGTGAAATTGTTCATGGTAGTGGGCATACGTGAGCACAATGGAAGAGGAGAGGAGATGCCTACTACAGTGAACATAGGAGAGGAGGAGATGCCTACTGTAGTGAACATGGAAGTGGAGGCGATCGCAGCTGCAATTGCCACTGATTTGGAGGTGCCAGATGGAGAATTTACATGGGCAGAAGTACCTGAATATGGGGAATGAACTGCTGGGCCACCAATGTTGGATGTGATCCTAATGGAGATGAGCCAGCTGGAGAAGATGAAGAGTGGAGGTACTTAAAAAATGTTGACCATATAGTTATTGATCTAGTTGAAAATAAAGTTGAGGTGCAGAAAACAAAGAGGGCAAGACTTGTTCCAGAAATCGAGGACTTTGATACTGAGGTTGTTCCTGATGACGAGACTACTATGCTTGATGATTTTTATCGCACCTCACACATCTCATGATAAAGAGAATCAAATCATTAAGGTGTGAGATACATTTGCAGACAAGATCGCTTTTGTTCACACCATTAGACAGTATGCCATCAAAAATGAGTTTGAGACTAGGATTGAACACAACGATAAAGAAAGGTATAGGGTAAAGTGTGCAAATGAAAATTGTGATTGGAGTGTTTTTGCAAAGAAATTACCTGGTGGCAATACGTTTAAGGTTATGTTTCTTTCTTTCAACTTCTATTGCTTCTAACATTTGTTGAATCTATAGGCTAACTTTTGTTGCTTCTATTTATTTTCAGGTGGTCAAACCCTCAGAATTGGATGTGCGCACTTGTTCCATCACAAGCATGATAAAAGGACGAGAGGCTTCCATATCTTGGATACCCCCAAAAGTGAAAGATGAGGATCCCACTTTGAGTGCTAAGATGTTAAAGAAAAGATTGGAGAAATACTACAACATTCAATTGTCATATTATAAAGTGTGGTTTTGGTAGGAAGTCTGCAATGGAGGATCTTCATGGTTCTTGGGAGGAGAGCTTCGAAATGTTATGGAGATTCAAAGCAGCATTAGAAGAATCATGCTCAGGAGCATTGTTGAGATTGATTGCAAGAAGACTAATGGGAAAATGCATTTCTCCAAGATATTTGTAGTAATTAGACCATGTGTAGATGGATTTCTGGCTAGATGCAGACCTTATCTTGGGGTCGCTTCCACTCATCTAACTGAGAAGTATAAAGGACAGTTAGCTACAACAACTGCAATTAATGGGCACAACTGGATGTACCCAGTTGCATAGGAGATATCTGGCAAAGAGACAAATTCAAAATGGGCATTATTCATGGCATAGCTGAAAAGAGCAATTAATTAGGCATTATTCAAGGGATTGGCATATGCTGTCAATAAGGTATTCCAAGGTAATGTGGAGCATCGTGAGTGTTTGAGGCACCTCATGGCTAATTTTGGAAAAAGAATTCAAGGGTGATGTGCTGAAGTATATGTGGCCTTGTGCATGGGCATGTACAAATCATAGGTATGGTACACCAATGGAGAAAATTGCAGCAGCTAGTCCTAAAGCAATTCCCTTTTTAAATAGGCATCACAAGCTGAAATGGAGAAGACCCGAATTCTCCATAGAATGTAAGGTTGGTTATGTGAACAACATCTCGAAATGCTTTAACAATTGGATTAAAGATTACAAAGACCTTCCGGTTGCTGATCTTATGGGTAAGACTAGGGAGAAGATCACAGAGAAGATTTACACAAGGCAAGAGATAACTAATAGAATGGAAGGGCGTATCTTGGCAAGTGTGTTACATGAGTTGAATATGAAGAGCCGAGGGCTGCACACTATAGGAATAACAAAAGAAGGAAAGAATTGGAGAGTTCTTATTGACATTGAGAAAAGAACTTATGGATGTGGACAATGGCAAATTTCTGGAAAACCCTGCCCTCATGCAATAGCTCCATTTGGAAAAGTTGGAAAACTTAATATTGAGAACTTTTTAAGCTAGAAAGACCTGCTGATAGACCAAGGAATAAAAAAATCAATAATGGCGACCCGCTAGGGTTTGATTCCCGATCTTTCGATGAGAGGCGTGGATAACTCGATTGGTCGATGGAGGCGACGTTCACGGCCCGACTACAGCCTTCCAAGCTGCGCCTTAGCAACCGATACACCCCCTCCAATGGTTGTCGCGATCTTGTGGAGCGCGGCACCCGGCCACTAGGGCACTCATCCTGCAAGCAATCGAAGAACTAGCAAGAACAAGTATGACAAGTACTGAATTTACTAGATGTAAATGAAGGTTTCACATGCAATCTCAATAATGGTGGGGTTCCGAAGACAAGAAGACGGGCGGCTGATCCAGCACGCGCGCTTGCAAGCAAGTAGCGAAGGCTAAACTTGATCTAAACAAAACCCAAGCATCCTTGGTGGTGGCTAAGGGGTATAAGTACGTGGGAGGACGACCACAGGGGTGCTGGGGTCGTACTCCAACCCTAGGACGCGTCCGTAATGGACTCAACTTGATACACGGCCCATTGGGCCAAAACAGGGTGACGCAGCACCATGTGCAGAAAAGGACTCTGTATTAATTTTACGATTGCGGCCGACTCGTAACAGATATGGATATGAGGCCAGATCCGTTTGAAAGAAGACTTTATAAGCTTTCCACGAAGTACTTGAACGTCCCAATACGAGTTCATATGCGACCGTGGTGTCCGTCACAAGTTGGTACTGTTCTGCAGTCCGAATCCAACCTGCGCGAATCCGTTTCCCTTTCGGTCGCCTCCTTGGTTCCTAAGCAAAACAAGAGTACACGGGTCTCCATGGTCTAAACATGATGTACATGAGCTTAGATTTGAACTCACCTGATGATTAAGTTGATGCGCACGAGTACGAGTAATAGGACCAGCAATAGGTACTTGTGTCGGACTGGATGTATCGTTGGTGTTGATGTCCTCATCATCCTCTCCTTCTTGCATTTGAGTCGTCCTCGACTCAAGCTCATCTTCCTCTCCCAAATATGGCTTCAAATCTGCAATGTTAAATGTGGGAATAACCCCAAAATCCGCAGGCAGATCGAGCTTATATGCATTATCATTGACTTTCTCTAACACTTTAAATGGTCCATCAGCCCGAGGTATCAATTTAGATTTTCTCAATTCAGGAAACCTTTCCTTTCTCAAATGCAGCCAAACTAAATCTCCAGGTTCAAACTTTAGTTCCTTCCTACCTTTATCACCAGCAATCTTGTATTTAGCATTCATGCGCTCTATGTTTTCTTTAGTTGTTTCATGCAGTTTTAACATCAATTCGGCACGCTTAGTAGCATCAAAATTCGTTTTTTCAGAAAATGGCAAAAGCATTAAATCAATAGGAGCACGAGGCAAGAAACCATATACAATCTGAAATGGGCACATCTTTGTAGTAGAATGCAGCGATCGATTATAAGCGAATTCAATATGAGGCAAACAATCTTTCCACATCTTAATGTTCTTCTTTAAAACAGCCCTTAACATAGTAGACAAAGTCCTATTAACCACTTCAGTTTGACCATCAGTTTGCGGATGACATGTAGTAGAAAACAACAATTTAGTTCCCAATTTAGCCCATAAAGTCTTCCAAAAATAACTAAGAAATTTAGCATCACGATCAGAAACAATTGTGTTGGGCACACCATGCAAACCAACAATTTCCCGAAAGAACAAATCAGCAATGTGAGAAGCATCATCAATTTTATGACATGGTATGAAATGGGCCATCTTAGAAAATCTATCAACAACGACAAACACACTATCACGTCCCTTCCTAGTCCTAGGCAAACCTAACACAAAATCCATAGAAATATCTTCCCAAGGAGCACTAGGAACAGGTAGAGACAAATACAAACCGTGTGGATTCAATCGTGATTTAGCCTTTTGACATGTCGTGCATCGAGCAACAAATCTCTCCACATCTCTTCTCATCTTTGGCCAAAAGAAATGGCCAGCAAGTATATCTTCTATTTTCTTTGCTCCAAAATGCCCCATTAAGCCACCTCGATGCGCTTCCTGCAACAATAACAAGCGAACGGAGCTAGCTGGAATGTATAGCTTGTTAGCTCTAAAGACAAACCCATCACTAACGATGAATTTGTTCCATCCCTTCCCCTCTTTACAATGCAGCAACACATCTTTAAAATCAGCATCATTAACATATTGATCTTTAACCGTTTCCAATCCAAATATTTTGTAATCAAGTTGGTTCAACAAGGTGTATCTCCTAGACAATGCATCAGCAATTATATTCTCTTTCCCTTTCTTGTGCTTAATAATATAAGGAAAAGATTCAATAAATTCAACCCACTTAGCATGTCTACGGTTCAATTTTCCTTGACTACGAATATGTTTTAAAGATTCATGATCTGAATGAATAACAAACTCTTTGGGCCATAGATAATGCTGCCATGTTTCTAATGTGCGAACAAGAGCATACAATTCCTTATCATAAGTAGAATAATTCAGAACAGGCCCGCTCAATTTTTCACTGAAATAAGCAACAGGTTTGCCTTCTTGTAACAAAACACCACCCAAACCAATGCCACTAGCATCACATTCAAGCTCAAAGGTTTTATTAAAATCAGGGAGTTGGAGGAGAGGTGCATGTGTCAACTTATCTTTCAGCGTGTTGAAGGAGTTCTCTTATGTTTTACCCCAACTAAAAGGCACTCCCTTCTTTGTAAGCTCATTCAAAGGCGCGGCAATAGTGCTGAAGTCCTTCACAAAACGACGATAGAAACCAGCAAGTCCTAGGAAACTCCGCACTTGCGTGATAGTCTTCGGTATAGGCCATCCATGTATAGCTTCCACCTTGGCTTGATCAACCTCGATTCCCTGTGGAGTCACGACATAGCCAAGAAAAGACACTCGATCGGTGCAAAAGGTGCACTTCTCAAGGTTACCAAATAAACGTGCATCTCGTAAAGCATTAAAAACAGCACGTAAGTGATCAAGATGTTCATCGAAAGATTTGCTGTAAATCAATATATCATCAAAGTAGACAACAACAAATTTCCCAATGAAAACACGCAGAACCTCGTTCATTAATCTCATGAAAGTACTCGGTGCATTAGTTAACCCAAAAGGCATTACTAACCACTCATATAACCCGAACTTAGTTTTGAAAGCAGTTTTCCATTCGTCTCCCAATTTCATACGAATCTGGTGGTACCCACTACGCAAATCAACTTTGGAAAACACAATAGCACCACTCAATTCATCAAGCATATCATCCAAACGAGGGATAGGGTGTCGATATCGAATTGTGATATTATTAATAGCCCTACAATCAACACACATACGCCATGTTCCATCCTTTTTAGGCACTAAAATAACCGGAACAGCACAAGGACTAAGAGACTCACGCACGTAACCTTTGTCGAGTAGTTCGTGCACTTGTCGCTGAATTTCCTTAGTTTCTTCCGGATTTGTCCTGTATAGTGCACGGTTTGGCAACGATGCACCAGGAATAAGGTCAATTTGGTGCTCAATCCCTCGTATTGGTGGCAGCCCCGCTGGTATCTCACTTGGGAACACATCAGAATACTCCTGCAAAAGGTTAGCAACAGCCGGGGGCAAAGAATGTTGCATATCGTGAACTGAAATCAAAGCATTCTTGCACACCAAAGCATAGGCAACAGAAGTGGAAGCAATCAATTTATTAATATCAGACTTAGTAGCAAGCAAGCAATGTCCTTTCAATCTTATCTCATCTTCCCTGCTACTAACAGATTTGGCATTCTTATCGATCTCAGCTTTAGTTCTCTTAGCTTTAGCAACATCATCACGCACAATAGATTCAGGTGACATAGGAAGCAAAACAACTTTCTTATCATGATGTATAAGAGAATATTGATTTGATCTACCATAATGCATGCTATCGGTATCAATTGCCATGGTCTACCTAGCAGAATATGACAAGCTTCCATAGGCACAACATCGCATTCAACAACATCATGATATGAACCAATAGCGAAATTAATTCGTACCAATCTCGTTACCTTGACCTTACCACTATTGTTGAGCCACCGAATGTGATATAGATGTGGGTGCGGTTTTATTGTAAGTGCAAGCTTCTCGACCATATCGCTGCTAGCCAAGTTGTTGCAGCTACCTCCATCAATTATCAAACGGCATGAACGCTCTTTAATAACACACTTTGTTTGGAACAGTGTATGCCGTTGATTTTGCTCCGCCTTTTCCATTTGTGCACTAAGTACACGCTGCACAATGAGGCTCTCATAATGATCTGCATCCTCTGCACCAATCTGCTCTTCTGGTTGTTCCTTAGTACCTGCATGGTCAGCAGCAAGCAAAGCAAGTGTATCTTCATCAAAATCACTAGCAGAGGAATACCCACCATCTCCTTTGACCACCAAAACGCGCTTGTTAGGGCAGTCACGTTGCACGTGGCCAAAGCCCTTGCATCGATGGCACTGAATATCTCTTGTCCTTCCCATAGAGGCAACCGAAGATGCACTCGTGGCTGGTTTCTGGACAGTCGTGGTTGCTGAATTTGTCGGGGGAGCACGTGTCTTATCGTTGGATGGAGCGGGTATTGTCGACCGACTCGGAAATGTAGAAGGTGCAGGAGCTCGTCCGGTCAATGAGGTAGATGTGCGCGGCTGCCATGATGAAGGTTTTCCTGCAGAAATATTAGTTCTTGTACTAGCACGTCGTCCCAGCACTTCCCTTTCAGCTTTACAAGCAAGATGGAACAAACGGGTTACGTTAGTATAATCTTTACAAGCAAGAATGTCCTGAATTTCTCGATTCAAACCTCCTAAAAATCTAGCCATAGCAGGTTCCTCATCCTCCACTAAATTACAATGCAACACACCCATTTGTAATTCCTGATAGTATTCTTCTACACTTTTATTACCCTGTCTCAATTGTTGCAATCTATGTAACAGATCACGCGCATAGTAAGAAGGAACAAATCTAGCCCGCATGACCCGTTTCAAGGCATCCCAGGTTTGTGGAATATTATTAGGATTTTTCTTAGCATGTTCTATCCACCAAACAGAGGCAAAATCAGTAAATTCACTAGTAGCAGCCCTAACACGTATATTCTCAAGAAATTCATGACATGCAAACTTTTGATCAACAGCAATTTCCCAAGTAATGTATGCATCAGTATCGTATTTTCCATCGAAAGAAGGTATCTTAAATTTTATTTTACTGAAAGCATCATCATTATTATGTACCTCACGTCGTCGATGTCCACCCATACCTCTCCGATTAGTTCGCAGTCGTCGGCGACTAGGAGCATCTTGGTCATCTAGTTCAGTATCAGCGACATAATCATCCCAATTATCCTCGACACGCTCATCCTTCTTGTTTTCTCCCTCATGCCCATTTGCAGTTCTGGCATGCATCTCATGAAAACGCCTCAAAAGAGCAGCAAGGCTTTGGTCAATATGAGCGACCGACATCTCCAGCCTTGTAAGCTTGGTGTTGGTGGCAAGCTGCGTGGCCTCCAACTGCCCAATCTTATCATTTGACACCAGCATATCTTCAGCAAGCCCATCTACATGCCTCCTCATCTTATTTTCAAAATGTTGTATGATTCCCTTTGTACGAGGAGAGTGACCTAAACTCCCATCACCCTCTGATCCTATCATGGTTAGATGAACAAAGGAAACACGAAAATAGGTGAAGAAATAAGATCCTACAACTAATGGGATGTAGCTACTGCAAGGCGCTCACACTCAACCTGTTACACAAGCTCTTACCAATTCTTACCTTGCTCAACAGGAGGGGACGGCAACCAACAAGTCTGCAACCGTGGGATGAAGTGTATCGGTGCCGCAACAACAGGACCTATCAAGCTGTAGTCGAATATGTGGAGCTATAGGTGGGCTGAAGCAATGATGAACTAGCACCACATTAGTTACAAAAGCAAGCTGAAAAATCGTTCAACGGCGGTACTATGCTGGTCCTAGCCTAGACCGTGCTAGAGACGCGAGCCTGGACACAAATGAAGTCACGAGACACCACAGAAGAAAAAAGATGCACAAAGAACAGCCCCTTTTTCTTCCCTTCTTTTTCTTCTTCTTCTTTTTTTTCTTTTCTTTTTCTTTATTTTCTTTTTTTTGTTTTTTTTTCAGGGGATCCTCAAAACTGATTATATAACCTAAAAGACTTCAAAAGAGCCACACAGCACACAAACTTTTCCCAAAAGGGTAGGGGTATTCCGGTAAAAAAAGATGTGTATTCGTGCAAAGTTGTGGTTTGAGTAAGCCGAGACTACTTCTGCCTTTCTGGAGCGCTACAAAATATGCAGTACAAGTGCGAATAGCAATGGAATTTTATAACACGGCGCAATAACCAATTCGAACTAGCAAACCGATCCCTACTCGAATCACAGCACTGCGTGCGATTCGGTCACAAACCAACACAGAATCTAACTCGGACTTGAACACGAATATGGACTTGGATTCCGCCAACACGGAGTATGTATGGTAGCGTACGGTTGTGACTAGAACGTGACAAGAACTCGAAACTCTAAAGGACTAAAACTAAGACCAGCAACTCGACGCAACCGATGTAACCAAAAATTCAACAAGCCCTAACTAAGCAGTGCTAGCAAAGGCTCAAACGAGTTTATAGGATTGAAGGTAAACTAATCTACTATTTTTTTGGCTTTTCTGGACTATAGGAAAAATAAAACAGCGAAGAATTAGAAGTCTCTCACCGATAAACCTTGCTCTGATACCAACTAATGGCGACCCGCTAGGGTTTGATTCCCGATCTTTCGATGAGAGGCGTGGATAACTCGATTGGTTGATGGAGGCGACGTTCACGGCCCGACTACAGCCTTCCAAGCTGCGCCTTAGCAACCGATACACCCCCTCCAATGGCTGTCGCGATCTTGTGGAGTGCGGCACCCGGCCACTAGGGCTCTCGTCCTGCAAGCAATGGAAGAACTAGCAAGAACAAGTATGACAAGTACTGAATTTACTAGATGTAAATGAAGGTTTCACACGCAATCTCAATAATGGTGGGGTTCCGAAGACAAGAAGACAGGCGGCTGATCCAGCACGCGCGCTTGCAAGCAAGTAGCGAAGGCTAAACTTGATCTGAACAAAACCCAAGCATCCTTGGTGGTGGCTAAGGGGTATAAGTACGTGGGAGGACGATCACAGGGGTGCTGGGGTCGTACTCCAACCCTAGGACGCGTCCGTAATAGACTCAACTTGATACACGGCCCATTGGGCCAAAACAGGGTGACGCAGCACCATGTGCAGAAAAGGACTCTGTATTAATTTTACGATTGCGGCCGACTCGTAACAGATATGGATATGAGGCCGGATCTGTTTGAAATAAGACTTTATAAGCTTTCCACGAAGTACTTGAACGTCCCAATCCGAGTTCATATGCGACCGTGGTATCCGTCACAAGTTGGTACTGTTCTACAGTCCGAATCCAGCCTGCGCGAATCCGTTTCCCTTTCGGTCGCCTCCTTGGTTCCTAAGCAAAACAAGAGTACATGGGTCTCCATGGTCTAAACTTGATGTACATGAGCTTAGATTTGAACTCACCTGATGATTAAGTTGATGCGCACGAGTACGAGTAATAGGACCAGCAATAGGTACTTGTGTCGGAGTGGATGTATCGTTGGTGTTGATGTCCTCATCAATCAAGGCTAGTGGAGAGGTAGTGTCACACCCGGGGCTACGGGACTGCGCACATAGCATAGAATATTCTGGAATAAGGGATGGGGTATGTCCCATACCTTATGTCTGTTGTAACTATTCATATGCGAGTAGGACTAGTCGGAACAGAAGGAAACTACCCAAGTAGTACTCGGGTAGGACTCCTAAGCTAGTATCGGGCTAGGATTCCATGTAACCCGTCCCCCCAGACTATATAAGGGCAGGCAGGGACCCCCTCCAAACAATCATTATCCAAGGCAATACAGACCACCATACAGGATGTAGGGTATTACGCACATCGCGGCCCAAACCTGTCTAAACCTTATGTTGCTTTCACCTTCGAGTTCCTAATCTCGGCGATACCCTGCCTACAAGTCTACTACCTTAAGTTATACCTAGGTAGGCTTGCCGGTAAAACACCGACAGCTGGCGTGCCAGGTAGGGGTGTTCATCGAAGATCCACCGGCAAACTCGATGGCATCATTCAACTTCACCAGCGTCGTGCTCAAGGAGGGCACATCTTTCATCTTCGGCTCGTGGGTCTGCATTGCTGACGGCACAGGCGATTTACGTCGGCACCTCACCAACAACACGAAGCCGGAGGTTCCAGTAGCAACCCAACGCAGCGATCTTGAAAAGTCTGTGGTCAACCTCGATGAGACACTGCTCCCTAACCTAGCTAGGGATCTCGAGGAGCAGTCTGTTTTCAACGCGACTTCGACTCGTGCTGGACCAGGATTCCTCGAATCAGATCCAATCTGGCCCGAGGGACACTGTACCCAATTCACCTTCGGGTTACGCAACGCGGCCACTCTTTACCAGGAGGCCATACGTTCTGAGTTCCTATCCGCATTGGAGGAGGACTTGGACCGCCTACTCAAAATCGGAAAAGATGAAGCCACCACATCATGGGAGGCTCTTATCTTTGACGACTACGACTCGGATTCTGATGACAGTGCGGTGCCTTTTATGGGTGGTCACCAGGGTCTGATGATCACATCAACGCCACAAGGTCACTTCGTGTACTGGAAGAACAAAAAACCCTCTAAACTACTCGGAAATGACACTCGCCTTGTGGCGCACCTTGATACATTGCCTTACCAAGAGGGCAGCCCCCTTCCCACCATCGCCGAAGAAGGAACCGTGCTGGTCGACTACAGCTCCGACGAGCACACCTCACACTGCCACATCTACATGGCGGAAGTAGAAGGCGAAGGCAATAGAAACCCCAATGAATTACTTGAGATAATCTCCGGGGATGAGGTCACTATCGATACCAGCGATGAAAGCGACGCCGAATGCGATGCCCGCAGATTGAGGAACCAGAAGTTCTCCATACGCAAAAGGAACGCTGCGGAGTGCCAACGCCATCTACGACACAATCTCGACGCAGAGTTTGCAGCGGCAGGAGAGTGGGGCTTCCAGACCCCGATCGCCAATATCGCCGGTATCACGGCTATACTGGCCTCCAGCCGAGATCCAGTGGAACAATCAGCTCCGCGACTGGCTCAGAAGGCATAGTTACAGCTCGACCGATAGAACCCGGCACCATCAGTACCGGCCAACCAAGAGGGAGTGGGCGAAAGTCACAGTCATCCACAAGTTAGCCAGACTCCAGGGGGACATACCCATCAGCACCCTAGGGCCAATGAAGCCAACAATGACGCTGCGCAAGGCAGTCGCTCCATTGGTCGGAGGCCACGGCCACCACCACCGCCACCGCCACCGCCACCACGACCACCACGACAACGCCCTGCCGGCAGTTACAATCATCGACCACTCAAAGACCTGCCGATGGACGATCTTCGTTCCAAGATCAAGGAGGGGCGCGACGCTCACTCCGTCATCGACGCTCGACGAGAAGAGCGAGCTGCAGCTGGTGGCTTCCACGTACCAGATGACAGTGATCGCTTCCCAGCATTCACACGACGATTCAGCCTGTACCAGTTCCCGGAGGGCTTCAAACCGATTGGCATCACCAAGTACGACGGCAAGCAAGCTCCTCAACAATGGCTCAGGTGCTACTCCATGGCCATAGAAGTTGCGGGCGGCTCCAACACCACCAAGGTCGTCTACTTTCCGATGGCCATGGAGACTGCTCCACTCACATGGCTAGAGAGCCTTAGGAAAGACTCCATTGACTCTTGGGACGATCTGAAGGTTGTCTTCACTGACAATTTTCAAGGGGCGATCATCCGAGCAAGTACTCATCACGATCTATCTCAATGCAAATAGGAACATAATAAGCTCCTGCGTCCTTCACTCACCGCTTCTTCGACACTCGCGCCACCATGACCAACATCTCCGAGCAAGACGTCATCGACTGCTTCCACAATGGCATCACCGACCAAACTCTCTTTAGAGACATTGGCCGCAATCTACCCAAGATCGTTGCGGGGCTCCGTGACATGATGCAAGCTTGGGCGGACCAGGAGGAGCAGGAGCGCAATCGCTTCTCGAGGTGCGGCAACGACAACAACAACAAGAAGAAGAAGAAGAAGAAGAAGCGGGGAAACAACCACCGCAACGACAGAAGCCAACAGGACCACTCGGGATCCTCTCAGAAGCACAAGCCAGACGACCTCGTCGCGGCTATCAAATGCCCTCGCGAGGCAAGAAATCGGGAACCATAGAGGAACAGTTCAACAAGCTTCTGCATAAGCAATGCCCAGTGCACCCAAACGCCAAGCACTCAGCAATAGAGTGCTACAACCTCCGAAAGATCTTCAACACCCCACCTCTGGACAAGAATGCCAAGAAGAAGGGAAAGGAAAAGGAGGACGACAATCCAGAGGACAAGTCAGGCGACGTCCAATTCTAGGACAAAGACTGTCAACGGCATCTTTGGCGGCGAATCCGGCTTCGCTTCCAAACGAGCCCAAAAGCTAACACAACACGAGATCTTGTCTATCGAGCCAGCAGTACCACGACCACTCCAATGGTCGGAGGTCCCTATCTCATTCTCAAGAGATGATCAATGGACTAGCTTCTTAGAGCTGGGAAAATTTCCGCTCGTGCTGGATCCCGTGGTGGCCAGCGTCAGGCTCACCATAGTACTCATCGATGGAGGAAGCGGCCTCAATCTTCTCTTTGCGAGCACTCTGCAAAAGATGGGCTTGGACATCACGGACATGCTCACACGAAGCAAAGATCCCTTCTACGGCATCATACCAGGGAACTAAGCTACTCCACTCGGAACTGTGACCCTTCCAGTGACCTTTGGCACGAGGGAGAACTACAGGACCGAATACATCAAGTTTGAGGTGGCAAACTTTGAATCTTCGTACCACGCCATCCTGGGAAGACCCGCATTAGCCAAATTCATGGTCGTTCCCCACTACGTCTACCTACTTCTCAAGATGCCAGGAAAGAGTGGCGTGCTCACCTCCCACGACGACTTGCAGAAGTCGTACGACTGCGACCAGGAGGCCATCGATTATGCTTCAACAACATGCGTACTGACGTACTATCCAAGCTGGGATCTACTCGTGCTCAAGTTCCAACTGGTGTATTTGTCCAAGAGCTGAAACACACGTCCATCAAGATTCCAACACCAGCAACCACTGATCCAGTTCCCCACGAATCAGATCGGGAGGTCATGATGCTGGGAGAAGATTTGAAGAAACCTTACATTAACTTCATCAAAGACCAGAGACTACCCGTAGGCGTGGACAAAAAGCATGCAGCGGCGGCTCGCATCATGAGGTGGAGCAAGGGTTTCGTTTTGGTGGACGACAAGTTATACAAGCGCGGCGCACGTTCGGGAGCTCTCATGAAGTATGTCACGGGCGAAGATGGATATGGCATCCTTCGTGAAATCCATGATGGATCCTGCGGCAACCATGCAGCTTCAAAAACACTAGTCGGGAAGGCATATAGAGCGGGTTTCTACTAGCCTACAGCAGTGTCAGATGCTGAAGACTCATTCTGCGGATGCCCCAACTGCCAGTTCTTCGAAAAGCAATCACATATCCCGGCTTACAATCTTATCACCATCCCACCATCTTGGTTGTTTGCCTGCTGGAGCCTCTACATGATTGGGCCTTTGACAACAGCGCCAGGAGGATTCACTCATGTGTTGGTGGTCATCGACAAGTTTACAAAGTGGATTGAGTACAAGCCGATTATCAAGCTCACACCGGACAGAGCAGTTCACTTCATCTATGACATTCTACAGCGGTTTGGCTTCCCCAACACTATCATCATCGATTTGGGCACCAACTTCACAGCACACCAGTTCTGAGAATTCTGTGACAACGCGGCAATCAAAGTCAAGTATGTGTCAGTTGCACACCCAAGGGCAAATGGCCAAGTCGAGAGGGCAAATGGCATGATTCTTGATGGTTTGAAGAAAAGACTCTACGATGAGAATAGCAAAAAAAAAGTGGCAAGTGGATCAACGAGCTTCCACATGTCGTTTGGGGGCTACGGACTCAACAATCCAAAGGCACAGGACATACACCCTTCTTTCTTGTCTATGAGTCAAAAGCAATCCTCCCTGTAGACATTATGTGGAAATCTCTACGAGTAGAACTGTATGATGAAGGCGAAGTTGACGAAGCAAGACAGCTTGAACTGGACTCAGTCGAAGAAGCGAGATGCAATGCCCTTGTCCAGTCGGTCCGTTATCTGCAAGGAGTCAAACGCTACCATAATCGCAATGTCCATGAGAGGTCATTTAGTATTGGTGATTTGGTCCTCCGTTGCATCCAAGACGAAACAGGGCTACATAAGCTTAACTCGTGATGGGAAGGGCCCTTCATCGTTTCGAAGGTCACAAGGCTAGGGTCGTATCGCCTACAGTACCCTGATGGCCAGGAGGTCCCAAACTCCTAGAATATAGAGCATCTATGGAAGTTCTACCCTTAGTACAATATGTACACAACATGCCAGCTGCATGACAGCATGTTATTAATAAAGAGTTGTGATTATACGACTACTTCCATTCTAGCTAAATTGTAAAACTTGGAGGCTTTCTTAAATCCACAAGTATTAACAATAAGCTACTATAGTAACAACACACGAGGCTAAGACACGAGTACTACTTGTGCACATACTTATGCCAGCAACAGCTACGACTACTCGTTTCATGTAAACAGTAGCGATAAAAAGCGCTCGTTGAAGGGGTCACCAAGCCCATACTTCCAGTCGGGCCTCGAAAACTTGCCATGAGCAGTAAAGTGCCAAGGGACTAAAGAGGCCATCGAGCCTATAAATTCGAACGAGTTAGAGCACCGCACAATCAGGCATTAACTGACTAGTTTGAACAAATATTTGAACACAAAGTTATCTACTATATTCAAAGGCATAGCACTTGGAGTAGCATAACCCAAGCGTATCGATTCTATCTAAGACCTCCAACACAGATACTACTCTATATGAGATTAATCGAATCGATCGAAAGGCACCAAGTAAATAGATATATTTACAAATACACACTGGGCAGATTGTTCATGACATGTCAATTGTTTTCAATCCTGCTCTAAGCTCTCAAATATCTTCTGGGCCACTGGCTCGACTTCTCTAAGGTATTATGTGAACCTCTCTTGAGAACAATCTGCAGCCATGCCATCGGCTAGTGGCTCCAGATTGGCCTTCGGCCAGAAAGACTTGAAGAGTCCAAGCACGTGCGCTACATAGGTCCTGGTGGTCTCAGAGATGAAGCCGGTAATCTTCTGCGGGGCTTCTTGAAGTCGCTCCAGCAGAGTCCTGTCAACAACTACCCCTTTTTCTAGAGGATCCACCATGTTGATGACTACTTGCGCTGCTTTCTGAAGGTCTTCAAGTTGTTTCTTCTTGGCATCTTTTTCTTCGACCATGTCTTTATTCTGCTGCGTGCACTCGATGAACTGAGCATTAGTATCTTCAAGCTTTGTTACCGTGAGCTCTAGTTCATCGGTACGGCGATTCAACAGATCCTTCACATTGGTCAGCATTTCTTCTTTGTTCCTTATGATATTGTTGAGTTCTGAGCACAAAAATGCAACAAGAAAAAGCACTCATGAGAGCCCAAGAAACAAACAGTCATACGCATCACAACAAGGTGAAGCAGTCGATAGATTGTTACCTCGACTCGTCTTGGCCAGGTCCTTGTTCTCCTTTGAAAGATTTTGAATTTCTTGCTTCAAGAGCTAGACTTCCCGGGTATGCTCCTATTTGAGGGTATTAAGCTCATTCATCAGGTCAACAATCTTGTGAATTTTTTCCTCAATTTGGCGATCCTTGGCTTGCAACTGGCGGGTCCCATCTTCAACTGCCCTGAGTTTGTCTGATTTTATTCTGGAGCGATTGGCCAAGGTCTGTATGATAGAAAAAAGTAGTCCACATCAGTAACCAGTCAGCAGAAATAGATATTTTAAGTGTAAGATACTTACCGTGGAGAATTTGTACAATTCTTTAAAAGTATTCTGGAACTCTGTCAAAGTTGCTGACGACAACATGGGGTCTTCAATGAGGTCAGTCGGGATGGCATATTGCCACTTCGGGGGAGTCACCAAAATACCCTCTCCGCAACGCCTTGATCTTCAGGAGCAGTCCGCTGCTGCGGGTTACCTATCACATTACTACTAGTAAGCGGGCATGCATCAAGCAGAATAATACTCATAGGAGGAGGTGTTACAATGGGCTCACCTGCTCATATTTCCGGGGACGCATCCTGGCCTTCAGGCTCTGTATCAGCGGTAGCCTCAGCTTCAGCTTTAGGCCTGCCAGCTCCAGCGTCAGCAGGAGCCGAGGAGTCGGGCGGCACCGATGACCCGAGGGTAGCCATGGCCATTGGCTCTACAACGACTTCCATAACACCAAATGCTTTTCCTAGCTCAGGGGCTGGAGTCACCATGGCATCGCCAGGTTGCTCCAACCCCAGAGCAGAGGACGGCCTACAAAAAGAAACAACAATAAGAGTGCTTACAAGGAACCTACAACTATACAAGCGCAAAAGTACTCGGACACTTACAATGTGGATTTCTTTACATGCAATTTCTTCTGTTTTAGTGCCTTAGGCGCTAGAGTAGCATCTAAAGCACCTATCGCCGCTGACTTGCCAGCCACAGGCGGAGTTTGCCTCGGTGAGGCAATAGCGACAGTCACCAAGGGTAGTGCTTGTCCTAGCATCGTTGTAGCAATACCTGTTGATGGGTCCACTGTGACGAAGGGTACATCTTGCTCCTTCACAGTATCATCCCCGACAGCTTCCTCGACCATCAGCTTGGCATGCTTTTGGTTTGGGGAGCTAGGATGAAGAATCAAGAAAAAGGAGAAAATTAAATAAAGACCATCAACAGCAGACAACAAAAAGCACTCGCAAGACCAAGTCAGGCACTTACCTTGGTGTTTCGTCTTCATTACCACCCGATATAGCGCTAGCCTTGCGTTTTCTGGTGGTGGTCCTCAACCCCTTCAGGTGACTAGGCAAAGAATCGCCACCAAAAGAGCTTTGGCCCTCCTGGGAGGTCTTCGCTTTCTTTATCTTCATCACATCCACTAAGGTGCGGTCGTCATCAGTGCCCTCGTCGTCTTCCTCGCTTACAGAAACAACAGGGGGTCGAGACGGCATCAGGTGGCTCGGACGTTCAATGTCCGGCATCGGAGGCATACTCCTATGTACATTTATATCATCCTGCAATGGGATTTAAGGATATGTTAGTACAAAATTACAATAAAGGACACCAGAAGTACTCAACAGAATGATACGACTACTTACCCCTACCGGTTTGCGAGGATTCTTCGCCGAGTACAAGCTCGACACATATGGGACAGTTTCAGCGCCCATGAGCACCCGGCTTGCTCACAGCAAGGCTTCACCTTTTTCAATACACTCTGCAGAAAAGTGAGACGGATCTAAGATTCCTAGGTATTCGAAGCCAAAGCATGTGCGCTTCTGCAATGGCTGGATCCGCCTGCCTAGCCATGTGTACATCATTGATAGCCCAGTAACTCCTGCATCTCTGTGCTTCTTAATCATTCCGAGCATATCCTCAATTTGGCTCATGTCACGGCATGGCATCGTCCACTCGCCGCGGATCCTGAGTGCCCCAGCGGTCCTTTCGGGAGTGGGGGCTGATGGTTTCCAATGTAGAACCACCACTCCCTCCACCCAGACAAACTAGTCGGGAATTTGTAGGTGATTTTTCCATCCCCTGCCTCAATCGGAACCCGGCACCACCAACTTCATACATGGTACTCTCGTTGGGTTGTGGCTTGAGATGGAAAAGGTACTAGAAGAGATCAAAATGGGGTTCTATCCCTAGGAAAGCTTCGCAGAAATGAACAAAGATGGCAATGTGAAGAATTGAGTTAGGGTTGAGATGGTGAAGCTGAATGCCATAATAGAAAAGAAGGCCACGGAAGAAATCAGAAGTCGGAAGGGTCAGAACGCGTTGAACAAAATACTGGAATAAAACTATTTCTTCAGCCCCTTCATATGGTCTCTTATCACCAGTGGCAGCTGCCACTGGATGATTTCCTTGGGCTGAAGAAGGCCCTCATCTACAAGTGCCTTGAGGTCGGCCTCAGAACACTTACTTGCTCTCCAACCGTCGCCTGCGGTAGCGACGGCCTTAGAATCTTTTCCCTTCGCCTTGGAGCCCTTCTTGCTAGCCATCCTTGAAGTCATGAGTCGCTTCTCTCGCATGCACTCGGGGCTTAAGGAGAAGGCGCGAGATGCAAGCAAGGAGGGTGAAGATGCGAGGAAGAAGAAGATGGAACTGGGCTACACCTAGATCTAATTCCAGATCCGGCGGCGGCTGCGAAACAAAGGAAGATGAAGGGTTTTCACTGTGTGGGAATGACTGAAAGGGTAAATTAACCCTAAGTGATCGCGCAGTTAAAAAACCAGTGGGGAACCCAGTTTTAATGTGCAGAAGTTGAAGAGTTTTTATAGAAAATAATTTATTTTGAGAGGTAATTTAGGATATTTGGGGAAGTTATTTCATTAACCATTTTTTCAGTCCGAAAAAGGAGTTTTTTTGAATTTTGTTCCAATTTCTCCTATTTCTATCATCATCACAAATATATAACATACACTGCAACGTATGCCACGTTCATTTGGATCCTTTTTTTCAAATTTTTTAGGAAATTGGATTCAAGGCTCGGGGGCTGCGGGATACATATCATCAATGGCTTATTTTTAAAAAAACTCTTTGGAAGATAAAGAAAGAAGATTCAAGACTAATTTGACCCTCAGCCTGATTCTTCTATTCAACCTAAGGCTCAGGGACTACTCCATATGGAGTGTGATTTTCATCGCATCCCAAATAAAAGAAGACTTAAAACTACTCGGGGCATGAGCAGCTCACAGCCTCGAAGCAGCCAAGGAAGTACTCGAAAGATACCTCCAAGATGAAGTTTCAAAAGAACTCGAGAATGACTTCAGAAGTACTCGGAAGCCTACAGTACTTGGCTACGAAGACCTCGGGGGCTTGTCAGACCCAGAGCTATGGGACTGCGCACATAGCATAGAATATTCTGGAATAAGGGATGGGGCATATCCCATACCTTATGTCTGTTGTAACTACTTGTATGCGAGTAGGATTAGTTGAAACAGAAGGAAACTACCCGAGTAGTACTCGGATAGGACTCCTAAGCTAGTATCAGGCTAGGATTCCATGTAACCCTGTCACCCCATACTATATAAGGGCAGGCAGGGAACCCCTCCAAACAATCATCATCCAAGGCAATACAAACCACCATACAAGACGTAGGGTATTACGCACATCGTGGCCCGAACCTGTCTAAACCTAGTGTTGCTTGCACCTTCGAGTTCCTAATCTCAGCGACATCCTGCCTACAAGTCTACTACCTTAGGGTATACCTAGGTAGGCTTGCCGGTAAAACACCAACAGGTAGGGAAAAGAGGACCATAGCAATGCAAAAGGTGCTTTCAGTTTAGATATATAGAGAAGGGTTGTACTACTCTACTCAAGCTGAATTAGAACAAGAGCTTCTACCACGGCGTCTGGAAAAACCAAAAAGATAAAGATATTGTAGTATATCATTCCTCGTGTGTAATGAATATGTTCCCTGCCTAATCCATGTTGTGCTACTAGGAAATCTAAATCTGATTGTTGAAGTCTTCATAATTGATGCTGAGCCATCCCAAAATATTGCTGATCTAAAATTGACGTGCAGTCCAGGTTAACAACAAGAAGCATGTCTTCTCTTTCTCCATATATAACCTAGGTCCTACAACAAGGAGGATGGCATCCATCTCACGTGGAGGAATTAACAGGCTAGAAATACTAGCTATCTTACTCTAATTTGAGTGTGAACATGGCCGTGCAAGTGTGGTATTTTGTGCAACCCTATGTGTGTACCTATGACACTGTTGTGCAACACTTTTGTGATATTATGCAATAATTTTTTGTGAGATTGTAGTACTTATATGGTGAACTTGAAAGAATTAGTTGTATGGTACAATTATAGTACTGAAATGGCACCAACATTGTGTTATATACTATTTAAAAGGTATCTTATATGTTGCAAAGATGTGTTATATATACAAAAATCTTGTTGTATGTGTCCTCTTATATCCTCTCAAAATATTGTTAAAATGGGGGCTGGAGTACTGTTATACTGCTGCTCAAATCATTTTATCAGTTGAGTTCACATAAATGCTAAGCAGCTAAGAATTGCCGTCTTTTAATGGTACATGTCTAAAATTGATTCTTTTAACGGTATATATCCAAATGTTGGCTCTTCAGCGATCTAAGCATCTCAGCTGGTAAGATTTCTTGTGGTGAAACTTGTCCACCCCGATTCAAATCCTCGACTCAACACAGATGCCCGGCGCTATTCTTTTTAGGTGACATGCCCGTTCATAGCAAAACGCATGTGATAACTTTGTCAATCTCGTAGAGGTGAGTGTGCATGCGTATATGTAAGTGTTATGTATGTACTGTGTTTCGAGCGCATGTGGTGACTTCATTAATCTTATAGAGCGTACTCCATCCGTCCTGAAATAAGGCATTATAGAACTTTTTAATAAGTATTAAAAAAATTATTTATTTTTTTTGACTCTAAGCTGCATACTTACATTTTCTATTCCTTTCTCCCCTGCTTGATTCCCTGCTTGATTTTAGGAACAACTTTAATTATATCTAATAAACTAAGAGTATTCGGAGGGTATATGCGTCTTTTGTTCTCACCCTTAGAATTGCTAGTTTATATTATAGGACGGGAGTATAGGTAAGCGTCGCGTGGGTATATACAGTGTTTCCGAAAAAAAATGGCTCTTTAATAGTACAGTTCCAATCTTACCTATATCCGGTTTATGCCCGTGCTCCATCCGGTGGGGTTGCGTCTGGGGGCTTGCGTACTTGCGTGATTGCTTCTGGTCGGCCCGGGTTCCAAATCCGAATCCTCACCCTCTTGTTAGGAGGGGAGGAAGCAAACGGCGGCGGAGATGGTGGGCCCAGGAGAAGCGCTCGCCGCGGCCCCGCGCCACCACCATCACCGCCTCCTCCTCCTCATGCTCTGCTTCCTCGCAGGGGGCGCCCGCGCCTCCCCCGCCACCGATGCGCTGCGCCACGCCTCCCTGCGCGCTGCCGCCGGCGGCCTCTGCCAGCAGCTGCTCCTGCCGCAGGGTTACCCATGCACCGAGCACACTGTACGTACGTCATTCCCGCTGCCCATTCTTGATTTGTTTGTTTTCTTTGCTGCCGAGAACTGGTTCTTTGGTGCTTTGCTGTTCGGGACCGAATCGTTAGTATCCCAACCAGGATCGCTTGATTGCGCATGACTAGGTGAGGATTGATTTCAGCGAGGCAAGGCATCGAGTGTTTCTTGTCTCTGTACCTACCAAAGCCCAACGCGGGGACTGAAATGGTGTTTCAATCGCCAACCGAAATGGTGGTCTTGTATCTATTGCTGAATAGTCAATCGGCCCAACCAGACAAGGGGATGGAAGAATCAAATTTGATCCAATTCCAATTGCCGTTCCCGTACAACCACCGGACTCTGTCTGCGGTCCCTTCCCCAGAAACGGAACGCAAGGCGTGTGTCAATAGGATAAGTTAATGGGTTCCATTAGTAGCTTATCTACACTAATCAGAGCAAAGGACAAGTTTATTTAGTAAGAAGTCCATAGTTGCTTTCCACTTTTCTAATCTAATTGTCGAGGCCCAGTTTCAGCCTTTCAGGGGACAAGAGGCTTGTGATCACAACAACTGGGCGGCAACAAGTCTCTGAGACTTGGTTTGCATCTGCATTCTTTGAACCGTGAACCAAATGCTGCTCACATTCCTCTCCTATGACCTCGCACGTGTGCTCTTCTATATTCCCTGTTGGGTCATATGCCTTCGATGGTTTCATGCTGCCTGTTCACTCTTTAAGCTTCTTTACTAGCAGTTTACCAGTGCCAACTAAAGGGTTCATTACTCTAGTAATATTACAGGATAAAGGCATAGGCATCCCATAGTAATTACTAAACATCTTGGACCATTTTCTGATGTTAGCTGCAAGCCTATTTTCTTCTTAACAATTGTTTTTTTTTCTCTCTTAAGGGGAAAGCAGCTGGACCTTTATCTTGTATCTCATGCAAACTTGTACTTGATCAGAACTAACAGATTATTATTAAGACTTAGCTTGATTTTTCTTGGAAGAAACTTGCCAAGAACCTTAATCTTATGACTGTCTTCTTGCCTTCTGTGTTTTTCTGCCATTCCTATTTAAGTTCATTGAGTAAGGAGTCTTTCCTGCGACTGAAATTTTCCGTTACAAATTTTTTTAAGTTTGTTGTTGCTCTTTTCTATTCTCAAGGATGCTAACTTGGCTTTTTTGCAGGTTCAAACGGATGATGGCTTCCTTTTGTCTGTTCAACATATTCCGCATGGCAAAAATAGAGTAGCAGATAATGCTGGACCTCCAGTTTTTCTTCAGCATGGTCTTTTTCAGGTTTCTCCTTGTTACAGCTATATACATTGTTTTTTGGATATAGACCTTATCATAAGATTGTGGTCACCCTGACATATCTGGATATTTCTTTGGATAATGTAGTTTTTAGCTTCAGTTATGTTATGACATTATCTTTGCTTTCCTGCTATCATTCTATTCTCAAATTGTGTTACTTTATCCAAATCCTGGACAGGGTGGAGACACGTGGTTCATAAACTCCAATGAACAGTCGCTTGGATATATCCTTGCTGATAATGGTTTTGATGTTTGGATTGGAAATGTCCGTGGTACACGTTGGAGTAAAGGCCATTCTACTCTCTCTGTTCATGACAAGGTGAATGTACTCCGTAGGGAGTTACATTGTAAACTCTCCATAAACAAAGAACATAAATACAAAACTTCCTGACATCTCCAATCATTGAACTGCATGCTAGCAAAACATGATGGGAATGGGACTATGTTGGAAGATGAAGCCACTAAAGAAAAATAGATCTTGTGCGTTTATAATTTTGATGGGATCAATGTTTTCTAGTCGCCTGATTAATCGTGATTAGTCGGGCTTATCGCTCCCTTGCTACTGATAAGGGCTAGCGACTAGGTCTGAGCGACTAGAAACCTAGTCGTCCGGTTAGTCGTCGACTAACCGTGATTAGTCGTCCGATTAGGCTTGAAAACGATCAGATTTGAGAGTCTGATCATGGGCCTCGGCAAGTGGGTGGTGGGCTACTGGGCTGGCAGTTAGGCCTATTAGGTTTTGGGTATATATCTAACAGTTGCAGGTGCTGCCAAGCCACCTCACCCCAAAACGCCCGCCAGAACAAACGCGCGGACACGCCCGCCCGCCCGCCCGCCCAAAGGCGCGCCTGCTGGTGCATCTAGTCACCCAGGAGCACGCCGCCGCCAAGGAAACGCCCATGAGCTCCATGGCTCCCCGCTGCCAAGGAGCTCCATGCCTCCCCGCTGCCAGGAGATACCCGCTGCCTAGGAGCTCCTGCCGAAATTTGTGGTGTTAATGCTTGCTATATACTATGTACTGTGTAGTATACATATCATATCGGTCCTGGATGTACAGGACGACTAGGCTCGACTAAGCTCAACTAATCAGCCTAATCGACAACTAATCTCGACTAATCACCTTATCGGTGCCATGGCGACTAGGTTTGATTAGACGACTGTACAACATTGGATGGGATTGTATATAATGCCTGTCAAGTGCCTATGGTGCTTTAAGCAACAACCATGAAGCATGAAGTGCTTTCTAACTGATCATATCTATGATTTTTGTATGATCTTACTGAATTCTGTGGTATCTTTTGCAGCTTTTCTGGGATTGGAGTTGGCAAGACCTTGCTGAATATGATCTTCTGGCAATGCTAAGCTATGTATATACAGTTGCACGGTCTAAAATTTTATACGTGGGACATTCACAGGTATACCTGCTACTGGGTTTGACTTGAGTCAAACTATTACCGTTATATTACTAACAAGCATATGGTTTTTGTAGGGAACTATTATGGGTCTGGCTGCATTTACAAATCCTGAAATAGTAAAGATGATTAGCTCTGCTGCACTTCTTTGCCCCATTTCTTACCTTGATCACGTCAGTGCTAGTTTTGTTCTTAGAGCAGTTGCCATGCATCTTGACCAGGTTATATACTATGCTCCATAGAAATCCACCAAGTGTATGCCAGTAACTTCTGAAGTCTGAACTGACTTAAGGTGCCCTTTCCACAGATGCTTATTACTATGGGTATCCATCAGTTGAACTTCCGGAGGTATGGCACTTCTTTACCTGATTTCTCCTTTTCGCTTGGGTGTGATCATAATTGTATTTAACTGATTCCATGAGCAGCGAAATGGGTGTACAAATATTAGATTCTTTGTGCGATGCTGAACGTCTGGACTGCGACAATATGTTATCTTCAATAACAGGTTTGCATTGTCCAATAAATTTCTTATTTGCTACTTGAGATCTTAATTGCATTGATTGAGAAGCCTAGTATATATGGTCCGAAGATAAGTTATGCTTGGTAGAATAGCAGAATGTTGGCGTTCCCACTATATCAAAAAACCAGAACATTATGTGTTATAAGGTAAGATGATAGGAGCATCGAAATATTAGCATAACCTGTTGGTGAACCTTATGAAAGACAATATAAAGATGTTTTGCACCATCACCTAAATACCAAACCTGGTCATCTGTGGCATTTAAGCTTAATTTTTTACCATCCCACTTCTCTACATTGCTGCTATGATAAACCTCAGCCTTAAGAGTGGAAAATTCATTAGAAGGTTTGAGAGGCATTATGAGAGGGGTGAGGTAAGCAAGGAAGTATTTGATGGCTTCTGTTATACAGATATAAGCATTACAACAATGAATGACTGCCATTTTGATCGAGTTTATGATCCATACTGCAGTGTTTAAAGGATACACTTCTACATGTATCAGAAGATGGGCTGTATGTGTAATCGAGTTATGATCCATACTGCAGTGTGATTCTGAGTTCGACCGTGTCCCTGTGTTTTTGCTCCCAGCAGATGCACAAGGATCCTTTCAACTTAGTTTCACCTTTTGATAAATTCTACATATGTAGTCCTACAGGTTGTTTCTGGAACAGCCAGGCAATTCATATACATAATAGCCTATGCCTCTTGACTTGTCTGACTCGAGGAACATTAGTTAAGCAGCATGTTCTCATTCTTCCCTAAAAATGCCACTTAGTGTTCTCTCTCACACATTCACCTCTAGTCACTTTTCATGGAGTCATGCAGCTTTACCCTGCATAGGAAGCAAGAATCAAGTTCACATATTGATGGCTCGTCTCACAAAAAAAATGGAGAGTTAGCCCAGTACTTACTCGGTAAATTCATGAGATGAGACCATCATGCTACTTCTTGTACCATTGCGGGCGTAGGCTGTGCGGTAAAGTTGATGTACTTCAGCATGGTGTCATGCACACCTCTTGACTCTTGTACTTTAGACACCCAGCCATAATTCAGGGAGTGTTGGTGAGAGCAAAGGAACAATAGTTTTTCCTTTCTTAGGAGGGGCTGTTCTTTATGCAGTTGGTGGCCTTTTTTGCTGAATGAACAATTCTTACATGTGGAAAGTGCTGAAAGCTATCTATATAGTGACATTTCGTCAGTAAGTGGCTAGTTTACTGAGCAAAAGATTGAAATAATTTCCTAGTAAGCTCTTCAGTGTGATAAAACAAAGGACTGATTCGTTCAAGAAAAAAAACAAAGGACTGATTTTGGATCACACATTAGGTTGCACCATAGCACATATCAGTTTCGTATGGAAAAAACGTCATAATTTTAAGGGTTAATTTGATATGTGCCATTACAATTACTGTAGTTCGGAGATATTGCATTACTATTCATCATATCGTAAATGTGCCATTATAATTTTACATTTCTTGAAGATATGCCATTACTGACCCCTTCGGTGTGTTTATAAAGATATTTGGACCAAAATGCCCTCTTCTTATTCTTCTAATCACGTTGCTCTGCTCCTCCCCAAAACTGCCGAGACCCACCGCACAGAATCCGTGTGCTCCACTCCACCGCTCCTTGATTCCACCCATCATTAGCTGCGTCACACACTCCTGCCCCTCTACAAGCAAATCTAAGCCCCCTCCGTCACCTCTCCACCGGGAATTGAATGATTTCCGGCCGCCATTGCCGCAGCCCAAGCTTCGCTACCAACCTCAATCCCGCCGGCGAATCTCCAAGGATTTCGAATCGCCTCCATCCATACCCGCCCTACGTTCCCAGCTCCACCATCAACCCCTCCACACCGGGCCACAAGCACCACCTCGCCGGGAATCGCTGGTTTTCCACCAGCCATGCTTGCTACCGCCGCCATCGACGCATCCACACCGATGAGCACCCTCCGGCCCTCCCCTTCGCTCGAAGACCCTTCAAACCAGGTGTGCAAGAGGCTCCTTGGCCCTCAGCGCTCTGCACCGTTCCCTTCGCGCCGTGCCGCGCGCGATGCACCCGCGGTGGCGGCGCTGGCCGCCTGGCTCGTGGTCGACAACACCACGAAGGCTAGTGACAGCATTGAGGCCATCCTCTCCTCTCCGTCGCCGTCCTCCATTGGAAATGGTAGCGCGGGCCACGACTGCGAGCCACAGCAGCGCGCCGGCATTGAGGGTGGTGCCGAGCTTGCCCTTCGCTCTGCTATTGGTGGAGCCGTGGAGGAGCAGTGCCTTGGCCCCGGAAAGGAGAGGGAGGGGCAGGCGCGGTGGCACGAGAGGGGAGTTTGAGACGCCGCCGGGAACGCGAAGAGGAGGCGGCAACGCGTGCGGCCGGGGGGCAGGGAGCGGGGATGCGCGCGGGGCACGGAGGAGCGCAGCCGCAAGAGGGAGGGAGCGCCCAGGCGGGCGGGGGGCGCTCCCCTCCGCGAGAGCTAGCAATCGGGCGGCAATCGGAGAGCTGGACGCCATGGAGAGAGAGGAAGGAGGGAGGGGATGAGAGGAAGAAGGCAGGGGGTATTTTGGTCCATAAATTTTAAGAAACACGTCAAAGGGGTAAGTAGGGGTAAGTAGTGGTAAAATTGTAATGGCACGTTTGCAATATGATGAAAAGTAATGGCAAATCTCTGAACTCGAACAATTGTAATGGCACATATCCAATTAACCCTAATTTTAAAATAGATATTTCTAAGAACAATACTTGTTCTTCAATAGTAGTGGCGTTTGTATGGTACAACAAACGAACAATTGCTTTTTTTAGCATTTCATATACGTGGCACACAAATTAACATCTTGAAAGAAAATCAACTGTCTAATATTTTAATTTGTCTGTATTGGAAGGCTACATCAATGCTATCGCCCATGCAGAGACCCAAATTGGTCATGCTGCAATGAATGTTAATGGATGAATGAAATCAAAACATTTTAGTATGGTTGCTTATGTGATGTGGCATATTTTGGCTGATCTATGATTTCCAATATAATTTACACCCTTTATTTTAGGTCAAAACTGTTGCTTCAATTCATCACGGATTGACTATTATTTGGAGTATGAACCCCATCCATCATCAACAAAAAATCTGCGTCATCTTTTCCAGAGTATGTTGTTTTCTCTCGTCTAATTCTTAAATTGGTAATGCAGATTGCTGTTTCTGCAAATCATGTATCACAATCAGTGCAGGATAGTCGGATTTGTTATTTGTTAGTGCTACTGGAGTGTGTTATTGTTTACGATTCATTCTAACTCAAATTGTTTCGTTGCTTCATCATGCAGTGATTAGGAAAGGCACATTTGCAAAATATGACTATGGATGGGTCGGTAATCTAGCGCGCTATGGCCAGCTGCACCCTCCCCCAATCCATCTAAGCAGCATTCCAGAATCACTGCCATTATGGATGGGATATGGAGGTCTTGATGCACTGGCCGATGTCACAGATGTTGAACACACCATCAAACAATTGAGGTCCACGCCAGAACTGTTGTACATTGGTGACTATGGTCACATTGATTTCATCATGAGCGTGAGTGCAAAAGACGATGTTTATGTCGACTTAATGAGGTTTCTCAGGGACCAGCAAGGAGTGCACAGCAGCTATTAGGACGCACGCCTTTACATCTTTACACTGACAGTACGACCATGTAAATGTGTATATATGCTAGCTTGTACCAACGGCAAGCCCAAACAATCAGTTAAATTGCTCTTGTATACTTATCATCAAAAACAAATTTGCTCGTGTATGGTGTGGATTGCTACTGCGATCCGGGTACAGTACATGTACTGGTGTATGTAAAAAAAAGTGTAGCACAAGCAATTTGGCTTATTTTGCACCAATTGTGTGCTTGCATCCGGCAAGCAAATCGAGCTGTAAGTATGTAATGCTGTTTTTTTTTTTGACCTGGGAGTCATGTTATTGCACTGACTTTGTTAGAAAGCAAACACCAGAACTTGTTGCACTCCAAACTGGCCTGCTACAGCCTATTTCCAATTTCCATTTCTAGTTGATTGGCTGGGCCTAATCTGACGGTTTGTTTGGCAAGGCCCAAACCCGGCCTGTACATCCAACGGCTAGGAGCCTAGGAGGACAAACCGAAGGTCGGGAGAAACCGACCGAAGGCTCAATGGCGACGAGGACGGCGGTGCTCCTCTTCCGGCGCCGGGCCGCCGCGGCCGCTCCAAAGCCGCTACAACAGTACGTCGCCGGTCTATCCACCGCAGCGGGACGCGATGTTCTAGACGACGGCGGTCGCAGTGGCGGTTGGGAGGGGAACAGGAAGCAGTGGGTGGAGCTCCCTCCCTTCGCACCGCTCGATGCCAACGCCGCCGCGCAAGCCATTTCCCGAGGGGGTGGAGGAGAAGGTGCTTGCTCCAACGCCACGGCGATCAGGTGGGTCCGGCGCTGCTGCCCGCACATGCCGGCGTCGCTGGTGCAGAAGCTGTTCCGTCTCCGTAAGGTGCGCCGACCACATGCTCGACCAAATGCTACACTGCCCGTACTCCTCCCTTGCAGTTAGTTCGCATATGTTGGAAAGGAAAACATGATAAACTTCGTGTTCGTCTTGTGATCTTCCATAATTAGTTAATCTTCATCCTTGTGGATGATGCATCTCTAGTTGATTTACATTTCAGCATGTGCAAAAGAATTCTAAAACGTTTGTACGAAGGAATATGTATGAGCATGTGTACCAAAAAGACTTACTTAGGTCAAGTCATCTCACTTTGGATGCAAATTTAGCCCTCATGCACAACTTCCCCTCGGTAGTATGCTCACGTGATAATGTTCGAAAGAGGAACATTAACAATAGAAGACCAATGAAAAAATCATAGAGGTAGGTATTTACTTATAAAAGTTCCAAATCTATTCACGAATATTCCAAAACTTGTCACTCTTGGGCAGTGTAAGCGTGAGGTGTACTTTGTAGGGAATTGGATCCCACGTCTCTAGCCCCCCCCCCCCCCCCCCCCCCCCCCCACCACCCAAAAAAAAAGTGCTGCTCCAAGAAGTTACAGTTTATTCTCTGATAAGATATTTCTTGTGCTGTCTATTCACTATTGCAGGTTAAGAGGAATCTTCTGACTGCTGATACCTCTTCAACAGATGGCATTACTGAGCAACTCCGGTTGAGAAGGGTAACGAATGACATGAGTTAATCAGAAATACCTGACAGTCTGAGTTTTAATTTTTCCCTTTAGATGCTTTTCCTTTACAATTTGTGTAGTTTGGAAATTGGCATACATCATATATTTGCTTTGCATATGCACAATTTTGAGAAAATATGTGAATAATAATGTTTTCTGAAAGAAATTAAATATGTTCTTGAGTGAGGTATAGCTTTATGGTGTGTGCTTCTGCAATGGCCTCTTAAAAACATTTACGATCTTAAATCAAAGTAGCTAACATTAAGGTGGAGCAATCTGTGTTCCTTATACACAAACTCCTACTACTCACGTAAAAATGGTGATAAAATAAAAGATTTGCCTTGGTGCAATATATAAACCTATATGTATACATAATAGTCAGTTTGATTTAGGGCCAGTTTGTGGTTGTTGTGCTGTGCTGCTCAAGGATGGTAATTTAACTAATGCTAGTAAGTTTTTTCTGCTATGGATCCTAAAATGATGCTCATAATCAACTCTCGCGTCCAATCTGGAAAGAAATAAATGCTTTTGAAAAAGACACCACAATGCCAAACGGATCCTCAATTTTAGGTTGGTACACAGAGTTACTCCACTAAGTATTGAATTTTGTGGACTTTGCACCATCCTTTGCCCTTGAGAATTTGATACTCGGATGTGTCACAGGCATTTGGTTTATGGGCCTACATATTAGTGAAATAGAGGATTAACAGATCCTTTGCTCTTTAGTTATGGCCTGTGATATTACTGTTGCTTAAATGAGAAACTTGGTAGCTTGTGATTATGGTTTATAATTTATATGACTAGAACATTCAGCGCGCTTCACGCCCTATCGTTTCAACAATCAAATATAAGTATTAGACAGCTAAATTTACGTAAGTCAATGAAAGGAGTCAATGGAAGGCAACAATCGCTTGTTCTATCTATTTCAGATGATAGATGCATTTACATGAAAAGTCGATCACAAAATCATAGTATATGCTAAAAAAAACATCATCAATAATACTTGTTCTATCCATTAGGACTCTTGTTCGGCATCTCAATCGTAAAACACCCGATGAACAAACTGTCTATCATCAAACACCCATTGCCAAATACAAAGTGGGCATATACCTGGACAACAAGTACCAAGTGATTGAGTCCCTTGAGGTTCATAACTCCGGCGTGCTGGGAGCAGCACGGTCTTCCGACTGAGTCCCTTGAGGTTCATGACTCCGGCGTGCTGGGAGCAGCACGGTCTTCCGACCGTCAGTCATCTGGCAGATGTTGCCGTTGGCCACTGCCGCCGCCACCCACCACGGTCCTGACGGCGCCCTCAAGAAGTAGAGCAAAGGGACGATGGGTGGTGCTAGCTTGAGCGGCGACGGGTGGGACGACGACCTCTTCCTCAGCGTGGCTCCGTTGCCCACAGCGAATCTGAGCAGCGATAGAAATTCGAGTGATGGGAAAGAGTAGAAAGAGGGAGCAGCCGGGTGAGAGAGAAACGGAGGAGAAGGCGATGGACGGGAAGAGATAGGGTGGGGCCTACCACATTCCTCCTGAGGTGCGGGCCAGCAGCTGCAGCCCCGCCCTTCCCAGGGGACTTCTATTCTCAGCCTCCGCGATCGGCTGCTATGCTATCACAGAACATGTGTCCCACCACTATTGCATGCACATCCCATGTACTGCAGGAGCAACTAGTGTTTAAAAAATAAATATTGTTTGAAAACAAATAAAAATGTTCAACAGAAAAAATGTTCCGAATGTATTCCATAAAAAATAGAAGTTGGTTCGAAAATAAAAAAATGTTCCATAATATTTCAGAAAATAAAATTGCTTTGGAACAAACAAAAATGTTTTAGAAAAAATATCATCTAAATATAGGCAAGTGTGGTCTAGTTTTAAAGATCTCAACGTAGAAACGCAACGGTGCAATCGAAATTTAATTTGGATAACTGGTTTGTGAAATAGAGCATTTTTTTGTTTGGATGTATGCATTGCACGGAAATCGAGGCTGGTGAGCTGCAGCAAATCCCTCTCCCACGCTCTCCCGCGGCCACTCTCACGTGCTGATGGACATGTGTCCATTTCCACCCGGGAAGTGCGGAGAGGAGAGGAAACCAGGGCATCTTTTAATCACTCCGATGCAATAGCAATCACTGACCAAATAATGACTTGGACTGGTGGTATCAGCACCAAAGTCAACATAATGCTTCGGTTTTCAGAAACATTCATTTGTATTTTAGCAGTTATCACTTTATCAGGACTATCTACTTCACATTTTCTTCATTATTTGCGGAAGTTTGTGGAGCAACAAATCTTTCTCATTGTTTTCTCTTTTTTTCTTTCATTCCTGCAATTTGTATCTCCACTATTTTTTCATGCAACCATACTGTTCGCCTAATAAGTGATATCGCAATGTCTAGTTCTATTACGCTACATCCTGCACACATGTGTCATGCTTTGATATAGTTTTTATGGTCTATTGCCAAAGGGAAAAAAAGTGGCATGGATGAAGAACAGCCAATGATATTATAAAGCGAGACAAAGTTTAGTTGTAGCCTAATGAGGTCATAGATCACAATGTTTTAACTAGTAACTAGTCCTCTCTTGCAGTATGTGACCTTGTTTTAATTGTTTGAAAGGTTTCAGCGAAAGATGAACTTGTGCCTGGTGATATTCTCTTTCTACCAGTTAACATTCAAGAATCTTCTGTTGCTGAGAAGACCAAGAAATTCGGTAGCAAGAATGAGATTGACTTTATACGCAGCCTTGAGATCTACAAGGTGTAAATTTGTATTTATTTTCTTAAAGATATGTTAATTTGATTGGATGGTAAATGATCTTATTGGCATCTGTAATTTTTTCAGGATAGGAACATCATGGTGCTCAATAAACCACCTGGAATGCCAGTGCAAGTAGATAATTCTATTTCCTTCTGCTGCAGCTTCAGAAAATTTACAGCGCCTATCTAAAACCTTTTTGCTTCTTGATTCTGAAGGGTGGTGTTGGCATAAAAAACAGTATTGATATGCTGTCCCTGATGTTTGAGGACGGTTCTTCTGAAGCACCTCGACTGGTGAGTTTTGTACGTTGCAATGCTACTTACTTGCAGTGACCTTGGTACATGTATATTATTATGCAAACCTGCTGTATCATCTTAACTAAAAAGAACTGTTACTTCCTTCAATGAGATAGAAGGGTTAACTGCAATATGCATTGAAGAGCTTCCGGCTCTTTTTTGTACCTTTATAAAAGGAGTTTGCAGAATTTGAAGATCCAAATAGAATAAGATGTCTAATAGTATTAATCCTCATCTTAAAGTCACTAACAAGAACACAACACAACTTTTTTTTTTGAAAAAACAATAGCTGTGTTTTTAGGTGATAATTTGCATAATATTAAAAAAACAAAGCGATTGTTTTTCAAAAAAAAAATGCACAATATTACTTTTGGAAAATGGAGCATAATAACTGCCAAGAAAATTGTCATTCCAATATTTGTTTAGGTCCCTCCATTCTAGGGCTAGATATCAAGGATGTTAACCTGCTCTCCATCTGAAGGTTGTCAACCTGCATAAGCACTTAAGGTGTGGTGATTGATAATAGTGTAGACGAAATGTAGCAGCCATTTGGCTATCATCTCTTTCAACAGTGCACAAATCTGTGCTAGAGAAAAATTCATTATTGTTGAGTGCATTTGTATGAGGCATTAAATGTCATGTACTAGAGGAGTTAATTGGGGTTAGTGCTAAGTCCTGTAATCATGTTGGAGCCTGCTGTAAGGGTCACAAGCATGGGATGACATGTGGACTCAGCCAGGGCTACGAGAGTGGCGTTGTTATATAAGGCACAAGCTGTAGATGATGAACAGAACTGAAATTATCTGTCATTTGCCCTTGTCCATTCTTCTCCACCCATGAGGCCATGACTTTCTACTTCCTGATTCCTCTTTATGATCCTACCCCAAATCCATGCTGTTCCCAGTTTACGCTCTAGAGTCCATCTCTTGTGACATTAAACTGTACTAAAGGAATGGTCTCTCTGTGGCCTGTGAACTTTTTGACAATTCCACATGCCATTACTGTGAGTGAGAAAAAAGGCTATTCTGGTAGGCATCTTAAGAAGCTACTACTGATTAGGCAGTGTTGTGTATTGTAAGCTATGTTTGATTTAAAGAAACTGAGGACGGCATGAATTTTTCCAGGTAGAGTGGTAGATCGGTCTTAAATTAGTGAATGCTATATTGTTTCAAACTGGCAATATTTTAATACTCTGTATTGTAGTGTTAAGTAGCATGTTTTCTGAGATTATTCAAGCTGTTGCTCAGCAAGTTGGCATTATGTTGGTGCCATTTCTATAAACAACTTGTTTGTTAGGGCAGCTCCAGTGCCGCGTCGATTTCTGCAGAGCGAAGAAGTCGAACGAAACTTTGGTTCGTTACCTGCTGTGTACACATCGATTCCCCTGGTCCTAAACTGATTTATGGGGCCCGCATGGTGATTAAAGAAATAAAAAAGGAGCAGCATTCTCTACCCTCTGAGCTGAACCCAGGAGACATCCACTTGCCTTCCACGTATGAGTTACTGCCTGCTGCTGATCTTTTTATTGTCCATGGTTCGACTTGTCTGCAGAGGTCAATTGTAAAAAGATACCCGCACGGTTCGGCTGCTGCAGTGTATAAATCGAATGCTACTTCGCTCTCTGTTCGATTTGGATCAACGCTGGAGCTGCCCTTAGTTTATGCATGACTTGCCTTTTTCTTAATTTTCTTGATTCTTTTACTTCACAAGGTCCACAGGCTTGATAGGGATTGCAGTGGTGTCCTTGTTCTGGGAAGAAACCAACTTAGCACTTCCATTATGCATGCTATATTCCGTGAGAAAACTGCTGATGCTGTAGCTAATGTAAGTTAAAACATAATTCCTTAAAATATTATTACTTAACATTGCACCATTTTGTTTTATCATGCAACAGCAAGGTTCTTATCTTCACATGTATGTTGACAATATTGTCCATTATGTCAAGGGTACTCAACAAGTACTGCAGAGAAAATATGTTGCGCTTGTTATGGGAAGACCTAGGCATCCCAAGGGTTTACTGTCGGCTCCACTTGCGAAGGTTTGTACGAATATTGCTACAATTCCTTTGCGTTTATCTTATAGTCCAGAAATGTGCACAACTCAGTGACAGTGGAGTAACCTGAAATTCTCTTGAACAACAATCTCAAACTAGGATTTCTATATCTGAAAGCTATTTACTTGTATGAACAAATCATTTACCTTTTTTAGGCCATCAGGTGTATTGCATACTTGTCGTATGGCAGATCAGAGGGGGACCCTTTCGTTTTCAGGGATGTTGTAACATTATACTTTCGAGTTTGGTCTGTTTTTTTTTTTTACTCAAACACACAGGGGAGCTGCCTATTATTGTACTAAAGAAGAAGAAAAAGGTGAGCTCTCAAACCATCTATACACACTCAAACCAAGGTTAAAAATTTTACACACTCAAACCAAGGTTAAAAACTTACATTCGCGCCTGTGACCAGAAAAGAAACAACCTCAAAACGACCCAGCCATGCTAGCAGCAACTCCATCAAAAGACACAACGGTTCCTATTATTCCATAGGGTCCAAGAGCCAAGGATGACAAGGGAGACACTTTTGCACCTGGCCATCTACCCGACCACTAGGCCTATTCCATCAATCGTCTTCCCATCCTCGGCTGAAGGTGACAGCGCTTGGATATGTAAACACTGGAGGAGATTGAAACCAAATTCTCACGAACACACAATTGCTGAGAAGGTGGTTAGTTGTCTCCTCTTCTGAGCACAATGAGGACTTTCTTCCTCAACTTTGTACAACTGGCGATATCCACCCGTACTCTATCTCTGGCAGTCAGCCAGCCACTGGTTTGTTTCTTTTAGATAATGGAAAAGGAGTTCCGGCCTTTTGCATCATCCGATGCATACAGCTCTAATTCAATATTACAATGATTCAATTTTTAAATGTAAAGAGAGATAACAAAAGCGAGGAAAAACACCATTTCGATTTTTTGTGGGATACATATATAAAATACATTTGTTCTATGTACAAGTTAGTGAACTACGCTAAGTTAATCATGCATGTGGGTAACTGCATTAATGATTTGTGTTAGGTGGGATATCAGTGAGTTTTGATCACTTTGTTGGTCGCTATTCTATTTTCTTCAGTCTCAAAAACTTTTCTTTCTTTTCCTACACCTTTCGGACCTCTGATCCATCTCAGAATTCTTCCTCCTTTTCCATGGTTTCTTCACCAACTATATTGCTTGCCACTTCCTGCTGGCTGCTATTCCCATTGGTAGTATTTAATGGTGGTGCTTTGCACTTTCACAGGTTGTATTACCAGATGGCAAGTCTGAGCGTCTGACTGTTTGTGCTGGTTCAAATACTACCTCTGTTCAAGATGCTTTGACAGAGTTCCGAGTGATTGAATCTTGCCCGCAAGGTATGCAAGAAGCAAAAAATTGCCTGTTGGAGAGCAAATGCTGTTCTTTTTTACTGAAGAAGTAAATAACTGCTCTCCTGGAATAAGTAGCATGAGTTACTGTAGAACTCTTGGCCACTAATGCTGCTGATAAGATAGTAAATAGCTATCAAATGATATGTGAACAAAAACGAATTCAGTTAGAGAAAATCCAAGCATAGGCAGCAAGGTAAAACTGTAATGTAATTAAGACGTACTAGCAAATATGCCCGTGCGTTGCTACGGGAAGCCATATAAATGAATTGATTAGCATATAAAATGTATATATTATACACCGTACGTATTTTACCATAACATAGTACATGTCGGTCGAGGACTTTAGTCTTTTTCTATTTTACTCGCCAAACGTTAATTCTAAATGGTTTCAGACCCTTAACTCAACATACGGTCATCCGAATTCTGATTAAAACTCCAATTGACGGACCAGGGAATCAATGCTTGCTTTAGTAATAGTAGAGATTTGTCTGATCTGGTATTATCGATCTATCATTGATGTTCCAATTTCATATTTCCTAGTGCTTTAACCTTATATTGTCCTGGATGATGATAGCCACTGTAAGCTTAGCAAACAAATCAGATATTCAGCAATCTGTTGCTACCGAAACATGATGCATCATTTTATTGAAAATTGTTGTCATTTTTGTGACGAGTTTGTGAAATTATCAGTAAGGAGCAAAATGTGATGCGGTGAGACTGCTTTAAGTTTTGTGGACTTCACTTACAGATAACTATTATTGTGGTTCAATAATATTGAAAGTTTGCTATAATTGTAGGCTACACTTGGTTAGAACTATTTCCTCGTACAGGAAGGAAGCATCAGGTAATTATAATACTCCTATGTCAGTTTTCTGTGAACAAACTAGTTTCATCTTTACTTACTTGCAAGGTATCATGATCACGCTAAGTGCTCTGAAAAACCTGTTCCTGTTTCTTCTTGAACCACCAGCTCCGAGTCCATTGTGCGGAGGTTCTTGGTACACCAATTGTTGGGGATTACAAGTACGGACGACAAGCGCACCAGAACTGGTCACCTCTTCCCATGCCACAAGCAATCGACGAGGAAATGCTCAAGAAAAGGAAGCTTCCCTTTGGGCTTGCTTTGGGTGGTGGAAGTGTAGCGGAGGAGCAGCCTCAGCTGCATCTACATTGCAAGCAGATGGTCCTTCCTGACATCTCAGAGGCTATGCAGCGCCTGCAGTCTTCAGATGCTGACCATGATTTTTCCGATCTTGAGAAGCTCAGCTTTGTTGCTCCTTTGCCGTTGCATATGCGGTTGAGCTGGGAGATTTTGAAGTCCGTAGGCAAGTAATAATGCAAAAGCTTCGCTTGGACAACCTTAATGCCAATGTTAGTGCTGACCAAGTTGTGGTCCACTAGTGGTTGAAAGATGAGATAAGCAGAGAAACAATGTTGATAAAAGAAGTCTTGTGTAGTTTACATTGTTCATTTTTTTTGTTTCCCTCCAGAGAAAACCTGCTTTACATCATTACATGTGATGAACAATGATAGTTATTCCTTCTCTTTTAACATGGAACTGAAAGATTCTTCTCTTTTAACATGGAACTTAAGGATCATTACATGTAATGTCTGGGACACGATCAACCTACACGACTACTGGATAACTGGATCATCTCGCTCCCTATAAGCACCACATGCAGCAATAATATGCAGCAGATTAGTGGAGCCTTCTTCAAAGCATAGCATGACGGACAAGATAGCTGCTTTCCTGCCTCAGGCAGCCACAACTGAAACAGGCATCACGATGGACAACTAACCAATCAGATGACATCATTACATCAACGTAATAATACAAGGTAATTACATGAAGGTGGGAAAGCCAGCAAAAAATGTTGGATGCATATCCAGCTCAACATTTCCGGTTCAAACTACCGGAGCTAACAAGCTTCAAAAATACACTACAACAAGAAATCTATTTCAGTGGTTTCAACCCTAGAGAGGCCCGGAGCTTGTTCATTTCTATGATCTCGGGATCATTTGGATCCGGAGCATTCCCTTCACCCTTCTTCTCTTTCTTTTCCTTCTTCCTCTTCGGTTCCTCTCTTGTGACGCCATCGTCACCACGCCCTCGAGGACTCACACTACCACGACCACGCCTCCTGCGGTACTCTCCATCTTCACGGTCTCTGTCTCGTCGATCCCTGCTCCTTGAGCGGCTCCTATGCCTGCCACGGTCTCTGTCTCGGCGTTCCCTTTCCCTACCATCCCTCTCACGGTCTCGGTCCCTGTCTCGGCTGTAATCATCATCTCGCAGGCGGTGACGATCACGATCCCTATCCCTGTTTCTGTCCCTTTCACGATCTCTATCTCGGTCTCTTTCCCGTCCTCTCCCATAGTCCCTATCATAATCCCGATCTCTATCATAGTCTCGGTCCCTGTAAAAAACAGAGATAAAAGTGCCGCAGTTATTATCTACAGGTGGTTAATTCAACAAACAACAATATTCACTGCAACCACAGGCGAGCAAAATTCTCAAATCAAATGTACAAAGACATAAAGATCCACATGGAAAGAAAGAGAAAAATAGTCATCATCACCTATTGAGGTACAGCCAGAGTAATACAATTGACTTGCATGGGAATCAAATGGAACAAGTGTCATTAGCAAGATACACAATACCAGTATGACCAAAGTGTTTCAATTGAATATCCCATAAGTTCTAACAACCTTTTGAACTTCCATTCATTATTATCAACACCTGACGAAATATTTTGACTAGCTCTATGTTTAGTTAAATATTTAACTCTGTGCCTACTAACTACAATATAAGATGATTTGTAAATTACTTGATAAAAAAAATCCACCATTCTCCCAATTTTTAAGCTACAATGTCGGACATAGTGTTTGCAAATGCTGATACAAAATCATTAGCATTTCTTTTATTCCATTAACAGCCTTGCTTTACTGAAACCAAACAAGATTTGATATAATCATCATTTGCCTGATCATTAAAAACATATGATAATCTATCAATAAAAAAATAGGACAAAAGTCCATCACCCCCTATACACTTCTTATACAGAAATATAAGTATTTAAGTATTTCACAGAAACCAAACATTACTCGTTATACTTTCATGAAAGCAAGCTATGGTCAAAACCAGAAATGCCAACACAACTAGAAGATATGCAAATGGAGAAGAAAAGAAATGCCATAGCCAACGGACTTCAATGTGAACTAAACAAAGAAGTAACATTCCATAAACAAGATGTTTAATTCCAAAATGTTTGTCTCTGTATCTGTTTGACCCATCATACTTCTCACTGCACACTATCAGTGCAGAGAAACCTGGCAGAGCCACAATTCACTCTAGGAAGCGGTTTCCCTACCAATGGCTCTTGATATTAACATGCCATGGCAGTAACACTGATATTAAACGCTGCAATGATACAGCAACAGCTTCCAGTATATGATATCAAGAACAAGAATCAAAAGCATCTAGATTTGAAATCAGAAATTAAGCATGATGTTTTTATCACCAGAACATTATTTGAAATTAAGCAGCTTCTAAGACCAAAACAAGCAGATATCCTTTGGTTCACATATTCAACACTATCTACCGTATACGGTTGGGACAAAAAGGAATGAATCTTTGCTTTATAGTTAGCCAGAACTCAGATAATATGTGCTTACAGCTCAAAAGATCTTTCCCCCTAGTTAATGTCAACAGAACATTAGTAAGAACAAAGTTCTGCAAAACGACACTGGTGTATGTTCTATAATGACAGTTAGGTATGGCTTTTTATTTGGATCTACCAAAACAACTATATAACATGCATGTGGTTCACTTGATACTTTACGAATCAGTATGACTTGCAGACTGGCTCTAATGAATAGTAAAAGGGACTGGACTTCAAGGTCCTTAATCAGTCAAAAAGCATTTTAAAACATCCAGAGATCATACAAATCAAAATCAAAATAATACTAACAGCTTGAGTCAAACAAACTCTGTACTTTTTACTCCGATACCTAATTTTCACACACAACAATATTGATGCTAGACAATAATTAGCAGTCAAAGAAAAAGCTAGAATAATTCAATAACAAACCAAGGTACGAGTGCAGCTCATAAAGAGCAGCATACCTGTGGTGCCTTTCATGTTTCCTGTCCCGGTCCCTATCCCGTTCCCTTGCAGGGCTCCTTCCACGATGATTATCCTGAAAGATGGTAACGAATGGATTCAGCATAACATGTTAATGAACTTGGTACAATGATTGCAGATTGAATTGAAAAGTCGTTTACCTTTTCACGGCCGTTAGGCTCGTCGATTTCCATAGGTTGTTCTTCCTCCTTGTCTTCCTCTTCTTCCTCAAAATCATCCTCAAGTGCACTTCTTCTTGGTTCTAGAGTTCCAGACGCTTCAAGAACCCATCTGTTCAAAGAATCCACAAAAGTCCACACATGAGACGAAATTGAGTTTGAAGAGGTTTTTCTAATATATGAGCATGCCAATACAAATTACAAAATGCCGCAAGCAAAATGATTTTAGTGCATCACTAGGCTCACTGAACGTTTGAACTAAAAACAAACCTTTTCTGGATGCGGGGCAGGGCTGTATCACAGGAGTAGTCCTTGGTCAGCAACTCATCGATGAACTCATCAACATGGGTAAGTGTGAACTCTGACATGAAAAATGAATACCCTTGTAAATGCAAGGTCAAATATTCACCCCTAGTTTATTTATAATTACTAGTGTGAAAAAAAATTGGTGCATACGTCCATCGCTAAGCTTGTGCCTGATCTTGCGGTAGTCATTGTAAAGCGGCTCCAGATACTGGTAGACATCGGCGACGGTGCCGGTGAGGCGCAGGTAGAAGGCCCCAAGAACGCGAACATACCTACTCACGGAGAAGAGCAACATCACTGACATGTTAATTGAACAGCCAAGAACTGCCAAGTCGTCGAGGGAAAACAAAACAAAAATACAGGAAAAGAAGGGAACAAATTAGAAATTGGTAGAGAGAAAGGAAGGCGCACTTATAGTCCTCGTTCTTGATGAACTCGACGACGATGTCTTTGTCGGGCTGGATCTGCAGCATCTTGAGCGCGAGGCAGAGGAACGGGGTGGGCTTGCGGTTGCCGCCGTAGGTTCCGCCGGTGTGGTCGAGCTCCATGGCCTTGTCGACCAGCGTCTCGGCGGTGAGGCCGAAGCACTGCTCCTTCCAGTAGGTGCTCTGGTAGATCTTGGAGCGCACAATCTTCTCCACCAGGTTCTGCGGGTTCGTCCCGTGGATGCTCTTCGCGAGGGGGTCCGTGCGGTTCGCCATCCCTTCGGCACCCGCGCCCGGCGGCGGCGGCGGCGGCGGCTGGGTGGACCGGATTGGGGTTTGCGAACAAAACCCTAGATATAACCGGCCGTGCCTGAGGCAGGCGAAGGTTATGAAAGAGAAGAACCGGCCTTGTCCCAGTCCTAGTCCGAGGTCGGTTGGGATCGACCGTTCGAGCTCCGAGAATCCGACGGCTCAATGCCGTTTTTTATAAAATATAAAATATTGTATAAATTGTGTTTACGGATTTATAGAAAAATAATATTATACTTGCATAAAAGCATAAAACTTACATAAAAAATTCATACGTAAACAAGACAGGCTTCTAAAGTGGAATTTGAAGTTGGGTTTCTAAAGTGGAATTTGAAGTTTTCAAGTTGCCAATCTTGAAACAAGATTTTGGATTGGCTTCAAAAATCAATTTCTACATCATATATTAAGTAAGTCCTATATTGTTAAATTCACCTTAAATATCAATAAGTAGAAAAACTATTATTATATATTAGAGTTTTCTACCACTTTATTTATCTTGTAAATGTGGAATATCTCTATGGTACTATAAAATTATTATAGGTCAAAAATCGTGCGGAAAAATTTGTTTTAGACATCGATGTTTGGAAGTGCTCGTAATTTAAAATTCTTCTATCCTTTTTGTGTAAAACGGTGAAAGCATGGTCAAATTAGAATAGTGTAAATAAAATGGTGAAAGCATGGTCAAATTAGAATAGTGTAGATAAAGACATAACTAGAGGTTCAACTTTTCGTAAGTTCTTATATAGTATTTTAGACTGCTAAATATGGATTTCAAATCAAACCTACTAAGTGTGGTACTCAAAGTATCAAAGTATCTAGTCATATTATCAGTCTAAATATTACACTAAAATAAGATAGAGGAAGCGAGATATAGCTCCTTGCTCAGAGATGACACTACGTTGAGTTAGCCAGGCGGCAAGGCACTAAGTTATAAAAAATTTTACCAATAATTAGGCTCATATTCACCATGTATTGCAATAAGTTTTTATATGCTTTTTTGAGCAGTGCACTATGGTAATATTAGTATCAGCTTCATCCCTATTCTTGCTAAATGGCCATCACATATCAGATTTTGTATCGACGATATCAGATTTCGTATTGACAATAATATATAGATAGTTTACATTGATTTAGGACGGTTAATATATTGACTATGAGATCCATGCAGGTTCAAAAATTATTAGATAAAATAAAAAAATTATATTAATATAAAAATAAGAATAAAATAACTCAACAAGATATCTCAATATGCCAAATAGCTTCACCGCTAATAATTTTTGGAGCCATAGATGATGAATCTAAAAATTTGTGTCCGCACTTGTTGACGCCGGATTTTGACACGTATTGAATCAGCGTCAGGAAAGGAAGAGACTGGCCGATACGGCAGATTTAAAGGCTACAGTTGGGAATCGGCCGATTGAGGCTACAGTTAGGGATCGGCCGATTGGCGATGCAGCTTGCGCCAACAGATAAGGGATGAAGCCAATAAAATCCCAACAGAGGATCCCAGTCAAAGATGACCTGACGTTAGTCAAAGAATGACGCCGACTCGGTCGTGAAGCAATGGAAAGAGTCCGGATTGGACTAGGAGATGGCGGCAGAAGATTCTGCGGGAGCCCGTTTCCTTTAGGAAAATATTATAGATATAGTAGTTTTCTATTTAAATCAAGTTTGTAACGGATCGTAATAGATCAGGAATCTTAGTCCTAGGGTATAAATAGGAGCAGTCAGGGTTTTGTAGAAAATATACATCAATCAACAAAAATAATCTACTTTTTCATCGTACTTTACTTTCAAGTCGGCGACTTCGCCAATACTTCTTTTTCTTTCATGAGTTCGTACGGATTGGCAGGGCTGCATCGACACGATCTCCGGCCAATTGGTAGATGGACTGGCACGCCGCGCGAACCGCACCAGGGCAATCACCCGAACAGGAGTTAAGCAGATTCTCCCGGGTCGTGTGTCCGATGCTAAAGATCATCGGCCGATTCCCGACCGATTTTTAGCGCCAACACACTTTTGGCACGCCCGGTGGGACACCCTCAATATCCAACATGTCGAAGACCACGGAAATCTCTAAGAACAACATCATTGAGGTTACGGAAGCGGATCTCAAGGACGACCAGAAAGAAGAATTAGCAAGACACCTAGAAAATTATAAAAGGGTGTATCTGCAATCTTTCAGTCGTACAAGAAGCGGGGAGACCATCAAGAAAGCTCCTCTTCCAGTTCCCCGCCACATCACCATCGCTGAGGATTCGGGCAAGATGTCCGATATGATCCAACAGTCCATCTATCAGGATTTCATCGACCAATCCTCAGTAATGACCAACACGGTGTATAACGTAGTCATCAGTTCTCTGGTCAGCGGAGTAGCTCAGGGATATCAGGGGCCAGCATACGCCCCACCTATTGTAGTTCCAGCCAGAAGCTTACCAGGCACGTCTCACTCGGCTCCTCAGCCGATATCGACGCAACACGAAGGATACAACACTTCGTTGCCTTCAATGCCTCCAGGATATAACGGTCCACCGTGTTTTCGATTGCAAGCGCCGCTTCAGCCTGTCCAGATTGCTTCCATGCAATCGCTGCCCTCAAACTCAGTACCTTGGGGGGCACCAGCAACGATGGCTTTTCCTGATCAATCAACCAGACATGGGAGCCCTCCGATCCAGGCACCGTTCCATTCGGCCGTCCGGCCGACGGTCCCTCAGTATCAACCGGCCACGTCAGAAATCGGCAGGGGGGCAGATGCTGCGGAAACATTCAGAAGCACGGCGCCAATGATGCCGTACGATGGGGTGGCAGATTCGCTACGCCACCAGCTGTCAACGGCTCAAACAGCCATGATGCAGCAGAATCCGCCACACGCTTTGATCTATCACCCGGCCGTCCCGCCGCCGATTCACCAACGTGTGCCGACGCCCTGATCAGTTGTTCATCAGCAGCAGGTGGATTGGACAGCAAGGATAGCGGAGGTAATTCAAGACCAATTCGGGTTGAAGCCGAAAATACAAACCTATACGTACAAAACGCCATACCCTCCCGCCTACGACCTATTGTCGTTTCCCCATCGGTACAAAGTTCCTGACTTCACCAAATTTTTGGGGTTGGATGACACCTCAACTGTGGAGCACATAAATAGATTCATCATCCAGTGCGGGGAGGCCGCCACACAAGATGATCTGCGGGTGCGTCTGTTCTCGTCATCTCTATCTGGATCAGCCTTCCAGTGGTTCACTACCCTACCACCCAACTCCATCATTACTTGGGCCGATCTAGAAAAGCAATTCCATAAATACTTCTATGCGGGGGTCCACGAGATGAAGCTTTCAGATCTGACCAGCCTCAGGCAAAGGAGCGACGAACCAGTAACTAGCTACATACAGAGGTTCAGAGAGGTCAGAAATAAATGCTATACCCTGGCCCTGACCAACGCTCAGTTGGCCGACATCGCCTTTCAAGGCCTCCTGCCACATATCAAGGAGAGGTACGCCTCACAAGAGTTTGAAAGCTTAAGTCAGATCGTTCACCGATTGGCCGGTCAAGAAGTATGTCCGTTTGATCAATAGAGGAATTTCCAGAACAAGGTGGCATATTTGGAAGGGTCTGAATCTGAGGAAGAAGAAGAAATCGGCCTAGCACAATGGGTCAAAGGGAAGAAGCCGATATCGTGCCCTTTCGGCAAGAAAGAACCAAAGGCGTTCAGTTTTAACACGTCAAAGGCCGATAAAATCTTCAACTTACTTCTCCAAGAGGGGCAGATCAAGCTCTCACCTTACCACACCATTCCCTCGACCGATCAGCTCAAAAAGATGAAGTATTGCAAATGGCACAATGCTACATCTCATGACACAAATGAGTGCAAGATCTTCCGTCAGCAGATACAGTCGGCCATTGAGCAAGGCAGACTCAAATTCGAAGTGCCGGCGAAGCCAGCAAAGCCGATGAAGATTGATCAGCATCCTTTCCCTGCTAACATGGTTGACACGGGAAAAAACTCACTTCAAACCAAGGTGCTGACGTCAGAATCGGCTAGAAGAAGCGGCGCCGTGGACCCCAGAAAGCAGGTTACGGTGGACGATGTCAAAGGGAAAAGACGGGTTGAAGACGAGGGCGAAGGATCAGAACGATCGCGTAGACCCGTCACTTCCCAATTCTTACTCAGCAAATATCAGCGGCAGCAGGAAAGGTCGAGACACCACGATGAGATGATACGCCGACACGAAGATCATTGGCGATGTCGGTTCTTCATCCATTGCTGGGAAAATGACCTCAGATTGCCATCAGCCGATAATTGCCCTGAGTGCAGCGGATCAAGTCGCAATGATCGCCCGCTCAAAAGATCACGCTCCAGAGACAGAGGATCAGAGCCGATCAGCAGAAACTGGCGCGAACAAGAGGGTCGGCGCCTTTCAGTGCATGATCGGCTGGGGGGCAAAGTTGACCGGTATGACCGGTCTAAGGGCAAGATCAACCAGCAGAAGCGACTTGGGGGTAGAACCAGCGTACACGATCGGCTAGAAGAAATGGCTGATGCTAGGGTGTCACATGAGAACTCCCTAGGAAGGGAACCAGACTGGGAGCACGCCAAACCACCGGCCAAACTAGTGAACCCCATGTGGTGCCCTGATGGACTGTCCAAATCTCAAAAATGAAGGATCCAACGTCTGCACCAATGGGAACAACAAGAGGAAGAGCAGAGGCAGGTGCTAGATAAAAAAAATGACAGGTCTCGGGTCTGGCGCCCCAAGAGAAACAACAATAAGGAGGGCGACAATCAAGAATCGGCAGCTCATGTCAACATGGTGTTCATATTGCCGATGGAGTTCATGGCGCCCGCTGATCGAGATAAAGCGACAAGGATGGAGGAGCAGATGGCGCAGTTGGTTTTGGAGGCGATGACAGCCACTTTTGAGAAATCGGAAGACGAAAAACGGCAACATCTCAAGGCTCGATTTCTCAAAGGACACGTTAACGGACGATCCGTTACCAGGCTACTAGTGGACGGAGGCGCTGCGGTCAATATCATGCCGTATGCCATGTTCCGGAAGTTAGGCAAAAGCGATGAAGACCTGACCAAGACGAACATGATGCTCAAAGACTTCGAAGGCAACGTGTCTCCCGCCCGCGGAGCGCTCTGCGTCGACCTCACCATCGGCAGTAAGACCCTTCCCACTACCTTCTTTATTATTAATGGTAAGGGGTCCTACAACATGCTGCTCGGTCGCGATTGGATACACGCAAATTGTTGCGTCCCGTCTACAATGCACCAATGCCTCGTACAGTGGGTCGGCGACAGTACAGAGATAGTCACCGCCGATTCCACCTACAGTGTTGCGGCGGCCGATACGCAACAGTGGAGCTGCGAACACGTCAAGTGTATATCTGGTAGAACTTGGGACACTGATTTCCTGAAAGTGTCCGATTTTGGTCTACAGCCGATCCAAGCAGTCGGCTCTGAAGATTCAGATTAGATGGATCAGTTCGTCCGAGAAGACGGGAAGCTTGGGCATGGATTTACGTCGGCCGATTCATTGGAGATGGTGGATTTAGGAGATGGTAGCAAGCCAAGGCCGACGTATATTAGTGTTAGCCTGGATCCCGATTACAAATGTAGATTGATATGTTTATTAAAAGAATTCACAAGAGCCTTAAACGGGAGATATCTGAAGAGGTACTATTCAAGTATATGGGTGGGTGCATAATTTGCGATAGGGTGCATCAAGACAACATGGCCAACTCCCATTGGCTCCTGTCTATATAGCCGATGTAAAAATGACATCGCCTTAAGGAGGAAACATTTTGATTTAGTCTGACCGATTCATTATTCGGTGAAAACAGCAGAGTACATGGCCGACATGGTACAAGTCGCGCTTAGAATAAAAGTACCAATATATCTATTGATCACGCTTTTTCTTAATCTCTCTCTCAATCCGGCCTAATTTTATTTAAAGGCGGATGCTCTTTTCCTCCAGATCCTCCATGGTGGCTTCAGCCTCGACTTGACGAGGGAGTGTATGGCTCCTGTCGAGACGTGGTTGGGATGTCCCCGCCACAGCATCTTCAAGGGTAACTGAGTAAGGGAGTGGATGACTCCTTTCAGTTGGCGGTTTCCTGGAGCAGTTAGTGTCTATATGGTCCCAGACTTTCTGGACGTCAGCAGAAACATGACCTTTGAGTTCTTCGAAATGAGCTTTTATCAGATCTATGTCCGCCTGCGACAATGGTTCGTCTGAATGCATAACTTCAATCGCTCGTTCCAGACTGGGACTAAGGCGTTTCGGCTAAAGAAAGAGCAAACAACTACCTAGAGTCAGAGCGATTGAAATGTCAAGGGAGGAAATAGAAGAGGGTTCGTACCTTGTTGACAGAGAAGGAAGAAGACGAAGAAGACATCTTGATGTCTAGCCTGGGAGGACAGAGATCAAAAGGTTGGAAGGGAAGAAGATGGGTAATACGGACGCCTTTGGAAACGATATGGGATCTCATACTTATAGAAGGAAGAGGGTGAAGAGATGGTAGGATGCGTCCCATCGGAGTAAAAGTGTTAATAAATGAAAAGCTGCCAAAGAGGATGGTCCAAGTTTGAATCTGCGTGTCAACAGCGAGAGGGCATTAAATGTTTACAGGATTTTTTACAGTTCACCCAAGGAGGGCATCAATAGCCACAATCGCTCGTTGCCTAATTTGATCGGCCGAGTCTATAATTCTTTGGTCGTCATCAGCCGATCCGGGGACTTCTGGCATATGACGATGGATTTTTATTGCTTCACGGGCCAGGTTATGTCTTTCCTACTTCAGTTTGGCGATGACAGATGGGAGGTGTTGGAGTCTTTTTTCTTCAGCAGCTATGGCCTTGGTCACCTGCTCCATCTCTTTGGCTAGCTCTGCCCTTCGCTGTTTAAGGTGATCTATGGCACCGACGATATCTGGACGAGAATTCTCAAGGAAGTTGATTCGCTGATGCACCTCTTGGGCTCGATGTTTGTAGGAGTCTTCTTCCTCGCGGGCTTTCGCTAGCTTGGCGCGATCAGCCATATGGCGCAAGGCCCTGAACACTGAAGTCTGCATTGACTCTATATATGCAGCAGGATCCAGAGCCTCTGTAGCTTCCTCTGGAATTCGGCCTCTAATATCATTAAGAAGTTGCCGAATCGACGAGGCATCTCCCACTAATCGGCCGATATCGTCTTGGAGGAGGGTCCGTATACTCTCGAGCTTGGCACGGACGTCATCAGGGATTGAGCTCGGTGTGACTTGGTGTGAAGCGACCTCTTCATCGTCAGAAAGGGGAACCGCGAAAGAAAAAAGACTGTTATTCGGAGTGTCCTGCTGCTGCGAAAGAATAAAAGAAGTAAAAATATGGATTAGCAGACAGTAAGGGGGAATCAGCCGATTTGGGTGATAAGTTCCCTACCTCTTTGAAACGGATTTCTCTTGCTTACGCCGGCGGAAGTGCCACCCTCGTCTCGGGAACCGGCGCGATCGGCTCGTCAGAAGAAGAAGACTCGACGACTATCAGTGCCCTGCTCGGGCCAGCCTCCTGAAAAGGTATGGGAAGCAGATTTTATAAGTATACTGCAAATAATTAAGTCTGATGATATATGATGCCTGCCATACCTTTGTGAGTCTTCCGGCGATGTTTGTTGGGGAGGTACAATCGATGCACCCAGATTGGCCTGCATAAAAAATCGGTTAGTTTTTTGTTGAGTATAAAGAAATTGAGTTAAGAAACTCTCTACCTCGGTGAGGGAAATCGCTGGTGTTTCGGCTTCCACCTGGGATGTAGCCGATTGCTGCGGAGACTGCGCTGGGGTGATTTGCGCAGCCTGGCAGAAAGAAGAGGTTAATATTGATAGAATACTTAGAAGTATGTGAAGTGTGTGGAATTACCTGAACAGCTTCTACCAGCAATGATGCAGCAGCCGCTCCAACTTCTGTAACAGTCTGGAGATCGAACTCCTCAGCAATCGACAAAGTTGGTGCAGTTGAAGGTTCAGTCGATGCCGCCGCCGATTGATCAGCCGGTTCTATACGGGCACGCACTCGGCGGCTCGTCTTCTTTAAAGTGGGCCTCTTCGGTGTTTGCTTCCATCGGCCGCTGGTGATGTCTTTGATGGTCGGGGCGTGATGGCCGATGAGTGGGAATGGTGTGTATGGGCGGTTGCTCTCTATCGGCCTACCACTTCGCCTCCGCGTCGGGGGAAGTTGATTTTCGGACTGAAAAGGGAAATAAGAGTTAGCGGCAAATTTGTAACATGAAAAGGGATAATGTTGAAATCGGCTGGGAGAAGGGCAATACCGCTCCGTTTGAGTCGATGCTGTTGGGATCCGGATTATTACAATATGTTGAAGGAGATGAACATAAGAGATGCTGCTTCCATTCTGCCCACCATAATTTGAATTGTTGGACGGCAAAGGGAGCCACTATCCAGTTGTTTAGATCAATGGTACTGGAGTCTAGCACTAGATTGCACAGCTGACTGCAGTCGAAGCTCTTGGTGAGTTCATCTCAGAATTTCGCACGGCCGGCAAAATAAACTTGAATCGGCAGCTGACCAAGGCCGAATTGCCGTGCTGCAACTGATGGGTTGTAAAATTCAAAAGTTGGAAAATCTTTCCCAGAGAAGAAATTTGCCGGTAAAATCCCTGGCTTGATCAAAATGTTCATGAGATCATCATCAAAGGAGTTGGACGATGAATCATAGCAGATGGGAAGCTCAAAATACGGCTCTGTCATTTGGTATGGGTACCAACTGGTGGTTTCTTCACTGAAGCCGTTGTAAAAAAATCTGAAATACTCGGCTGTTCGGGTAGTAGTGAACTGGCAACCAGGAAAAACTGATGCCGCTTCGCCGAAAGAAATGCACCGTCGTCGTATGGTGGGGTTCTCCTCTGACTTAATGTTGGGGAATATTTTGGTCTCTATCTGCTGCTGGGAAACCTTACTCATGTACAAGTTAAGCCAGAGGGTGATGAACCACCAAGGACCACCAGGGCTACCAATCGGCTCTCCTTTTGATAATTTCACGCTGATTTGGTGCATCATGTGGTAGGCCGATCCTAACAGATGCTTCCCAAGGGGGATGGCGGACCCTATTGACAGGGCTTCTGCTAGAGCTTGTGTATTAGAGGAAGGACCGACCGCTCTGCCACAGAAGAAGTGCTTCTCTAGCCACATCATCAAGAACGTTGTATGTTCTCTCTCCGAAATCGTCCCGGTCCTCATGTTTCCGGAGAATGTGGTTGGAAACCGAGAGGGTGTTGGGAGAAGGTGGAAAGTGATTCGTTGGGGAGGAGATTACTAAGCTCATGGAGAAGAAGCGGCGGAGAACGCCGGTACTTAAAGACAGTCCGAGAGAGAAAGGGTAAAGGCGGGATTTTTGCCGCGCCGTCTACACGAATTCCAGGGGAACAGTTGTCTCAAGCGCCCGATTCGAGAAGATTGCAATCATCATATAGAAGACCGCGAAACGGAGGGAGATTTTTGCTACGATTGTTTTGGAGGAGAGATTAAAAAAGAATTTCGAAGTAAAAGTCATGTTTTACTCTGAAACTGGGGGCATGTGTTGACGCCGGATTTTGACACGTGTTGAATCGGCGTCAGGAAAGGAAAAGACTGGCCGATGCGGTAGATTTAAAGGCTATAGTTGGGAATCGGCCGATTGAGGCTACAGTTAGGGATCGGCCAATTGGCGATGCAGCTTGCGCCAACAGATACGGGATGAAGCCAATGGAACAAGATTTTGGATTGGCTTCAAAAATCAATTTCTACATCATATATTAAGTCCTATATTGTTAAATTCACCTTAAATATCAATAAGTAGAAAAACTATTATTATATATTAGAGTTTTCTACCACTTTATTTATCTTGTAAATGTGGAATATCTCTATGGTACTATAAAATTATTATAGGTCAAAAATCGTGCGGAAAAATTTGTTTTAGACATCGATGTTTGGAAGTGCTCGTAATTTAAAATTCTTCTATCCTTTTTGTGTAAAACGGTGAAAGCATGGTCAAATTAGAATAGTGTAAATAAAATGGTGAAAGCATGGTCAAATTAGAATAGTGTAGATAAAGACATAACTAGAGGTTCAACTTTTCGTAAGTTCTTATATAGTATTTTAGACTGCTAAATATGGATTTCAAATCAAACCTACTAAGTGTGGTACTCAAAGTATCAAAGTATCTAGTCATATTATCAGTCTAAATATTACACTAAAATAAGATAGAGGAAGCGAGATATAGCTCCTTGCTCAGAGATGACACTACGTTGAGTTAGCCAGGCGGCAAGGCACTAAGTTATAAAAAATTTTACCAATAATTAGGCTCATATTCACCATGTATTGCAATAAGTTTTTATATGCTTTTTTGAGCAGTGCACTATGGTAATATTAGTATCAGCTTCATCCCTATTCTTGCTAAATGGCCATCACATATCAGATTTTGTATCGACGATATCAGATTTCGTATTGACAATAATATATAGATAGTTTACATTGATTTAGGACGGTTAATATATTGACTATGAGATCCATGCAGGTTCAAAAATTATTAGATAAAATAAAAAAATTATATTAATATAAAAATAAGAATAAAATAACTCAACAAGATATCTCAATATGCCAAATAGCTTCACCGCTAATAATTTTTGGAGCCATAGATGATGAATCTAAAAATTTGTGTCCGCACTTGTTGACGCCGGATTTTGACACGTATTGAATCAGCGTCAGGAAAGGAAGAGACTGGCCGATGCGGCAGATTTAAAGGCTACAGTTGGGAATCGGCCGATTGAGGCTACAGTTAGGGATCGGCCGATTGGCGATGCAGCTTGCGCCAACAGATAAGGGATGAAGCCAATAAAATCCCAACAGAGGATCCCAGTCAAAGATGACCTGACGTTAGTCAAAGAATGACGCCGACTCGGTCGTGAAGCAATGGAAAGAGTCCGGATTGGACTAGGAGATGGCGGCAGAAGATTCTGCGGGAGCCCGTTTCCTTTAGGAAAATATTATAGATATAGTAGTTTTCTATTTAAATCAAGTTTGTAACGGATCGTAATAGATCAGGAATCTTAGTCCTAGGGTATAAATAGGAGCAGTCAGGGTTTTGTAGAAAATATACATCAATCAACAAAAATAATCTACTTTTTCATCGTACTTTACTTTCAAGTCGGCGACTTCGCCAATACTTCTTTTTCTTTCACGAGTTCGTACGGATTGGCAGGGCTGCATCGACACGATCTCCGGCCAATTGGTAGATGGACTGGCACGCCGCGCGAACCGCACCAGGGCAATCACCCGAACAGGAGTTAAGCAGATTCTCCCGGGTCGTGTGTCCGATGCTGAAGATCATCGGCCGATTCCCGACCGATTTTTAGCGCCAACACACTTTTGGCACGCCCGGTGGGACACCCTCAATATCCAACATGTCGAAGACCACGGAAATCTCTAAGAACAACATCATTGAGGTTACGGAAGCGGATCTCAAGGACGACCAGAAAGAAGAATTAGCAAGACACCTAGAAAATTACAAAAGGGTGTATCTGCAATCTTTCAGTCGTACAAGAAGCGGGGAGACCATCAAGAAAGCTCCTCTTCCAGTTCCCCGCCACATCACCATCGCTGAGGATTCGGGCAAGATGTCCGATATGATCCAACAGTCCATCTATCAGGATTTCATCGACCAATCCTCAGTAATGACCAACACGGTGTATAACGTAGTCATCAGTTCTCTGGTCAGCGGAGTAGCTCAGGGATATCAGGGGCCAGCATACGCCCCACCTATTGTAGTTCCAGCCAGAAGCTTACCAGGCACGTCTCACTCGGCTCCTCAGCCGATATCGACGCAACACGAAGGATACAACACTTCGTTGCCTTCAATGCCTCCAGGACTATTGTTCTAGTTTTATCACCAGTTATCCAGCTTGAGATCGAACTATCGGCTTTATCATTACTTTCTCTTGTTCATTATCATACAGCTGATTAGATCTATTTCAAGTGTTGCATCCGTAGCGATTGTTTAAGTTACTCTAGTAGTTTTCTTTGCAATCGTCACGTGATTATCAGCTAATCTATAGCCGATCATCTTTATAGCAAATCGGCCGCTTCGCCGATACGCTTTTCGGGACAGATCGGAACTTTAGCCTATCGAAACCCCGGAATTTAATATGTTTATTTCCTTGTCAATCAACAGGTCAGATTGACTGGCACGCTGCGCGAACCGCACCAGGGCAATCACCCGAACAGGAGTTAAGCAGATTCTCCCGGGTCATGTGTCCGACGCTGAAGATCATCGGCCGATTCCCGACCGATTTTTAGCGCCAACAGCACTTTTGCCTTATTGTGAGATATGTAATCCGATTAAACGTTGAAATTTTTATTCTAATATTTTAGAATTTCATTTATAGTAAGGAGTCAAATGCAATCAATTATGAAAATTCCACATTTCAAAATTTTTCAACATTTATGGTAACAATCTTCTTGAACAACGTGATAGCTGTATGGTTGTCCTGTGTGATTTCTAAAGAGGCAACGGACACGAAATATCCGTGGATGCGCAGATAGAAAATCCGGTGGACACTTATACGGGTCTAAGTTTGTGCACACGGATACGGGTCTATGTTTATGCCCACAGATACACATACAGGTATAACACTAAGCCCGACGGATATGTGCTAATAGGTATGAAAAGTTGATACCTGAACCCGTAAAACCGCCAGATCCGCTGCCATGTGGGTCCAGATGCCCGTATGTATGAAAGATCTCTAGTGCTCTCGGCCGGCCGGCGGCATAGCCGGTTCCGCCCTGGCAGGCTGCTCATATGCTCCTTCTGCTTGCGGGTATACGGGTATGCCTATGGGCATGTGGTACCTACGGATAGCAGGTAGGAGCAGAGTTTTCTATCTTTGGCGGGTGGCGGATGTGGACGCGGATATGAATTTTTCTTACGGATACGTATATAAAGCATATATCTGCGTAGATTTTACCCACTGCTATTTTTAGTGACTTTGTCTAGTGTCCACACACGCCGACTTCCAGAGAGCTCTGCGGTGCTGTATTCGGTCGCCGCGGCTCCATTTTTTAACCCCCATCTGACGGTCGGGCCGACCGCCGACGCGTTCCCCAGTCGAGACGAAATCAATCCCCAATCCATATCCTCCCCTCCCACCAAACCCTAGCCCCGGCGAGCAATACCGGCGGCGATCCAAGATGCCTGCGACGGCGGGGCGCGTGCGCATGCCCGCGAACAATCGCGTGCACAGCAGCGCGGCACTGCAGACGCACGGCATCTGGCAGAGCGCCATCGGGTACGACCCCTACGCGCCCGAGAACAACAAGCAGCAGCCGGGCCGCCCCTCGTCCTCCGTCTCCGCCAACGCTGCCGCCGCCGCCGCCAACGACGCCAACGCCGCCTCCGCAGCCGCCGCCGCCTCCGGATCCGGGTCCGGCGACGGCAACGCCTACACCAGCTTCCAGGGCCTCCTCGCGCTCGCGCGCATCACCGGCTCCAACTCCGACGAGACACGCGGCGCCTGCAAAAAGTGCGGCCGCGTCGGCCACCTCACCTTCCAGTGCCGCAATTTCCTCTCCGTCAAGGACCTCGACCTGGACGACGCTGACGCCCAGGCTGCCGCGCAGGCGGCTGCACAGGCCAAGTTCGAGGAGATCAAGAAGAAGGCTGCAGCCGGCGGGAATGCAGATGAGGTTTCCGATGAGGAGGAAGAGGAGGACGAGGACAGCGATTCCTCTGATTCCGACATAGATCCTGAGCTGGAGAAGATAATTGCTGAGCGCGAGCGTGCCAGGAATGGGGGAAGGAGGTCCAGGGACGAAGAGAAAAAGTCAAGCCACCGCCACAGGAGCAGCAGCAAGAGAAGATCAAGGCACACCAGGAGCAGGAAGAGCGATGATAGTGAGGATGAAGAGGAGGAAGGCAGAAGAGGCAGGGACAAGAAGAGGGCTAGCAGATCGAAGAAGCATGAAAGATCAGATGAGGATGTCAGTGATGACAGTGAATCTGATAGGAAAAGGCACAGGAAGAGCAGGAAGGACAGGAAGAGGCACAGGAGCCACCACAGGAGTGACTCATCGGATGAGGAGGATATATCTGGAGGTGAAGAAAGGAGGCGCCGGCGCCACCACAATCGGCGCCATCACCGGAGGGAAGCATCTGGCAGTGACAGTGGTGGTAGTAAGTCTGCAGCTGAAAAGAGATCCAGCAGGCGGAGGCGGCATCGCAGGTCAGAAAGCAGTGGGTCGGATGAGGATAAGCGACATGATCATCGGGGAGCAAAGCGTTCCGGGGAGAAGAGCAGGGACCGCAAGACAGGCTAAAGAGGAGCATTGAATTGGTAATTTGCCCTCAGTGATGTTATTGAGTCCCTCTATTTATCAGCTGGTCCTTCAGTATCTGTCTTGTCATAAGTGATACAATTAACACGTGATGCTTGTTATGTATAACATATTGGTGTATCAGTATATGTCTGTCTGAAAAATGAAACTACCATGCAAGCGTAATTCGATAATTCTGAAAAATGAAACTGCAATTCGATAATTGACAAGGATTTTTTAAATATCACTTATGGGGCTGCCTTCTCCCTCAATGGTACTGGAACAGATAATTAGCATCAGACCATATTTCGTAGAGTGATGGATCCAGGAAGCTGCCAGTTTTGTCATGTTCGACCTTGTACATATGGGAGTAGTCTTTTTAAGAACCAATATTATTAGGAGAACATGTCTTTTTTGTGTGATGGCTTATATTGGTCATAGCATAGTGTGTTGTAGATGTGCTGGGTATTTTGATTCTAAGCAAATTTATGATGGGACATGCTTCTGAAATATTTATAGGATTTTGAATTGTCAACATTTGGAACAGTTGTTTTGTCTTTTAACGAAATTGTTTTGAGGTGCGAATGTGTTTTTAAGCTATGCTCTCAATGAATTTTGGAGTTAGTTGTACAACTAGGCTTTTGAGGACTTTGATAATCAATCTAGCATGTGTGCTTGTAGAGTAAATTTCTTACATGTATGACTCTGCTTTGCGTTGCTCTAAATGTGTTGGATAATGTTGGTATAACAATAGTAGGAGCTTTGTCGAGATTTTTCTATTTCCAGGACTCCAGGCTTTCCAAAGTCAATGGTGATTGCTATATGGTTGCTGTATGTTTGTTGAGTGCTGATGATAGTAATCTCATTTGTCCACAAGTGAACTTGAACCATATTAGAACACTTCATACTGCATTCAGCCTTGACGGTATGGGCGCATGGTGGGATGCCCCAAAATTTTTGCACCAGAGGTATGCATAGGTCAGCCACCCAGAAAAAAATTACACCAGTATGGTTGGTTCATATGTTGCAGTGGCAGGACCACCTGTGCTGCTGCGGTGTGCCTTGCAAGCCTCCTGTACAACTGCTACTACACTTAAACTATGGTATTTGATGTGCTGCTGTTAATTTCCTTTCCTCTGGAGTGGTTTGCTCTTGATCATTCACATAGTATGATTTCATTTCTGTTGAGTGGCTTGGTCCTATGTGCTAGCATGTTTAGATATTGATTTTTGATGTGCGTTCGGTTGCTTGCATGGGGTTTCCTGGACCTGTATTTTATACCCTGGATAAGGGGAAATGAGCCGAGTGACCGTGAAAAGCATGGTGTTTGGTTGGTTGCATGGGTGGATGCTGTGCTATGGAAATGTTTACAAGTGGGCCCGGAGGAGATGCGATGCATTCACCGGGCCTGCATGGGCAGAGGCAGTTGATACGGGCGGGCGTACCCACTGGGCGAGGATGGGGGCATACATTTGCATCCATTGATGCAGGCAACCAAACGCTCTTCTCTGAGTTTATACGGATCCTCGGTTGCAAGATGGGCTTATGCCTTATGCAAGGAACCCAACACGCCTTTTGCTAACATGCAGTAGCTATTAAATTTTGTAAAATAATTTTTTTGGTTTGTTCTATTTGCGATCATTATGCGAACGCACTGTTAAGGCTGCTTTGTAATGCCGTGAAAAATGCTATAGGTTGCATGGTTCAGGAAATTTGATCTTGCTGACCAGAGTTAATTATTTTGCACTGCAAACATTGTTTGGCAGTGTTTTCTCCTTTAATTTTTTTTGATTGAAAGTGTTTTCTCTTTTAAATTTCAAGCTAAAAACTATATTTTAGGTCTGAACTGTTTTGCACTGCGCAGGAAAAATTTGCAGCTTGGGTTGCTAGATGCCTGGATTAAATCATCAACATTGTTTATGTTCTGAAGTTACAGTTTTTTTTAGCTTAAATGACGCGAGAAGGTGAAAAGCTGGTTGAATATCAACTTATCTGTAGCTTGGAGGTTACTAGGTGGGATCTGTAGCTTCGGCGGGTGTCCGAAGGTTAAGGTGTTATTAAATTTTTTGGTAGACAAGGTTAAAGATTATATGCCCCATTTACTTACATGTGAAGCTCTTGTTACTCGGTTTATATTTGTTTGCTGTTGATGCAACATGTTTTTCATTTCACTAACTCTGGAATGTACCACACATTCAGGCTCCCAATAGATGCTAGTATGTTTTTGTGAAATCTTCTCATCTTCGCCTCTTTCTAGTTAACATGTTTTGTTCCCTTGTCAGAAATTGCTTCATAATCTGCAAGTCTAGCCTCCTGTGAAAACCTTCCTGCTGCCCGCATTGGAGATTTTGCAATGTGCATCATCCTTTGAAAAGTCATGACTTATTGGGTTCTCTCGGGTTATTCAAGTATGCAGGTTACTGCTATAACTATTAGAGTAGTTCATGTGATGGTGCTGGTTTATATAGACTGAGAGCTCATGAATCTCTCAAGCTTCGTTTGGGAATTGGAATGCTAAACATGAATAACCACGTTGTTGACTGTCGATTCCTCATCTAGTCATCTAGTTAGTGTTTTTGCCGACCTATTTGGAAATGAGTTCTGTTGCATGGACCTGAGAAGTGAGGTGGCTCTAGGTGGGAGGGTTGCCCTTGTTTTCCTAAACAGTGGGTGCTGATAGCTACATTGGAATTAGCATACTCCCTATCTTGACACGGATTAGGCCTCAGTTCCTTCGTCAGCTGCCAGGAACAAGATCAAATAAACGTTGCTTTTCCTTTTATCTGGTATCTGCTCAAGCTATTAATCACATTGCTCAAGTTACTGTTGAGCAATATGATATTGAGGCTGGTGTGCTTTTTTGTTTCTTATCCTAGTACCTCAGTGATAGCCACAAATGGAGATTTTACAATCTTATTTGATTTGAAGCTGTATGCTATTGAACGCTTTTTTTTTGTTATTACACTATTAGGTTGTTAGGGCCGGTTTAATAGGGATTTTGCAAACCGTTTCTATCTAGAAACAAGATAATTTTGACCAAACTGAATCCGGAAAAATCAGAAATCGGGAAAAAAATCTGCTTCTCATGAGAATAAGGCCATTCACAGTGGTAGTTTTATAGGGTTTCATGCATATTAGTATGGTGAGACATTTCTATGCATTTCGACCTCTACCACCGATCAAACCACCTTAATTAATTTGATTTGTATTTTAAGTTAGTTATATATGGCTGGAGGATGAGGAGTGGAGGATCTGCATGTAGACCTTTGAGGTTTAATATGATGAAAGTGAGATTGAAATTGTCTGTGTTCTCGCACAAAATATACATGTACTTGAGCGAGAAGTTAGGAGTACAACTGAACAACTTAGTTCATGAAATAAGAATTTTTTAGACCAGTTCATGAAAAAGAGTTGCACACTTCGGTAAGTGTGCTTGAAATATGACTATTATGACTAAACGAGTTTGTTATCCATTTACATCATGTTGGAAGTACTTGAAAGGAAAAGCTAAGTTGAAACGTTGACATGCCAAATGGTTGAATTCGTCAAAACTTTTTGTATGTGATGAGATACAAGAAAGACAAGAATAGTCTTCTTGTTAATGTTTTGTCCCGAAAATGTTTTTTTAATTAGCTTGAAGTGAAGGTTCTATAACTGAAAGCTTGAAAGAGCAGCATTCTACTGATGGGAAAGACATTCAGTAGAAACATACTCAAAATGTAAAAATGTGACAGGCCGATGGGTAAAATATCATGTGCATGCTGGTCTTTCGTTTAGAGCTAACAAGTTGTGTGTTCCAAATTCGATTATTGTTACTCCAGGTGGACTGATGGCCACCTTGGACATTGGAAACCTATATTACCAAATAGGAGAATAGATGTTGAGAGATACACCCATATAATTTACATTTCATTACCAGTTACTAGTGTTTTTTAGGAAGACATAGAATGGACTTTTTCTTAACTAGGTGAGTGTCCGTGCGTTGCTACGGCCAGAAAAAAGAATACTAAATAAGAAATATATCAAAATAGAGTAGCAATGCTTCATAAAAATTTAAGAAGTTGCTAGTACAAGAATGTTTTTTCATAAAACTGACTAAAGAAATCAAATCACAATCCTACTTTATATCTTTCCCTGTGATATGCCTAAGATAGTATTTTATATTTGCAGGAAGTAGCTTATGATATCCATACGACATTCACGAGGAGTGGCATATCCAGGCATCGATCAACAAAAAGTTACGGATACCTGTCATAATTAAGAAGCAAGGTGTTAGCTGCAATTATATCTCTATCAAGATGTTTTGATGGTTTAGACAAATGTTATGGATATATGATGTGTTTAGCTCAGAGATAAATGAGAAACATAAATAGTAATGCTATCTTCCATTTTACATTATTCACATTTATTTATTCTGGTACATATATTAAACATACACAAAAATGTTTGAACAGGAAATAAAAAAATAGAACTATCATTGCCTCGCATCTATGGTGTAAGAACCTCCTTATACACAATATTTTTCGTGAACGTACCATTCCCATCTGGGATATATTTCTTCTCATTCTTTTTTGTTTTTGACTTCGCATTCTTTTTACCCTTCTTCTTCTTCTCACTTTTGTTGGTGTCGTCGGTTTCCTCAATAGCATCAGGTGGTTTCACGAGAATCTTAATATTCTTCTCGAAGTGGCTCTAGACATCGCAACATACAACTGGCTATGAGAAAATACAGGCCCAGGAAGGTACATACCAAAATTGGGGATTGTTTGACCTTGTGATTTGTTGACCGTCATGGCAAAACTCAATCTGATTGGGAGCTGCTTCCTTTTAAATTGGAAGGGGAACATCTCGTCGTCGGATGGGCATAAGGGTATCCGAGGCAGGAAAACCCATTTTCCAGCATGATGATCTAACACAATTTTTGCGTCGACTGTATTTCTTTGGAAATCTCGTACAACCAGTCTTGTACCTTTACATAGCCCGTTAGCAGGCTCTATATTCCTGAGCAATATGACAGGACAGCCAGCCTTGAGTTTTAGCACGTGAGGGGGGAGCCCGTTTAGGATTAGAGTATTAAGAAACTCCGCTGGATAATAATTATAAGGATCATCTACTACAACATCAAAACTATGGTACTCCATCTCACCACCTTGGAAAGTGCCTATTATCTTCATAGTCTTATCGACCCAATCATTCCTGGTAGATAATATAGCTCTTGATGTGATGTAGTCTTTCTTTAACATGTTCTCATTGATATTTGGAAATATGCAATTAATTAATGTATCAAGATCACTTGCCTTCCCAATATACGTATGCAAATCTCATCCGGTAGTTTCACCTCACCGTCGGAATTAACCTCCTCTGTTCCACCGCCAATGCACAATAAATGTTCTGCAAACCAAGGGTCACTTTGTGCCCTCATGTTGCGAACCAACTTAAGATGCCGCATGGAACCCCACAGATACGACCTCCATAGCGAAGCATCAACGATTTGAGCCCTCGACCCCCTCTGAACAACTGGAAGTACCTGCCTAAAGTCTCCACCAAACACAATTGTCTTACTCCCAAATGGAAGCTCGGGCCGATCCATTATATTGCGTAGACTGTTGTCTAGCGCTTCCACAGCTTGCCTCTTTGTCATAGAAGCCTTGTCCCAAATTATAAGAAACGCTTGACGTAGGAGCTTCGCAGTACCACCCTGTTTCGTGAAATTACAACAACTTCCACCAAGCATTATTGATGTTGTAACACCGGAAGTAGCTATCACCACGGCAAGCTTGTTATGACTCCGTAGTGTTGCTAGCAAAGATCTGTATAAGAACGTCTGACATGATCTCCTCGTAGGCGTCCCTCTGCTCTGGGTTAAGGGAGTCGACCAATGACATGTCATTAATATCCACCTCGGCACTTGCCTCCTCAAATATTTCATGAGGAATACCATTAGCATCATCATACATCTCATCAATATCGGGAAGAGGAAATGGAAGAGTAAATGTCTTAATGTCCTTCCCCATTGACTGCAGCATATTTCTAAGGTCAATAAGTACCATTTGTGTGGCTAGCTCGGGTGATGGACTATTTCGTCGATAGTCCTTTAACATTGCATCCAAGTGTTTCTGCCAAAGTCCGAACACATCGCTTGGTTCGCAAAATACCAGAATGGTTGCAAATAGTCTTCGAAGTGAAGAAGGCATTTGGAACATAGTAGCTTCCGTGAGACACTCATCTAATGTATTATCTTCTTCAATAAGACCCCTCTTTTCGGCTGCCTCACGGAATGAAGGTTGAACGACGCCATCAGCCATCTTAAGATGCTCAAAAGAGGCAGCTCCAACGACGTGGTTGAGTAGAACACGAAGATAATAGCGTCCCCCCTCAGCTAGGTGAGCGGAGACAATTCTACCAACTTGCTTACGTCCCTCAACACCTTTCGTTTCCAAAATTCACCATTGGGGTGCCAAGTATAGACCTCCGGGAAAATCATGGTAAAGTATCCCACTAGCAAACTCATCGACCTTATTTTGAGCAAAATATGCTGTAAGCATTGACTCTTCCACACAAGGACAATTTACTATGTTTTGTAAATTAGAACGCTAATGGAACGAAACCATATGCAAATCCGGTAGATGAAGCTGCAACTGCTGCATGGGTGGGTGGTTTTTGCTTAGGTCGAAACCATATATCCTCCACACAGCTTGTGGAGGCGTCACCCACCGAGCATCCCTAAACTGCCTTATCTCGTCAACATTGCTATTGCTATCAGCATTATCACCTTCTCTGCAGCAACGGATGCCCGGTCATGGCCCTTGTAAATGTATTTGAATAAATATTTAACAGATTTAATACTCCCACAAGCTTCAACATTAGTGTGGCAATTGAATGTGCGCAGCAAATAAGGGTTGTATAGCACTACCCATCGATTGTCCAGCTCATGACCTCTAACAATTTCCTTACGCCCATCGTTGCGTCGCCTATAAATGGGTTACGAGTCCTTTTCTTGTGATGTGGACTCGCAGAAAGCTCGTGGGTAGTGATTCTTACAAGAGGTGCAACCCTTAGTGCAAGGGCAAAACGGGTTTAGCACCCCACACGGGCCATGCATCACGTGTTTGGTGACCATTTTATATAACTCAGAGAACTTTTTCTTATTTGGAAGTTCTGCTGAAATAAGAACATCGTACTGCTCTGGGCACGTAAGCTTCCACTTTCGTTTCATGATCAACAAAAAGTGTGCATGTGGTAACCCCCTCTTCTGGAACTCCACAACATATATCTAGGCCCGAACCTTACCAAGGATGTCATTCTCCATCAACTTTTTCTTCAACCTCTAGTTTTGCCCTGGAAACTTCATCGCCTCAACTTTTTCTTCATCGCCTCCTAGTTACGAGATCAGGACGATCCTATGCTGTTTGGCAAGGCAAAAGGTCCTGCTTGATCTCAACCCGATTTGGGTTGCAAGTCATTGTGAGGAAGATATCCGGTTTACCATACTTCCGCACCAAAACCATGGCATCCATGTAACAACAATTGTCCCGAGGGCCTCCAATGAATGATGGAGACAGTACTATCCGTTTCCCAACAGCATCTGCTCGACCCTCACCTGCATGCAAGCTATCAACGAGACCTTGGTATAAATCAGCCCTCAACTCTTGCTGGTTGTTCCTGATGTAATCTAAACCTAAACGTGAACTTTCTATCTTTATGTATGTGTCCACAGGAAACTGCTGAAATAATCGTTTGCCGAAAAATATTGGATTAAATATTCCAGGACGCATCTGGAGTCTGTAGCAATAATAGTCGCGTATTGACACACATAAATTGCCTGCCCCACCTAAACACATTACGGTGCTAATATTAGTACAGTGAAAGATAGTATAAGGAAATATGTATAATAGAAACTATGATTATTTATCAACTATACCTTCATCATTGCCACCATCGCCTCTAGCGCGAGCCTGTCGCATTGCACGAGCAGCTTCAACTTGTTGCATAGTCACACCAACCTTTGGAATGCAATTATGCCAACCGAGCTCGCCTCTAGGGAAGAAAATTGGGTATGATAGATCATCATAACACGCATGGTATGACCGAATTCCGTGGACACACCGATCCTTTCCTTGCAGGAGAACACTGTGCTGGAACTGACCATGACATTCACTCCCATCAATCCAAACGGCAGCAATCTCTGATGTTCTAGGCACGTTATATATCCTTTGATCCAACCGTTGATCTAACGTAACATGGTAATCCTCAACGTTTTCAACGTGACCCATACTCCTCAGATGTTCGGAGTACGGGTTGCCCCGAAGTATCCCAACTAACACATCTATAACCTCCTTATCCTTTCTCAAGCATTCTTCGCGACATCTACGTTATCGGTGGTCAAGAGAAGGATCATCATCATAGAAGTATAATTCCAGATGCCTAGGCTCGGTTCCATCTTCCTTACCAAAAGAACGAACATTATGATAAATCTGACCATGTGCTCGGAATGTATAAACATCGCCATTGCGCATGTTGGTCGTCATACGATCCAGGTGGCAGTACAGGGATGTAAATGAAAAATGACCATTAAAGAATTGGATGTTTGCATGGAAGTGCCTAGCATCAGCATCAGAATATGACCATAGCCTCATGGGCTCTGGTGGTGTGTTAGGGGTTGATAAATGTATTTTTTCACTGCGGAAACATAATCCAGGTGGCTCAAATTCAAACTTCTTTGCATAGCAATGTTCACAGTTATCAACCTATATGATGCTAGCTGATCGACCATTTATATTACCAAATTTGAGAATAGATGTTGAGAGATACACCCATATAATTTACATTTCATTACCAGTTACTAGTGTTTCTTAGGAAGACATAGAATGGAGTTTTTCTTGATTTACCTAAGGACTCAAAAGGTGTTCGGACAATTCTTGTTTTGTTATTGTTGACATATTCTCATCCACACAACATGTCGAGGTATCCAACTGCCTCGAGATGATAACCTAGAAAATGAAATACTCCCAGCCTCTGCCTTGGGGGGCACACAACCATACACATTTTAGCGCAAAAAAGGGTGCATTTTGCCTTGCACGTTTAGGAGCAATTGTACAGAATGGACATAATCCATTGCAATATCATGGCAATGAGCAGCGCACGCAGTAGCTAACATACGCCGAAACCCAAATGCTTGCTCAGTTATTGATCGATTATGACCAACTGATGTTTTTAACGAAAAATTGAAAAGCAGGCTTGCTTAGTATTTTTAGAAGCAAATATTGTTTTCAGGTCATTATATGTTCTATTGAACAATGTGTATAATTCCTTCAAAAACAAAAGACAATCACAAGTGTAAACAATGTGGCTTCTACATCATTTCTGACATGCTGAAAAGTAAAAAGTGAAGTTCATTGATTTGGACATACATACTCCTATGTATCAAAATATTGGAAAATCAAATCTTATATAAGCAATACATTCTAAATCTTATTTCTAAAGCATGTAAGGCTTCCACATAATTTTGATTGGTCCGCCTTGTGTCATTGATAGGTGAGTCTTAATCCAATCCCGTATGCGAGTCGGACCAGCCTTCTGTCCATGACTCAACCACATAAATCCCTACAAATTAACGTATGCCGAGCATCTTCGAAGACTGAGCTGGCAAACCCTCAAGATTGATAAAGTCACCACAGGCGCCTCGCTGTCGACGGGAACGTTGACTATTACTGAAAGCTCAAGCCGTTATATCCTAGAAAATTCGCTCCTATGGGAAGTCGAACCTAGGACCTAAGGTGATACTGAGGCTCTTGTAACTACTAGGCTGCATGACCAACACTTGTAGAATTGTTATAAATTGATGCGATGAGTTTAATCCTGGTTGTCTTGCACTCTTGCGGGGAAAGGCATCTCCACATGTACTTGTGCCCACATCACTTGTCTCAACCATTGATTTATCTCGCATGATATCCATCCAACCATTGAATTTCTCATCTACCTACGATTCCCTCATTTACCCATGTTTCATCTCTCCGTTGATTTCAAGATGAATGATCCGGAAAAAAGTCCATGTTCCCACTCTTCCTGTCAGCTAAAAGATATGCAGGGTATGCACTCCTCTCACTCCTCAGAAAGGAAAAAAGAAAATGCACAAAGCAATATGGTAACAAGTTATTTTAGGAATTTTAGAATGAATTAATAAAAGGTAAAATGATTTTAATTACCCCTATTTATTTTTCATATTTTGTACTAACTGATTGCCGTATGCACATGCACAGACTGAATGTGGTAACATTGACTTGTTTTTGGAATAAAATTTTGAATCCAGAATGATTTTTTTGGATGGAGAGAGAGTATAAGCTAAAATGTCTCTTGTGATAATGAATAGTGATTTCAATGCTAGCTTAGTCGGAATTCCTACCTAAATGCAGCGTAGATTTTCTTCACACCGCCGTAAAAGTGGATTCTAGATTATTGTAACATAAGTGATGAATTGCTATAAATAGATCCGATAGGTTTAGTCCCGGTTGTCTTGCACTCTTCTGTCAGCCAAAAGAAATGCAGGGCATCACTCCGCTTAGAAAGGAAAAAAGAAAACGCACAAAGCAATAAGGTAACAACTAACAAGTTATTTTAGGAAGAGTAAAATGCACCGGTGGTCCTTAAATTTGTAAGGATGTATTATTTAGGTCTGTTAACTCCGAAAATATATTTTTGGATCCACAAATTTGTAAGGGGCAGCCCCCGCGTCGCCCAAGGGGCGACTCGGGCGGCGCCGCCTCCCGTTCGTCTCGCCCCTACCCCCTCCTCCCACCGCGCCGCCGCTGGAGCTCACCAGCGGAAGCCCGCATGGCTGCGATGAAGGTGGCAGTGGGCTCATCTTCCTTGAAGCCCCCTCCCCCATTTGTTCTCCTCGTGATTTCTTTCCGGTAGTCCGGCAGCCAGCGGTGGCGTAGCAGCCCCTAGGCTGGCAGGGCCTAGATCCGGCACCGGGGCGGCCGGATCCGGCTTCTCCCTGGCCAGAGCTGGGGAAGAACGACGTTGCCGAGGCGTGGGCGCTTGGGCTTGGTTTCGTGCCTCTGCCTAGGCCTGCTATCGTCAGGCTACCGCCGGCTGTGCTGGAGATCAAGTCGCATTTGGAGGCGTACGCGTCAATGCTTGGTTCTGCGTGGACGCCGTTGAGGCCACCGGGTCACTCTCTGGTTTGGCGCGGCATCACCATTGCTTCTTATTGGGACGGTGGTACTGCCGAGCAGGTGTTCCGGCTGAAAGCACTTCCCGACATAACGTCGGTGGCGACAACGGCGGCATTTTTGTATGTCGTATCCTTCTAAGGCGCTATCGTGGGGTCTCCTTCAACTATCGGTGGATCTCCGGGTGAAAATTCAAATCTGGCTTGCCGGATGAGGCGGCGATGGCGTTTTCGATGTCGTTTTCTTCTTGAAGCGTCGCCTTGGAGGTCCTTCGGTCTGGCATTATTACTTTAGCAGCATCAGACAACTCGGACATCAAGTTTCTAAAAAGATGAGATGTGATAGTTTGGTGTTATGTTCGTTGCAAGGATGAAACGAAAGCGAAGAAGGAGATTGAAGCTTAGTCTTCTAGTTTATATTCTTTGTTTTAGAGTTTTATTTCTTGTGTCTTGATATCCACATTTGAGGTTTAGAGTCTAAGAATTCTTAACTTTTGACTGTATATATCCACCAGGTGGATATAGAAGGCCGGTTTATCCTTTATCTGAAAAAACAAACTTGTAAGCGTGTGTCATTAGGTCCGTCAACTCCAGACGTGTATTTTGGATCCATAAACTTTTTAAATTATTCACAACAGGTCTATACGTATCCATGTATGCATGTAACGCTGACATGGCACGCTGACTATACGTTGATTATGATGAGAATTGATGCTTTGCCTCTAGTTTTCTTCTCCACCATGCCATCTCTCTCCTCTTACTCTTGGCCGGCGGGTTGCTTGTCGATCCCGCCACTTGCTGGGGCCGTCTAAGGCAGCCGCTCGGGGTGCCTCCCACTATGGTGGCTGGGGCCACACTAACGATTGCGATGTTGTGTGCCATGTCCAGTTATCCGGTGGATGCACTAGTGGACGTGGTGGGCGGGTTAAAGCGGCGCGGATGGCACAACAACTCGTGTGGGGTTGGATCGGAGAGATTGAGAGAAGAGGAAGATAAATGAGATGGGAGACATATAGTCAACATGTCATGTTAGCATTATATGCACATGTGGATAAATACTCCCTCCTCCCAAAATAAGTATTTTTTTAGAAAATTCCAGATACATTACTTATCCTAAGAAATGACTATGTTACCCCTAATTATTTCTAGCAATTGTGATTGAAAACCACGTCATTTATTTAGTTTTCTGAATCTTCAATAAATACATATGCATTGGAACTAGAAAACTAAGTATTAGATTGGATCTATACGTTTTGCTATATAATATTTTGCTGTTCTTGACATTGCTTTACTTAGATGTATCTCATTACAAGCTAAGGCGCATTTTGCAGCGCTCGCAATCGGCTCCGCTCCGCTCGGCTCCTCGCTCCCGGGTACTCCCGCTCCCGCCGCTCCTGCTCCCCAAAACAATCCGTTTGGTAGCGCTCCAGCGCGCTCCAGCAACGCGAATCGACGGCCATACGAGCTCCAGGCGACTGCGCGAGCGCCGGGGGCCCACGAATTGACCTCCGGCGGCCATGCGAGCTCGGGGGGCCGCGAATCGACCTCCAACGGCAGTGCAAGCTCGGGGGTGGCGCGATTTGAGCCCCGGCCGAGCTTCGGCGGCTGCGGGAGCTCCGGGGGCCACGAATCGACCTCCGTCGGCCGTGCGACCTCTGGGGGGCCGCGAATCGAGCTTGGCGGCTGCTCGAGCTTCGGGGGCCGCGAATCGACCTCCGGCAGCCGTGCGAGCTCGGGGGTGGCGTGAATCGACGTCCTGCCGAGCTCCGACGGCCAAGCTCCGACGGGCGGGCGCGGATGAGCAGCCAAGCTCCAGCGACCAACGGACGGGTGGCGCGGGTTGGGACGAGAAGCAAGAGCGGAAGGGAATCGGGGGGAGCAGGTTTTTTCCACTCCCCGCTCGATGTGGAAGCGAGCGAATCGCTCCAGCTCGATTCATCCGTGAATCGGGCGGGTTCGTCACCGCTTGGTAGCGCTCCGCCGATTCTCATGTAGAGCGGAGCGGCAGGAGCCTACCAAACGCACCCTAAAACAACATTTTTTTGGATAAACTTTGAATGCCAAATAATATTTATTTTGAAACAGAGGGAGTATATACCTATAGTGAACAATTTAAAAAATTTATGGATCCAGAAATGCACTTTCGGTTGATGGATCTAAGTGACTTACAATTACAAATTTAATTTAGGTACCGTCGATGTATTTTACTCTTTTAGGAATTTTAAAACGAATTAATAAGAAGGTAAAATGATTTACTTACCCCTATTTATTTTTCATATTAGGTGATTGCCGCATGCGCATGCGCATGCACATGCTGAATGTGATAACAATAACCTGTTTTTGGAATAATTTTTGAATCCCAGAGTGATTTTTTGGACAGAGAGAGTATAAGTTAACATGTCTCTTGTGATAATGAATAGTGATTTCTATGCTAGCTTAGTCGGATATCTCCTACCTAAATGCAGCGTAGACTTGACTTTACACCACCGTAAAAGTGGATTCTAGATTATTGTAACATACTACTGATGAATTCTCAACTTTAACCCATCAGATTATTAAGGTTTTGGGTGCAACCAGTTGGTAAATGCAGCTCAATACATGAATACAGTTAATTTCGCTTAGTTGTCTTCTCATACTTACCTGATTGCTTATGAAACATCTGCATGGATGCCTGTTCTTGTATTATATATACAAGGGACAGTGATTGCCACTTCTTTGGTTGGACGCCTTTTTTAGATAGTCGATATATTTTTCGATATCTTTCAAGAATACATGACTACGATTATTACAGAAAGTAGCTATCATGAGCTCATGACAAGATAATCTCACTCGCTGATGTTTAATGTCACCTAGTTATTCCCTCAGTAGCATGGACAAAAAAATGGATCCAACTTTCTGGTGATAAAAAAATTATGGTATCTAGTCCAAACATCTTTATTTCACTAGTGTGATATATCTCCCTTTTATCTTGCATATGTACTCAATCACCATCAGTCCAACCAAGGATTCGCCATTCCACTTGTTTCAAAATTCTTATTCATACTTAACTCTGAACATGGTGGGGATGTCTCATTGTCTCATCTCCAATGGTCGAACTGCCACTCGACATGGTCTAACTGCATTGGTGATATGAGGTCAGTTTTCTTTCGTTGTTTTTCGCGGTTTGGTTGTTGCACTTGCAAATTGATCACGATGGTCCCTGAATCACCTATCCTTTATAATCCTTTCAAAATTATAATCTTCTTGGTTGTTATGTTGATCCTTTACATTTTTCCTTTCTAAGGAAATACCTATAATAATCCGTAGAAACTAATTTCCTATTGGTGCCCAGCCTTCTCCAACTTAGCTAGGTGATCATAGCCCGGAGTAGGCCACAAATTTCTTTCTAGCGTACTCCTTTCCACATCTTATCATCACCTTGTGTGGACTTGACGGGATGATAGATGATGTGAATGGCAATAGGAAAAATATAGGACGGTCACCCATGCATTACCCCAATTCTCTTCTTTTAAATCTCGGGGATGAGTCTTTTTAAGGGGAAATGATAGGTAACGCCCCAACTTTCAATTACATGTTAAACTTTGTATCATGAACATTATTTAAGCATTTAAACATGTTTTGTGATGGTTGTGCTTGCTGTCTAAGTGTTCTAACTTGGTCTGTTGGTTGGGCCGTGGTTCTTACGATTGTACCGGCAGATTCTAACTTGACCTGCAGTCAGACAGGCAACATGGTGATAACATACTTTCCACCTTCGAACCTACACTTCCCCAGTATGTCAGCCCAAAAGGTAGACGAGACACGTAATAATTACATGGGCATTTTTCATTAGGAGGACAAGTGGATCTCCATCGATCATTAGGAGGACAAGTGGATCTCCATCGTTCATCATAGATTATGTTAATCCGTAGATTCCTACTCCCAGTCCTACGAACAAAACATGGAATAAGTACTCCACATTAAACACACGCCAAATGAGCGAGCAAGACTAAAAATTAAAGTCCCACACAAAACCCCCTCCACTAACTCACACATATGTACTTTTATGTCCATCAGATTCGGTACAGGGCTGACAGCACAAGGATAAACCACGGTACACTGAACTGACGGAAGAAACAGTACGATCACGTATACCTCATACGTACATTTTGTTGGGGTCAGATACGACCTACATCATGAGATACATATGTAGAAGTAGCTACAAACGCGTGTAAAATAAATTTTTCATATACATATATATATATACACACACACATTTACAATTTGTTGCAAAGAAAAAGAAAATATCGATACATTACTCCCTCTGTCCCAAAATAAGTGTAGTTTTAGAAGTTGGGTACGGGAATTAAGAAAAGATAAAAAAGTAGAGAGTGCACATGAAACGAGGACGGTTAGAACAGGAGAGAGATATAGATATAGTTGTATTGGAAAGCAAAAACTACACTTATTCTAGGACAAATTTTGGGACAAATTTGAATCCTCAAACTACACTTACTTTGGCACGGAGGGAGTACGGAAGAAAAAGGAAATACAAGGTCTACTCCGACAACCAAGTACATATATATACACAAGCTGCTCAACTTGACAGGACATACGAACACCATGTAAAGCCAAAAAGGGAGGCGTTAACTACGGATGACGGGGGCTGGAACCACCAATCATCTGGCTAATGGTCCTCATCTCTGGAAGGTCAGCTGGGTGCCGCAAATTTTGCAGTACGCCCAGAAGCCTGCAATGAAGTAACGAGGTCAGGAAAAACAAGCAACATGAAAGGATGCTGAGCGAGCAGAGACAATTGCTTTGGATCACAGCAAGAATTCTCCCATCTCTCCAAATGTTGTGCAATTCTATTTTGCTATTAAAGATTTCAAAGAGAATGGGCGCCATTTGGTGACAAAGCTAGGCAGCCATTTTTTCATGCCTCCAAATCAAGTTGGCTATCATTCTTGTTATATCTTGAGCAGCTTGTTCCCATGAGGTAGTGCAAAAACAACACATGGGAGTATGTGAGCAGGAACGATGGGAACCATAATTTCTTCATAAAAGACAACAGCAACAACAACAATGACTTTTAGTCCCAACAGATTGACCTCAAAATCCTCTACTTGGGGTAAGCTGCATATCATTCACCTAACCACTCTTCTCTGCAGTTTCTTTCAGAAGTATAACTAAAAGATGTACCAGGGAGTCTGCTGCTTCCTGCTGGTTTCACATGCCTCTTATTTCTTTTGAGCAAAAGCTATCTACTGTTTCTGCTGTCACAGCATAAATCGAAACTGTCCGGGACAAAAAATATACGTGCATATTGAGCACATATATAATATACTTTTTCTAAAAAACACAAACACAATATACTCGCATATGGTAAATGCATGTATGGTGTGTTTATAGCATACTGCTAAAAATCAGATCATGAAAATTCATCTGTTTACAAAAATGGTACTGCTTATTTATTTATTTATTTATTATCATCCATGCAATTTCTACTGGGACAAGCAATACTGCTATGGCAGTAAAAGCTAAAATAAGTACAATCAAATTTTCAGAGAAAAATACCATTAGTGTGTGCTTCAGCACAGTTGCTGTGCAGATATTATTTTGACATTCACGAGACAACATCAGGCGGACATGTGGAACAGCTTTCCAGCTCTCTCCAAGAGCAGGCTTGACAGCTCCATTGCCAGCAGAAACCATATGATTGGTTACCTGGACATAATGCAAAAGAGTAAATCAATGAATGAATCTAAGAACACCTTTATGTTCCATTTCGCAGTGTTTGCCCAAAGTAAATCTTTTATAACGGTCTGATAAATTGCAATTTGTAAAATCAATTGTTTAAGAAATTTAAATAATTTTTGAATGCCTACAGGATGCCAAGCAGTAATAAGGTAGTGTTCGGTATTCATTTAGTCACCCAACATGTAAGTGATGATACATCCTAAACAGGTTAAACGTTCTCTGCACATGTTGTTGACCCTTTTTTCAGATTATCCGTACATTTTATTACAAGGAAATTGATTTATCATGATTCATGAAGACCAAACGACAAAAATCTTTACACTGGTCCATCCTTGGAGGAATTGGAGCCTTGAAGCCCCACTTAAATACATACCCTCTGTTACAAATTATAGGTCATTTTGGCTTTTCTTGATACATAGTATTTACTATGTATCTAGACATAGCGCATATCTAGATGTGTAGCAAATACTATCTATCTAGAAAAGCCAAAACGACCTATAATTTGGAACGAAGGGAGTAGGAGTTAAAAAATAGTTCAGATCAGGGAAAGGAGAGTAGAGAAACAAGAGCATTACTGTTACATCACATAATATTTCGTGCACTGACCCCAATAAAAGTACATTATCAAACGACATAAATGAAATCATATTCCTTTTAGACGCATCAAATCTGGGTATTAGGTAATGTTGAACTGTTTAAGCAATGGTCGGTAGCTGCGTACTTTTCAAAACAGACCAAGGCCATCTATTTTTTTGTGGCTTCATGCATATCCAGAATGAGAACTCGAGGAAACAAGGTAAAATATTTTCTTGTTAGATCTATTATGAAATGTTGAGCATTTTATTGAAATTTCAAGTATGTCAAATCATTTATTGAAACAAATTCACAGAAGCAGCAGAACCTCATAATAGATTACAGTGGTTGCTCAAAATCAAAAGGGTGAGATGTCCAACCATTCTCTATTTGCGTATTTCTTAAAAAAAGTTAGGTGGTCCTGAAGCCAATGTGCAAAGTCTTTCTTCTCTGATAAAATAAGAGTAAATAATCTTTAGCATGCAAATTCAGGGCTCTGCTATTCAGCATCATTTTCAAGATAATCTCCGCAATATTACAGTTTCTTATTTTCTCCAAGCATGCAAGTGGTACTACAGAACAAAAATTGCATAGTTTGCAGAACCAATTGGATAAAGAAGTTGAATACATGTATTAGCCCAAATTCGAGCTAAAGAGGGGTTGAATCAAGGCCATGAGGTATTCTGCGCATTAATAAGAAGAAAAACACCCAAATTCGAGACAGAGGGGTTGAATCTAGGTGGTGGAGGCATAAATCAAGTGAGCTAGATTTGGTTCCTCAGCATGATATTTTATAAACATAGTTCCAAATGTGCTCATTTCTGAGCATACAATTAGCAGTCATGAACGTTTACCCAAAACTCAAGTTGAAAAAAAAATTACCAGAACAGACAGGTTATGCTCATCTGCTAACTTCTTTAGAATCACTGCCACTGATATCATCATCGACCGCCCTGTTAGTTTATCAATACAGGTTCAGAGGAAAGAATTGAAAGCTACACTTCAAGAATTAATAATGCCTTCCTTTTATTCTTCAATCCGGCAGGAGAACTGCCCGTATTATATTAAGAAATAACGCCAACCTTATAAGAAGAAATGAACAAAAAGGATCTTAACCAAGGTAAATTCATTTTATGACTAGTTCTATAAAGAAAAGCTGAATGATAAACATTTGTTATTAAGTTTATAACTACATTTATAAGCTATCTTGTATAAACTGCTCAGTACACCAATTTGATTCAGTTCCTACCTCTAATTTGTTTCAAACCTCTCAGCATTCAAGATTAGTCCCTACTGTATAGCTGGAGTGCTAAGTGAAGCTTATGCCATGCCAAAAGGAAAAACAAACAAACAAATTATAGACAAAGCTGCGAAAGTACCTTGTGGATACTTGCCTCCAATGATGGGAGCAAGTAAGGATGATATTGAGTCAATGATAAGCAAACAAACTTTGCTACCACCATTGTTTACCTATTAAGCATATGCCATGTGAGAGGTACTAACATGAAATCTGAAGTCATATTGAAGACTTTGTTCAACTTGCCTTGTCATTAAGCAGAGAGACTTCAAGTTGATGTAGTACTTCAAACAAAGCAAATATATCAAAAACAGACTCACAGATGATGCTTCTCATGACACTCTTGAGCCTTGCATCCTTTGGCTGCAATTCAAAACCTAGTAACTATAGATCATAAGCTATATATACAACACATGGTAAAGCTTTTGGTAACTAACTGCAAGAACAACTTTCTACCTACATCATAAGAATGGAAATAATTACGAAAACCCACAGGATGACAAAAGGAAAGAGCAGGGAAGAAATATGGTTGATTAGCTACCTCTTTGACCAAATAGGTCAGAGATTCCATAAATTATAGTAGCAACGCGACTAGGAGAGAAGGAGTTACTAGTATCCAAGTACATAACCACCCCCATCTGCTTGGCTGCAATATTTGAAGCACAATGTAGACAGACCTGCAATGATGTACATGGAATGGACAATAGCATACTTATTTCCAAGACAATCATGCCAAGTGGTAACCATAACTCCATAGGTATCTTGAGTATAGAAACAATAACTTATTTTCTCACCTGTGTTTTACCCGAAGATGACGGTCCAGTAATCTCTGTTAGCTGACCTTGGCGCAGACCACCTCCAAGTAGTGTGTCAATGCTAGCATCAAAGGGCCATATAAATCATTATAGAGCCCAATCACCAAATAAAGCAATGCAACTTTGTTTCATTCGATCAATAAACTATCCTGACAGGGATCTAAAATGGTAAGTGATGAATAGAGAGCATGATTATGTTTAAGATAGGAGTACCCTTCAAGTCCAGTAGGGAGGAAATGCTTTCTTTCGGTGACGTCCTTGAGCAATTCCATCCCATTCCAAAATCGCCCACACCAATCTTCGGTGGAAGGCTGATCTTGATTCATCATCTTACTATCCTGTATACTATCATATCATCCTCTGGGATGTGTAAGGTCCAGATAGTCTATCCAGGACAAATGCCATGGATAGAATAGGATCAAATAGAGGCACATCAGCACATGGAGATTCTGTGGTATGAAGGTCCCTCACTACCCTAAGTTTTTTGAAAAACTCTCACTACCCTAATGACTATGTGCCCTCTCCTCTGTTGGCTGGCAGTTGCCGCCTTTCATGGTTACTTACGACCTGGCTATGCGATTTGAGATGAATGTTCCGTTACTGTATCTGTTAATATTCAGGAGAACAGCATTCACATGTAAATGTAACCATCGATTCTTCTCCCCCAAACCTTAAGGCGAATCAGCGCCCCCACCGCGCCCCCCCCCCCCCCCCCCCCCCCCCCAATGTAAAACGAATTGGCCGACCCAATCCTCTGCTGAATAACTTCTACGAAATATAGCCACAGGTGCGCGCAACGTCATGTATAGCGTGCAACGTCATGTGCAGCGCGTAGAATAAGCAGGACCCGAAGTAGAAGAATGCGGACCTCTTGATCTTGTGGTGCGTTGCGGCGCTTGAGGCCGCAGCCGGATGTGGTGGCTCCTCCTCCGCTTCTGCCACGAGTCGCCGACATCGCCGCCGCCCGCCGGGCAGTTGCTGCCTTGCCGCTTGCCACTTAGGTTTGTGCTAGCGTGGTCCACGCTTTCGTTATTTGATATGGGCCTCTTTTGGTCGTCCAGCCCAGTCTGAAGTTAAGACTCGACTTGCTCGACACGGCCTGCAAGCGTCCACAGACCCGGAGGGGGAAAAACCCGAAAACCCAAAGGCCATCGAGCACAACCGGAGAAGAGGATTTCCTGCCACGGGCGCGGCGGCGGCGGCGGCGACGTAGGAAGCGTCGGAGGGAGCCCCTTGGGCGGCGGCCACTGGGGCGTCTGGAAGAGGAGTTAAGGAGGATCCAGCAGGGGCACCGCGTGCCCGGTCTCTGGGCTCCACCTCGAGGTGAGGAACTTCACTATCTTCCCCGTGCTCGTTTAGAGCTCTGTACCACCATACCCTTGCCACTGCGTATGGGCCATAGAAGCTAGCTAGGGTTAGGGTTGTGTGTATGCCGAAATGTTAATTCACTGCCTGGAACCTCAAGTCTGACTCCAATATGTCAATAAGATTACTTCAATGCCTGCATTTTAGGGGCCAAGTCTTCTTCTTGTGGGCCTATGTTTATTGTTTTGTTGGATTTACGACTTGCTGTAGTTTCTTCAGAGAGCGCAGCTGTGCAAAAAATTATCCTGATTTTTTATGCCGCTTGCTGCTCACTTATTGGAACAATGGAAGAAATTCTATGCATTTTTTCTTTACTAGAATCAAATTCACTTCCTAGGACCCAAACAGGCCATATTCGATAATGGTCACCCAGTTGTTCATTTTCTGCAATTGCTAAGCTCATCCAATTTTTACATGATTCAAACTTTGCTAACTTCAAGGTATTTTCATTTGTTTCTAACAGGGAATGTTAAACTGCTTGTTAGAAATATATTGTTAATGCTTTTACATGAAATTCTGAACTTCAAGATTTCCTACATTCGAATCTGTGTATGACTTCACACGCTCGTTGAAATACGTTATTGTGCTCTCTGTGTGCTCCATCTGTTATTTGTTTAAGCCTAAAAGGAACTAGGAATTTCAATCTGCATAGTATGAACGTGATGTTTGAATGCGACCATACTTGACGGAAACACAGCATTCATAGGCATTGTTTATGTGCAGGCAGCTTGAAAGACAACTTGAGTTGTATCCTGCAATGGCAACACCCAACAGAGATAGCAACATGCAGCAGCTAGTCCCTATAGCACCACCAGGAAAGGCTTCTGGCAGTGACACTGGGAAGGAGCTTGTTGTTGTTGATCCTGCAGGAAAGGGCTCAGGAGGAGTAAAACTGCGAGAGGATGAGGAGGACCTGGAGGTGAAGCTCAGGCGCATCATGGAGAATGTCCCTGTTCGTGTCAGTAACACATCAGGGTCATCTGCTGGATCTGGCTCTGGTGATTTCCACCAGGTACTCTCCCTTCCTTCCTTCCTCTGTTTGTGCATGAACCAGTGTGGACATCTTGTTAAAATTTATGTTTGATGTAAATTTTACTTGGTCCTTGTGAACTTTTGGGTTACAGTAATCACCTCATGCTCTATTGTAGCCTCAATAAGATTTATTTGTCAATTATCATGTGAAAAGATTGATTATATTGTTCGAAAAATTCTGGTACTTTATTGTTTTTCATGAAAATTACCTTATTAAACTAATTAATATTTTTGTTGTGGAATTCAGCTTTGTTAAATTTTGGCAAACACTTTAGCAATAAAGACTTACAGTAGCTAGCTTATACTGCTGGGAAGCTATAAAAGTACTGATGTTTTACATGGCTATACTCAATATAACAAGACTTTTTTTGGTTTTCCTGATACTAAATAATGTAGATGGTCTAATTATATGGGTTATATCTGTAAATCTTATTATGAAAAAAGAGAGAATGACTTCTGTTGACCCATTGTAACTCATACAGTCGTACTAGTGAAAATAGTCTATCATAATGGAAACCTTGTTGTTGAGAACTAGATGTTGGTGTTAAAGTAGCACAGATTATATGTTTGATATGTATCTTCAAAAAGAAGGATGTCATAATTCTTGAATCACAGTAGATGTTTTTTTGTTTACATTACCAAAATTTACTCAAGAAACAATATCTAAGCTAATATCATAAGCTACATGTATGTGTTGATTCTCTTTTCACATGATTGGCATAAATGACTGGACTACTAAAACATATCCATTGAATACAAACCTGCTATGCATGCGTTTTTGATGGAGCATGTTTTGGCAGCTTCATTCAACATGAAACTTTGGCATGTTCCGGTATGAATAAACTCATTATTTGGTAGCTACAAGTGTTTTAGATAGGTAGTTGGGACTCGATGAATAGTCCGGGGGCATCATCTGATATTCTACCTTGTAATAAAATTCTTACTTTGATCCGGAAAAAAAGTCTTGCTTCGTTATCAAATACATACACATATATATCTTTTTACCATTAAAGGACAGTTTTGTCAAACAAAGTTTTCGACTCTTTCATTCAAATGAATTCCAAGGATTATAGTACAACTTTGTAATACTTTCTCTTATCTAAAATTTAAGTCGTTTAAGGCATGAACACTTCTACAAGGTGACACTTGGACTAGCAATTCCGAAAAAATATGCCTTATCAAACAAAAGAATCCACAAATACTTTCAAGATGGATATAGTAACATCAATCTTGTGTTACCAATCTATGTGAGGTTTATATATTAATGGTCAAAGATAAAAAGGCTTGACCAGCAACAATCTAAAAGATGACTTGCATTTTTTATCTGAGGGAGTATGTGCAAAGATATTATTTTAGCAGAGATATCTTGTAAATAGTAAGTTCGGAAAATGGGATGAGTCATTCTTTTCCTGTTTAGAACTATTCACTCTGGCATTTTCTGCTTTAGAACTGAATTGCTGTTTGAGCTCTTGTTCTGGAGTACGCTTTTATTTCAGGTTCAACTTTAGTCGGGACTTTTCTATTAGATGTTGAATGATGTATGATATGCGCATGTTGTGTGCTTGGAATCATAGTGGCTGATCATGGGGAATATGAGGACAAGGCCAAAGGCACCTACACTTGGTGGTGGAATGGTAGATGATGGAATTTGTGTTTCTTGATGCTAATGAGTGATGACTGTGTAGCGTATATGCCACCCTAACTGTGGCAACTTATTAAAACCAAATGCAATGAGCTGATGAGATAAGATTATGAAGCCAATAACTATATCTTAATTGACTTGGGGTATGTCCAGAGGTGTTATCAACTTATCATGAAGGTTTCCTAGACTCCACATAAGCTTAGGAACTACTTAAGAGTTAAGAAGTGATCCCTCCAATCGGCTGTATCTTAACCTTTTCTTTATTTAGTTCAACAAGATCTTTGAGCTGTCTCTTGAGTTATTCCTAGCTGACACCAGAAATTGCCAAGAGACAGTCTCTTGGTTAAGAGACAACCTATATTCTCTCTTGTTGACCTCTCTCTGATTATGCTGATATGGCAAAGCTAAGACATGGCTTGTGCATGCCCTTCCCTTAAGTGAGACAAGAGTTACTTTGTCGCACCCTGCAATCTGCAAACAGGCAGCACGCTGCTTCCGCACATGAAAGCATAGGAGTTAGCTAGTACTTCTCATTAACTGATATAGGTAATTCTTAGTACAGTGAAAATTGTGGTTGCTGCTCTACTAAAATGGCTGTATTTCTGGTGTTATTGTAATCAACATTAGTATATGGAATGGCATGTAGTAGCTTATTGATAATCTTCTTTAGCTGGTGATCATGGTTAATTTTAATTTTGTTTGAAGTGTCACCTGTGTCAATTAGTTTTAAAGATTCCAAGTGACATACTGTGTGCTCTAAAAGAAACGGTGCCACGGCAGAACCCTTGTTAATTCAGCAATCATAAATAAGAATTTTTTGGCCTGACATCTGTGTCATAGCTTGCAACCTTCACCTGGAAATAGTTTATATTACTGGATTTTGTGAGACAGTGTATTACAGAGTAACTCGCAACAATTCAAGGCATTTTTTGTTGGATGTCAGCATCTTGTTTCTTCTTTCAATTAACACTTCAAAGTTTCTGAAAATCATTAGTTCTTTATCTTGTTCACTTGATCCCAGGATTCCCAGAAGGGGGTAAGTCTCTTTCCCTTCAGGGGATATTGGGGGTGTTTCCCCATCCCAAAGGCCTAAGTTATGTATCAGGACATGTCAGATGGTGGGATTGGCAAATCTTGAAACTTGTGGTCATATCATGCCCTTACGATTCCTTTGCTTTCATGTATTCTCAACCACCTTGTTTATCGAATTTCGTAATATGATTTTTGATTCATATTCCAGTTTAGAAATCATGCAATAAGTGATTTGAGGCTTGAGAATTAGTATGGAAATGATCAGATCTTTTAACTGTAAAACATTCTTCCTTTTACAGTATCGGCAAATGAGAAGGAGAGAGCAGGATCGGCTTGCACGAATGGATGCTGACTACCAAAAGAGGAAAGAGTTGGCTGAGTTTGAACTGCGGAGGGAGGAGAGGCTTAAGGCAGCTGAGGAGCGGACGGCCAAAAAGCGCCTGAAACGCCAAAAGAAGAAGCAGCGGAAGAAAGAGAAGCGAACTAAAACTGGTAATGGTGGTGAAGAACCTAACAGAGTGGAGTCATCTGATGACGATGAAGGTTCGGATGATGATGGCAAGTCTAAGCAATGACACGGAAATTGCATTTGAAGATGCTTTTTAGACTGTCACCATACATTTGACGGAGGGCTACTTGTTTGTTGAAGAAGGAAGCCTGTGCGTGCCTCCCTGGTTGATTGTGAGCGATGAACTAACATCTGGTTTGCCCGTTGTAATTGGCTGAGTCAAGAGGATATATATAACATTTAGAGCTGAGATGGAGAGCACTAGAATTTTGTTGTTAGTATTCCTCATTCGGGGAACTGCCTTGCATCAGTACCTTTTGATCAGCTATTCACATTTTAATCGGAGATGGATAGCACTAGATAGTTTCCAGTTAGTGTTCCTCGTCCAGAGTTGCCTTGCATCAGTTCCTTTCATCATCTCCATGTATGCTTCTGGCATGTTATTTGTATCACCGTCTGTTTTGCTTCATGTATTTCTTAAAACCTTGTAAAAGCTTGTAAAAATATGTCCTCTTTTTTCCTCGAATGTAGTTCGATCTGCTAAAGTGTTGTCCCTGTTGGATGTCAAGTTTGTGTCTCTGGTCAAGAAAGGCTGTTTTTTTTTCCTGTTGAAAATCATTCTCAGCTGAGACGCTGTCTTATTCCGACTGATGGGGGTGGAAGGCTTAGGCCCTCTTTGGATCCTTCCAACTAAAGTTCGATCGTCCCGACTAAATTTTATATTGGATGTTTGGACATTAATTAGAACTGCTAAATATAGACTAATTACAAAACTAATTGTACAGATGGAGGCTAATTTACGAGACGAATCCATTAAGTCTAATTAGTCCATGATTTGGTAATGTTGTGCTACAGTAAACATGTGCTAATGATGGATTAATTAGGCTTAATAGATTTGTCCGTAAATTAGCCTCCATTTTATGCAATTGGTTTTTTAATTAATCTATATTTAATACCCTTAATTGGTGTTCAAACATCTAATGTGACGGGATTGAAGTTTAGTCACCCGATCCAAACCAACCCTTAGTAGCAGATGATTCTGGTGCATCGGTCAAAGCTTTTCTGGACTGTGTTGTATGACTCACTTCCGAATAGCCATTACCAACGATCGGGGGCACAGTGTAATTGGTTGTGGGCTTGTGGCCGACGATGATCGCCGCAACGTGAGTGCGAGACCAGGAATCGATTCGATAGAGGAGGAAGGCAGAGACCCCTGTCCTTGTTTGCTTTCTGTATTTCAGAATGAAAAATAACAAGTCGAGTCTCACGCTACAGGGCGCAGGTTATATTGCTCTGGCCGGTCACTGCCACGCAGGGCCCACTCAACACGCTACTCACGCTCCCACGCTTAGCCAGTACGCCTTCTAGTGTCGAACACATCTTCACGCCGATCCCGCCGACGCAGCCGTGACATCTCCCTCCGCACGATCACTTGCTCGGGGACCCAAGCAAGAGCACCCGGAAAGTTCTGCTTGACGACGTAGTAGTCTTCCTATATAGCCGATGACGGTGGAAGGGTCGTCAATTTGATGAGCCACCTGAGGAACTGCTGTCCCTCCTTTCTGCACGAGACGTCTGTCCAGGATCTGCTCTGAAATAACTTCAGCAGCATATCCAGCTGAAACTTGGGCAGGTAATTCAGAGAACACCGGAGTGTGGTCCGGCACAAACGACTTTAACTACGAGTCATGAAAGGTTTGATGAATCATACTGCTATCTGGCAGATCCAGCTTGTATGCTGCTTGCCCAATTTTCTCCAGAACTTTGTAGGGGCTAAAGTACTTCATAGCCAATTTGGGAAATGGCCTATTCACCAGAGAAGATTGTGCATATGGTTGTAGCTTGAGCAGTACAGAATCCCCCACCTGAAAGTTAGCCTCCTTTCTCTTCTTGTCTGCATAGAGTTTCATTTGAGTTTGAGCCTTCAGCAGATGTTCCTTCAGCAAACCCAACTGCAACTCTCTGTCAGCCACAAATTCAGTCACTGAAGGGTACTGTGGTATGGTTGGACTCACCGTAAAGTTGGATTATAACCATACAAGGCCTTAAATGGGGAGCATCCTAAGGCTGTATGAAAATTAGTATTATGCCAAAACTCTGCTTGAGCTAGCCATTTCTTCCACTATTTGGGAGAATCTCCTATTGCACAACGCAGGTACATCTCCAAACATTGGTTCACGCGTTTAGTTTACCATCGTTTTGTGGGTGATATGCAGTGCTGAACAACAGTTTAACCCCATGAACTTGAACAATTCAGTCCATATAGCACTAGTGAACACCTTATCACGGTCAGACACCATGGTTTGAGGAAGACCATGAAACTTGACCACACCATCATATAAAGATTCTCGACACTGTGATTGCATTATATGGATGTTGAGAGCAAAGAAGTGACTATATTTAGTGAAACGATCCACCACCACCAATTAGGGATGGCAATGGGTACCCAAAATCCAAAACCCGATGGGTTTTTACTCCATTAGGGTACAGGTTTAGGTCAACTTCTAGACCCATGGGTTCGTTAATGGACAAGAAGTTCTACCCGTTGGGTTTATGGATACGGATTTATTCCTATAGTATCCAAACCTGTAAACCGCGGGTTTTTTAAACCCGATGCAATCTAGTGCATACTACCATGTGAATTTCTAACAAATTTGATGTTAATACCATCATTTTATTATTATGAACTTGTAACAAACTTGATTTCAATACCACTATTTTATGGTGAATTTATAACAAACTTGTTAATACCATTGCCACTTGAAGTAGTAAACTTGTTACATGTAATTTGATTCCCTCTAGTATCTTTATACAATAAATTATGAACTTATTGCTCATTCTTTATTTATGCGAACTATAACTTGTTGCTTAGATAAATGTATTGTCTCTCTTAGTTGTTTAAATTGAAGCATAGTTGATAATAAGAAGAATATGCATGTATTGATCGTTGACAAACTTTTATCATGGCAAGGGTGCAACCAATGCGTAAAGAAATATCCTCGGTCATGTATGACCCGTGGGTACCCGTTAACCCGACGGGTTTGGGTTTAGACAAAATTTTATACCCGTCATGGGTATAGGTTTTTTAATAAGTTTAAATAATTTTCGCGAGCACAGGTCTAGAATAGCAAAACCCAACGGGTTTGTGCCCCGTGCCGTCCCTACCACTAATATAACATTGTAGCCATTAGATTTGGGCAAACCCTCCACAAAATCTAGAGAAATATCCTCCCCTGCACTGGAGTGTAATGCAGCAATGAGCTTGGTCTGCAATGCTGAATTGCAACCTATCCATATTTTATCCTTGTATCTGATGACACCATCATGAAGTGAATATCCTTGAGCATCAGGATTTGAAATGGCCAGCCTAGTCAACAGGGCTTTAGCTTTGCTATCAGTGACATATGAGTTGAGTACCTTTTGATTCCAAGTTGGTTGAACTTCATAGGCTGATTGGATGGCCATCAGGTGCCCCATCTGTTGGGGATCGCCACCTTCGAGTATTTAATTGATGCGCCTTGCTACGGTACCCCAATTACTCCCCAAGAGGTAAGAGTTTAAAAGAAATCACAGTCCTCGATTTTAAATAATTAAAATAATTAGGAAAAATAGAAAATCTCCACGCTAGCCTCTGCAACGACTCGCTTGACTCGGCTTGCAGGAAAAACGGCGCCGGCTACCTGACTCGAGGCCATCCGCCGGCTCATGACCGACGACGACACTGCGGCGTTTCTCTTCGCCGCACTCGTCAAGGGCGGCGTGCAAGATACAGTTTGTATGCAGCGCGCGACGAACAGGGGAAAGTGGACGCGTGGCGGCGCAGAGATAGGTGGTCAAGCGCCTCCGCGCGGCCTCCCTCAAGAACCAGAGCTTCGAGTACGCCGTCGGACTGTTCGTCAGATCGCTGTCCACCGAAGTGTGCCTCTGCTCAACAGGCTGCTGCTCCAGATCCCCACCGTGAGGCAAGCCAGGTGTTAGTGCTGCAGCATCTTCTCCTCCTACCGTTCTTGTTGTACAACCGGCATGAAAATCAACCAATCCAACAGCAAAAGCACCGGCATTCCGGTCAATCAAGGACAATTAATACTTGGTGCATTAAGAATGGGGAAAACAAAGACGAAGCTGTTACCCTGAGTGAGCCGCTGCATGGCTTCTTGTTGCCTCGTCCGCCGGCGTCAGCGAGGCGGCACTCGTGCGCAAACTCCGTCTTGACCACCCGACCTTGCGGAGCAGCGGGTCGACACAGCAGCTGAGAGCTGCGTGACAGCGCAGGAGAGGTCCAAGCACGCAGCGGGCCTGCAGCCGGCGGTCATCTCTGCGAGCGCGAGTATGAGGAGTGCAGTGTCGTCGCCGGCCATGAGCCGGCGCACGCCCACGTACCGGATGGTCCGTTGACCTGTGCCGTTTTTCCTGCGAGCCCATGTAAATTTCTCCTTACCTCGTAGAAGGTAATAAGTGAATTAATCGACGGCTCATATTCATTTTGGAGTACCGTAGCAAAACTCTTAATTGATCGAAGGTTACAGCTATCTCTCTAACGAGGGAAAGCTTCGTAGATAATTATGTTAGACCCGGGTTCACGGGACTGCGCATATAGTATAGTTTTCCTAGATAAGCGATGGGACATGACCCACGCTCTACATTTGTTGTAACTACTCGTATTGTAGTAGAACTACTCATACAGTAGTAAAACTAGTCGGAGATGATAGGAAACTACCCGAAAAGTACTCGGGTAGGACTTCTGGGCTTGTATCCGACTAGCACTTCCATGTAACCCTATCCCCCCAGACTATATAAGAGCGGGCAGGGAACCCCTCCAAACAGGAGATCACACGATCACCACCTAAGGCAATACAAACCACACAGAACGTAGGGTATTACGCTCTCGGCGGTCCAAACCTATCTAAACCTTGTGTTCCTTGCACCTTCGAGTTCCTGATCTCGGCGACACCCTACCTACAAACTCACCACCTTGAGGGTATCCCTCGGTGGGCGTGGCGGTAAAACACCGACAGCTGGCACGCAGGTAGGGGTGTTCATCGAGCATCCACCGGAGAACTCGATGGCGTCCTTCAACTTCACCAGCGCCGTGCTCAACGAGGGCACAACTTTCGTCTTCGGCTCCTGGATCTGCGTCACCAACGGCTCGGGTAGCTTCAACAGCCACCTAGTCGACTCCAAGAAGCCGGAGGCCTCTACACCAACTCGACACAGCGACCTCGACGAGTTCATCGACAACCTCGACAAGCTGCAGCTCCCCGATTTGGTCCTGCAGATCGAAAAGATGTCCGTTTTCGACGCGACTTCCACTCGTGCTGCACCAGAACTAGTCGGATCAGACTCAAACCGATCTGAGGGACCACACAATCCAAGTCCCTCTCCGACTTGGCGGAGGACTTAGATCTACTGCTCAAGCTCAAGGACATGGGAGCCACCGCCTATCGGGGGGCTCCCGTTTTCGATAACTACTCGGACTCCAACGAAGAGTACTGCACATTCAAGCCAGAGCCGAGGAGGACTCGGAGACGAGGGAGCCACCGCTCATCGGTGGGCCCCACTCTTGAAAACCACTTGCACCCCGATGACTACCCCGAATTGTTTTTGGGCAATCATCTGGGTTTAACCATAACATCTATGCCACAAAGCCGTTTCGTGTACTGGAAGGGCTTAGAGCCCTCTGAACTACTCGACTATGATTTCCGCCTTGTGGCCTCAACGCAGGAACTGCCCTTCCAGGAGGGCAAACCTCTCTCTCCCATCGCAGAAGAGGGGGACGACAGTACAGAGCTACTTGAGTACAACCATACGACTGACAACTCGCTGGATCGTCAAGTGTACATGGCCTCCCTTCGCGACGCGGATAACGATGAGCCGGGTCCTGAGTATGACGACGAAGTACTCGCAGACGTGTCTGCCGATGAGCCTATGGTGGACGCCCCCTACGATGAGAACAAGGAGCACAGAAGGATCCGGCGGTTGAAGAACGCCAAGAGCGCCCAGCGCAGGCGGAACGCGGAAAATCTCACTCGCAATCCAATATACCAAAGGAACCTCAACAACGCTTTTGCAGCAGCCGCGGATCGGGAGTATCGTACACTGATTGGCGCCATTGCAGAAGCAGCGCTCCTAGCCCAACAACTACCACCCAACCCCCAGATACAAAGGCTGCGGTATCTAACCTAGCGCGCGCTCGTGCAACTCGATGGGCAACGTCCAGCGTCTTCCACTTGGAACTTGCCCTCGAGGTCTGAGCGCCATGGTGATACTGCGCTGATCAGTCGCACCCCCAGAGGTGGCCCCGGGAACCGAAGGACCGACAGTCGCTAGCGCAACGAGGGCCACCAGTCCGCACGTGGCAACGCCAAACAAGAAGTACAACAATCTATGCGCCAGCCTCGCAACCAGCGTGGCGCAAGGCCTCAAGGTCAAGCTCCACCCGAGGCCAGCCTTCACGACGCTCCCATGATCGATCTTTGACAGAAGATCAATGACAGCCACGACATACGGCGCATCATTGAGGCAAGGAGAAGGGACCGTCCCGATAGGTACGACGACGACGACGACAATGACCGCTTCCCCGTCTTCTCCTCCAACATCATTGAAAAATCCTATCCCAAGGAGTTTAAACCAGTCGGAATCCCCAAGTACGACGGCAAGCAGGACCCGCGTCAGTGAATCCGATGCTTCTCCGTTGCCATCGAGGTCTCAGGGGGATCCAACTCCACCAAAGCACTCTACTTCCCGGTGGCTCTGGAATCCGGGCCCCTCACTTGGCTTGAAAGCCTCAACCCAAACTCCATCGACTCCTGGGAGGACCTCAAGCGGGCCTTCATCAACAACTTCCAGGGATCCATGATCGGAGCAGACACTCGCCACGATCTGTCCCATGTCAAGCAGGAGATGAACGAAACCCTGAGGTCCTACACCCAGCGTTTCTTCGAGATGCACGCCATCATTGCCAACATCACCGACGAGGACGTCATCCGCAGCTTCCAGAACGGACTCTTCTCGAAGCACACGTACCACGACTTCGGACGCAACCGCCCGACTACTATCATGGAGCTACGTGACATGATGGCACGGTGGGCGGACCAGGAGGATGAGGCGAATGACCGCTTCCCCAAGCGAAACAGCGACAAGCAGGGCAACGGCAACAACCACTTCAACAAGGGCGAACGGAACCACTCAGGGAACCCCCGAAAGCGCAAGCCAGACCAAGAAGTCGCGACTGTTGAGCGCAATCCGCGTGGCAAGAAGTCGGGGAACAATGACTCAAAGTTTGAGAAAGTCTTGCACAAACAATGCCCGATGCACCCGAAGTCACGACATACGCTCTTCGAGTGCGTCAGCCTCCGCAAGTCACTCAACGCTCCACCCCTTCCCCAAGCCGGAAAGTGAAAGGACTAGGAGGACGACGACGGTGACAAGTCAGTGGCTCAAGATTTCCAGGACCCAAAGAACGTTGCCAACACTATCTTCGGTGGAGACGGCGGAATCCCCTCCAAGCGCGCGCAGAAGTTGACCCTGCGCGAAATCCTCTCTATAGAGCCTTCCACACAAAAACCTTTGAGATACAGCGAGGTCCCGATCTCCTTCTCCAGGGATGATCAATGGACCAGCTTCTTCGAGCCGGGAAAATTCTCACTCGTCCTAGATCCTGTCGTGGTGGGCTCACAGCTGACCCGAGTACTCATCGATGGCGGGAGCGGGCTCAATCTGCTCTTTGCGAGTACACTGAAGAAGATGGATCTGGACATCTCCAAGATGCTCACCCCTAGCAGAGCTCCGTTCTACGGCATCATCCCGGGAAACGCGGCTACACCACTCAGCTCAGTGGTCCTGCCAGTTACCTTTGGGACGAAGGACAACTACCGCATCGAGTACATCAAGTTCGAGGTGGCTGACTTCGAGTCGTCGTACCATGCCATCCTCGGCAGACCAGCATTGGCCGAGTTCTTGGCCGTGCCCCACTACATCTACCTGCTACTCAAGATGCCAGGTAAGACAGGCGTGCTTACGCTCCGTGGCGACCTGAAAAAGTCCTACGACTGCGACCAGGAGGCGATCGAGTACGCCACGACATCACTTGTGCCAGAGCCTTCTGCGGAAGTACTTGCGGCCACGCAAAAGCTCGTCGACTCAGAGATGGAGATCTCCAGCCAGAGGCCTAGCCAGTCGAGGGTTAACCCCAACCCCAGCGACGTCGGCAATAAGGCCATCCAGCTGCAAGAAGGCGACCCGTCCAAGACTGCTTTGATCGGAGGCGACTTGAGTGACAAATAGGAAAGCGCGCTCGTCAGCTTCCTTAGGGCTAACCAAGACATATTTGCGTGGAAACAAGCAAATGTGCCAGGGGTGCCCAAGGAGTTGATCGAGCATTGCCTAAAAGTTGATCCTAAAGCCACTCCGAAGAAGCAACGACTACGACGCTTCACTCTCGACAAGAGGGAGGCCATCAAGAAGGAGCTAGCAAAACTACTCGCAACTGGTTTTATTAAAGAAGTATACCATCCTGAGTGGTTAGCTAACCTTATACTAGTCTTGAAAAAGAATAATAATGAATGGAGGATGTGTGTGGATTATACTGATCTCAACAAACACTGCCCGAAGGATCCCTTCGCGCTCCCACGCATCGATCAGGTCATCGACTCTACGGCTGGCTGCGTCCTGCTCTCCTTCCTCGACCGCTACTCGGGTTACCACCAGATCGCTCTCAAGGAAGAAGATCAGATCAAAACAGCGTTCATCACCCCCTTTGGAGCATATGCATACACAACCATGTCCTTCGTGTTGAAGAATGCTGGAGCCACCTATCAGCGGGCCATCCAACTATGCCTTGCTGATAAGCTACATCGCAACATTGAAGCTTATGTGGATGACGTGGTCATCAAGACCAGATCCCACGACGAGTTGATCTCTGATCTCGAGGAAACCTTCAACAACTTATGCAAGTTTTGATGGAAGCTTAACCCAACCATGTGCATCTTCGGCGTGCCACAAGGATAACTACTCGGTTTCATCGTTAGTCATCGAGGAATTGAGGCAAACCCGGAGAAGATCACCACCATCACAGCCATGGACGCTCCATGGAAAATCAAGGATGTCCAGAAGCTCACAGGCTGTATGGCGGCCTTGAACAGATTTATCCCCCGACTTGGAGAACGGGGATTAACCTTCTTCAAATTGCTCAAGTGCCCCGACAAGTTCCAGTGGACCGAGGAGGCAAAGCGGGCACTGCAAGATCTTAATTTGCAGTCACCCCCATCCTGACGGCTTCTCGACCAGACGAGAACCTGCTACTCTACATCGCCGCGACTACTCATGTCGTCAGTATGGCAATCGTAGTGCGCCAGGAGGATGGCCTTGCTTTCAGTGTGCAGCGGCCAGTCTACTTCATCAGCGAAGTCCTTTCTGAATCCAAGGTTTGTTACCCGACAATTCAGAAACTACTGTACGGTATACTCATCACTTCAAGAAAGCTTCGCCATTATTTTGACGCATACAACATCTTGGTGGTCACCGATTTCCCATTGGCGGATATCCTTCACAATCAGGACGCTACCGGGCGCATCTCCAAGTGGGTAGTGGAACTTGGGGCTCTTACCCTCGACTTCAAGCCCCGGACGACCATCAAATCGCAGGCACTAGTCGATTTTATGGCGGAGTGGCAAGAAAACCAAGTGGAAGCCCCAACCAACCAGCTAGAGCATTGGGTCATGTACTTCGATGGCTCACTCAAGCTCGGTGGCGGTGGCGTGGGAGTACTTTTCATTAGTCCGTGAGGAGAGCAACTCAAGTACGTGTTCCAAATACTATTTAAGGTCTCCAACAACGAAGTCGAGTACGAGGCGCTATTGCACGGTCTAGGCCTGGCAGTCTCTCTGGGCATCAAGCGACTGCTTGTCTTTGGCGACTCCTGGCTGGTGGTCTAACAAGTCAACAAAGAGTGGGATGTGAACAAGGACACCATGGACGCGTACGTCGTGGAGATACGTAACCTCGAGAACAAGTTCTCGGGGTTAGAAATTCACCATGTGATTCGCGACAACAATGTGGGAGCGGATGTGCTCTCGAAACTGGGTTCTGATCGAGCTAACGTTCCACCGGGAGTTTTCGTTCATGAGTTGCATCACCCTTCCATCAAGACACCAGATTCAAGTTCCATCGCTCAGGGTCCCAATGAATCCGATCGAGAGGTCTTGATGATCAAGATCGACTGGAGGGTGGCCTTCATCGACTACATCCAGGAGCACAAATTACCACCTGGCGTCGACCCAAAAAGTGTTGAAGCTACTTGCATCCTACGGCGCAGCAAAGGGTATGTTCTAGTTGGAGGCAATCTGTATAAGCGTGGATCAGCTTCAGGCATACTCATGAAGTGTGTCAGCACGGAGGAGGGCAAAGAAATACTCCAAGAGATTTATGAAGGCGTGTGCGAGAACCATGCTGCTTCCTGCACACTAGTCGGCAAGGCTTTTAGATCTGGTTTCTACTGGCCGACTGCTTTGGCAGATGCCGAAGCACTCGTTTGCCAGTGCACAAACTGCCAGTTCTCAGCAAACAGCGCCATGTCCCAGCTCACAACCTCATCACCATACCAGTGTCATGGCCGTTTGCATGCTAGGGCCTGGACATGATAGGGCCTCTGACCACTGCGCCGGATGGTTTTACTCACGTGTTGGTGGCCATCGACAAGTTTACCAAGTGGATCGAGTACAAGCCAATCACAACGCATTATGCAGATCGAGTGGTTAGCTTCGTCTCCGACATCTTGCACCGTTTTGGCTTCCCCAACACCATCATCACGGACCTGGGATCCAATTTTCACTCGCATCAGTTCTGGGATTTCTATGAACGCAGTTCCATTGAGGTCAAGTACGTTTCAGTGGCTCACCCACGGACCAACGGCCAGGTTGAGCGTGCCAACGGCTTGATTCTTGATGGCTTGCAAAAAAGACTCTACGACGAGAACAGCAAAAAGGGCGGCAAGTGGATCAACGAGATCTCGTTAGTAATCTGGGGGCTTCGCACGCAACCAAGCAAGACCACAGAAAAGTCACCTTTCTTTCTCGTATATGGATCTGAAGCTATATTACCGGCTGATGTCATGTGGAAGTCTCCTCGACTGGAGATGTACGAAGAAGGCAAGGCTGACAGCGCAAGACTTCTCGAACTTGATTCAGCAGAAGAAATCAGATGCAATGTCTTGCTCCAGTCGGCCCGCTACTTACAAGGAATCCGTTGTTATCACGACTGAAACATTCAACGACGCTCTTTCAACGTTGGAGATATGGTTCTTTGACGAATCCAGGATGAAACCGGGCTGCACAAGCTTAACTCGCGATGTGAGGGGCCTTTCATCGTGCACAAGGTTAAAGGACCTGGTTTGTGTCGGTGTTTTACCGCCACGCCCACCGAGGGATACCCCCGATGTGGTGAGTTTGTAGTTAGGGTGTCGCCGAGATCTGGAACTCGAAGGTGCAAAGGAATGCAAGGTTTTAGACAGGTTCGGGCCGCGATAGCGTAATACCCTACGTCCTGTGTGGTTTGGATTGCCTTTGATGATTATTGTCCCCGAGGGGGTGCCTGTCCACCCTTATATAGTCCGGGGGGACAGGTTTACGTGGAAGTCCTAGTCGGGTACAAGCCCAGGAGTCCTACCCGAGTACTACTCGGGTAGTTTCCTACCGACTCTGACTAGTCTAAATACCGTACGAGTAATCCTACTGCATTACGAGTAGTTACAAAAGATGTGGGGTGTGGACCATGTCCCGTCCCGTATCTTAGGAAAAGTATGCCATGTGTACAGTCCCATGTACCTGGGTCTGACAAGCCCCCGAGCTCTTCGTAGCCGAGTACTTGCAGGCGCCCAAGTACTTCTGGAGGCATCTTCGAGTTCTTTGCGAACTTCATCTTGAAGGTGTCCTCCGAGTACTTTTCTGGCTGCGTCAAGGCTGTGAGGTGCTCATGCCCCGAGTAGTTGTCCAGTCTTCTTTATATGGGGTGCGATTAAAATCGCACTCCATATGGAGTAGCCCCCGAGCCTTAGGTTGACTCGTAGAATCAGGCTGAGGGTCAATTTAAACTTGAGTCTTCTGTCTTAGTCTAAAAAATTAGTCGCTGATGACACGTGTCCCGCAGCCCCGAGCCTTGAATCCAAATCCCCAAGGTTTGGAATAAAGGATCCAAAGAGTCGTGGCATGCAATTTGTAACAGTAAAAATTTTATGGTAAACATGGGAAAATTGATATAGTAAATTTGAAAACCTCTTTTTTCGGGATGAGTTCTTTGAAGAAATGGTTAAACAAATAATTTACCCAACAAACACCTGAAGTTACCTCGCAAACCAATCTTTGTGCCCTGAGCCAATGACCAAATAAGTCGTCTAGGTAATAAATTTAACAAACCCCTTATTTCGGAATAAATCCCTGAAATAATGGTTAACAAACATCTACCCAAGATAAATCTTAAAAGGCCTCTTGGATCGGGCATTGTTGTACAGCGTCGAGCATGTAAGCATGAGAGGTGTCCCTCGAGGCATGTTCAGTGCCTTGTCGCATCAAGCCCCCGAGCCAGGGGCTAGATGATAGGCATAAAGTAGTCGTATCCGACCCGTGGTGCCAGCCCCCGAGTCCAAGCATGGAGCAAGTAGCCACTGGTGCTCGAGCAGTCGATGAATGGCATCTCATCGAAGTCGTTCCAGATTAGATTTGTAATCAAGATAAGTAGTCGAGGTAGTCGGACAGGTATAGTATCAGTCGTAAACAAGTAAAATTCTTGTCATGGGAGTAAAGCCCCTTCAATAACATAGTGTACAAATCGAGAACAAGTAATATGTTATTGGAAATAAGGGAGTGATGCCCCTTCAGCAAACTTGCACATGATACCGATCGTAAACCAGTAAAACAGAGTTGTACTGGAAGTATTGGCACAAAGGCCCTTCAGGAACCCAAAAGACTAGTCGGAGACTAATAATTAGGTACTGTGAACACGGGAGCAAGGCCCCTTCAGTAAACATCGCGTAGTACCAGTCGGAAACCGGTAAAACAGAGTTGTACTGGACTGGTAGTATCAACCTCCAGGCACCAATAGAAGATGTTCCCAGTCAAATCAAGGATGAAACCGACGTAGATGTTCGATATTCCATGAATTGGGTACCTTCTGGCCATCCGGGTATTGTAACCGATAAGATCCAGGTCCTGTAACTCTATGCACGATGAAAGCTTGTGTAGACCAGTGTCGTCCTGGATGCATCGAAGAACCATATCTCCAACATTGAAAGAGCGTCGTTGAACATTCTTGTCGTGGTAACGTCGAACTCCTTGTAGGTAGCTGGTCGAGTACAACAATGCATTGCATCGGATTTCCTCGGTAGAATCATGTTCAAGATGTCTTGCTGTGTCAGCCTTGCCTTCTTCAAACATCTCCAGTCGTGGAGACTTCCACATCACATCAGCTGGTAATATGGCTTCAGACCCGTATACGAGAAAGAAAGGTGACTGGCATGTGGCTTTGCTTGGTTGTGTGCGAAGCCCCCTGACTACTAATGAGATCTCATTGATCCACTTGCCGCCCTTTTTGCTGTTCTCATCATAGAGAATTTTCTTCAGTCCATCAAGAATCAAGCCGTTGGCGCGTTCAACCTGGCCATTGGCCCGCGGGTGAGCCACCGACACATATTTGACTTCAATGGAGTTGCGCTCACAGAAATCCCAGAACTGATGCGAGTGGAAATTGGATCCCAAATTTGTGATAATGGTGTTGGGGAAACCAAAGCGGTGTAAGATTTCGCAGATGAAGGTAACCACTTGATCTGCTGTGAGCGTTGTGACTGGTCTGTACTCTATCCACTTTGTAAACTTGTCGGTGGCCACCAACACGTGTGTGTAATTTCCTGGTGCAGTTATGAAAGGCCCTATCATGTCTAGGCCCCAGCATGCAAACGACCATGAGGGTGGTATGGTGATAGGGTTATGAGCCGGAACATGAGGCTGTTTGGCAAAGAATTGGCAGTTGGTACACCGATGAACGAGTGCTTCGGCATATGCCAATGCAGTCGGCCAGTAGAAACCAGATCGAAACGCCTTGCCGACTAGTGTACGAGAAGCAGAATGGTTCCCGCACATGCCTTCGTGAATCTCTTGGAGTATCTCTTTGCCCTCCTCTGTGCTAACACACTTCATGAGTATGCCTGATGCTGATCCACGCTTGTACAGGTTGCCCCTGACTAGAACATACCCTTTTTTTGCGCCGTAGAATGTGAGTTGCTTCAGTGGTTTTAGGGTCGACGCCGGGGGGTAGTTTGTGCTCCCGGATGTACTCGGTGAAGGCCACCCTCCAGTTGACCTCGATCATCAAGACCTCTCGGTCGGGTTCCTTGGGACCCTGACCGATGGAACTTGGGTCTGGTGCTCTGATGGAAGGGTGATGCAACTCGTTAACAAAAACTCCGGGTGGGACGTTAGCCCGATCAGAACCCAGTTTTGAGAGCACGTCCGCGCCCACGTTGTTGTCGCGGACCACATGGTGAATTTCCGGCCCCGAGAACTTTTTCTCGAGCTTGCGTATTTCCATGACGTAGGCGTCTATGGTATCCTTGTTGATGTCCCACTCCTTGTTGACTTGTTGAACCACCAGTAAAGAGTTGCCATAGACAAGTAGATGGTGTTGGAGGTCTTGAAGCGCCTGGTTTGCCTCCGCAGTCCACTTGAACTTGTCGTGGTGCTTGAGTAACTTGAAGAAGGGTAGTCCCCTTTCTACAAGTCGGGAGATGAATCGGTTCAAAGCTGCCATGCAGCCAGTGAGCTTCTGGACGTCCTTGATCATCTTTGGAGCATCCATGGCTATGATGGGGTTGATCTTTTCTGGATTTGCTTCGATCCCGCGGTGACTGACAATGAACCCGAGTAGTTTGCCTTAAGGCACGCCAAAGATGCACTTTGTCGGGTTGAGCTTCCATCGAAACCGTCGCAAACTGTTGAAGGTCTCCTTGAGATCGGAGATGAACTCATCATGGGATCTTGTCTTGATGACCACATATCATCCACGTAAGCTTCAACATTGCGGTGTAGTTGGTTCGCAAGGCACAGTTGGATGGCCTGTTGATAAGTGGCTCCCGCGTTCTTCAACTCGAAAGACATTGTAGTATAAGCATATGCTCCAAAGGGGGTGATGAACGCCGTTTTGATCTGGTCTTTCTCCTTGAGACCTATCTGATGATAGCCCGAGTAGCAGTCAAGGAAGGAGAGTAAGACGCAGCCAGCCGTGGAGTCAATGACTTGGTCGATGCGTGGAGTCAAGGACTGCTCACTTGGCGTATATATACATGTAGTATGGGATGGCACATGGGCCATACCTTATCCTCATTGTAACTAGTCGTGTAGCACTAGGACTATTCGGATGTAAGGAAACTACCTGAGCCGTACTCGGGTAGGACTCCTCAGGCCGTCTCGACTAGGACTTCCATGTAATCCTGTCTCCCCAGACTATATAAGGGTGGGCAGGGACCCCTCCAAAGCATAACCAACAATCTGATAACCTCTAAGGCAATACAAACCACACAGGACGTAGGGTATTACGCTCTCGGCGGCCCGAACCTGTATAACCTTGTGTTCCTTGCACCTTCTAGTTCCTAATCTCGGTGACACCCTACCTACAACCTACCACCTCGGGGGTATCCCTTGGTGGGTTTGGCTGTAAAACACCGACAGCTGGAGCGTTAGGTAGGGGTGTTCATCGAGCATCCACCGGAGAACTTGATGGCATCCACCAACGTCACTAGCGCCGTGCTCGACAAGGGCACAACTTTCATCTTTGGCTCGTGGATCTGCATTGCCAACGGCTCGGGTGGTTTCAACAGCCAGCTAGCCAACTCCACGGTGCCTGAAGCTTTGAGCTGCTCGAGTGGACTCGACGAGTTCATCGACAACCTCAACGAGATGCATCCGCTTCTCACCAGCGAGACCGAGGAGAATTCTGTCACCAACGCATTTTCGACTCGTGTCCCAACACGACTCTCCGGGTCAGGCTCAAGCCGATCTCTGGGGGGGAGCGTACTCGATTCCACTTCAGATTATGCAACGCAGCTTCTTCTTACGAGGAGGTCCTACGGCCTAAGTCCCTCTCCGACCTAGAAGCAGACTTAGATCTCCTACTCAAGCTCGTAGATGAGGACGCCACCGCTAGCCGGGAGGCTCCCGTTTTTGACGCCTACTCGGATTTAGATGACGAGCCCGACTCCTCTGCGGTCAGTCATCTGGGTCTGACCATTACAACTACTAAGCAGGGCAGATTCATATATTGGAAGGGCATGGAGCCCTCTGAACTACTCAACGATGATGCCTGCTTAGTAGCCACCATCCAGCAGCTGCCTTTTCAAGAGGGCAGACCTCTTGCTCCTATCCAGAAGGAGACTACCAGGACGTCCACCACGACGGTCCTAGCCATCGATTATTCAGGCGACTACACGCTAGAGCGCGAAGTCTACATGGCTTTCATCCGCGAGGTCAACGACGATGAGCCTGGCATCGAGTTCGACAATGAACTCGAGGACGCGATCTCCAGCGACGAGTTCACCGTTGATGCCCCTCAAGGTGAAGACGAAGAGCAAAAGCGACGCCGTCGCCTGAGGAACTCTAAACGCAATAAACGCAGGCGCAATGCTCAAGAGCGCGCCCGCAACCCGCATTGGCAAAGGGACCTGCGACGGGATTTCGATGCTACTGCAGAAGACGAATTTGTTACCCCCATGGGCAACATCTACGAAGCTTCACTGCTCCTGAAGCGGATCCCACAAACAGACAAAATCAGCGGATCATGCGACTTGTTAAGCAAGCCGCAGTATAACTCGACAAGATGAATCCGCTGCAGTCTATCCAATGTACTCGCTCCAGATTGGAATGACAAGGGAGCTCTGCTCCCCAGGGTATTCGTGCCGTCGCAGGACACCCCAACCCCCGCAACAACCAACAAGTTGAGTAGGAGGCTCAACAAAACTGCCCAGGCCTAGGGGTGGAGGACAACCCGCGGGAGGCTAAGGCCACCAAGGCAACTAGCTTCCACCACCCCCCGGCGACCTGAGGCAGCACATCAACAGCAACCGCAATGCGTGTACCATCATCTCCAACAGGCAACGCGAGCGGTTGGAAAACGGCCCTCACGATGATAGTGATCGCTTCCCGGCTTTTACTGAAAACCTCACCAACCGCGAGATTCCATGAGACTTCAAGCCCACAAACATCCCGAAGTACGACGGGAAGTAGGATCTGCGGCAATGGCTATGATGCTACTCTGTGGCCATCGAAGTGTGCGGGGGCTCTAACTCGACTAAAGCCCTCTACTTCCCTATGGCCCTTGAGACTGCACCGCTCACATGGCTGGAAACCCTCCGGCCGAACTCCCTCGAGTTCTGGGAGGCCCTGAAGCAGGTCTTCGTTGACAACTTTCAAAGCTCCATGATCCCGGCAGGTACCCGCCATGACTTGTCGCAGATCAAACAGGAGGAGAATGAGACCCTGAGGTCGTACACGCATCGCTTCTTCGACACCCGCGCCACCATCGCCAACATCGCCGACGAAGAAGTCATCCGCTACTTCCACAACGGGTTGGCTGTGAAGCAAACGTACCGCGAGTTCAGGAGAAGCCTCCCGACTACCGTACTCGAGCTCCGCAACATGATGCAGCGATGGGCGGATCAAGAAGACGAGGAGAATGAACGCTTCCCTAAGCGCAAGACCGACAAGGGCAACGGCAACAACCGCCCTAACAAAGGCTAGTACAGTAACTCGGGCGCCGCCAGTAAGTGGAAGCTGGAGGACCAAGTGGCCAGCGTCGAGACCAGTCGCCGCAACAAGAAGTTGGGCAAGCTGCAGGAGCAATACGAGAAAATTCTTCACAAGCAATGCCCAATACATCCGAAGGCCAAGCATACCATGTTCCAGTGTACCGTCCCCCGGAAGAGCCTCAATGCACCACTCCCCGATGACGAGGAAAACGACAAGGACAAGGCGAACGAAGGCAACGACAAGTTAGGGCCTCCGGGTTTCCAACACCCGACTAATACCGTCAACGTCATCTTCGGAGGCGACGATGGTATTCTCACCAAACGCGCGCAGAAACTCTTTCGGCGCAAAGTCATGTCAGTTGAGCCAGCAGTGCCACGTCCTTTGAGACACAGTGAGGTCCCGATCTCTTTCTCCAGAAAGGATCAGTGGACCAGGTTCTCCGAGCCGGGAAAACTCCCGCTCGTACTGGACCCGGTAGTCGCAGGCTCTACACTGACCCGGGTACTCATCGATGGGGGGAGCGGTTTGAACCTGCTCTTCCCGAGTACTCTGAAGAAAATAAGGTTCGACATCGGCAAGATGCTCACCCCAAGCAAGGCTCCATTTTACGGGATCGTTCCGGGTAACGCGGCTACACCGATCGGCTTGGTCACCCTGCCATTTACTTTTGGGACAGCTGACAACTTCCGATTGGAGTACATCAAATTCGAAGTCGCGAACTTCGAATCATCATACCACGCCATCCTCGGCAGGCCCGCCTTGGCCAAGTTCATGGCGGTACCCCATTACATCTACTTGGTTTTGAAAATGCCATGTACCAACGGTGTGCTATCTCTTCGCGGCGACGTCGAGAAGTCCTATGACTGCAACCAGGAGGCGATCAAGTATGCTGCATTAGCTCGTGTGCCAGAGCCTTCTTCGGAAGTACTCGTGGCCGCACAACAACTCTCCGAGATAGAGCTGGAGGTGGCGAACAAGAGGCCAAATCCGTCGAGGGTCAAGCCGAACTCCGACATTGGCATCAAGACCATCCAGCTCCAGAAGGGTGATTCATCCAAGACTGCTCTGATTGGCGGGAACCTGGACAGCAAATAGGAACTCACGCTCGTCTACTTTCTTCGAGCTAACCGAGACATCTTTGCCTGGAAACTAGCGGACATGCCAGGTGTGCCGAAGGAGTTGATCGAGCATGCCCTAAAAGTTTGATCCCAATGCCACTCCGAGGAAGCAACGACTACGTCGTTTCTCTCCAGAAAACAGGCAGGCTATCAAAAAAGAGCTAGCTAAACTACTCGCGGCTGGTTTCATCAAAGAGGTGTACCGCCCAGAGTGGCTAGCCAACCCTGTACTTGTTCTGAAAAAGAATAATAATGAATGGAGGATGTGTGTCAACTATACCGATCTCAATAGGCACTGTCTGAAAGATCCTTTCGCACTACCCCGTATTGATCAGGTTATCGACTCCACCGTTGGCTGCGTTCTGCTCTCCTTCCTTGATTGCTACTTAGGTTATCATCAGATTTCCCTCAAGGAAGAAGACCAGATCAAAACCACTTTTATCACCCCATTTGGTGCCTACGCATACATGACTATGTCGTTCGGGCTAAGGAACGCGGGTGCGACCTATCAGCGGGCCATCCAGCTATGCCCTGCTAATCAACTACACCGCAATGTTGAAGCATACGTGGATGACGTGGTTGTTAAAACCAGAAATCCCGATGAGTTCATCTCTAATCTGGAGGAAACCTTCAACAGCCTGCGAAGATTTCAGTGGAATCTCAACCCGACTAAGTGCGTCTTCGGCGTACCACAAGGGAAACTCCTCGGTTTCATCGTCAGTTACCGAGCCATTGAGGCTAACCCTGAGAAGATAACCGCCATTAGAAACATGGGGGCCCCACAGAAGATTAAAGATGTGCAGAAGCTCACAGGCTGTATGGCGGCGTTAAACAGATTCATCTTCCGACTCGGAGAACGGGGTCTTCCCTTCTTCAAGCTCCTCAAGCGGTAGGACAACTTCGTTTGGACCAAGGAGGCGGCGCAGGCATTGGAGGATCTCAAGGACCACCTTCAATCGCCCCCCATCCTTAAGGCTCCGAACCCAGGCGAAAACCTGCTACTCTACATCGCTACGACTACTCATGTAGTCAGCACGGCTATTGTGGTGGAGCGATCCGAGGAAGGCCATGCTCGAGAACAAGTTCTCAGGGCTCGAGATTCATCATGTGCTCCGCGACAACAACGTCGGGGCAGACGTACTCTGAATGCTTGGCTCCGAGCGAGCCAATGTACCGGCTGGAGTCCTCGTTCACGAACTCCACCACCACTCTATTCCAAGAGTAGAGCGAGGAACCATCGACGAAGGCCCTGTGGAGCCTGGTCGAGAGGTCCTCATGATAGAGCAGGATTGGCGTACACAGTTCATCGACTTGAATAAAGAAAACAAGCTACCTCCCAACCTTGATCCCAAGAGTGCCGAGGCTATCCGACTAGTCAGGCGCAGCAAGGGTTATGTCCTGGTCGGAGATAAGCTCTACAAGGGCGGATCAGTGTCAGGAGTACTCATGAAGTGTGTAACTACCGAAGCAGGGCGGGAAATCCTAGAGGAAATCCATGAGGGCGCGTGCGGCAATCATGCAGCTTCCCGAACTCTAGTTGGGAAGGCCTTCAGGTCTGGATTCTATTGGCCTACGGCTTTGGCAGACGCCAAAAATCTCGTTCACCGATGCACCAACTACCAATTCTTTGGTAAACAAGCTCATGTTCCTGCTCACAAGCTGATCGCCATTCCACCATCGTGGCCGTTTGGATGTTGGGGCCTCGACATGATTGGTCCACTGACAACGGCACGAGGAAGCTTTACCCACGTATTGGTGGCCATCAACAAGTTCACCAAGTGGATCGAGTACAAGCCCATAACAACCTTGACGGCTGATAGAGTTGTCACCTTAATCTGTGACATACTCCACCGTTTTGGTTTCCCTCATACGATCATCATCGACCTGGGATCCAACTTTACATCACACGAGTTCTGGGAGTTCTGCGAACAAAGCGGCATCGAGGTCAAGTATGTCTGGGTGGCTCACCCGAGGGCCAATGTCCAGGTGGAGCGCGCCAACGGCATGATCCTCGACGGGCTCAAGAAAAGACTCTACGATGAGAACAACAAAAAGGGAGGCAAGTGGATTGATGAATTACCCACAGTTGTCTGGGTGCTTCGTACTCAACAGAGTAAAGCCACAGGACAGTCACCTTTCTTTCTCGTCTACGGGTCAGAAGCTATTCTTCCAGCATATATTATGTGGAATTCCCCCAAGTTAGAGATGTACGAGGAAGGCGAAGCTGATGAGGCAAGGCACTTGGAACTCGACTGCGCTGAAGAGGTCAGATGCAATGCTTTGCTTCAATCAGCAAGATATCTACAAGGCGTTCGACGGTATCATGACCGCAACGTCAAAGAAAGATCCTTCAACGTTGGGGACCTGGTCTTACGCCGCATCCAAGATGAGACTGGGCTTCATAAGCTCAACTCTAGATGGGAAGGACCCCTCATCGTCACAAAGTTAACCAGCCAAGGTCATATCGACTACAATACCCTGATGGCCTGGAGGTTCCAAATTCTTGGAACTTCGAGCACCTACGTCGTCTTTATGCTTAAGAAATTTATACAAACATCATTAGCTGTAGCGCAGCTTAGTATATAAATTCATGGTTATTTCGGTTCCCCTAATGACTACTGTGTTTCTATTCTTTTAAGCAACATTGAGTACACTCGGGGGCTGTGTCACACCCGATTCTAGAAAGAACCAAATGTGTCTCATGTGTGCGCCAGGATCATGTTCACACACACATGATAGACGGAAAAGTGTAATATATCAAAGACAATGCTCAATAAGTAACTAAATAAAGTATTTAACCATATTACACTCCGAATAAAAGAGACAGAAAGGTCTTTTAACGATACACTGATATACCCTATACGAAGTCTGCAACAACTCCGTCTTCCACAGGCGATGACTGGTGAACGTAAAGCCTAGAACTCCTTGAAGTCGTTGAAGTTCTACTCTTCAAAGATCTCTTCTGAACAGCAGGGGCAAGGGTGAGTACTCTTATGGTTGGTACTCAGCAAGTGGGGTGAATATGCAAGGCCATCAAGGATAGGCTAAGGTTTGCAGCAGCGGTCACTTTTAGTTGGTCAAGTATTTATTAACAAGCACCTATTAACTAGGTTTAAGTTTATACCAACCCACTTTAGTAAAAATATAAAGGTACCATCAACATAAACATTATCCGCGAACCACAATTTAATTAATCTTCAAGTTTCATTATCATGTGAGGGTCCAAGCCACTCTTAACCGTGAGTACGGTTGTTATAACAGTTTTACACTCTGCAGAGGTTGTACACTTTACCCACAAATCGTGTTTCCCTGAGTCGCCCGGGTTTGCAAGGCCCTTAAACACTTCCGAGGTAAGTGGCGAGGGTACACTATGAAGCCTTTACAAAGACATGTCAAGAGCTAGGCAGCCCACTAGAGTTTTAGTAGCAGTGTGGTCCATATACCTCCCTAATGGTCAGCTCCTTAGCAAAGGCAGCTACCCCAAGAGGATCGGGCTATGACCCCTATCACCGACCCCCTCCTTGCCCTTTCGGTAAGGCCACCAGCAAACTACACATCTAATTAATTGGCTAAGGTCAGAGCCATATGACTTTGTGGTTGCACTGTTCACTTGGGTGGTTCTCCATGTTCCCATTAATCAAAGTTGATCTTGAATTAGCGTGGTACAACAACAATATGAAACGTAATCAACATTGTCATAAGAGTAGACCAATACCAATCCCAAAGTTTGCAACTAAGCGTGGCTACCCAACATAAATAGTAAACCTAGGTGTTTCAAGGTTTGGGGTAAAAGACTAGGTATGTCCTTAGCATAGGTAACCCATTAAGTTTATGCAAGCAACAATAATGTAAAGTGAATTATCATGCTGATGTTGGGATCAAATAGAATATGCAGGGGGAGGAAATCCACTTGCCTTCCTCAAACAGCTGCTGATTCTCTTCCTCGTAAACTTGCTCTTGGTTTTGCTCGAACGTCACATTGTCTACGCGATCACACAACGAGCATACACAAACAAATAAGAAACAGTACAACAAACAGTACAATCAGAAAGTAAAAAGATGATAAAGTTGTAGTTCATGATGCAAGGATCGCGTGAGCGCAAGAATCACTGAAATCGGAGTTGAAACGATGAAGATATGGCTAAAACAGTAATCTAGGGACCTAACTGCGAGAGTTTTGAACTTCCAGGGGCTAAATCTGAAGAAATCAGGGGCTAAAAAATTATTAAACCTTAAACAGAGGGTCGGGGTGCAAAACTAGAGGTTCTGGACAGTGGGTACTAATTCTAGAAAAGTCAGGGGTCGGGATAGAAAAAGAAAGGGCTCAACTCTAATTATTTTTCTACTGATCTGGACTGTGGGTTGATTCCTGGAAAACCTAGGGGCTTTTCTGCAAAAGTTCTGGGGACGGCTTGGGTCGGGTGAATCTGGTCCGTTGGATCAGAATCGAATGGCGGGTTAAGGGTCGGGCGAATCGGCGCAGTAAGGGTCGATTCTGGCCGTTAGATCTGGATCGAGCGGCAGGGTGAGGGTTGGCTCGACGGGGTGAAAAGGGTCGGGCGAATCGGAGCTGCGCTGGGCGCCGGCGGCGAGCAAGAGCGGCGGCGGACGGCCGGAGCTTCACCAAATCCGGTGTTCCAGGGCTCGGTTCAAGCGGGGTTTATGCCGGGGAGAGAGTGGGCGGCACGGCGAAGGTGAGTGTGGTCACGGGACAGCCGTGCGACGACCGTAGACCGGCGGCCACAGCGGCGGGCGGAAACAGATCTCCGGCGAGGAATTGGGGTTGCCAAAGAGCGAGAGAGAGAGGGGAAATGGGTGCGGCTTGATGCTCACCAACTCGCGAAATTCCGGCCAGAGTTGCAGGCGGCGGAGAAGTAGAGGAACAGCGAGTCGACGGAGGGATGACGACACGGAGCGGCGGCGTTCCTCCGGTGTGCGAATTCCAGCGGCGTGCGATGGTGTGGAGTAGAGGAAAGGGTTGAAGACAGCTCTGGGTGCAAAGCGGGGCTCCGACGGGGTTTTATAGGGGCGGAGTGGCCGGGAAACGGGAAGGCGGCGGGCGGCGAAGGAAAGGGGCGGAACCGCGTACCGCGGCCAGTAAGGCATCCAGCGTCGTGGGGAAGGAAAGAGGAGACGCGGGCGACAGCGTGGAGTCAATCCGGACTCGGGGTGAGGAAGGAAAAAAAAAGAAGGGGAAAGCACGGACGACGGCGCGGCGGAGAAAGGAAAGAGGGGAGCGGTGCGGAGGAAGAAGAAAGGAAAGAAGAGAGAAGAAACTGACGAGTGGGACCAACGCGTCGGTGAGAGAGGTGAGGGAGAGTAAAACAGTTTTGGGCTGCAGAGTTGGGCTGGCTGGTTTGGGCCGCGGGAAGAAAAGAAAAGGAAAAGAGAAGAGAATGATTTGGGATGGGCTGAAAGAAAAGAATAGGAGAAGAAAAAGAAAAAGAGAGAAAGATGCATGCACAATTTTTATTTTGAGGCTGTTATAAAAATATATTTTTAAAATTATTTCCTATATTTTTGGGTGTTACAGGCTGTCGCCACGAGGTATCTCAGTATGCTACTATTGACTAATCCTTGGAATACTCGGGGGCTAGCGCCACGAGTACTCTCCATCATGTTTACACTCTATTACCTGCCTCTCAGGCTAACCCGTTCAAACGAGTTATGGGACTTATTTCCGACTACCTTCCTCTATGGCTTATTCAAGCTAAGGGGCAAGGTCTCTTAAGGTAAAGTCGAAGGGGTCATCAGACCTACACACAGAGGTTCTATGAACTCAACTCTGTATAAAAGTACAAGTCTAGTACATAGTTCACCAGCTGAAGCGATGCCTTCAGGGTTACGATACACTGGCATTAACGTACTTAGTTGCTTAATGATTACGTTTCATACACGCCACTTCATAAGTCGAGTGTAGCAAACAAACAATCAAACAAGCATAAATATATTACATGAGCAAACTGTTGTTTTCAGCAAAACATACACAGTTCATTACAAAGCTCAAAAGAGTGGGAGGTCATCAACTATCTGATGGGCAACATCATGCACCTTAGCCCGGTTCTCGTTGAATTGCTCCTCGGTACACTCCCCGGAGACGCCCTAAGCGAAAGGACTGACGTCCATACTCGGGTAGTATGACTTCACCACAGCTAAAGTGTGGGCTAAAACCAGCTTGGCGGTGCCGGATGCATAGCCTGCGATCCTTACTGGAGCATCCACAAGGCGCTGCACCAACGAGCGACCACTTGGTGTCGGGTCGACAACCTCACACAACTGATAAGCAGCCGTTGCGAGTTCTTCCATCTCCTTCTCATGGCGCTGTTTGTCCCGAGCCATGGACTAGATCTTCATCAGGTCCGCTGCGAGTTGCTTGTCAGCATCCTTCAGCTGGCAAGTCACAGTCTTGTGCTCCTCGTCCAGATCCGAGTACTTCAGTTGAAGTTCTTCCAGGGCCTTCTTTAGCTGCTCCTTTTCTTCTGTAAGTTCGTATATATCACACTTCCAGTCAGTTAGCGCTCTTTCAATATGAGCATACTCTGGGACAAGCATACATATATACACCTCAGAAGAAAGATAGAGGCATAATACCACTCGGGTCAGGGCAAAGACCACTTACTCTCCTTCTGGGCGGTCAAGTCCTTCACTTTCTTGAGGGCCAGATTGTGCTTTCGTTGCTGATCAATCATGGCGTCCTGGTGCGCGGTCTTTAGGGCAGCCAACTCTTGCTCGAGCCTGGCGTTCTTGTCCTTTTCGACCATCAGGCTGTCCTCGGCTTCATGAGTACGCAGAAGCACGTCCCCAATCCTGGACAACAAGATTGATTTTTGCCTCGAACGCTTGACAAGGTTCTGCATGGAAAAAGTCAGTACACTTCTATAACAACAACATCAAAGGAGGATCTCATCGCGAGACAGCGAGATTTCCTCTTCCTGCCGCTCAGGTACTCGGGAGTCTTCTGGGACCTCCTCTTGACGCTGAGCTCGGGAACCCTTCGGGACCTTGTGCTGGCTTGGAGTACTCGTGATCGCCTGCTTGCCGACCTGAGCACTATCTTTATTATTTGCCCCGGGAATATTCACGGGGGCTTCCTTTTTCGGTTGCGCCCCCGCATCTACCAGGGGCTCAAGATCTCTTCCTCCAGTACTCGCCGACACGTCCTTATCGACGAACAGCTCGGCGGTGCTCGCGGTGACAGGCTCCTTTGGCTGCGAGCTCGCGCTTGTGCCTGCCTGGATTGTACTAGAGGAAGCCGCGGCGGGAGTATCCGACTTCCTGCTAAGATGTGTTAGTCCTCAACAATAACACCAAATTACAAAGAAAAAAGAAGAACATCCTGGTTGCTAACCTTGGCGGCTTCCTGAGGGGGAGTGCCGTTGGCACGACCAGTCCTCGTGGCACGGTCTTGTTACCCCGTCTGGGTTGAGAGTCGCGGACCAGTCTCGAGCGATGTCTGCCCCGACATCGGACTCCTCTCCCCGGTCAAATCAACTACCCCTTGCCTCGGGAGCTCGGGTTTCTCCTCCGTGTCACTAAAGGGACAAATCAGCCAAGAACTCACGGAACAAAGGCGAAATCAAACAAGTCAGAACAGAAGGCTACTTACGTCGCTTAGCGACTGCTTAGAGTTGTTGCTGCTGCAGCAACGCTCAGCTTGCGAGTTGCTACCCGCTTCGTGCGCGGTGGCCTCGCAACAAAGTTACTGACGTCTCCTGCGGCGGGCGTGTCTTGGCCCGGCTCCGCGAAGACGGGTTCAGGCGGGTCAGACCTGAACCGCTCCAAGTCGCCCTACAGACAAAAACAAGTTAGCAAATGACTACTTAGCTCAAGAACACAGCAAATGTACTTGGGTTAGTGCTTACCGGGTTTGGCAAGTAATCTGCTCCGAAGAGCCTCGGCACGTACGGCTCCGAGGTCACCCCCGTGAATAGACGGGTGACCCGGCGCATGACCTCGTCGGCAGAAGGCATATCTGGCGCCATCCGTGACGGGTCCTGAGTACCCTCGTACTCAAAACTAAGGTGAACGCGCTGCTGGAGAGGCTAGATGCGACGCTCGATGAACGAGTATGCCATAGACTCTACAGTGACGCCTTGGTCCTTGAGGTGCTGGATCCGCTTCATCAACTCAGGGATGTCGCAGGATTCCTCCTCCGTTGGCTTCTTCAGCCAACACTCCTGGCGCTGCGGCGAGGTATTATCCCGTCCGGGGAGGCTAGGCTTGTGGTTCCCGATGTAGAACCACTGAGCGTGCCACCCGGACAAGCTACTCGGGGTTGAGAACTTGAGGTACAGCGCCTTATCACGCATCTCTACCCCGGCTCCCCCGACTAGTGCGGGGTTGTCCTCACCTGGCTGGGGCTTGAGGCGGAAGAGATGACGGAAAAGATGAAAATGCGGGCGAATTCCTTGGAATGCCTCGCAAAGATGCACAAAAATAGAAATGTGTAGAATCGAGTTGGGGGAAGATGGTAATGCTTAATTTTGTTAAATCCAAGCTAACTGTGGAAGAAATCGGAAGACAGAAGGGCAAGGCCGCGATCGGCAGAAGGGGCGAACATTATGGTCTCACCCGTGTTCTCCCAAGGTGATGAATCGGTGCCGGCGACCCGCCACTGGATGACGCCCTCCTCTTGCAAGACTCCCTTGGCTACGAGCCGGAGCAGATCCCTCTCCTTGATCGTGGAGGCCCTCCACGATGACCCCTCGACCGTTGTCCTAGCGACCTTCGACGGCGGCGATGATCCTCCTTCTCCATCGGCTACCCGTTTCTTCACGCGACCGGTGGCTTGCTTTCTTGGCGCCATGGGTCAAAATGTCATTGGGATCTTCGTGCGCATGCCACAGAGAATTCACACAGGTGTGGGTGAAAATGGGAATCAAGGATTCGAGTTGTTCTAGGCTTGGATTGAGGTGGAGAAGTGCTCGGATTTGGGGTGGCGACGGCTAGGTTTCTTAGCTAAAGTAGATCTGTTTTTACCGTAGTGAAAACAGAGTAGGGTGAAAACCCTAAAGGGTATTGCGGGGTTATTTATAACCAGCAGTTCCCCATTTTTCCTTTGGAAGCCAAAGAGTTTTTCTCAGAATAATGATTCGATTAAGAGGATTTTACATGTTCTGTGCAACGGATAAGGGAAACTAGCCGTTTTCTCTGATATAGGCTCCCGAGAGTTCGGACCTTTCCACTTCTAGTGCAATTTAACCCTAAAATTTCGCACAATTGAATTCAAAAACCTACATTCCATCCCACGACTCTTTAGATCCTTTTTTTTAAAACTAGGGAATTTGGATTAAAGGCTCGGGGGCTGCGGGGTACGTGTCATCAATGGCTTATTTTTCAAAAATTCTTGGAAGATAGAGACCAAAGATTCAAGATTAATTTGACCCTCAGCCTGATTCTTCGATTCAACCTAAGGCTCATGGGCTACTCCATATGGAGTGCGAGTTCATCGCACCCGATATAAAAGAAGACTTGAAGACTACTCGGGGCTTGAGCACCTCACAACGTCGATGCAGCCAAGGAAGTACTCGGAAGACACCTTCTCAAGGGGACTCAGCAGGGACCTGAAGACACCTTCCAGAAGTACTCGGAAGCCCAGTACTCAGCTGCGAAGAGCTCGGGGGCTTGTCAGACCCGGGGCAGCCGGACTGCTCACTTGGCGTATATATACATGTAGTATGGGATGGCACATGGGCCATACCTTATCCTCATTGTAAATAGTCGTGTAGCACTAGGACTAGTCGGACGTAAGGAAACTACCCGAGCGGTACTCAGGTAGGACTCCTTAGGCCGTCCCGACTAGGACTTTCATGTAACCCTGTCTCCCCAGACTATATAAGGGCGGATAGGAAACCCTCCAAAGCATAACCAACAATCTGATAACCTCTAAGGCAATATAAACCACACAGGACGTAGGGTATTACACTCTCGGCGGCCCGAACCTGTCTAACCTTGTGTTCCTCGCACCTTCGAGTTCCTGATCTCGGCGACACCCTACCTACAACCTACCACCTCAGGGGTATCCCTCGGTGGGCTTGGCGGTAAAACACCAAAAGTTGGCGCGTCAGGTAGTTGATGAGCGCGCTTTCCTATTTGTCGCCTAAGCCGCCCCCGATCAGAGCGGTCTTGGACGAGTCGCCTTCTTGCAGCTGGATGGTCTTGATGTCGACATCACTAGGGTTATGTTTAACTTTCGACTGGCTTGGTCGCTGGTTGGAGATCTCCATCTCTGTATTGGTCAGCTTCAGTGCGGCCGTGATTACTTCTGCGGATGGCTTTGGCACGCGTGAAGTTGTGGCGTACTCGATCGCCTCCTGGTCGCAGTCGTACGACTTCTTCAGGTCACCACGGAGTGTGAGCACGCCTGTCTTGCCTGGCATCTTGAGAAGCAGGTAGACGTAGTGGGGCATGGCCATGAATTTAGCTAGTGCCGGTCTGCCAAGGATGGCATGGTACGACGACTCGAAATTCGCCACCTCGAACTTGATGTACTCGGTGCGGTAGTTATCTTTTATCCCAAATGTGACTGGCAGGACCATTGATCCGAGTGGTGTAGCCGTGTTACCCGGGACGATGCCGTAGAAAGGAGCATTGCTGGGAGTGAGCATCTTGGAGATATCCAGTCCCATCTTCTTGAGAGTACTCGCGAAGAGCATGTTAAGGCTGCTTCCGCCGTCAATGTGTACTCGGGTGAGCTGTGAGCCTGCCATGACAGGGTCTAAGACAAGCGGGAATTTTCCTGGCTCGGAGAAGTGGGTCCATTGATCCTCTCTGGAAACGGAGATCGGGACCTCGCTGTATCTCAGAGGCCTTGTCGTGGCCGGCTTCACAAAGAGTATTTCGCGCAGGGTTAGCTTCTGCACATGCTTGGTGGGGAATCCACCGTCTCCTTCGAAGATAACATTGACGACGTTCTTCGGATCCTGAAAGTCTTGAGTCCCCTTCTTGTCACCTCCTTCATCATCCTCCTTGTCCTTTCGCTTTCCTACTTGAGGGAGGGGGTGGTGCATTGAGTGATTTGCGGATGGTGACGCACTTGAAGAGGGTGTGCCGCGATTTTGGGTGAATCGGGCATTGTTTGTTCATGATCTTCTCGTATTCCGAGTCGTTGTTCCCCGACTTCTTGCCGCCCGGGTTGCGCTCGACAGCCGTGACTTCATTGTCTGGCTTGCACTTTTGGGTATTCCCCGAGTGGTTCCCCTGGCTTTTGTCGAAGTGGCCATTGCCAGCGCCTTGCTTGTCATGGTTGCGTCTGGGAAACGGTCATTCTCCTCGTCCTCCTGGTCAGCCCACCGTGCCATCATGTCCCGCAGCTCCACGACAGTAGTCGGCGGTTGCGCCCGAAGTCGTGGTACGTGCTCTTCGAGAAGAGGCCGTTTTGGAAGAAACGGATGACGTCCTCATCTGTGATGTTGGCGATGGTGGCGCACATCTCGAAGAAACACCGTGTGTAGGACCTCAGGGTCTCGTTCGTCTCTTGCTTCACCTGGGACAAGTCATGGCGAGTGCCTACCTTGATCATGGACCCATGGAAGTTGTCGATGAAGGCCCGCTTGAGGTCCTCCCACGAGTCGATGGAGTTTGGCTTGAGGCTTTCAATCCACGTGAGGGGTGCAGGCTCCAGAGCCACCGGAAAGTATAGAGCTTTTGAAGAGTTGGATCCCCCTGAAACTTCAATGGCGACGGAGTAGCAACGAAGCCACTGGCGTGGGTCCTGCTTACCATCATATTTGGGGATTCCGACTGGTTTGAAGTCCTTAGGGTAGGACATGTTGGTGATGCTCGTGGTGAAGGCGGGGAAGCGGTCGTTGTTGTTGTCGTCGTAGTGCCTGCCGGTATGGTCCTTCCTCCTCACTTCAATAACAAGCCGTGCGTCGCGGCCCTCGTTGATTTTCTGCCTGAGGTCAACCGTCGGAGCATCATGGAGGTTGGTCTCGATTTGTTTTTGGCCGTGGGGTCTTGCCCCACGCTGGTTTCGAGGGGGTTATTGTACTTCTTGTTCGTTGTTGCCGTGCGCGGACGGGTGGCCCTCACTGCGCTGGCGATTGTCGTTCCTCCGACTCCCGTGGCCTCCTCTAGGGGTGCGACTGACTAGCGCGGTATCACCGTGTTCCTCAGACCTCGAGAGCTGAATCCGAGTGGAAGACACTGAATGTTGCCCATAGAGTTGTACGAGCGCGCTGGGAGTTGTTGGGCTAAGAGTGCTGCTTCTGCGATGGCGCCAATCGGCGTACGGTACTCGTGATCCGCGACTACTGCAAAGGCGTTGTTGAGATCTTGTGGGTCGTGGGCGCGGTTCTGCGTGTTGCGCCTGCGTTAAGAGCACTTGGCATTCTTTGCCCGCCGGATCCTCCGGTGTTCCTCCTCTTCATCTTAAGGAGCGTCTGCTATGGGCTCGTCGGCTGAGACGTCTGCGAGTTGTTCGTTGTCGTACTGGGTGCCCAACTCGTCTTCTTCTGCGTTGCGAAGGGAAGCCATGCAGACTTGTCGATCCGGTGAGTGGTTAGCCCTGGGGCTACATTCGAGTAGCTCTGTGCTACTCTATCCTTCTTCCACGATAGGAGAAAGAGGTCTACCGTCTTGGAAGGGTAGTTCCTGCGTGAAGGCCACAAGGCAAGATTCGTAATAGAGTAGTTCGGAGGGCTCAAAGCCCTTCCAATACACGAAACGTTCTTGCGGCATTGATGTTATCATTAAACCTAGATGGCTGCCCGACAAGAATTCGGTGTGGCCATCAGGTTGAGACTGATTTTTAAGGGCGGGGGCCGCTTGGCAAGCAGTGGCTCCCACGTCTCCGAGTCCTTTCAGAGCCGACTTGAAGTCCGAGTAGTGGTGGAATCCGAGTAGGAGTCGAAAACGGTGCCCTACAAGTGGTGGCGCCCGCTTCGTTGGTCTTGAGCAGCAAATCCAAATCCTTCTCCAAATCGGAGAGGGATTTAGATTGTGGGGTTTTTTCTGATCGATTTGAATCCGATCCGAGTAGATCTGGTGCGTGATGAGTGGAAATCGCGTTGAGAACGGACATCTTTTCGATCTGCGTGGTCAAATCGGGAAGCAGCATGTCGTCGAAGTTGTCGATGAAGTCGTCTAGATCACTGCTAGGAGTTGACGAAGAAGCCTCCAGTTCCTTGGAGTTGGCTAGGTGGCTGTTGAAGCCACCCAAACCGTTGGCGATGCAGATCTAGGAGCCGAAGATGAAGGTCGTGCCCTCGTCGAGCACAATGCTGGTGAAGTTGAACGGCCGATGGTGTTCAGCGTCGGACACACGACCCGGGAGAATCTGCTTAGCTCCTGTTCGGGTTATCGCCCTGGTACGGTTCGCGTGGCATGCCAGTCAATCTGACCTGTTGATTGACAAGGAAATAAAGTATTAAATTCCAGGCGCGTCGATCGGCTGGAGTTCCGATCTGTCCTGAGGAGCGCGTCGGCGGCGAATCGGCCGATTTGCTGTAAAGATGATCGGCTATGGATCAGCAGATGATCGTGTAGTAATTGTAAAGAAAACTGCCGGAGCGATCTAAACGATTACTATAGAAGCAGCACTTGAAATAGATCTAATCGGCTGTAAGATAATGAATCGAAGAAGAATAATGACGAAGCCGATTGCTCTGATCTCAAGCTGGATAACTGGTGATAATACTAGAATAACAGGTAAAACTTGCAATTCTAGTAAATATCGATAACTGGTGAATAAATCCAAACGAAACCACAGCGATGCGCCCGTAGTTAAAGCTCGGATATTACTCGATAAGCGGAACCTACCAATTGGCCGGAGATCAAGTTGATGCAGCCCTGCCAATCCGTACGAACTCGTGGAAGAAGAAAATATTGGTGAAGTCGCCGACTTGAAAGTAAATTGCTAGAAAAGTAGAAGTACTGTTGTTGATTGATGTGTTTTTTTTTCTCAAGATCCTAACGACTCCTATTTATACTCTAAAGCTAGGACTCCTGGTCGATCTCGACTTGTTACAATCTTATTTAAATTACTATATCTATACGAATCTTTAAAAGGAAATGGACTCCCGCAGAATCTTCCGCCGCCGTTCCCTAATCCAATCAGGATTTCCTTCAATTGCTTCCCGACCGACTTAGCGTGCCAGAGCGGTCGGCCCCTCTTGATGATGTGGCTGGGGAAGCATTTCTTCTGTGGCAGAGCGGTCGGCCCCTCTTCCAACACTCAAGCTTTGGCAGAAGCTCTTTCACAAGGATCGGCCATCCCCCTCGGTAAACATTTGCTGGGATCAGCGTACCATCTGATGCACCAAATCGGCGTCAAGCTGTCGAAGGGGGAGCCGATAGGGAACCCAGGCGGTCCTTGGTGGTTCATCACCCTCTGGCTCAACTTACACATGAGCAAGGTTTCTCAGCAGCGGATAGAGACAAAGACCTTTCCCAACATCGAGTCAGAGGAGAATCCATCGGTCCGTCGCCACTGCAGATCTTTTGGAGAAGCGGTATCGGCCTTTCCCGGCTGCCAATTCACTGCCACTCGCACAGCTGAATACTTCAGATGTTTCTACAATGGCTTTAGTGAAGATATGATCATCTGGCATCCATATCAGACCGCGGAGCCGATTTTCGAATTGCCCGTATGCTTTGATTTCTCCACTCATACCTTTGATAGAGAATTAATGGACGTCTTGATCAAGCCAGGGATTCTGCCGGCCAACTTCTTCTCAGGAAAGGACTCACCCACCTATGAGTTCTACTGTCCATCGGCTACGGCAAGGCAACTGGGTTTTTGCCAACTGCCGATTCGAGTCTATTTCGCCGGCCAGGCAAAATTCAGAGATGGACTAACTTCAAGTCTTAATTACAGTCGGCTGTGCGATCTAGTACCCGACTCCAGCACCATTGACTTGAATGGCTGGTCAGTTGCCTCTTTCGCAACCCAGTAGTATAAATTATGGTGGGCAGAATGGAAGCAGCATCTTTTCTGTAAATCTCCATCATCTTACTACAACATTCTGGACCCAGAGAACATCGACCCAAATGCAGCGGTATGTCCTTTTTCCTTAGCCGATTCCAATGTTATATTATCATCTTGTTGTTAACTTATGTTTATCCCTTCAGTCTGAAAGCCATGTTCCCCCGATGCGGAGCCGAAGCGACCGACCGATTGATAGCCATCACCAGTACACGCCGTATCCACTCATCGGCTTCCATGCTCCAACTGTCAGAGATATCTCCATCAGCCGATCAAGGCGAGCACCAAAAAGGCCAACATCAAAGATAACCAGCCGTCGGGTGCGAGCTCGCATTGGATCGGCCGATCAGACGGCAATAGTATCGGCTGAAGTCTCCCGCATCGGATCGGTCAGCCAGATGGCAGTGGTATCGGCCGAGACTCCCCGCGTTGGATCGGCCGATCAAGTAGAGGTGACACCCGCCGAGACCTCAGGTCCTTTACCCCTACCGGTTGTCGAGATGGCCGATCCCCAAGTCACCGCCGAAGTCGGGGCCACTGCAGCATCACTATTAGTAGAAGCTGTTCAGGTAATCTTCTTTATCTCATATATTCTCCAAATCTTCTACTGACATCAATTCTATTCCTCTGCCAGGCTGCACAAGTTGTCCCACTGCAGTCCCCGCAACTATCGGCCACGTCTCAAGTGGGGACTGAGATTCCAGCAGCTCCTGTTGCCAAGGTACACGATCTCTTACCTTGAATCCTTAATATTCAGAAAACTTAACCAATTTTGATGCAGGTCGATTTGGGTAGGCCGATTATAACTCCACAACAGGCATCGGCCGGGAGACCCACAGAGGCATGGCAAATTTCTATTACCATCTTATTTCAATTCCCCATAGTATTTTCACGGGAATTTATGTCTTTCTCAGGAAGCTGGCCCAAGCGGAGCGCTAATAACGATCGAATTTTCTTCTTCCGGCGAACCAAGTGCACCAGTCCCTGAAACAAGGGAAACACTCCCACCGGCGCAGGCAAGAGAGATTCGTTTCAAAGAGGTAACAATCTTACCATTAGAATCGGCCGATTTCCTTTCACCGCTTGCTTACCCTTTACTTTGTTTCCTTACAGGAGCAAGATACCCCCAACAATAGCATCTTTTCCTTTGCTGTCTCCTTGGCCGATGATGAAGAAATCGCTTCATATCCAATTCCATCGAGCTCCACCTCCAACGATATCCGCTCCAAGCTCGAAAGCATTCGTACTCTCCTCCAAGATGACATCGGCCGATTGGTGGAAGATGCATCGCCGATTCGACGACTTTTCAACGAGGTCAAGGATCGCATCGCAGATGAAGTGTCGGAAAATTTGGGGTATGCTGCCTATATAGAGGGCATGCAAATTCCGGTTTCCAGGGCGCTGCAACGTATGGCCGATCATGCTCAGATGGCCAAAACTCAGGACGAGGTCGACTCGTACAAGCACCGGACTCAGGAAGTACACCACAGGATCAACTTCCTCGAGAATTGCCGCCCGGACATCGTCGGCGCAATAGATCGGCTGAAACGGAGGAGAGCAGATTGGCCAAGGAGATGGAACAAATAACCAAAGAGATAGCCGTTGAAGAGAAGAAGCTCCAAGAACTCCCATCCATCATCAGCGAGCTGAAGCAAGAAAGACAACATCTGGCCCATGAAACAATAAGGCTCCGTCGCCGCGTGTCAGAAGTACCAGGATCGGCCGATGATGATCAGAGAATAGTAGACTCGGCCGATCAAATTAGACGACGAGCGATTGTTGCCATAGATGCTTTCCTTGGGTTGTAAAAAATACGTTAAACATTATTGCTCCTTTAATGTCACTGCGCCGATTTGGCTTTGAACTGCTCCTTCAGTCTGCTCTGCATTTATGTATGTATTTACTCCGATAGGACGTGTCCCACCATCCATCTACCTCCTCTCCATTTATACGCAGACCGTTCACCATCTCTAGAGGCACACGCATTACTTATCTCCTCTCTTTCTTTTACTGCCCCAAACTGAACGGCAAGATGTCTTGTTCGTCCTCTTCATCCTCTTCCTCCGTCAACCCGGTATGAACTCCTCCTCTGCCTTTCTTTTAAACATCTTAATCACTCCGATACTGGGTAACTCCATTTATCTCTGTTTAGCCAAAACGTCTCAGCCCTGATCTAGAACGAGCGATAGAAATCATGCATTCAGAAGAGCCATTATCACAGGCAGACAGAAATCTGATAAGAACTCATGCTGAGGAACTCAGAGACAATGTCCCTGCCGCTGTCCAGGAATACTCGGACCTCATAAATGCCCATCTTTCGGTCCGCAAGCGATCATCTTCCGAAAAAAGTTCCTCACTTCCTTATAAAGCCAAAACTGGAGTCGCCACGGAAGATCTGGAAGAGGAGAAGACCTGCCTGCTGAAAGAACTCTGCAACCAAACTGAAACTGGAGCCACTGCAGAGGACCTGAAAGAGAAAAGGCTCACCCTTATGATAAAACTGGGTCGCATCGAGAGAGAAATCCTATGTAGGCGTAATCAGTAGACACTCCAGTATTTTTATTCTAAGGGCGACTTATACCATGTCGGCCATGTAATCTGTAATTTCCATTCAATAATGAATCCCAATGTCTCTTTCACCAGATGTGTAGACCGAAACCGATGAGAAATCGGCCATGTTATCTTGACATATTTTGCTGCAAGTTTATGTATCTACCCAAATGCTTGGATAGTACCTCTTCAGATATCGCCCGTTTAAAGCTCTTGGGAATTCCTCCCCTTCGACTGTCTCCAGAATATATGCATTTCCAGGGGCACATCGGCCGATTTTATATGGCCCTTCCCAAGTGGGTGACCATTTACCGAATTTGGGGTCTTTAGATCCTATCGGCAGCACCAACTTCCATACCAAATCTCCTTGAGAGAACTGTTTAACCTTGACCTTTTTGTCATACCATCTGGCTACCCTTTTCTTGTTTTCTTCTATACTAATCAGGGCTCTCAACCGTAAACTCGCCGAATCGTCAAGTTCATCTTTCATGAGAAAGGAATAGTCATCGGCCGTTAACTGATCCTTTAACGATATACGTCTTGACCCTGTCCTTATCTCCCATGGCAAGACCGCCTCATGACCATAAACCAAATGATAAGGGGATATTTTAGTGGCTCCATGACAGGCCATCCTGTATGCCCATAAAGATTCAGCCAAAGACATATGCCACTTCTTGGGTTGCTCTTCTATCTTCCTCTTGATTAGCTTGATTATCCCTTTGTTAGACGATTCTGCTTGGCCATTGGCTTGAGCATAGTATGGAGAAGAATTCAATAATTTAATCCCCATATCGGCGGCGAACTCTCCGAATTCTCCAGAAGTTAACATTGTCCCTTGATCAGTTGTGATGGTTTGAGGAATACCAAATCGATATATAATATGGCTTTTAACAAATTTAATCATATCGGCCGATGTCACGTTCCTTAAAGGAACTGCCTCCACCCACTTAGTAAAATAATCTGTAGCCACCAATATGAACTTATGCCCTTTGCTAGATGGAGGATGAATCTGTCCGATGAGATCTATTCCCCAACCTCTGAACGGCCACGGCTTAATTATCGGATTCATAGCCGACGCTGGTGCACGCTGCACATTGCCAAACCTCTGACACTCTTGGCATCCTTTGTAGTACCTGAAACAATCTTCAAGGATGGTCGGCTAGTAATATCCATTGTTTCGGATCATCCATTTCATTTTGTGAGCCGATTGATGAGCTCCACACACGCCTTCATGGATTTCTCCCATCAGAACCTTTGCTTCTTCTGTTCCCAGGCATTTGAGAAGAACTCCATCAATCGTCCGATAAAATAAATCATCCTCAAGCAACACATATTTTGTAGCCTGAAAACGTGTTCGCTGATCCACCTTTTGGGATGGATTTCTCAAGTAATCGGCGATCTCCTTTTGCCAGTCATTGGCCGCGAGCTCTAGCGTCATCGCTCCCTGAATCGGCCGATACCCAGAAGCATGTTGGGCCAGTCTGTTGGCTTCTTCATTATAATTCCTGGGGATATGCTCAATTATTGCAGACTTGAATTCTTTCAAAAGTTGAAGACAATCCTCATAATAAATCCTCAAGATGTCATCCTTGCACTCAGATCGTCCCGTCAACTGATCCACAATGAGCATGGAATCCCCAAAAATTTCGACTGCATCAGCTTTGACTTCCCTTAATAATGGGATGCCTTTTAGAACAGCCCGATATTCCGCCTGGTTATTAGTTGCAGAGGCTTCTATCGGCAGAGAGAAATCATAACTTGCCCCCCGAGGCGACACAAGAACAATGCCAATTCCTGATCCGACCCCACACGAAGAACCATAAAAATATAGAGTCCATGGAACTGGTTCAACGGTGGCGATTTCCGGTCCACAATGCTGAACTACGAAATCGGCCATCACTTGACCTTTGACGGCTTTGGCCGATTCGTACCTTAAATCGAATTCTGATAAAGCCAGGATCCATTTTCCAATCCGCCCTTTTATAATCGGCAATGATAGCATATACTTCACCACATCATCCTTGCACACGACTGTGCATTCTGCCGTTAGCAAATAGTGCCTGAGCTTAGTACATGAAAAGTACAAGGACAAGCATAGTCGCTCCACCGAGGAATATCTTGTTTCGGCGTCTAAAAGTCTTCTGCTGACGTAGTACACCACTCGTTCTTTCCCCTCAAACTCCTGTACCAACGCCGATCCAATAGCCTGTTCATCAGCCGATAAATATAACTTGAACGGCTTACCAGGCTGTGGTGGAACTAATACCGAAGGTGAAACCAGATATTGCTTGATATTCTCTAGTGCCTTGCGCTGTCCTTCTCCCCATATGAATTCCTGGTCGGGCTTTAATTTCAACAGAGGGGTAAAAGCCTGAATACGTCCTGACAGATTGGATATGAAACTTCTGATGAAATTGACCTTGCCGATGAGGGACTGCAGTTCAGTTTTATTTTGTGGGGCCACCACTTTGTTGATGGCGTCTATGGTCTTGCGGTTGACTTCTATCCCGCACTCATGGACCATAAATCCTAAGAATTGCCCGGCCGATACACCAAATGCACACTTGTTTGGGTTCATCTTCAGCCCATGTTTCCTTGTGCACTCTAGCACTTCCTGTAAATCGGCCAGATGATCTTGGTGACCTTTTGACTTGACCACGACGTCATCTATATAAATTTCCACCGATGAACCAATGAGCTTGTGGAAGATGTAATTCATGGCCCGTTGATATGTAGCGCCGATGTTCTTCAAGCCGAAAGTCATAACCACCCATTCAAATAAACCAAGATGGCCTGGGCACCTAAAAGCCGTTTTCGAAATATCTTCCTCGGCCATTAATATCTGATTGTACCCGGCATTCCCATCCATGAAACTTATGACTTTGTGGCCTGCGGCAGCATCCACCAAGATATCGGCCGTCGGCATCGGATATCCATCCATCGGTGTAGCCTGATTTAAGTTCCTAAAATCAATGCACACACGCAATTTTCCATTCTTTTTGTATACAGGCACAATGTTAGAAATCCATTCGGCGTAGCGGCACTGCTGAATAAATCCTGCCTCAATCAACTTTGTAATCTCGGCCTTTATGTCAGGTAGAATCTTGGGGTTACACCGTCGTGCAGGTTGCTGATATGGCCGATATCCTGATTTTATAGGTAATCGGTGTTCAACAATAGACCGGTCTAGTCCTGGCATCTCATGGTATTCCCAAGCAAAGCAATCCTTGAACTCTTTTAATAAACTTATCAATTTACATTTGTACTCAGAATCCAAATTGGCACTAATGTACGTCGGCCTTGATTTGCTGCTATCTCCCAAATCTACCATCTCTAATAAATCGGCCGACGTAAACCCATGCCCAAGCTTCCCATCTTCTCGGACGAGCTGATCCATTTATTCTGAATCTTCAGAGCCGACTGCTTGGATCGGCTGTAGACCGAAATCGGACACTTTCAGGAAGTCAGTGTCCCAAGTCCTGCCAGATATACACTTGACGTGCTCGCAGCTCCACTGTTGCGTGTCGGCCGCTGCAACGCTGTAGACGGAATCGGCAGCAACTATCTCTGTACTGTCGCCGACCCATTGCACAAGGCATTGATGCATTGTAGATGGGACACAGCAGTTTGCGTGTATCCAGTCGCGACCAAGCAGCATATTGTAGGACCCCTTTCCATTAATAACGAAAAAAGTTGTAGGGAGGGTCTTACTGCCGATGGTGAGGTCGACGCAGAGCGCTCCGCGGGCGGGTGACACGTTGCCTTCGAAATCCTTCAGCATCATGTCCGTCTTGGTGAGGTCTTCATCGCCCTTGCCCAGCTTGCGGTACATGGCATACGACATGATATTAATTGCAGCGCCTCCATCTACCAGTAATCTGGTGACGGGTCTTCTGTTGACATAGCCTTTGAGAAACAACGCTTTGAGATGCTGCCGTTTTTCTTCTTCTGGTTTCTCAAACGTAGCCGTCATCGGCTCTAATACCAGTTGTGCCATTTGTTCTTCTTCTGTTCTTGTTACTTTATCTCGATCGTTGGGCGCCATGAACTCCATCGGCAGTATGAATACCATATCAATTTCGGCTGCCGATTCTTGGTTGTTCGTTTCTTGATCGTTTTTCTTTGGGCGCCAAACTCGAGATTTAACATTCCTTCTCTCTGGCACCTGTCTCTGTTCTTCTTCTTGGTGTTCCCACTGGCGTAGGCGTTGGATCCTTCGCTTTTGGGATCTGGATAGGCCATCGGGACACCACCTGGGATTCACTGGTTTGGCCGATGATCTGGCGTGTTCCCAATCTGGTTCCCTTCCTAGGGGATCTTCGTCTGATACTCTATCATCGGCCATTTCTTCCAGCCGATCGTGCGTGCTGATCCTGCCCCCCAGTCCATCTCGTTGGCCGATCTTGCTTTTTGACCGGTGGTACTGGTCAATTCTGCCCCCCAGCCGATCATGCACCGAAACGCGTTGTTCCTCGCGTCGATTTCTGCTGATCGGCTCAGATCCTCTGTCCCTAGAATGTGGCCTCGGGCGATCGCTGCGGCTTAATCCGTTACACTCTGGACAGTTATCGGCAGACGGCAACCTGATGTCGTTCTCCCAGCAGTTGATGAAGAACAGACATTGCCAGTGATCTTCATGTCGGCGTATCATCTCTTCCTGGTATCGTGCTTGTTCTTGCTGCTGCCGATATTTACTGAGTAAGAATTGGGAGCTGACGGGCTTGCGTGGTCGTTCTGGCCCTCGCCGGTTCCTTTTGATTTCTTCCGTCGTGATCTGCCTCCTGGGGTCGACGGCGCCGCCTCTTCTTGCCGATTCTGACGTCAGCACCTTGGTTTGACTTGAGTCTCCTCCAGCGTTGACCATGTTGGCCAGGAAGGGATGCTGATCTATCTTCATCGGCTTTGCCGATTTAGTTGGAGTTTCAAATTTAAGCCGCCCCTGCTCGATGGCCGATTATATCTGCTGGCGGAAGACTTTACATTCATTTGTGTCATGAGAAGTAGCGTTGTGCCACTTGCAGTATTTCATCTTCTTAAGTTGATCGGCCGTAGGGATGGTGTGATATTGAGATAGCTTGATCTGTCCTTCCTGAAGCAATAGATCAAAAATTTTATCGGCCTTTAACGTGTCAAAGCCGAATGTTTCCGGCTCCTTTTTCCCAAAAGGGCATGACATCGGTTTTTTCCCTTTGACCCATTCTGCCAGGCCGATTTCCTCTTCCGCATCGGATTCAGATCCTTCCAAGTCTGCCACTTTCTTTTGGAAGTTCCTCCGCTGTTCAAACGGTCGGACCTCTTGTCCTGACAATCGGTGGACGATTTGGCTCAGACTTTCAAATTCTTGGGCAGCATATCTTTCTTTGATCTGTGCCAAGAGGCCTTGGAAAGCGATATCGGCCAACAGTGCATCGGTCAGAGCTAGATTGTAACATTTGTTCCTGATTTCTCTGAACCTCTGTATATACCCCATCACTGGTTCATCGCTCCTCTGCCTGAGACTGGTCAAATCCGAGAGTTTCATCTCGTGTACTCCTGCGTAGAAGTACTTGTGGAATTGTTTCTCCAGATCGGCCCATGTAACGACGGAATTTGGTGGCAAGGTGGTGAACCACTGGAAGGCCGATCCGGACAGAGATGACGAAAATAAACGCACCCTCAGGGCATCTTGCGTGGCAGCTTCCCCGCACTGGATGATGAATCGGTTGATATGCTCCACAGTGGATGTATCGTCCGTCCCTGAGAACTTGGTGAAATCGGGAACCTTGTAGCGGTGTGGGAACGGCAGCAAGTCATAGGCCGATGGATATGGCGTCTTGTAGGTATAAGTTTGAAATTTCGGCTTTAATCCAAACTGATCCTGGATTACTTCTGCTATTCTCGCTGTCCAGTCCACCTGCTGCTGATGAACAGCTGTTCGCGGCACGGGCATGTGCTGAAGGGCTGGTATGGCTGGGTGATGAATCGGCGAATTTTGCTGAGCGGCCGATAGTTGATGGCGAAACGAGTCCGCACCCCCTTCGTACGTCACTGCTGGCGCCGTGCCTCTGAATGCTTCTATAGTGTTTGCCCCCCTGCTGATTTCTGATAAGATCGGCTGATACTGGGGAACCGTCGGCCGGACGGCCGATTGGTATGGCACCTGGACCGAATAACTTCCATACCCGTTCGCTGGCTCGGGAAAATACGCTGTGGCTGATGTTCCCCAAGGCGCTGAGCTTGTAGGTAGTGATTGCACAGAAGCCATCTGAACGGGTTGAAGCGGCGTTTGTGATGGGAGACATGGTGCACCGCTGTACCTTGGAGACGCCGGGGGTGGTGGAGAGTTGTACCCCTCGCGTTGCGTCAATATCGGCTGAGGAGCCGATTGGGATGTGTATGGTAGGCTTCTGGCTGGCAGAGTAGTTGGGGGGGCATATGCCGGTCCCTGATAGCCTTGGACGGCTCCGCTGGCTAGAGAGCTGACGACGGCGTTGTACACCGTGTTGGTCATCATTGAGGATTGGTCGAAGAACGCCTGGTACACGGACTGTTGAATCGTCTCTGACATCTTGCCCGAGTCCTCAGCAATGGTGATGTGGCGAGGCGCTAGAATAGGAGCCTTCTTGACTGCCTCTCCGCTTCTGGTACGACTGAACGACTGGAGGTACATCTTCTTGTAATCTTCTAGATGTTTGGCCAATTCTTCCCTCTGGTCATCCTTGAGATCCGCTTCTGTGACCTCAATGATGTTGCTGTCGGAGATTTCTGCGTTCTTCGACATATCAGATCTTGGATGGTCCCACTGGGCGTGCCAAAAGTGTGTTGGCGCTAAAATCGGCCGGATAGGAATCGGCCGATGGTCTTCAGCGTCGGACACACGACCCGGGAGAATCTGCTTAGCTCCTGTTCGGGTTATCGCCCTGATACGGTTCGCGCGGCGTGCCAGTCAATCTGACCTGTTGATTGACAAGGAAATAAAGTATTAAATTCCAGGCGCGTCGATTGCTCTGATCTCAAGCTGGATAACTGGTGATAATACTAGAATAACAGGTAAAACTTGCAATTCTAGTAAATATCGATAACTGGTGAATAAATCCAAACGAAACCACAGCGATGCGCCCGTAATTAAAGCTCGGATATTACTCGATAAGCGGAACCTACCAATTGGCCGGAGATCAGGTTGATGCAGCCCTTCCAATCCGTACGAACTCGTGGAAGAAGAAAATATTGGCGAAGTCGTCGACTTGAAAGTAAATTGCTAGAAAAGTAGAAGTACTGTTGTTGATTGATGTGTTTTATTTTCTCAAGATCCTAACGACTCCTATTTATACTCTACAGCTAGGACTCCTGGTCGATCCCGACTTGTTACAATCTTATTTAAATTACTATATCTATACGAATCTTTAAAAGGAAACGGACTCCCGCAGAATCTTCCGCCGCCGTTCCCTAATCCAATCAGGATTTCCTTCAATTGCTTCCCGACCGACTTAGCGTGCCACCCTTTGACCAACTTTTGAACAGGACCTTCTGAAATAGTCCCATCCTGTTGGCATAGGCTGTATAACCAATCGGCCGATTTCCAACTGTTACCTCAATCGGCCGATTCCTTTCTGTAGCCTTCAGACCTGCCGCGTCGGCCAATCTTCTCCTCCTGACGCCGGTCCAACACTGTAACAACCCTGATAAATTACGTTTCCAAAGCAATGTCATTAACCTAACCCTATGCTTAACCAAATAATAAAAGGGTGGAAAGAATTAGAACAAGTTAAGTTGAAATTCAAATTGAAATTGGGCACATATGAATACTTTTGAATTTTTAAATTAACTTTCAAACCATAAGCCAAATGAGATATTGCCTGAAACCAAACTTGTAGAACTTTTTATTCTGAACAACTTTCATGTTCAAAAGTTTTTGAAATTCAAATTAGAAAGAGGAGAAAACATCCTGTTTGCACCCAGCCCCCTGGAACTTTTCAAATTCTCGCAAAAAGGTCCTTCGCTCTCTCTCTCTCTCTCTCTCTCTCTCTCTCTCTCTCTCTCTCCCCTCCCCGCCCGACAGCACGGCCAGGTGGCCGGCGACGCCTGACCGGCACGAGCCGCCAGGCCAGTGGCCGCCGTGCCTCGCCCCCAGAACCGGCTTTGCCCCCCCGCCCCCCACCGCCGCGCCGCCCAGTCCGCGCTCGCGCGTGCGCCACGGCGTGCCGTGACTCTGCTCGCCGCCCGCCGCTGCCCAACCGCCGCGCCGCGCCGTGCCGTCCTGCCCGCCGCGACCCGCCCGTCACTGCGCTTGCCTTCCGCCCGAGCCGCTGCAGCAGCTGACCCCCCCCCCCCCCAATCCCCGTGCTGCGCTATCTCTCGCTCCCCCACGCAAATCCCCGGCCGCCAGTCGCGTGCTCCCGCCCGCCGCACGCCGCGCCGGCGTCCTGACGCCGCTCACCGTGGCCAGTGGCACGCCATCGCCGTGTCCCCGCCCCCGCGCGTCGCCCAGCACCCCCACCCCCTCCTGCCCCTATAAAAGCCGCCCCAGGCCGCCCGCGCGAGCCATCAGCAGCTAGAGCACGCTCGCCGCCGCCATTGTCGCCGCCGAGCTCCGCCCGCTCGTGGACAGCCCTCCACAGCCGCCTCCTGCCCAAATTGAAGTGTCAGCCACCACTACATCACCCCACCGAAGCTCGCCGACCCGCCCAACACCGCCTAGGACCACCGGAGCGCCGCCGCCCGTGCTGTCACCGCCGCCGCCGCCCCTGCTCACCGCGGACAGCTCGACTCCGACCTCCTCCGCCCAAGCCAAGCACCTGAGCAGCTTCCCCACGCGCCACTGAAGCTCCCCGTCCAGACCAGGCCGCCCCAAGCCCGCCGAAGCACCGCCGTCGACGCGTGCCGCCACCGCCGCCGCCCCTGCTCCAACGCCGGCGAGCTACTCCCGGTCGTCCCCCACCCGAACAAGACCCCCACGAGGTAGCCCTCGCACCCCTGATCCTTCCCCGACCCTCACCCCTCGCCGCCGGCGAGCGCCTCGCCGGAATTTTGGCCGGCCACCGTACCCGAGCCGCCCGAGGACCCAATTGCAGTAATTGAAATCTTTAGAAGGGTCTGCACGTAAGATTCAAGGACCCAGTTGTAAAAGAAAGTTTCAAATCTAGATTCAAATTCAGTGAACTTGTAAAATTCGTATAAAATCGTAGAAAATTCAAAAAAATGCAAGCTAAACTGTTCTGGAATCCTTAGAAGAAACTCTGAAACTTTTGTTACGAAAAGTTTCTTAGATTCTCAACATATTTTGCTCTACATTAAATGGAAGTTTTAATGGACTTCTTTTGTACCCACTGTTGTAGATCAATGCTGACCCTAAATTTTGGGCAGTGAGTTAGTTGCTTGATGTTTAGGACTGTGTAAAAAGATCAGGCCCAAATTCCATCTCTATCTACACTGTTTATTAAACTTAGTTCCATACCATAAGTGGCTAAATTTTTATCCCTGCAGTTAGGTTATGAATCACCTAATGAAACTTTTTCTATACTGGTGTAATGGTACCTAGATGCCAGAGAAAAATTGGGAGACTTTTTATCTCACAGGAACCTATTTATTCGATTTATGTGCTAATAATATACATTAATTAAGAAAATAGTATCTTAGCTTGGAAAATTCTCATATTTTTACTAGAAGATACTCAGTGGTAGAGGTTGCTGTGTAAAAAGTTTCTTGGACAAAACCCTGTGTAGGATCCTTTAAAAATAAATCCTTGATTAACCTAGGTGTGTAATGTCAAATTTACTATGCTCTGAAAACTACATAATAAATCCTATAAAAATTATAGTAGCTCCTGCATGATTAAATGAAAGCCCTGTAAAAATCTTAGACTCAGTTTTTGCACCATTTGTTCTGTACAAAAAGAACAAGAATCTAGCAGCCACCATGTGTTATATTTTTCATAATTAATCTGCTGCATGAAAATATCTGAAAATTTTACAGTAAGCATATCTTTCCCTGATGTGCCTAGATTCAAGGTTTCATGACCAGAAACTACTCACTGTAGAAGTTACACTTAAATCATGTTTACATGAGGAACATAAGTTCCCATGAACACCCACCCCACCTTGCTTAACGAAGTTACTCATTGTACTATTCTACTCTATTAACGATTGCCCACGAATGATAAAGTAACTCACTTCACAACAAACTCATGTTTTATAAATTGCAACTTTTTCGTGAAGGAAATCATGTCGTTTACCATCACCACTACTTAAACTTGTGCATTCATGTAGAAACGACTACTCTCGCCGACGGGACTTACGAGCTGGTGCCCGAGTCCGAGAGTGAGCAGCGAGAAGCCCAGGTGAATTTAACTGAAGCAGTTGAAGACCCGGGTCAACGTTCAGACGATCCCCGGACTAACTTTGCACAAGAAGGCAAGCCCTGGAGCATAACCCATTTCCCTTCCTAAATTATGCAACTCACTACTCTTTTGCTTGTACATTAAGTTTATAGGAGTTGGATGAAAACTTAGTTGCATGATGTTAGGAACCCATGCTTGAAAACTAGATGTAAGGTTCGCTAGAATGCTGTGCTAATAGGACTCCGGTAAAAGCCGAGTGATTTCCTGTCACTCGCGAGAAAATAGGAGTTGAATGTTTACTACACGCTGCAATCATAAAGACAACGGACGGGCTATGGAACGATGTTTACGATTGAGGCCCGTCTGTTTAGTGAAAAATTTGCTAAGGCCGCAGTGTGTGGTAGTGATGGTTAAGACTTTGAACGTACTAAACACATGCCGAGAATATGGTAATCGGTAAGCTTAAGTACCTGATTGGCCCGGCAAGGGGACGGCATCCTACCCTTTGAACTTCGGTCCCATGTGCATATGGCGAGTGCAGAGAGTGGTCACGACCCGGCGCCGAACCGTGGCGTGGGGCTCTTGTACTCTCGGAGGGTAGCCCCGATCCACGACCCGGAAAGAAAGGGGAAAAGTTGCACGTGTGACTCTGGGAGTAACCACGTGACGTGTGTTTAGGTTTCCCTTGCAAGGTTAAGAAATTCGATTCGAATCGTCCGTTTCTCACGGCTATTGAGACTGCTTAACCCCCTTTACCCACAGAGTAAGAAGAGGAACAATGATGATGAATAATCTTGTTGGATGAAAATTAATGCTTCACCATGAATGCTATTGGATAGCTGCTTATCTAGAATGGTTAATGAAACTAGAATCTTGAGCTAAAAGTTGAAAGTAAGGACCCACTCGTAGATGCTTTCGGCAAAACAAACCCCTGAGCCAAAAAGCCTTGCATGTCTAGAGTCGGTGGAGTAGATTCCACTACACGGGTAAGTCTTGCTGAGTATTAGTATACTCAGCCTTGCTTGTGGCTCGTTTTCAGGTGAGACCTTCGAAGATATGATTGCTAGCTTGACTTGGCCGTGTACTCTTCCCCCTGGTTGGTCGGTGGAATGGGATACGCCCCCGTCCAATGGAGATAATGCCGAGTGATGTCTCGTATGGGCTTCACCGAGACATCCTGTATCGTCGAGTAGCTTTCGTTATTTCATTTCCGTTGCAACTTAAACTCTGAAGAACTTATTGGATATGATCATTGAAGTACTTGGTTTCTAAACTCAAACTTGTTTTGTAATATTCACTTATGATAATTTTTATATTACCTGCTGGAATGTGGTATTCTCTGGGCTCATCGTCGCATGAGCATTTGTATGTATGGCATTCGATCCGCTTTACCGTGGTTGTATCGGGAGGTTACCCGACAGACCAATGGATTACTCCGTTTGAAGTGTAAGGTTAACCGAGATTGCCCTAATGGTGATGGTTAATACACTTGAGCCGGATTAATTCAGGTGGTTCTGCCACAGCTGGTATCAGAGCCGTAGCTAGTGCCACAGCTGGTAACAGCTGGCACCAGAGCCGAAAAGCATACGCCAGAGAATGCGACAAGCCTTAAAAACTCATTTTCAGAAAACTTGACTAGAAAGATGTGTTGCGAAATACGTTGGTGCGTTAAGGATGGTGCCTAGATCGTAAAGCCCTAAGGGATTATTGGGAAAGTTACTAGGTGGCTATCTAACTTATGAAATATTATCAACTGACTTCCAGCACATTACTTTCTGTCAAAACTTACTTTCATGCACAACCGACCTTAAATTCTGTAACGACGCACTCATCGCTAAGGTAAGAAGGTAAGAATCCTCAGCCAACTGAGAGAGCTTGGCCTTTCTGTCGGTGATGCGAACCGAACGCTGCCCTCAAGCAGTGGCTTACTTGAGGTGCTGCCAATATGCCAACTGTTAGTTGAATATATTGGGAGTAGAAGGTTTGACGCAGGGTATGGCGATCGCTGTTCATACCCCCGTCTCATGACGGTACCCCGTGAATACGCTATCTCGATAGCGTATGTTAACGTCGTCTGTACGGTGAAAATTGTACAGATATTGTTTCTATAAGTAAACGGTAATGAATACGGACGCTTTCATGAGTGCTGGCATGAAAGGTTCATGAAATATATGTGCTCTATCAATCTTCTGCAGGTACACTAACCGCGATTACGATAAGTTAAAGAATAGTTAGAAAATCTCGACTAGTTATTATAGTGAGAGGCGTATCATGTATGCCACCGAAACTATCTTCGTAAGACCAAAAGTATTTGGCAATTATTTTATTTTGTGAGGACGAATAGGATGTGCATGCATCATGACCATATATGTCTGAAATTGAAAATGCGTTGAATGAGAGTGGTAAGGTTCTTGCGTATCTAAGCGTGATTTTGCATAAGGACTATCTAGCGAATCTGTCACAAATCTGCCATGACCGAAAAGAGAGATTTATTGATCAGAGAAAATGACCTTTTCTAGTAAAGTTCATGTCGAAAGAATTATTTCAAATTTTGTGTTCTATCTCCTGCTCAAAAATGAAAAATTCTGAACTTATGGATAATAAGAAATAACAGAAACCATGGAATATCAAATTTCTGTCCAGAATAAGCACTTCTGCCCCTTAAATTTTTAGGCCCCCTTCCTTCAGTTTTCTGCAAAAGAGTACAACATAAAACTTGTTCCAAATTTACCCAGGTAGCTGCTGTTAAAATTTGGTAAATTTTGGCTGGGTAGATTTTCCCTGGTGCACGAAATATTGGCCCACTGTTCACTGAAATTTCTGGGTAGACAAGAAGTGAGACCTTAAGGGAACAGCCATCTTAGAGCCTAATCCAGCCAAAGTGTTGAATAGAAAAGTGGTGCACAAATACTTTAGGAGTGTTCTGGTGAAATTTGAGAATTTTTGGATATGAACTGTGGAAGTTATGGTTATTTTTGCACTCTATACAGAATCTGTCCCTGTGCTTTTCACACTTTTTCTTGGCCTCACCCATTTGATCTTTTGTTCAGATGGCCGAGCCTGTTGCCATGATGGTGGATGAGGATGGACGCGTTTACTCACAGTGTCTCCACTGGGAGGGCTTTCCCTCTATTTTGTGGGACGTGTTGAGCACCGTGGGCTATCCAATTCCCCCACGTTACGCCGGACTGGAGTTGACTAGCAAAGAAATCTGAAAAGAAAGACCATCTTAGACAGAGAGGTAAAACCTGAAAAGAAAGACCATCTTAGAGACCTATCTAGCTCTGGAGTTGACTAGCAAAGTTGTTCACAAATACCTTAGGAGTGATCTGGTGAAATTTGAGAATTTTTGGATATGAACTGTGGAAGTTATGGTTATTTTTGCACACTATACAGAACCTGTCCTTGTGCTGTTCACAGTTTTTCGCTATCTCACTCCATTTGATCTTTTGTTCAGATGGCCGAGCCTGTTGCTATGATGGTGGATGAGGATGGATGCGTACACTCGCAGTGTCTCCACCGGGAGGGCTTCCCCTCTATTTTGTGGGGTGTTCTGCGTACCGCGGGCTATCTAATTCCCCCACGTTACGCCGGACTGGAGTTTGCAGAGAATGGAGTTACCCAGTGCCGTGTCAACGTGACCATTTTTCCACACCCGCTACACCCGGAGTGGCCCGCCTTGGAGATTGAGGCTGTTGGTCGCCGTTTGGCCGATACTTGGGAGCTTGCAGCTATGAGGGCGCTCACCACTTTTTGTGCGCAGCGTCCCGAGGTTGTCGCACTCGCTCCCATGTGTTTGTTTCCTGCTGCCCAGGACAACGACCCCTTTTGGCTCAACAGGGTGTAGCACGCACAGTACCTGGTAGACTTTCACGCCCAGGAGACTATCCAGACCTCCGTACGATGCATGAATGCGCTATACCGACTGCAGACTCTCCAGAGTCAGGCGCTTGAGCAGCTCACTGATCTTGCTCAGGCCTACCACATGATGGCAGACACCAGGGATGAGCAGATTAAGGAGCTCAGTAAGGATCTTGAGGACAGAGATGCTCATATTGGCCAACTTGAGGGCCAAATTCAGGAGCAGGACACTCTCATGGGTGAGAGAGATGCCACGATAGCACACTTGGAGGAGCAGCCCCATGATCTGAGCCTTGAGTTGGAGGATGCTAATGAGCACATTCAGTGGCACCATGATCAGAATGACCATCCCCATGAGGAGGACATGGAGGAAGATGAGGAGGAGCCACAGGAGATTGATGGTATTTCAGGAATGGACTTCGAGGGTGAGGTACCACAGGCACCTCAGATGGGAGCTCACTCTCCTACTCACAGCAAGTCGTCCGTCAACGACTTGGATGACTTCTAGATGATGACCTAGACGGACTTTTGCACATACTCCTCAATAGGGTAGCCTAACTTTTGGCAAGTGTTGTAATAGGCTAACTAGGAGTTGAGTAACTCTTTTGTGATGGGTACACCTGAACCATGTGGATACCCTCAGCATGTAAGGAACGGCGATAAACTTGGGTGATTTCGTTGTAAGTTGGTAAACGATAAAATCCACAATCGCTTAAAATTGTCGGAAATTTTATCCATGTCTCCTTACATTTCTGAGCTGTGAGTTGAATACCAAACCTGTCAGGACTTTTGTGATCATGGTTCTCACAGAAATTCAGCATCATTGGACCTCGCTAGTTTAAGTTGTAGGCAAAACATTACCTATCGATCTGCTGAAAAACAGCTGAGACAGTAAGGCAAAGGACGAGCCTTTCGACCATCTTAGCTATAGTTCTAGCACCTGAGTTAAATACCAAAGTGGTGCATCCCTAAGTTCTCTAACTACTGCCAAAGTATGAGATGTTTTGGGTGGATCCACAGCAAGCTATGATTTTTCTCGTAGCAAACAGAAATTCTATCCATACTTCTAGCTGTGATTTCGGAAGTCTATGACTACACCAATCATTTATGAATCGAGGAAGTAATATGGATCGCGTTGCTAATGGTAACCTTTCACGTTTCAGATGGTTGGATCAACACGTGGCAACCCCGAGGGTTTTGGTGCCGGTGGCAGCAGACCGCGACAATCGCCACCACCCCCGCCCAGTTTGGTGGAAGTGATGGCCGCTCAAACCGAGCTGCTGCGTCAGCTGGTGCAAGGACAGCAACACCACCAGCGGGGTGGGCAAAACGTCCACCACCCCCAAGCTGCAGGATATACGGATTTTCTGGGGACCCAGCCGCCCTTGTTCCATAAGACCGAGGAACCCTTGGACGCAGACGCATGGATTCGCACCATTGAATCCAAGTTCACCCTACTTGTGGCCCCATGCTCAGAGGCCAACAAAGCTCGTTTTGCCGCGCAACAGCTTCGCGTTACGGCTCGCCTATGGTGGGACCACTACTTTGCTATGCTCCCCGCTGATCACATTGTCACCTGGGATGAATTCAAGACTGCGTTCCGGGCCCATCATATCCCCGAAGGTCTCATGGAGAGGAAGTTGAACGAGTTCCTGGCACTTACCCAGGGCACCCGCACCGTGCTGCAGTACGCCCAGGCGTTCAACAACCTATGCCAGTATGCGGGCTATCACGCTGATACGGATGCTAAGAAGCGTGACCGTTTCCGCAGAGGACTGAGCACCAAGCTCAAGGAGCGTCTGAACCTAGTCAGGGCTGACACCTACAACAAATTGGTCAATATGGCCATTACCAGGAAGACTGTATCATGGCACACCGGGCAGAGAAGAAGAGAAAGGCACCCGCCGGACCTTCAAGTGCTCAGCCACCAAGGTATCGCCTCGTGCAAAATGCCGCACCCACAGCTCCACCAAGGGCCCCTCAGCCAGGAAGATGGATTGCCAGACCCCCACAGCAGCCAGGCATGGTACGACCCCCGATGCCTCCACAGAATGGTCCGAGGCCCACTCTGCAACAGCCTCTTCGACCCAGCCCCGCGAATCGTTGCTTCAAATGCGGGAGTTCCAACCACTTTGCACGAGAATGCCCTCAGTCTGGGCCGCCCAACCAAGGTCAGGGATCCAACCCGAACAACAAGAACAGGGGCAAGAGACAGACCCTGCAGGTCAAGCAAGGACGGATTAACTTCACCACGCTTGCAGAGCTTCCTGAAGGAGCCCCAGTGATGTCGGGTACATTCTCTATCCATAACAAGCCTGCAGTTATATTGTTTGATTCTGGTGCATCGCATAGTTTCATAAGTGCAAAATTCGGTGCAAAAGTAGGCTTGGATGTTTGTCACACAAAAGGGTCATATATGATATCAACACCGGGTGGTAAAATTGCTTCAAACCAAATGGTCAAACAAGTACCAGTCAAGTTGGGTAGTAAAACCATTGACACAGACCTTGTTCTTTTACCCCTTGACGGCATGGATATTATTTTGGGAATGAACTGGATGGCTATGCATGGAGTCACGCTGGACCTTTCTTCCTGAGCCGTTGAGATAAATTCACCTAGTCACGGAGCCACTACCCTTTACCTACCATTACGGGAGTGCACACATTCTTGTGCTTTCGTAATGGAAGGACTTAAGCTAGAGGATATTCCTGTGGTAAACGAGTATGCCGACGTTTTTCCGGATGACTTACCAGGAATGCCACCGGATAGGGATATTGAGTTCATCATCGAACTGCAACCAGGCACTGCACCTATATCCAAAAGACCATATAGGATGCTCCCTAAAGAATTGGCAGAGCTGAAAATTCAACTCCAAGAACTGCTGGACAAAGGTTTCATTCGCCCTAGCGCGTCACCTTGGGGATGTCCAGCCCTATTCGTAAAGAAGAAAGATGACAGTTTGAGGCTGTGCGTTGACTACCGACCTCTCAATGCGGTAACTGTTAAAAATAAATACCCACTTCCTCGTATCGATGTACTCTTCGATCAATTAGCTGGAGCCAGAGTCTTCTCAAAAATCGATCTTCGTTCGGGATATCATCAGATCAAGATTCGCCCGTGCGATATTCCTAAGACTGCCTTCTCCACACGATATGGACTATATGAATTCTTGGTCATGTCCTTTGGACTCACAAATGCCCCTGCCTACTTCATGTATCTCATGAATTCGGTATTCATGCCCGAACTTGACAAATTCGTCGTAGTGTTCATCGACGACATCCTTATCTATTCCAAGGATGAGGAAGAGCATGCCAAGCACCTTCGCATTGTTCTTCAGCGACTCAGAGACCATCAGCTCTATGCTAAGTTTTCTAAGTGTGAATTCTGGTTGGATACTGTAAAGTTCTTGGGTCACACGATTTCCAGCGAAGGCATAGCTGTTGACCCCAGCAAGGTACAAGAGGTGATGGATTGGAAACCCCCTACCTCTGTTCATCAGATCCGTAGTTTTCTCGGCTTAGCCGGTTACTACCGTCGTTTCATCCCGGATTTCTCTCGAATTGCTAAGCCCATGACTGAACTGTTAAAGAAGGAAGTAAAGTTTGTATGGAATGAGAAATGTGAAGAAGCTTTCCACACTCTCAGAGAGCATCTGACTACTGCACCTGTGTTAGCTCAACCCGATAATACCAAGTCGTTCGATGTGTATTGTGACGCATCGGGTACTGGTCTAGGATGTGTGCTTATGCAAGAGAATCGAGTGATTTCATATGCCTCACGAGCCCTTCAGCCCCACGAGCAGAATTATCCCACTCATGATCTTGAGCTTGCAGCTGTCATTCACGCTCTGAAGATATGGAGGCACTATCTCATGGGTACACAGTGCAATATCTACACGGATCATAAGAGTCTCAAGTATATCTTCACACAAGCCGGTCTGAATATGAGACAACGAAGATGGCTAGAATTAATCAAGGATTATGACCTTGAAGTGCACTATCACCCCGGCAAGGCTAATGTAGTCGCGGATGCACTAAGCCGCAAGTCCCATTGCCATTGCTTATCCATGAAATCCTACAATGAGACATTGTGTGCAGAAATGAGGAAGCTTAACATGGAAATGGTTTCCCAAGGCACTCTAAATCACATCTCAGTTGAGCCCACTCTTCACGACCAAATTGTCATGGCACAACTACATGATGAAGGAATTAAGATCATCAAACAAAAACTCTCTCTAGGTGAGGAGAAGTATAAATGTTTCCGCCAGGACCATAAGGGAGTTCTATGGTTCGAAAGTCGTATAGTCGTTCCGAAGAATCGTGAACTCCGCAAGCAAATTCTCAATGAGGCACATCTTTCCAAATTCTCTATCCACCCCGGCAGTAGCAAAATGTATCAAGACCTAAGGCAAAACTTCTGGTGGACTAGAATGAAAAGAGAAATTGCTACGTATGTCTCGGAATGTGACACGTGCCAGAGAGTAAAAGCTAGCCACTTGAAAGTAGCCGGTACACTTCAACCGTTACCTATACCATCCTGGAAGTGGGAAGACATAAGTATGGACTTCATCGTTGGACTACCAAACACTTCCCAGAAACATGATTCCATATGGGTTATCGTTGATAGACTCACAAAGACGGCACATTTCCTTCCAGTACACACCACCTATTCTGCCAAGAAATATGCCGAGATTTACCTCGATCGTATTGTTTGCTTACATGGAATACCTAAGACAATTATTTCTGATCGTGGTACTCAGTTTGTAGCACGCTTTTGGGAACAACTGCAAACGTCTCTTGGTACTAAACTGATTCGCAGCTCAGCATACCATCCTCAGACTGACGGACAAACGGAAAGAGTAAACCAAATTCTTGAAGACATGCTGAGAGCTTGCGTCATTCACTATGACAAGAATTGGGACAAGTGTCTACCCTTAGCAGAGTTCTCGTACAACAATAGCTATCAAACGAGTTTGAAAATGGCACCATTTGAGGCCCTGTACGGACGAAGGTGTCGAACTCCTTTGAGCTGGTCACAAACCGGAGAACGTAAAATAATTGGACCCGACCTGGTAATCGAGGCAGAGGAGAAAGTAAAAGTAATACAAGCAAATCTTAAAGCCGCACAAGCCTGACAAAAGAGCTATTCTGACAAAAGGAGAAAGCCTCTAAAATTCGAAGTTGGCGATCATGTCTATCTTCGAGTTTCACCAACCAAGGGAGTGCAAAGATTCGGAATCAAAGGCAAACTAGCTTCCCGTTATGTTGGTCCTTACGAAATCATTGAGAGCTGCGGACCCGTAGCCTACAAATTACGACTGCCCCCTCAGCTCACGGCCACCCATAATGTCTTCCACGTATCTCAACTCAAGAAGTGTATTCGAGTCCCTACCGAGATTGTGGAACAACAAGAAATATTGGTGGAACCCGACCTCTCGTATGTCGAACACCCGGTTAAAATTTTGGATCAAAAAGAAAGAGGGACCAGGAGGAAAGTGATTAAAATATATAAAGTTCAATGGAATCATCACACTGAAGAAGAAGCCACCTGGGAAACCGAGAGCTACCTAAACCAAAATTTCCCTGGTTTTCTTATCTCAACCACTGGTATGTGCACCCCTATCCACACTAAGATTTACCGAATCTCGGGGCGAGATTCCTGTTAAGGGGGGAAGGCTGTAACAACCTTGATAAATTATGTTTCCAAAGCAATGTCATTAGCCTAACCCTATGCTTAACCAAATAATAAAAGGGTGGAAAGAATTAGAACAAGTTAAGTTGAAATTCAAATTGAAATTGGGCACATATGAATACTTTTGGATTTTTAAATTAACTTTCAAACCATAAGCCAAATGAGATATTGCCTGAAACCAAACTTGTAGAACTTTTTATTCTGAACAACTTTCATGTTCCAAAGTTTTTGAAATTCAAATTAGAAAGAGGAGAAAACATCCTGTTTGCACCCAGCCCCCTGGAACTTTTCAAATTCTCGCAAAAAGGTCCTTCGCTCTCTCTGTCTCTCTCTCTCTCTCTCCCCTCCCCGCCCGACAGCACGGCCAGGTGGCCGGCGACGCCTGACCGGCGCGAACCGCCAGGCCAGTGGCCGCCGTGCCTCGCCCCCAGAACCGGCTTTGCCCCCCCCCCCAACGCCGCGCCGCCCAGTCCACGCTCGCGCGTGCGCCACGCCGTGCCGTGACTCTGCTCGCCGCCCGCCGCTGCCCAACCGCCGCGCCGCGCCGCGCCGTCCCGCCCGCCGCGACCCGCCCGTCGCTGCGCTTGCCTTCCGCTCGAGCCGCTGCAGCAGTTGCCCCCCCCCCCCCAATCCCCGTGCTGCGCTATCTCTCGCTCCCCCACGCAAATCCCCGGCCGCCAGTCGCGTGCTCCCGCCCGCCGCACGCCGCGCCGGCATCCTGACGCCGCTCACCGTGGCCAGTGGCACGCCATCGCCGTGTCCCCACCCCCGCGCGTCGCCCAGCACCCCCACCCCCTCGTGCCCCTATAAAAGCTGCCCCAGGCCGCCCGCGCGAGCCACCAGCAGCCAGAGCACGCTCGCCGCCGCCATTGTCGCCGCCGAGCTCCGCCCGCTCGTGGACAGACCTCCACAGCCGCCCCCTGCCCAAATTGAAGTGTCAGCCACCACTACATCACCCCACCAAAGCTCGCCGACCCGCCCAACACCGCCCAGGACCACCGGAGCGCCGCCGCCCGCGCTGTCACCGCCGCCGCCGCCCCTGCTCACCGCGGACAGCTCGACTCCGACCTCCTCCGCCCAAGCCAAGCACCTGAGCAGCTTCCCCACGCGCCACTGAAGCTCCGCGTCCAGACCAGGCCGCCCCAAGCCCGCCGGAGCACCGCCGTCGACGCGTGCCGCCGCCGCCGCCGCCCCTGCTCCAACGCCGGCGAGCTACTCCCGGCCGTCCCCCACCCAAACAAGACCCCCACGAGGTAGCCCTCGCACCCCTGATCCTTCCCCGACCCTCACCCCTCGCCGCCGGCGAGCCCCTCGCCGGAATTTTGGCCGGCCACCGTACCCGAGCCGCCCGAGGACCCAATTGCAGTAATTGAAATCTTTAGAAGGGTCTGCACGTAAGATTCAAGGACCCAGTTGTAAAAGAAAGTTTCAAATCTAGATTCAAATTCAGTGAACTTGTAAAATTCGTATAAAATCGTAGAAAATTCAGAAAAATGCAAACTAAACTGTTCTGGAATCCTTAGAAGAAACTCTACAACTTTTGTTACGAAACGTTTCTCAGATTCTCAACATATTTTGCTCTACATTAAATGGAAGTTTTAATGGACTTCTTTTGTACCCGCTGTTGTAGATCAATGCTGACCCTAAATTTTGGGCAGTGAGTTAGTTGCTTGATGTTTAGGACTGTGTAAAAAGATCAGGCCCAAATTCCATCTCTATCTACACTGTTTATTAAACTTAGTTCCATACCATAAGTGGCTAAATTTTAATCCCTGCAGTTAGGTTATGAATCACCTAATGAAACTTTTTCTATACTGGTGTAATGGTACCTAGATTTCAGAGAAAAATTGGGAGACTTTTTATCTCACAGGAACCTATTTATTTGATTTATGAGCTAATAATATACATTAAATTAAAAAATAGTATCTTAGCTTGGAAAATTCTCATATTTTTACTAGAAGATACTCAGTGGTAGAGGTTGCTGTGTAAAAAGTTTCTTGGACAAAAACCCTGTGTAGGATCCTTTAAAAATAAATCCTTGATTAACCTAGGTGTGTAATGTCATATTTACTATGCTCCGAAAACTACATAATAAATCCTATAAACATTACAGTAGCTCCTGCATGATTAAATGAAAGCCCTGTAAAAATCTTAGACTCAGTTTTTGCACCATTTATTCTGTACAAAAAGAACAAGAATCTAGCAGCCACCATGTGTTATATTTTTCATAATTAATCTGCTACATGAAAATATCTGAAAATTTTACAGTAAGCATATCTTTCCCTGATGTGCCTAGATCCAAGGTTTCATGACCAGAAACTACTCACTGTAGAAGTTAAACTTAAATCATGTTTACATGAGGAATATAAGTTCCCATGAACACCCACCCCACCTTGCTTAACGAAGTTACTCATTGTACTATTCTACTCTATTAACGATTGCCCACGAATGATAAAGTAACTCACTTCACAACAAACTCATGTTTTATAAATTGCAACTTTTTCGTGAAGGAAATCATGTCGTTTACCATCACCACTACTTAAACTTGTGCATTCATGTAGAAACGACTACTCTCGCCGACGGGACTTACGAGCTGGTGCCCGAGTCCGAGAGTGAGCAGCGAGAAGCCCAGGCGAATTTAACTGAAGCAGTTGAAGACCCGGGTCAACGTTCAGACGATCCCCGGACTAACTTTGCACAAGAAGGCAAGCCCTGGAGCATAACCCATTTCTCTTCCTAAATTATGCAACTCACTACTCTTTTGCTTGTGCATTAAGTTTATAGGAGTTGGATGAAAACTTAGTTGCATGATGTTAGGAACCCATGCTTGAAAACTAGATGTAAGGTTCGCTAGAATGCTGTGCTAATAGGACTCCGGTAAAAGCCGAGTGATTTCCTGTCACTCGCGAGAAAATAGGAGTTGAATGTTTACTACACGCTGCAATCATAAGGACAACGGACGGGCTATGGAACGATGTTTACGATTGAGGCCCGTCTGTTTAGTGAAAAATTTGCTAAGGCCGCAGTGTGTGGTAGTGATGGTTAAGACTTTGAACGTACTAAACACATGCCGAGAATATGGTAATCGGTAAGCTTAAGTACCTGATTGGCCCGGCAAGGGGACGGCATCCTACGCTTTGAACTTCGGTCCCATGTGCATATGGCGAGTGCAGAGAGTGGTCACGACCCGGCGCCGAACCGTGGCGTGGGACTCTTGTACTCTCGGAGGGTAGCCCCGATCCACGACCCGGAAAGAAAGGGGAAAAGTTGCACGTGTGACTCTGGGAGTAACCACGTGACGTGTGTTTAGGTTTCCCTTGCAAGGTTAAGAAATTCGATTCGAATCGTCCGTTTCTCACGGCTATTGAGACTGCTTAACCCCCTTTACCCACAGAGTAAGAAGAGGAACAATGATGATGAATAATCTTGTTGGATGAAAATTAATGCTTCACCATGAATGCTATTGGATAGCTACTTATCTAGAATGGTTAATGAAACTAGAATCTTGAGCTAAAAGTTGAAAGTAAGGACCCACTCGTAGATGCTTTTCGGCAAAACAAACCCCTGAGCCAAAAAGCCTTGCATGTCTAGAGTCGGTGGAGTAGATTCCACTACACGGGTAAGTCTTGCTGAGTATTAGTATACTCAGCCTTGCTTGTGGCTCGTTTTCAGGTGAGACCTTCGAAGATATGATTGCTAGCTTGACTTGGCCGTGTACTCTTCCCCCTGGTTGGTCGGTGGAATGGGATACGCCCCCGTCCAATGGAGATAATGCCGAGTGATGTCTCGTACGGGCTTCACCGAGACATCCTGTATCGTCGAGTAGCTTTCGTTATTTCATTTCCGCTGCAACTTAAACTCTGAAGAACTTATTGGATATGATCATTGAAGTACTTGGTTTCTAAACTCAAACTTGGTTTGTAATATTCACTTATGATAATTTTTATATTACCTGCTGGAATGTGGTATTCTCTGGGCTCATCGTCGCATGAGCATTTGTATGTATGGCATTCGATCCGCTTTACCGTGGTTGTATCGGGAGGTTACCCGACAGACCAATGGATTACTCCGTTTGAAGTGTAAGGTTAACCGAGATTGCCCTAATGGTGATGGTTAATACACTTGAGCCGGATTAATTCAGGTGGTTCTGCCACAAACACGTGTCAAAATCTGGCGTCAACACGATGCCATCGAGTTCTGGAACTCGAAGGTGCAAAGGAACGCAAGGTGAGTTTGTAGGTAGGGTGTCGCAAAGATCTGGATCTCGAAGGTGCAAAGGAACGCAAGGTTTTAGACAGGTTCGGGTCGCGAGAGCATAATACCCTACGTCCTGTGTGGTTTGGATTGCCTTTGATGATGATTGTCCCCGAGGTGGTGCTTGTCCGCCCTTATATAGTCCGGGGGGACAGGTTTACATGGAAGTCCTAGTCGGGTACAAGCCCAGGAGTCCAACCCGAGTATTTCTCGGGTAGTTTCGTACCGACTACGATTAGTCTAAATACCGTACGAGTAATCCTACTGCATTACGAGTAGTTACAGCAAATGTGGGGTGTGGGCCATGTCTCGTCCCGTACCTTAGGAAAAGTATGCCACATGTACAGTCCCATGTACCTGAGTCTGACAGGTTGTATCGCTTACAGTACCCTGATGGTCTGGAGGTTCCTAATTCATGGAATATCGAGCATCTATGCCGTTTTCATCCTTAGCCAACCAAGACATCTTCTGTCGGCGCCTGGAGATCAAAACTTCCACCACAACTCCGTTTTACTGGTTTACGACTGGTATTACACGCAAGTTTGCTGAGGGGGCCTCGCTTCCATGATTCCAGTAACAGATTACTAGTTTCCGACTAGTATCCTATGTATTAAAGGGCCCTCGCTCCAAAACTTCCAGTATAACTCCATTTTATTGGTTTACGACTGGTATTACGCGCAAGTTTGCTGAAGGGGCCTCGCTCCCATGATTCCAGTAACAGATTACTAGTTTTCGACTAGTATCCTATGTTACTGAAAGGGCCTCGCTCCCAAACTTCCAGTGTAACTCCATTTTACTGGTTTACGACTGGTATTACGTGCAAGTTTGCTGAAGGGGCCTCACTCCCATGATTCTAGTAACAGATTACTAGTTTCCGGCTAGTATCCTATGTTACTGAAGGAGTCTCGATCCCAAGCTTCCAGTACAACTCCGTTTTACTGGTTTACGACTGGTATTACGTGCAAGTTTGCTGAAGGGGCCTCGCTCCCATACTTCTAGTAATAGATTACTAGTTTCCGACTAAGATCCTATGTTACTGAAGGGGCCTCGCTCCCAGGACACGACGTTTTCTAGTTTCCGACTAGTTTTACGCGTGTTCGACTACTTTGACTACTCGTCTCGCCTACAAATCTAGTCGGAATGGACTCCGACCAGACAGCTTCATCGACTGTTCAAGATCCTGCGGCAACTTGGCCGATGCCTAGGCTCGGGAGCTGGTGCCACGGACTACTAGGCATATACTATGCGACTCATCTAGTTCCCAGGCTCGGGGGTTGGATGTGGCAGGGTACTCAGCGTGCTTTCAGCGACAGCTTTCATGCTTTAAGGCTAGATGCTGTAAAACTACTCGGAAGATCCCGATTCAAGAGGCTTTTGAAGATTTATCTCGGGAAGATAATTGTTTAACCATTATTTCTGGGATGCTATTCCAAAATAAGGGGTTTTTTAAAATTTTTTAACCTAGAGATCTTATCTACCCATTCACTCAGGGAACAAGATTTGATTTGAGCGGTAATTTAGGGCGCTTTTTGGAGAAGTTATTTGTTTAACCATTTTTTTAGGGAATTCTTCCCGAAAAAAGCGGTTTTCGAATTTCTGAACAAATTTGTCCATCTTAATCATCAAATCGTTACCATCATATATTGCAAGCCACAATTCTTTTGGATCCTTTATTCCAAACCTTGGGGATTTGGATTCAAGGCTCGGGGGCTGCGGGACACGTGTCATCAGCGACTTATTTTTCTTTTGGAAGATAAGGACAGAAGATTCAAGATTAAATTGACCCTCAGCCTGATTCTATGAGTCAACCTAAGGCTCGGGGGCTACTCCATATGGAGTGCGAGTTTAATCGCACCCCATATAAAAGAAGACTTGACAACTACTCAGGGCATGAGCACCTCATAACCTCGATGCAGCCAAGGAAGTACTCGGAGGACACCTTCAAGATGGAGTTCGGGAGAACTTGAAGACGCCTTCGGAAGTACTTGGACGCCTGCAGTACTCGACTACGAAGAGCTCTAGGGCTTGTTAGACCCGGGTCCACGGGACTGAGCACATAGCGTACTTTTTCTAGGATAAGGGATGGGACATGGCCCACGCCCAACATCTGTTGTAACTACTCGTAGCATAGTAGGACTATTCATGCAGTAGTAAAACTAGTCAGAGACGATAGTAAACTACCCGAAAAGTACTCGGGTAAGACTCCTGGGCTCGTATCCGACTAGAACTTCCATGTAACCTTGCCCCCCAGACTATATAAGGGCAAGCAGGGACCCCCTCCAAACAGGAGATCACCCGATCACCATCTAAGGCAATACAAACCACACAAGACGTAGGGTATTACGCTTTCGGCGGCCCGAACCTGTCTAAACCTTATGTTCCTTGCACCTTCGAGTTCCTGATCTCGGCGACACCCTACCTACAAACTCACCACCTCGGGAGTATCCGTCGGTGGGCGTGGCGGTAAAACACCGACAAGCTCCTAATGCACAACTGACCTCGGCGGTTACCTTTTCTTTCTTGTAATACGTGCAGGAGCGGAAACACATCTCTCGGAGGTCACCAAAGGCGTGAAGACCATCAACTTCCAGGGTCGCCACCCTCGAAGTCGGTGATCGGCATTCGGAGGTCCCAAAGGTCGCATGAAAGGCGTGAAGAAGCCCTCGAAGGTTACCATGGAGTCACAAGGAAGACGTGACCACGAAGATAACCTCAATTTGTATACTTCTAATTGTAAAAAGACCTTAGGGAGTAGAATATTTAGGGAATATCCTTGTTATGTGGGTGTATTCTGGGGATGACAAAATTGTGGTGAAGGGGTATAAATATCCCTTCCCTATTTACTGTAACAGGGATGATTATTTGAGAATTTAAAGTGAGGATAAAGTTCCATTTTGAAGTTTATACTGTTCATTCCCGTTTTCTGTTCGGAATCGGCTTGTCTGGTACCAGCACCATCCTAGACAAGGCATCAGCAGCTACATTATCCTTCTCCTTTCTATAAACCACCTTAAACTACCGGCCCATCAGCCTAGTCATGGCTTTCCTCTCCATGTCAGAATGTAGTTTTAATCACAAACTCCTGTATCTGGAGGTACTGTCTCCATTTTTCCACTGCCATGATAAGAGCTAGAAATTCTTTCTCATTGATAGATAGATAGATGCTTATGTGTGTCCCCAAAATTTTACTAAAATAATGATTGAAATTAGTAGTTGCTAGTATACACACCACATTTCATTTCTTTTTGAGCGTCTCCTAGCGTCGTTATACGTGCGCGCGTGATCGTCACAAGGAAAAAAAAATACCGACCAAACAATCGTCCACTACAACGATGCTTGCTTAATCATCCATGCGTCAAGAGCAGTCAATAATGGCTGTGTGACCTAAAATCACCTTAGTTCAATCCTGGGCGCTATACATGGTCGTCACGATCACATCCCACCATCTCGTTGATGTGCTTTCATTGCATATATACTCGATCAATAGCACAATCATTAGTTTTAGTAGATATTTGAAAGAGAAAACTATTCTGTTCTAATATGTAGATGGTGGCAAATTAAGGTATTAGAAATTAACAACATATTAAAACTCATAGATGACTATATTATACACGCAAGCTTAAAACTGAAAAGAAATTTGAATGGATTAATAGTTTTTCAAATATAAATTGGCAAACTCAATAGCATGTATAACTTGTATAAAGAAGATGGCCGCTGGCGTATTTCTCTTCAAGAGCTTAAAAAAGCTGTTCACACATAAACTTGGTGAACGGAAGATAGAAGCTTGCGTCCTGTCACCACTCCACCACGCATGTGTACTGGGTTCCCCACTTCCCCTTCGTGAGCATCTCTTTCAGCACCAATACATCCGCCGATCTCGTCCAGAGAGGTCCTTCACAATTCCAAACGGGCTCAAGCGCCCGGACGTCCGATGGAACTTTCCCATCGGACGCTCCGATGCAACATCGAAAATATATAGGTGCAATATTGAAAAATATATGAAAAAACTAATTAAATCGTTTGATTCTCGGACACAGAAATTCCCGCCGCAACATGAACACTATGTTTCATGCAACATTCACCATGAAACATGCGGAAATAATAGTTGCAACATCAAAGATCATCTATTGAAACATATATCGGAGCATCCAATTTTTCATCCCCGTCCAAACGTATGTGTCTTAGCATTTCCGTACGACGAATTAGACATCTGAAAGGGAAATTCTTTACGTGTCCCTATCAGACTCGGACGGCTCAACGAATAAGAGAACACCAAGGTGACTGTCTGACTACGCATCATGCCACCTTCACCGATGACGAACCAACAATAACATCACCCCATGCATGATGCTGATGAGATCAAGAAGAGGGAGAGGTACAGGTATATATATTCAAGTAATTAATGGCAATCTGATCTGTGCTGAATTGATCTTGGCTAACTGTTCCTGCGAAGTGTTTTTTCCTCGCGTCATTGTCGCACGCCAGCAGTGTTTGCGCAATCTACAGCGGTGGACTGTGAGCACGTACGCTGGTCAAGGTTCAAGACAAGTAGTTCCGGTTGGTCATGCTCCATCGGATGTGATACTCATACCTAACGCTCCCTTTATTTCAAATTACAAGTCGTTTTAATTTTTCTAGATAAATACCGTATATTCATATGCATAGTAAAAACTATAAATGAGAAACTAAAATGATCTATAATTTGAGAAACGGAGAGAGTACTTGGCAGAGCTGCTGGGACAGTGACAACAATGGTGGTGGTGACTGGTGACTTGGTGAGCTCATCGTACACTTGTGCATCGGTAACCGGAGGGGCTGAGAAGAGGAAGAGAGGAGCAGGAGAGGCATGCCAGCCAGCATCGTGGTGGTGCACGACCACGAGCAAGCAGAAAACAGCCGCCTGCACATTGCTCTATGATAGGGACACAAAGAAAGATGGCAAATAAGACGGCTGCCGTGGCCTGCTTGTAGTACTTCACCCGGAGAGTATTCAGGGTATCGTATATTTCTCAGGGAATGGAGGTGTAACAGTCTTCTAACTAATTTACCAAACGAAAAGAGAGAAGATAGGATGGTCCTAGGTAGTGTGGTTGTCTAAGGATAGAGATACTAAGGAAAGATAAGCTTAGCTACTACTTGCTTGTTTCGGGCACCGGCTTACACCTGGTCTGCCAAGCGTATCCGGCTATTAGCTCTACGCCCAACCCGAACGTGGGGGACTACAAAGGACGGACAGGACTGTCACCACCTACCGCCTACCCTGACAGACCGCGAGGAAGGGTAGCAAACAAAGGTAACTTCAAGCCTAGAAACCACGTCTACGCAATCGATTACTACTTCTAACCCCGTCAAGACTCCATCTTAATATCACACCCGATTCTAGAAAGAACCAGATGCATCTCATGTGTGCGCCAGGATTATGTTCACACACACATGATAGACAGACAAGTGTAATATATCAAGGACAATGCTCAAAAAGTAACTAAATAAAGTATTTAACAATATTACACTCCGAATAAAAGAGACACAAAGGTCTTTAAACGTTACACTGATATACCCTAAATGAAGTCTGCAACAACTCCGTCTTCCACAGGCGATGACTGGTGAACGCAAGCCTAGAACTCCTCAAAGTCGTCGAAGTCCTCCTCTTCAAAGTTCTCTTCTGAACAGCAGTTGGGCAAGGATGAGTACTCTTATGGTTGGTACTCAGCAAGTGGGGAAGAATATGCAAGGCCATCAAGGATAGTTGGTCAAGTATTTATTAGCAAGCACCTATTAACTACATTTAAGTTTATACCATCCCTCAAACTCAAACATAACGGTACCAACAACTTAAACATAAACCACAAACCACAAGTTAATTAATCTTCAAGTTTCATTATCATGTGAGGGTCCAAGCCACTCTTAACCGTGAGCACGGCTGTTATATCAGTTTTACACTCTGCAGAGGTTGTACACTTTCCCCACAAATCGTGTTCCCCTGAGTCACCCGGGTTTGCAAAGCCCTTAAACACTTCCGAGGTGAGTGGCGAGGGTACACTACGAAGCCTTTACAAAGACATGTCGAGAGCTAGGCAGCCCGCTAGAGTTTTAGTAGTTGTGTGGTCCATAAACCTCCCTAATGGTCAGCTCCTTAGCAAAGGCCGCTACCCCAAGAGGACCGGGCTATAATCCCTTTCACTGACCCCCTCCTTGCCCCTTTCGGTAAGGCCACCAGCTAACTACACATCTAATTAATTCGCTAAGATCAGAGCCATGTGACTTTGTGGTTGCACTGTTCACTTGGGTGGTTCTCCATGTTTCCATTAAACAAAGTTGATCTTGAATTAACGAGGTATAACAACATTATGAAACGTGATCAACATTATCATAAGAGTCAACCAACACCAATCCCAAAGTTTGCAACTAAGCGTGACTACCCAACATGAATAGTAAACCCCAGTGTTTCAAGGCTTTGGGTGAAAGACTAGGTATGTCCTTAGCGTAGGGGACCCATCAAGTTTATGCAAAGCAACATTAAGATAAAGTGAATTATCATGGTATGGTTGGGATAAAATAGAATATGCAGGGGAGGGGAGTCCACTTGCCTTCTTCAAATAGCTGCTGGTTCTCTTCCTCGTAAGCTTGCTCTTGGTTTTGCTCGAACGTCAGTCGTCCACACGATCACACAAATAAGCATACATAAAAAAATAAGAAATAGTACAAACAGAGAATATAAAGATGATAAAGTTGTAGTTCATGATGCAAGGATCGCGTGAGCGCAAGAATCGTTGAAATCGGAGTTGAAACGACGAAGATATGGCTAAAATAGTAGTACAGGGTCCTATCTGTGAGAGTTTTGAACTTTTAGGGGCTAGATCTGAAGAAACCAGGGGCTAAAACATAATTAAACCTTAAACAGAGGGCCCTGGGTGCAAAACTGGAGGTCCTGGACGGCGGGTTCTAATTCTAGAAAAGTCAGGGGCCCAAACAAAAAAGAAAGGACCTGATTCTAATTACTTTTAAACAGGACTGGACCGCGGGTGGATTTCTGCAAAAGAGTTGGTGACGGCTAGGGTTTGGCTCGGGTCAGGTGGATCTGATCCGTTGGATCATGATCCGACTGCTGTGGCTGTGCGGCTCGGCTCAGGCTTGGCTTGGCAGCTCAAAGACAACTCTGATATCTTCTAGAGGCATTCCATTCATTTGGTTCACTGTCCCAACTCCACTAGGTGAAACTGCTGCCACAAATTCGACCTTCTCTCCATGAGGGCTGGTTAGGAGCACGGATCACCCCATGACTTCTAGCTAACCAATCCATTCCGAGGATCACATCAATGCCGCTAGTCTTTAGGACTATTAGATTGGCTAAGAATTCTACCCCCATAACTGATGCAGGTTCAGAATTAACAGGGAATGTACCGAGCACAACATCGGGAGCCCCTTCAGCTGTTTCTGCAGCAACATGATTCACCCTTCCGCGGACGTAGTTCTACTGACCTCTGTTGCCCAACGGTGTCTGATTGCTGTTGCGCGGCTGCTGCTGTTGAGGAGTCTGCCTCTGCTCACTGTTCCTCTGATTCTGAGGAGTCTGCATGTTACGCTTCGGGGCAGTTGTTAGCATAATGCCCCAGTTCTCCACATTTGAAACAGCCGTTGGGTTGGACCGGTGTGACTGGATTGTTGGTCCGCACTGGTGCAGCCGTGGCATAGCCTGAACGGTACGGTTGCGGGTTGGAGTTGTATTGAGTCTGCTGGTTGAAGCGTTGAGGCTGCTGTGGAGTTCGTTGATTCTGTTGACTCTGCGGATATCCTCCGCCTTATCCTCCAAAGCGTGACTGAAATCCCTGGGGTGTGCTGTAGCGGGGATGAGTGTTGCTGCTGGATTGTCCCTGGGACTGAAGTTTTCGCTTGTGTTCCCCAAGCTCCTTGCGCTTGCTCTCCAGACCAATGGCTTTGTCTAGCAGAGTCTGGAAGTTTGGGAAGGTGTGACTGTGCAGCTGATAGTTGAGCAGCACTATCAGACCCTCTAAGAAGCGCTCCTGCCTCTTCGCGTCACTATCCACTTCATGGGGTGCGGAGGATCGCCGGAGCTCACCGAATCCGGTGTTCTAGGGCTCGGTTCAGGCCGGGATTAGGCCGAGGAGGGAGAGGGCGGCACGGGGAAGGTAGTGGGGGTCACGGGATGGCCGTGCGGCGGCCGTAGACCGGCGGACCACGGTGGCGGGCGGAGATAGAGCTCCGGCGAGCAATCGCGGGGCCAAGAGAGCGAGAGGGAGGGAGAAAACGGGAGCGGCGTGGTGCTTACTTCCTCGCGAGAGTCTTGCGAGGGTTGAAGACGGCAGAGTCGAGGCGAAACAGAGGGTCGACGATGAGGTGCGGCACGGGTGGAGATGTTCGCTCCGGCGAGGAAATGCCGGCGTGGAGCGACGGCACGGAGGGGAAGGAGTGGACGACGACGGCGCTGGGTCCAATGCGGGGCTCCGGCGACGATCGCAGTCGATGGAGAGGCGGCGAGATGGCGGGTCGACGGGCTCGGGCTCACAAAAAATGGCGGCGCAGAGCGGCGGGGTAGTCGGGCGTGCGGTGAAATCGGAGTGGAAGGGGAGCGCTGGCGCTCGGGTTCGAGTTTTGTAGGGTGAGGGAGTGGGGCGGTGCGACTGGGGGACGGGGGGGGGGGGGGGGGGGGGGAGACGGCTCTCGCGGCGGCCGGGGATGGCGGCCATGATTGCCGCGGGCGTAATGGGGGCTGATCGCCCGGGGAAGCGCGTGCCGCGGACATTATGGTTAGGCGGCGTCGTGGAAAGGAAGGGGGGCGGAGACGCGGGCGACGGGCGACGGCGACGGGCGCGGGCGGGTCTGGTGTCGCGGCAGGAAAGGAAAGAGAGGAGCGGGAGGAAGAAGAAAGGAAGGTGGGGGGGAGAGACTGACAAGTGGGACCTAGCTGGTGGTGAGAGAGGGAGAGCACTGCGGGCTGGGCCGGCGGTGCGGTTTTGGGCCGCGGGGAGAGAAAAAGGAAAAGGAGAAGAGAGAGAGGTTTGGGCTGGGCTGAAAGAAAAGAGGAGGGATTCTGGGCTCGGTTGAAAGAGAGTGGGAGAACAGAAAGAGAGAGAGATGCATGCATAATTTTATTTTGTGGCTTTTATAAAAATGTTTTTAAAATTTTATTTCCTACATTTTTGGGTGTTACACTTAAGACTCAAGTCCTTAGGCTAGAAGAAACTGTTCAAGAACGGACAATGATCCTGCAAACGAATGATAACAAAGACTTAGCTTTAATAAGAACTCACCACCGTAGATAAACCTGGATACTTAATCAAAAGAGGTTCGTATCCGCCGAGGTACATGTAGAGGGAGGCCAACAACACTGGCTCTCCTCCTGGACTTCTCCTCCATACACTCCCTAACCTACCCTACAAAGTAGCACTGAAAGGTGGAGTCCTCCCTTCTCTTCTTCTTCTCCAAAGTGGTGTGTCTTGTGGGGGGTCTCTTCTCCTCCTTTTATAGCTTGGATAGGTCGGTTCCCGTGGGAGATTTTTATGGAAACATCACGAACCACATTTAGGAGGATAAGATCCATCTTCCCACCATGATTGAGCAGGCCAGGAACCCGTCCAGGTTCGGCCGACCCCTAGTTTGGGCCCTCCTGACACCGCCTTTGGCTGTGAGACGGGTAGGAGGACCCTTGGCTTGATTCTCAAGGTTTTCCACAAAGTTACGTCGGTTTGCTCTGCCAAGTGGGCCCTTCTATCCTTGTGCAATGCAGGGTGTGATCTTTTGTGCATTCTTCTGCGTTCTTTGGTGTTTTCTCCTTGTATTTTCTCATGGGTGCTTGCATATCATAATTCGATAGAGCTTGTGGAAATGGTTAGAGTTAAGTCCCTATTCTAGGTTTTGATGTTTAATTAGTGTTGATCGATGCAGATGTTGACGGTTGATTTGTGACTTTAAGGACCGTCAACATAGATATTTGGCACGCTAAAAACAAGAAGCATAAGTCAAAGGCTAAGTCAAAGGATGATTCAGATTCTAGTGCCAGCAGACGACGGGGCTTTTCCTTGCCCCGCACTGACTCGGAGCACCATCTGGTTGTTGGGATCCATGACATACAAGACTTACCGGATTGTCCGGTAAATTTTGAGTATGGTAAACCATTTATACCCGACATTATGATAGAGGGGGTTCCAAGTGACACGCAGAGGATGCATAGTTGGTACACGAGGGCATGTAGACTTGGGCTCTCAAGCATATGGGCTCGGTACGACCCGGATATTTTCGGAGCAAAAGATATAGGCATCACTGATATCATGTTCGATTCTGAAGACATCCAGAACATGTTCCACCTAAAAGAACTAAGCATAGAAATGGTTAGACTCTGGTGCATGTAAGTATCGCATCAAAACTAATATCTTATATGCTATGGCCTACAATATTATATATGTATATCTAATTAATTGTGATATATTTTATTCTACAGGATGCAACAAAGACAAGCAGATGTTCTAAAATGTAAGATCTAGTTCCTTGACCCTCAAACTATTTGCAAGTCCAGGCATCTCGGCCCAATGTGGTGGAAGGATGACCATGATGAGCTAGAAAAGTGTACAACACGCAAGGAGAAACAAGCGAAATGAATATACATACGAACACAAAGAGATCATGAAGAGGGTTGGAGTTTATATATCACTTCAGATCCAATGATGACAAGACAGGGATGTCATATGGGCACCATACTACGTCAAGTAAGTGTCCTTTCTATCATTTGTTATAATATGCACTTGCTTCGAATAAATGCCTAAGGAATCGTATATAATATTTTTGCAGAAATCACTGGATTGCTTTTATGCTATAGCCAAAGCTTGGAAAAGTGCTCGTATTGGACTCTGTTGATTGGGATAAAAGCAGATACAAATAATTCATATCCATCCTCAACATGTTAGCAAAATACTTTGGTTCTACACGTAAATCATGCTAAATCTTCCAAAAAACTACATACATAAACTAACTTCTTGTTTCTTTCTTTTTAAAATAGGGCTTACAGGCTCTACATTTTCAAAGGATGAATTCATCCCCGACATAACAAAAGAAATGGGAATACGCACAAGCTTCCCGTGCCACAAGCAACCTGCAGATTCCCTGTATTGTGGGTACTACATGTGCAAGCACATGAGGGAGCTCGGGAGATACACAACTGATCCCAAACGTGTAAGGGGCTACTCTTTGTTAGGGATAGATGCATAAGTGCATATTATTTTTGGGTGTATCTAACACTTGCTTAATTTTTTCATGAAGTTTTGAATTGCAGATTCAGCCGACAAGACACGAGGAACAACTCCATGAGCAACAACTTCTCAATGTAGTCGCCGATTTATGCCGTTTCATTTTGCATGAAGTGGTCCATATAAGGGGATGTTTTGTTCACCCTAACATGAATTGGCAACTGAAAAAAATACCAAGGTCTTCGTCAGTGGAACGCTCAGCACCTCCGTGTCGGCTCCAGTAGCGTTAATCGGCGGAATAGAAAAAAACATGTATTCTATGCGCACTTTGATGATGTACTCTAATGATGCACTGTAATAATATACTTCTATATAATTTAATTTTGTATGCGTAGTTATTTAAATTTATGAAATATATTCCACATCAGTCACTATGACATTCGATCGCGCACTAGCTTGATAGGTCAAAATTGGTAGGAAACAAAATTCTAAAAAATAGCGGGAAACAGATTTGGAAAATTTAAATTCAAATAAGTGAATTTTTGGGCGGGAAACGTATTTTTAGGGACGGGTGAGGGCGTGACCCGTCTCTGCAAATACCATTTCCGGGGCGGGTCATGGGCTCACCCGCGGAAATGTGTTTCAGGGGCGGGCGTGTTACCCGCCCCTGCAAACAGCATTTGTAGCTGCAAGAAGCAGGGACGGGTATCATGTCCGTCCTACAAATGTTGTTTTACCCGCCACTAAAAACGTTTATGTACTAGTGTCCGAGGGGCTAAAATGAATTTTTTCCATATAAATTAACGTGAAGACAAGATTAGGGGCATGCCAATTTTCCATCCCACCTGGCATCACCCACACGTTTTATCATATCGTCCACGTTTTTTGTCACCTCAGTGAGTGAGGAAGAGACACCTCAACCATTTGTTATTTTTTTTGTTATGCGTGGTTAGTTTTGTCAAAAAGGTCTAATTGAAAAAAAAAAGAATCTTCATGTACGGTGTTCCGTGTCTTACTCTTGTTACTGTCATGCATGATGATGTTATTGTGGGTTCGTCATCAGTAAAAAAGGTGGCATGCGTGGCCACTCACCTTCGTTATGCCGCTTGCCTCTCCAGCCTCCACATCCGAGATCCTCGCTCTGCACTTCTGGAGCCGTCCGAAACACGTAAAGAATCTATCCTGTCTAGCTTATTCATCATATTGCTCGCCTCTCACACATCCTCGCGCGCTCTGGAGCTTTCCAACACCTGAGAAGGACCTTTGGACGATTGGTGGATGTACATTGGTGCTGAAAGAGATGCTCATGAAGGGGAACACACATGACCGTGGTGACAGGAGACACAATGCAAGCATCTATCTATCTTCAGTTGCAGGCCTAGCTATCTCCATTATTCATCAAGTTTATGTGTGAAACACGAACGTCTTCTTTACACACGCCGCACGAGCACATCATATCGTGATCACGAAGCAGAGAAACTACTCCGCATCTGACATCGAGGACTTCCTCGCCTCCATCAGCTTGAGCGGCGTCGTCGAAGCCTTTCAGATGGCGGACGGACGGTCCGAAAGATGCACTGCTTCCAGGCGCCCATGGTGCCTATGACATGCATACATCAACGGAGTGGCCAATGGAAGAATTTCTTGACGCAAATTATTAGACTCACCGGGCTTTTGTGAGAATGAAGTCACTGGCCTGCATACTTTTGATCTCTTGAAAAAAGGTTGGAAAAAGGGGAGCACTAAGGCACAGAGCGAGGCTCTGATCGATCATTGTGTAACTTTGAGCTTAATAATCCAGTCTCCAAGATTATCTTATTTTCGACAACAACAAAGAGAGTACGATAATCCATCCGTTCTTTTTTTCTGGGATCAGGGGGCGAAAAGATTCCTGTAATATCTTTGCCGTGACCGTGAACAGAAACCCGTATACAAACTGCCTCAGATTCAGAAAACGTCACAAATCAATACCCGCCTTGTGCTTTCCTTCTACGGCCCAGGAACATCTTCACACAGCCCTGTCCATCCCTTGTAGTCCCCCACGTTCGGGTTGGGCGTAGAGCTAATAGCCGGATACGCTTGGCAAACCAGGTGTAAGCCGATGCCCGAAGCAAGAGAGTAATAGTTAAGATTATCTTTCCTAATTATCTCTATCCTTAGTCAACTACACTACCTAGGACCATCCTATCTTCTTCCTCTTCCTTAGGTAAATTAGCTAGAAGACCGTTACACCTACGTTCCTGAAAAATATACGATACCCTGAATACTCTCCAGGTGAAGTGTTACAGTGGTATATCCGTGCGCTTGCGGATTCTATTCGTGAACATTAAGAAATACCAACAATAATGCACGTGTGTAAATATAGAAAAAATAAAATTTTCTTCTCTCTCCTCCATGGATCTAGAAAATTATTTACTTAGGAATGAGGCTAAAACTTAAAGATTGAGCCCAAATGATTACATAATCTTGTTCTCCAACTAAAATAATATAACTTCATACAAAAGTTTGAGCCAATGGAGCCCCAAAAGGCCATAAATATATACTTATATATATGCGTAGATATTGGAAAAAATCAATTTAACGTTTACTAACTAAAAAAATCAAAACCCAACCCATTATTGAACAACTAAATTTTGTGAAAAACTATCATGCATGTGTGTAAATGTAGAGAAAAAAAATAAAATCTTTTTCTCTCTCCTCCATAAATCTAGGAATTTGTTTACTTAGGAATGAGGCTAAAATATAAAGATTGGGCCGAAATGATTATATAATCTTTTTCTCCTACTAAAATAACATAACTTCATATAAAAGTTTGAGGAAAATGGAGCCCCAAATGGCAAATCCACACCATAGAGATCTTGATCTAGCTAGAGGTAAGATAGCTCCATTTGAGTCTTGAAACTATAAAAAAGCTTAGAAAAGATATGGGATTAACATCAACTCCAAGGAAATCAAGTTTAAAACCTCCCCTCCCCTTTTTTTTCTTTTTTGGATTTTTAGGCAGCACCTCCCCTAAGCAAGCAATGGGCTGCTGGGAGGAGGAATAAGGTTTGCGTCAAGATGTTTATGGGTATTTTTAGGGACGGGTGGTGGCGCCACCCGCCCCTAAAATGAATTTCTAGGGGCGGGTGGCGCCATCACCGGCCCGTATTTTCACAGGCGGGTTATGGCGCCACCCACGCCTAGAAATTCCATCTTTAGGGGCGGGTGATAGCGTCACCCGCCCCTAAAGATGCCTTTGCAGGGGTGGGTCAACTGCTACAGCAACCTCGCTCCTTTAGTAGGAACAGGTTACATTTTGATCCCCCCGCTATAAATTATTTTTTAGTAGTGGAACTATCATAAAAGTCCGATTTTCAACCTTCAACTACAAACTAGATAACGGAGGCCATCCAAAGGGCTAAACTTGTCCAATTTCCACAGTTGGATGGTCCCAGTTATCCGGTTTTATAGTTGAAGGTTAAAAATTGATTTTTGTGATAGTTTGAGGGTGTAAACTGAATATTTCTCATCTATATTTGATGGTGTACTACAATACTATCGCTCCGTGCGAAAATATATGTCATTATAGAATTCAGAATTTGTCCCACAAAATGATTTAGTTTTAAGATAGCAAGTAGGACCACTTTACTTAATTCATCCGTCCGGAAAATATATTATGCAAGCAATCGTCTATAATTAAGATTACTATTGCTGAGAAACCAGGATCCATGCATGGCGTACAAATCAAATCCTTATACGGGGAAGGTTAACCGCAATTCATTTCAATGATGAGGGGGCGTCTAGGTAAAATTACTTGGACACTAGTTCGTCCTAGAATTACTGATTGACTTCGTTTTGAGATGGAGGGTGTGTATGCAACAAATTCTACTACATTAGTATAAAATATTATTAAGGACGATGTGCCCTTGCAGAAAAAGGAATGTTAAGGTTATATGGTGAAAATATGGCAATATTTTCTCAACGCACAAATATTATGAGAAATTTTGAGTAAATGGACAAATACTGTGAAACTAGAGTTTCTGTTAATCAGGTTCATCCACCATGTTGGGCTGGCTAAAAACCTGGCTTATATAGCATTTTTCCGATCTGTAAGCCTGTAACTGAGATTGATATATTATCGTATGCAGTAATAAGCTACTGAGTCAGCTGACCGACCTAGAGTAAAAGTATGGACGCAGCTAATTAACGGCCGGCCATATTTAAACCAATTTATGGCCGGTTATATTATGCATCGGCAACATAGTACACCAGAGTAAGTGCATGCATATGAGGGGACAATCAAGGAGAGTAAAAATATGGACGCGGCTAATTTACGGACGGCTATATTATAAACTAATTTACGGCCGGCTACTAGAAAGGCTCACTAAGTACCGGTTGGGAAACCTCTATTGTCCCGGTTTCCCAACCAAGACCACCAATCCGAGGCTAAAGGTCCGGGCCTATAGTTCCGGATCTGGCAACCGGGACTAAAAAGACTCCTAGCCGCAGCGAGGCAGGGACCCCCTTTGTCTCGGTTGGTGTTACCCACCGAGACTAAAGGTTCTTTTTTTTGTTTTTTTCTGTGTTCCTTTCCATTCATTTCTTTTTTGTTTCAGTTGTATTTTCATATTCGAAATTGCATAGTATTTTATAGTATTACTATTCGTTCCTACACGCGCACTTGTTCGAGCTGAGTATGAAATCCACTGATATATATATACATATACACATATATATAGCAAGTGGGATTCACCACTAAAGTGCAACAAAGTGAAACATGCTTAGATATATACATACGAAGTGCAACAAAGTTTTATATGATATCTATGTGATATTTACTACTTCTATCAAAAATGTGTCCATCATAGTGGAATTCACCATCTGGTTTGATGACTTGCTCATAAATAAATCCTGCCATGGCTTCTTAAATCGCCAAAACTTTTTCTTGTGGAAGGAGTTGATTCCGCATCCTATGGATCTATAAAAAATGAAAGTTACTAATTATGATAATTTTCAAAATTAGTTGAAACATTGCAAAATATTATTTATTACTTACTTCCGCTTCCCAGGAAGTACATGTCATGTAAAGACCTACAAGAGTGTGAATGTTCTGGAAAACATAGTATGCACATAAATTATTGCCCTATGCCTGCCTCAAACATTTTAAGATAAAAGAAGTCATCAGGTATCCATATGAATATATAATAAAACAAATGAAATGTACAAAGCAGCATCTAGTACATACCGGAAAGTCGTCTTCAATCTAAGTTCGCTTGTGAAATTACGTGGTTCTTTTTCACTTAACTTTTCCCAACCCTGCGTATGATCGAGAATGAATAAATATATTTATCGCTAAGCACATGTAAGAAATTCTCACAATTAGTAATTACCTTTTCAACAAGTTGGTCATGTCTTGGTAAAGTTCTGGCTTTTCCTTCAATGAGTCCATAACAATCGCTAAGCGCATGTCACAAATTATGTTAATTAGTATCCAGTGATTTCTGCAAGATTATACAGAGCCACTTTTTGTTCAGGTTAGAAAAATTCAATTATACAAAAGTAAAAGAAAACACTCACTGAAAGTTGTAAGGAAACACTATATTCTGCTTGTAATGCTGAATGAATAAGAACTTGTGTAAGTTATGAAATGTTTCTTGAGGGTTGTTCTTTAGAGTAACGCAATTCACAACCACTGGGTCGTCGAAGCCCAAGTGAAAGTAGTCATTCTTCCCGCAAGTTTGAATCTCCATTCTACATGATACAAAATAAACAAGGAATCTATAGATTGAGGGCATGTAATAAGATTCGCTAATTATGTAAATGAAAATTGAAGAACACCACTTACGTCGAGGGCGTCTTGATGGTATAGTTGGTATAATTCTTTGAAATACAACCACATCGCACCCTCGCCACGAAAGCAATCTTCATCTTTAATCTATACACCCAGCATGCAATTGTTATGGCTAGACGTGAGCTTGTAGTAATCATGTAGCCGGCGCATTTTCGTTGGAAGCACAAACATGACTTCCGGGGGAACAAGGCTCTTGCGAAACTCATATTTCCATCTAGTAACTCCGGGGTGTGTTTCAATTTCATCACTCCCTACAACCTAAGCCGCCGAGAGACCAGAGGTGCCCAGAAAAGCAATTAGCCCTTATTGTTCTGTTGGTAGCACGACGAGCGGTTCAATTGATTGCTTCTATTAAGCTCCGAGTTGTGGAACATCAGACGACCCAGCAGATTTCTGCTTCTTCTTCTCCTATGACTTGGTAATTGAGCGATCGTAGTCTGATAGTGGAATGAATTTCCTCCTATTTGCATCGGTTATTTTTAAGAAAAAGGCTGAATCTGCTGGATTTATGGGTACCTTCTTCTCTGGCTTCTTCGGTTTGAAGTGCCCGTCAACCACTTTCTTAGCTTCCTCACAACTTTCCTCATAAGTTCTCCCACGATAGCTTAGCAGGCTCCTTAGCTTTCTTCTTCATCTGCTCCTTCTTCTTCGGAGGCTCTTTAATTGATGATTACTTCTTTGGCGGTTGCTTTTGCTGCTTTGCCTGTGGCGGAGGAGGTGAAGGAGGAGACCGCTGCCTAGGAGGAGGTGACTGAGGTGAAGCCGGCTGCCCAAAAGATGAAGCAAGTGACCGCGGACTCATGGTAGGTGCCCTTGAAGGAGAATGTTGTGGTGCAGGTGGCGGAGACGTTGGACTCGTGCTGCGTGCCCTTGGAGGAGGTTGCAGAGATGCTGGCCTTGATGCTTAATCAGTAGGCTTGAGGAGCTTGTTGCGCTTCTCCCACAGGATCGAACCATGAATGGCCTGTGCTAGTGTCGTCTCCCCGTCACCTCTAGGAATGTCGAGCTCGAGCGTCTCAAAATCCTGGCACACCTCCTCCACACCTACTTTAGCGTATCCAATAGGAATCGGTTGTCCATGGTAGACGTCTCCTGGTTGGTTGGCTTAACAGTATCGTAGCCAACCATGAAGATTATGCTCTTGTGTTTACTTTGCAGCGCACAAGGTGTCCGTTGAGTGATATCATCCACAGGATAGTGCTGCTGGACGGTTTCAATTGCATTATCGACAGGGAGCTCCGTGGAAGCGCAACTGCTTCTTCGCTGAGATACATTAGCTTCGTTGACATTAGGCACCGAAGCCGGTTGTGATTGCTGCTACTGACTAATTGCTATGGCAACTTGTCATTTCACTTCATCCGCCATTCAGGCATCGTTAGATAACAACTGTTCTTCGAGCCTTCTCAAGCGCGCTTGCTCCTCGTTCTTCCTTCTTTGTCGGCTTCTGTAAGAGTCGATGTACTGGCTGAACCCATATTTCCATGGAATCACGCCTTTGCCTCGTGTTCAACCCAGATGTTCTGGATTCTCAAGGGCATAAGTCAGCTCATCTTTTTCTCTATTAGGCTAGAATATTCCCTGGGCAACTGCTTCTATGGCCTCCTATAGTCTAATGGCTGCTCGCTGAATTCTTTCGCCAAAAATGCACTAGCCATTCTCTGGGTTCAAGGTTCCACCATAACCATAAAATCAGTTCCTTGAATATTTACGCTAGTTGATGGTTGCAGGTGTGATACCTCTAGCAAGCAAATCTTGCTCCATCTTCTCCCATTTCGGGATTGCGACCTTTTAGCCACCTTGCCCTAGAGTGTGGTGATATTTTTTCTTCAATGCATTTTCTTTGTTCCTTTGCACCCACTGAATACCAAGCTCCAAACACTTATATGCCACAAATGCATCTCAGTGGTCCTTCTATTTTTCAAGTGCTCCTGTAAATGTTGGCATTTTCCCGTGCTTGATATAATCCTTAACCAAATTCTTCTTGAAGGTCTGAAATTGTGTGGCCATCTTCCTGAAGGTCCATTCCTTAACAAATTCTTCAGACTCTGGTGGAAGTGTGAAATTATTCTTTAATTCACGCCAAAGTTGTTCCTTATCTCTTTGAGGCACGGCTACACTTTGCTTGTTTGCATTATTGGATTTCCACAACCTAAAGCTGATCGGGATATGGTTCCTCACAAGACGTCCACATTCTCTTATGTATTTCCCTACTGCATCGGCGGGAGTCATGGGTTCTCCATCATGTGCCACTTTTGTGATAATGTATCACCCTTCAAATTTTCTGGTCGGGCCTCGTTTGCCTCTGTTGACGCCAGATTTTGACATGTGTTGAATTGGCATCAGGAAAGGAAGAGACTGGCCGATGCGGCAGATTTAAAGGCTACAGTTGTGAATCGGCTGATTGAGGGTACAGTTAGGGATCGACCGATTGCCGGTACAGCTTGCGGCAACAGATAGGGGGATGAAGCCATTGTAATCCTAACAGAGGGTCCCAGTCAAAAATGACCTGACGTTGGTCAAAAGAACGATGCCGACTCGGTCGTGAAGCAATGGAAAGAATCCGGATTGGACTAGGAGATGGCGGCAGAAGATTCTGCGGGAGCCCGTTTCCTTTAGGAAAATATTATAGATATAGTAGTTTTCTATTTAAATCAAGTTTGTAACGGATCGTAATCGATCAGGAACCTTAGTCCTAGGGTATAAATAGGAGTCGTCAGGGTTTTGTAGAATATACATCAATCAATCAACAAAAATAATCTACTTTTTCATCGCACTTTACTTTCAAGTCGGCGACTTCGCCAATACTTCTTTTTCTTTCACGAGTTCGTACGGATTGGCAGGGCTGCATCGACACGATCTCCGGCCAATTGGTAGGTTCCGCTTATCGAAGAACATCTAAGCTTTAATTTCGGGCGCATCACCGTTGTTTCGTTTAGATTTATTCACTAGTTATCGATATTTACCAGAATTATAGGTTTTACCTATTATTCTAGTTTTATCACCAGTTATCCAACTTGAGATCGAAACTATCGGCTTTATCATTGCTTTCTCTCGTTCATTATCATACAGCCGATTAGATCTATTTCAAGTGTTGCATCCGTAGCGATTGTTTAAGTTTCTCCAGTAGTTTTCTTTGCAATCGTCACGTGATTATCGGCTGATCCATAGCCGACAATCTTCATAGCAAATCGGCCTATTCGCTGATACGCTTTTCGGGACAGATCGGAACCTCAGCCGATCGGATCGCCCGGAATTTAATACGTTTATTTCCTTGTCAATCAACAGGTCAGATTGACTAGCACGCCGCGCGAACCGCACCAGGGCAATCACCCGAACAGGAGTTAAGCAGATTCTCCCGGGTCGTGTGTCCGACGCTGAAGATCATCGGCCGATTCCTGGCCGATTTTTAGTGCCAACACACTTTTGGCACGCCTGGTGGGACAACCTCAACATCCAATATGTCAAAGACCACTGAAGTCTCTGAGAACAGCATAATTGAAATCACGGAAGCAGATCTCAAGGACGACCAGAAAGAGGAACTGGCAAAACACCTAGAAGACTACAAAAGGATGTATCTGCAATCAAGAAAGCTCCTCTTCCAGTTCCCCACCACATCACCATCGCTGAGGATTCGGGCAAGATGTCCGATATGATTCAACAGTCCGTCTATCAGGCTTTCATCAACCAATCCTCAGTAATGACCAACACGGTGTATAACGCCGTCATCAGTTCTCTGGTCAGCGGAGTAGCTCAGGGATATCAGGGGCCAGCATACGCCCCACCTATTGTACCTCCAGCCAGAAGCTTACCAGGCACGTCTCACTCGGCTTCTCAGCCGATGTCGACACAACACAAAGGGTACAACACTTCGTTGCCTTCAATGCCTCCAGGGTATAACAGTGCACCATGTTTTCGATCGCAAGCGCCGCTTCAGCCTATCCAGATTGCTTCCGTGCAATCGCTGCCCCTAAACTCAGTACCTTGGGGGGCACCAGCAACGGCGGCTTTTCCTGATCAATCAACCGGACATGGGAGCTATCCGATCCAGGCACCGTTCCATTTGGTCGTTCGGCCGACGGTTCCTCAGTATCAACCGGCCACGTCAGAAATCGGCAGGGGGGCAGATGCTGCAGAAGCACTCAGAAGCACGGCGCCGATGACGATGTTCAATGGGGCGGCAGATTCGCTTCGCCATCAGCTGTCAGCTGCTCAGACGGCCACGATGCAACAGAATCCACCACAACATACGCCGGCGCCCAAAACAGCTGTTCATCAGCAGCAAGTGGATTGGACAGCGAGAATAGCAGAGGTAATTCAAGACCAATTCGTGTTAAAGCCAAAAGTACAAACTTATACGTACAAGACGCCATACCCATCGGCCTACGATCTACTGTCGTTTCCCCAGCGGTACAAAGTTCCGGACTTTACCAAGTTTTCGGGGCTGGATGACACCTCAACCGTAGAGCACATAAATAGATTCATCATCCAGTGCAGGGAAGCCGCCACACAAGATGCTCTGCGGGTGCGTCTGTTCTCGTCGTCTCTGTCTGGGTCGACCTTCCAGTGGTTCACTACCTTACCACCCAATTCCATCGTTACTTGGGCCGATCTGGAAAAGCAATTCCATAAGTACTTCTACACGGGAGTCCACGAGATGAAGCTTTCAGATTTGACCAGCCTCAGGCAAAGGAGCGACGAACCAGTAACTGGCTACATACAGAGGTTCAGAGAGGTCAGAAACAAATGTTATACCCTAGCCCTGACCGATGCTCAGTTGGCCGATATCGCCTTCCAAGGCCTCCTGCCACATATCAAGGAGAGGTACGCCTCACAAGAATTTGAAAGCTTAAGTCAGATCGTTCACCGATTGGCCGGTCAGGAAGTACGTCCGTTTGATCAGCGGAGAAATTTCCAAAAAAAGGTGGCATAATTGGAAGGGTCTGAGTCTGAGGAAGAAGAAGAAATCGGCCTAGCAGAATGGGTCAAAGGGAAAAAGCCAATATCGTGCCCTTTCGACTTACTTCTCCAAGAGGGGCAGATCAAGCTCTCACCTTACCACTCCATCCCCTCGGCCGATCAGCTCAAAAAGATGAAGCATTGCAAATGGCACAACGCTACATCTCATGACACGAATGAGTGCAAGATCTTCCGTCAGCAGATACAGTCGGCCATCGAGCAAGGCAGACTCAAGTTCGAAGTTCCGGCAAAGCCAGTGAAGCCGATGAAGATTGATCAGCATCCTTTCCCTGCTAACATGGTTGACACGGGAAAAAACTCACTTCAAACCAAGGTGCTGACGTCGGAATCGGCTAGAAGAAGCAACGCCGTGGATCCCAGGAAGCAAGTCACGGTGGATGATGTCAAAGGGAAAAGACGGGTTGAAGACGAGGGCGAAGGATCAGAACGATCGCGTAGACCCGTCACTTCCCAATTCTTACTCAGCAAATATCAGCGGCAGCAGGAAAGACCGAGACACCGCGATGAGATGATATGCCGACACGAAGATCATTGGCGATGTCCGTTCTTCATCCATTGCTGGGAAAATAACCTCAGATTGCCGTCAGCCGATAATTTCCCTGAGTGCAGCAGATCAAGTCGCAACGATCACCCGCTCAAAAGATCGCGTTCTAGAGACAGAGGATCAGAGCCGATCAGCAGAAACTGGCGCGAACAAGAAGGTCGGCGCCTTTCAGTGCATGATCGGCTGGGGGGCAGAGCTGACCGGTATGGCCGGTCAAAGGGCAGGATCAACCAGCAGAAGCGACTGGGGGGCAGAACCAGCGTACACGATCAGCTAGAAGAAATGGCTGGTGCTAGGGTGTTAGATGAGAACCCCCTAGGAAGGGAACCATACTGGGAGCATGCCAAACCGTCCGCCAAACCAGTAAACCCCAGGTGGTGCCCTGATGGACTGTCTAAATCTCAAAAATGAAGGATCCAACGCCTGCGCCAACAGGAACAACAAGAGGAAGAGTAGAGGCAGGTGCTGGATAAGAAGAATGACAGGTCTCGGGTCTGGCGCCCCGAGAGAAACAACAACAAGGAGGGCGACAGTCAAGAATCGGCAGCTGATGTCAACATGGTGTTCATATTGCCGATTGAGTTCATGGCGCCCGCCAATCGAGATAAAGCGACAGGGATGGAGGAGCAGATGGCGCAGTTGGTCTTGGAGCCAATGATAGCCACCTTTGAGAAACCGGAAGATGAAAAACGGCAACATCTCAAGGCACTGTTTCTCAAAGGACACGTTAACGGACGACCCGTTACCAGGCTACTAGTGGACGGAGGCGCTGCAGTCAATATCATGCCATACGCCATATTCCGGAAGTTAGGCAAAAGCGATGAAGACCTGACCAAGACGGACATGATGCTCAAAGACTTCGAAGGCAACGTGTCTCCAGCCCGCGGAGCGCTCTGCGTCGACCTCACCATCGGCAGTAAGACCCTTCCCACTACCTTCTTTATTATTAATGGTAAGGGGTCCTACAACATGTTGCTCGGTCGCGATTGGATACACGCGAATTGCTGCGTCCCGTCTACAATGCACCAATGCCTCGTACAGTGGGTCGGCGACAGTATAGAGATAGTCACGGCCGATTCCACCTACAGTGTTGCGGCGGCCGACACGCAACCATGGAGCTGTGAACACATCAAGTGTATATCTGGCCGAACTTGGGACACCGATTTCCTAAAAGTGTCTGATTTTTGTCCACAGCCAATCCAAGCAGTCGGCTCTGAAGATTCAGATTAGATGGATCAGTTCGTCCGAGAAGACGGGAAGCTTGGGATTACAAATGTGGATTGATAAGTTTGTTAAAAGAATTCAAAGATTGTTTTGCTTGGGAATACCATGAGATGCCTGGCCTAGACCGGTCCATTGTCGAACACCGGTTGCCTATAAAATCAGGATATCGGCCATATCAGCAACCTGAACGACGGTGCAACCCTAAAATTCTACCTGATATAAAGGGCGAGATCACAAGATTAATTGAAGCAAGATTTATTCGGTAGTGCCGTTACGCCGAATGGATTTCTAATATTGTACCCATGTATAAGAAAAACGGAAAGTTGCGCGTATGCATCGACTTTAGGAACCTAAATCAGGCTACACCGATGGACGGGTATCCAATGCCGACAGCCGATGTTTTGATAGATGCTGCCGCAGGACATAAAGTCATCAGTTTCATGGATGGTAATGCTGGGTACAATCAAATATTAATGGCCGAAGAAGATATTTCGAAGACGGCTTTCAGGTGTCCGGGCCACCTCGGTCTATTCGAGTGTGTTGTAATAACCTTTGGGTTAAAGAACGCCGACGCTACATACCAGTGGGCTATGAATTATATATTTCACAAGCTCATTGGTGTATTGGTGGAAATCTACATCAACGACGTTGTAGTCAAGTCAAGAGGTCATCAGGAACATCTAACCGATTTACAAGAGGTATTGGAGTGCACGAGGAAGCATGGGTTGAAAATGAACCCGAACAAGTGTGCATTCGGCGTGTCGGCCGGGCAATTCTTAGGATTCATGGTCCATGAGAGCGGGATAGAGGTTAACCAGAAGACCATAGCTGCCATCAATAAGGTTGTAGCCCCGCAGAATAAAACTGAGCTGCAGTCCCTCATCGGCAAGGTCAATTTTATTAGAAGATTCATATCCAACTTGTCCGGGCGTATTCAAGCTTTCACTCCTTTGTTGAAATTGAAGCCCGATCAGGAATTCGTGTGGGGAGAAGAACAACGCAAAGCGTTAGAAGATATCAAGCAATATCTAATTTCACCACCGGTGTTAGTCCCGCTACAGCCCGGTAAGCCGTTCAAATTATACTTATCGGCTGACGAACAGGCTATCGGATCGGCGCTGGTACAGGAGTTCGAAGGAAAAAAAGGGTGGTATATTATGTCAGCAGAAGACTCCTGGACGCCGAAACAAGATATTCCCCAGTGGAACGATTGTGCCTGTGTCTATATTTCTCGTGTACCAAGCTCAGGCACTATTTGTTATCGGCAGAGTGCATAGTCGTATGCAAGGATGATGTGGTAAAATATATCCTATCACTGCCAATTTTGAAAGGATGGATTGGAAAGTGGATCTTGGCTCTGTCAGAGTTTGACTTAAGGTACGAATCGGCCAAGGCTGTCAGGGGTCAGGTCATGGCCGATTTCGTGGCTCAGCATTGTGGACCAGAAATTGCTATCGTTGAACCGGTTCCATGGACTCTATACTTCGATGGTTCTTCGTGTGGAGCTGGATCGGGAATCGGCATCGTTCTTGTATCGCCTCGGGGGGCAAGCTATGATTTCTCTCTGCCGATAGAGGCATCCGCAACCAACAACCAGGCAGAATACCGAACCGTCCTAAAAGGTATTCAATTGTTAAGGGAAGTCAAAGCTAATGCAGTCAAAATTTTTGGGGATTCCATGCTCATTGTAGATCAATTGACGGGGCGATCTGAATGCAAAGATGATATCTTAAGGATTTACTACGAAGATTGCCTCTAGCTGTTAAAGGAATTCAAGTCTGCGGTGATTGAGCACATTCCCAGAAATTACAATGAAGAGGCCAATAGGCTTGCCCAACACGCGTCCGGATATCGGCCGATTCAAGGGGCCATGATTCTGGAACTTGCGGCCGACGATTGGCGAAAGGAGATTGCCGATTACTTGAAAGATCCATCCCAGAAGGTGGATCGGCGAGTGCGTTTTCAGGCCACGAAATATGTGTTACTCAAAGACGATTTGTTTTACCGGACGATTGATGGGGTTCTCCTCAAATGCCTGGGAACGGAAGAAGCGAAGGTCCTGATGGGGGAAATCCATGAAGGTGTTTGCGGAGCCCATCAATCGGCTCACAAGATAAAGTGGATGATCAGAAACAATGAGTATTATTGGCCGATGATTCTCAAAGATTGTTTCAAATATTATAAAGCTTGTCAAGACTGTCAGAAGTTTGGCAATGTGCAGCGCGCGCCAGCTTCGGCTATGAACCCGGTAATCAAGCCATGGCCGTTTAGAGGTTGGGGAATAGATCTCATCGGACAGATTCACCCTCCATCGAGCAGAGGACACAAGTTTATATTAGTAGCCACTGATTATTCTACCAAATGGGTGGAGGCAGTTCCGTTGAAGACCGTGACATCGGCCGCTATGATCGATTTCGTTAAGAATCACATTGTTTATCGATTTGGTATTCCTCAAACTATCACGACTGATCAAGGAACGATGTTCACCTCAGGGGAGTTCGGAGAATTCGCCGCCGAATATGGGGATTAAATTGTTGAATTCTTCTCTGTACTATGCTCAAGCCAACGGCCAGGCCGAGTCATCCAATAAGGGGATAATCAAGTTGATCAAGAGGAAGATAGAGGAACAACCCAAGAAGTGGCACATGTCTTTGGCTGAATCTCTATGGGCTTATAGGATGGCTTGCCACGGGGCCACTAAGATATCTCCTTATCAGTTGGTATATGGTCACGAGGCAGTCTTGCCTTGGGAATTAAGGATGGGGTCAAGGCGCATATCGCTTCAAGATCAGTTGACGGCTGATGACTATTCCTTCCTCATGAAGGCAGAGCTCAATGATTCGGCGGGTCAACGATTGAGGGCCCTGATTAGCATCGAAGAAAAAAAGAAAAGGGTGGCCAGGTGGTATGACAAGAAGGTCAAGGTTAAACAATTCTCCTAAGGAGATCTGGTATGGAAGTTGGTGCTGCCAATAGGGTCTAAGGATCCCAAATTCGGTAAATGGTCGCCCACTTGGGAGGGGCCGTATAAAATCGGCCGATGTGCTCCGGGAAATGCATATATACTAGAAACTATCGAAGGGGATGAATTCACAAGAGCCTTAAACGGGAGATATCTGAAGAGGTACTATCCAAGTATATGGGTGGGTGCATAACTTGCGATAGGGTGCATCAAGACAACGTGGCCAACTCCCATTGGCTCTTGTCTATATAGCCGATGTAAAAATGACATCACCTTAAGGAGGAGACATTTTGATTTGGTCTGACCGATTCATTATTCGGTGAAAACAGCAGAGTACATGGCCGACATGGTACAAGTCGCCCTTAAAATAAAAACTACCAATATATCTATTGATCACGCATTTTCTTGATCTCTCTCTCAATCCGGCCTAATTTTATCAAAAGGCGGATGCTCTTCTCCTCCAGATCCTCCATGGTGGCTTCAGCCTCGACTTGATGAGGGAGTGGATGGCTCCTGTCAAGAGGTGGTTGGGATGTTCCCGCCGCAGCATCTTCAAGGGCAACTGAGCGAGGGAGTGGATGACTCCTTTCAGTTGGCGGTCGCCTAGAGCAGTTAGCGTCTATATGGTCCCGGACTTTCTGGACGTCAGCAGGGACATGACCTTTGAGTTCTTCAAAATGAGCTTTTATCAGATCTATGTCCGTCTGCGACAATGGTCCGTCTGAATGCATAACTTCAATCGCTAGTTCTAGACTGGGACTAAGGCGTTTCGGCTAAAGAAGGAGCAAACAACTACCCAGTATCAGAGCGATTGAGATGTCAAGGGATGAAATAGAGGAGGGTTCATACCTGGTTGACAGAGAAGGAGGAAGATGAAGAAGACATCTTGATGTCTAGCCTGGGAGGACAAAGATCAAATTATTGGAGAGGAAGAAGATGGGTAATATAGATGCCTTTGGAAACGATATGGGATCTCATACTTATAGAAGGAAGGGGGTAAAGAGATGGCAGGATGCGTCCCATCGGAGTAAAAGCGTTAATAAATGAAAAGTTGCCAAAGAAGACGGTCCAAGTTTGAATCTGAGCGTCAACATTAAGAGGGCATTAAATGTTTACAGGATTTTTTACAATTCACCCAAGGAGGGCATCAATAGTCGCAATTGCTCGTTGCCTAATTTGATCGGCCGAGTCTACAATTCTTTGGTCGTCATCAGCCGATCCGGGGACTTCTGGCATATGACGATGGATTTTTTTTGCTTCACAGGCCAGGTTATATCTTTCTTGCTTCAGCTCGGTGATGACAGATGGAAGGTCTTGGAGTCTTTTTTCTTCAGTAGCTATGGCCTTGGTCACCTGCTCCATCACTTTGGCTAGCTCTGCCCTTCGCTGTTTGAGGCGATCTATGGCGCCGACGATATCTGGACGAGAGTTCTCAAGGAAATTGATTCGCTGATGCACCTCTTGGGCTCGGTGTTTGTAAGAGTCTTCTTCCTCGCGGGCTTTCGCTAGCTTAGTGCGATCGGCCATATGGCGCAAGGCCCTGAACACTGAAGTCTGCATTGACTCTATATATGCAGCAGGATCCAAAGCCTCTGTCGCTTCCTCTAGAATTCGGCCTCTGATTTCATTAAGAAGTCACCGAATCGACGAGGCATCTCCCACTAATCGGCCGATATCGTCTTGAAGGAGGGTTCGCATACTCTCGAGCTTGGCACGGACGTCATCAGGAATTGAGCTCGATGTGACTTGGTGTGAAGCGACCTCTTCATCATCAGAAAGGGGAACCGCGAAAGAGAAGAGACTGTTATTGGGAGTGTCCTGCTCCTACGAAAGAATATAAAAAAGTAAAAATACGGATTAGCAGATAGCAAGGGGGAATCAGCCGATTTGGGTGATAAGTTCCTTACCTCTTTGAAATGGATTTCCCTTGCTTGCGTCGGCGGAAGTGCCATCCTCGTCTCGGGAACCGGCGCGATCGGCTCATCAGAAGAAGACTCGACGACTATCAGTGCCCTGCTCGGGCCAGCCTCCTGAAAAGGTATGGGAAGCAGATTTTATGAGTATACTGCGAATAATTAAGTCTGATGATATAAGATGCCTGCCATACCTCTGTGAGTCTTCCGGCCGATGTTTGTTGGTGAGGTACAATCGACGCACCCAGATTGGCCTGCATCAAAAATCGGTTAGTTTTTTGTTGAGGATCAAGAAATTGAGTTAAGAAACTCTACCTCGGTGAGGGAAATTGCCGGCGTTTCGGCTTCTGCTTGGGACGTAGCCGATTGCTGCGGAGACTGCGCTGGGGCAAATCATGCAGCCTGGCAGAAGGAAGAGGTTAATATTGATAGAATACTTAAAAGTATGTGAAGTATGCGGAGTTACCTGAACATCTTCTACCAGCAATGATGCAGCGGCCGCTCCAACTTCTGTAGCAGTCTGGAGATCGACCTCCTCGGCAATCGACAAAGTTGGCGCAGTTGGAGGTTCAGCCGATGCCGCCGCCGATTGATCAGCCGGTTCTATGCGGGCACGTACTCGGCGGCTCGTCTTCTTTAAAGTGGGCCTTTTCGGTGTTTGCTTCCATCGGCCGCTGGTGATGTCTTTGATGGTCGGGCGTGATGGCCGATAAGTGGGAATGGTGTGTATGGGCGTTTGCTCTCTATCGGCCTACCACTTCGGCTCCGCGTCGGGGGAAGTTGACTTTCGGACTGAAAAGAGGAATACGAGTTAGCGGCGAGATTCTAGCATGAAAAGGGATAATGTTGAAATCGGCTAGGAGAAGGGAAGTACCGCTGCATTTGAATCGATGTTGTCTGGGTCCAGATTATTACAATATGTTGAGGGAGACGAACAGAAGAGATGCTGCTTCCATTCTGCCCACCATAATTTGAATTGTTGGACGGCAAAGGGAGCCACTATCCAGTTGTTTAAATCGATGGTACTGGAGTCTGGCACTAGATTGCACAGTCGACTGTAAGGCTCTTGGTGAGTTCATCTCGGAATTTTACATGGCTGGCAAAATAGACTTGAATCGGCAGCTGACCAAAGCCGAATTGCCGTGCTGCGACTGATGGGTTGTAAAATCCATAGGTTGGAAAGTCTTTCCAAGAAAAGAAGTTTGCCGGTAAAATCCCTGGCTTGATCAGAATATCCATAAGATCACCATCAAAAGAGTTGGATGATGAATCATAACAGACGGGAAGCTCGAAAATCGGCTCTATCATCTGATACGAATACCAGCTGGTGGTCTCTTCACTGAAGCCGTTGTAAAAACATCTGAAATATTCGGCCGTTCGGGTGGCAGTGAACTGAAAACCAGGGAAGACTGATGCTGCTTCTCCAAAAGAGGTGCACCGTCGTCGTATGGTGGGATTCTCCTCTGACTCAATATTGGGAAATGTTTTGGTCTCTATCTGCTGCTGGGAGACCTTGCTCATGTACAGGTTAAGCCAAAAAGTGATGAACCACCAAGGACCACCAGGATTACCAATCGGCTCCCCTTTTGATAATTTGACGCCGATTTGGTGCATCATATGGTAGACCGATCCTAACAGATGCTTCCCAAGGGGGATGGCGGATCCTATTGACAGCGCTTCTGCCAGAGCTTGTGTATTGGAGGAAGGGCCAACTGCTCTGCCACAGAAGAAATGCTTCTCTAGCCACATCATTAAAAACGATGTATGTTCTCTTTCTAAAATCGTCCCGATCCTCATGTTTTTGCTGATATACCCCTTCCACCCGCCGATTCCTTTTGTCTCTAGCCGATGGGTTGGTTTGGTCAGATAATCAAAGGGTGTATCAGGGGAGAAAATGTCAAGGCCGGTCAGCATCAGGACATCGGCCAGGGTTGGAGTCATAGGTCCGTGTCCAAAGAGAAACGCATTGAGCGCGTCGGACCAGAAATAAGAGGCCGCTATTACCAAGGGTTCATTTTTCTCCATTTGGGACAAAGAGAGATTGATGCACTGGCCGATTTTTAACTCATCCCACTGAACTCTCTTGGAGTTGGCTAATCTTTGGTACCATTCTTTCCAGCCAGGAGTTTCATTCGGCCAAGATCTAAAAGCACCTGACCACTGACCCAAATCCATAGGTGATTGCTTGAAAGGGATTCTATGGGTTTCTAAGTTGATCAAATCAGTTGGGTCTGGATTCCCCATAGGACCTAAGCAGATGAGGCCAGATGTTTCGGAAAGGGGAATAGTGATTTGGTGCCTAAATGCCTAGAAAAGGGGGAAAAGAAAAAAACTGAGAATAGATCTAAAAGGTGCCTGAGCAGTTAAAAGTAAAACAGGAATGTTTCGGATGATTACCTCCGGAATGTAACTCATCGTCGCCGATGGAGTCACCGATGGAGTCACCGATGGGACCGCCGTCGCTGAGGGAGTTGCTGGCGGGACCTCCGCGGTTGGTGGAGTTGCTGATGGCGCCGCCATTGGAGGGATGAAGCAAATTGCAGACGTGAGAGGGATCGCCGGAGGATACGGTCGGAGACCGAGAGGGCGCTGGGAGAAGATGAATAGTGATTTGCTAGGGAGGAGATTACTAGGCTCGTGGGGAAGGAGTGGCGGAGAACGCCGGTACTTAAAAACAGTCTGAGAGAGAAAGGGTAAAGGCGGGATTTTTGCCGCGCCGTCTACACGAATTACAGGGGAACAGTTGTCTCAAGCGCCCGGTTCGAGAAGATTGCAATCATCATGTAGAAGACCGCGAAACGGAGGAAGATTTTTGCTGCGTTTGTTTTGGAGGAGAGATTTAAAAAGAATTTTGAAGTAAAAGTCATGTTTTACTCCGAAACAGGGGGGCATGTGTTGACGCCAGATTTTGACACGTGTTGAATTGGCGTCAGGAAAGGAAGAGACTGGCCGATGCGACAGATTTAAAGGCTACAGTTGGGAATCGGCCGATTGAGGCTACACTTAGGGATCGGCCGATTAGCGATACAGCTTGCGCCAACAGATAGGGAGATGAAGCCATTAGAATCCTAAAAGAGGGTCCCAGTCAAAAATGACCTGACGTTGGTCAAAAGAACGATGCCGACTCGGTCGTGAAGCAATGGAAAGAATCCGGATTGGACTAGGAGATGGCGGCAGAAGATTCTGCGCGAGCCCGTTTCCTTTAGGAAAATATTATAGATATAGTAGTTTTCTATTTAAATCAAGTTTGTAACGGATCGTAATCGATCAGGAACCTTAGTCCTAGGGTATAAATAGGAGTCGTCAGGGTTTTGTAGAATATACATCAATCAATCAACAAAAATAATCTACTTTTTTATCGCACTTTACTTTCAAGTCGGCGGCTTCGCCAATACCTCTTTTTCTTTCACGAGCTCGTACGGATTAGCAGGGCTGCATCGACACGATCTCCAGCCAATTGGTAGGTTCCGCTTATCGAATAACATCTAAGTTTAACTTCGGGCGCATCGCCGTTGTTTCATTTAGATTTATTCACTAGTTATCGATATTTACCAGAATTATAGGTTTTACCTATTATTCTAGTTTTATCACCAGTTATCCAGCTTAAGATCAAAACTATCGGCTTTATCATTGCTTTCTCTCGTTCATTATCATACAGCCGATTAGATCTATTTTAAGTGTTGCATCCGTAGCGATTGTTTAAGTTGCTCCAGTAGTTTTCTTTGCAATCGTCACGTGATTATCATCTGATCCATAGCCGATTCGCTGATACGCTTTTCGGGATAGATCGGAACCTCAGCCGATCGGAACGCCCGGAATTTAATACGTTTATTTCCTTGTCAATCAAACGGTCAGATTGACTGGCACGCCGCGCGAACCGCACCAGGGCAATCACCCGAACAGGAGTTAAGCAGCTTCTCCCGGGTCGTGTGTCCGGCGCTGAAGATCATCGGCCGATTCCTGGCCGATTTTTTGCGCCAACAGCCTGTTTTATGCTTCTTCGATGCCGAGGGCTACAAATAAAAGACATATTATTATTCATGCTCAATAATAGTCATTGTCTATATTGTTTCATATATATACGTATAAAATAATGAAATGTTACATATATATACATTCTCGATTTGTTGATCAACACCATCATCGAATTGCTCAATCTCGTCACCGGACATATTGAGGTATATGTTGGTATTGTTGGCATCATCATCACCCGCTTCTTCTTCTTCAACATGATGATGAGCATCAGCACCTGCTTCTTCTTCTTCGACATTACCATCAGCAATCATGTTCATTAGGAACTAATTACCAACTTCATCCTCTCTCGGGTCCATCTTAACTAGTAATAGAATACAAAAAAAATCAAGAATTCATGTAAAATAATTAACACTAACTAACTACACAATTTTTAAGGACTTCTACGTAATTAACAATAGACTTCTCCAAGGTTAGTTATGTAAAATAACGCTAAGGATTAGCCCTATAAAATTTCTAAGGACTTACACGTAAGTAACTATAGACTTCAGGGTTAGCTATGAAAAATAATGCTAAGGCTCAGCCCTATACAATTTCAAAGGACCTATACATAAGTAACAATAGACTTTAGTGTTACTTATGTAAAATAACACTAGATCAGCCCTATACAATTTCTAAGGACTTAATACATGAAATTTCTAGAAAAATACACTAAAGTAAATATACATGAAATTTTCAAGAATTTAATCTAGTCACTGACGTCACTATCAATTTTCTACAAATTAATCTAGTCGCAATAGCCACTATACAAATTTTCTAGAATTTTTTCTAATCATTAAAGTAAATATACAAAATTCTAGAATCTTTTCTAGTCATTAAAGTCACTATGCAATATACATGAAATTTTCAAGAACTATGTCTAGTCACTAAATTTTCAATATACAAATATCTAGAAATTTTCTAGAAATGTACATTTCCGTAGAGATGTCGGCGCGCGAGGTTGACTAGGGGACGAAGGCGGGGGTGCCGGTGTGGATCGGACAACGGCGCGCAAGGCCGAGCACGGGGCAAGGCGCCAGTGGTGTCGAGGACCGGACGTTGACGATGGCACGTGAGGGACTACATAAATGAAAATTTCTTAGTTAGTTAAATTTTCATACACATACACTGCGCACATCATACACACATGCATACCCACACACCATGCATATATACACACACCATAATTTAAAAAAAAACACATACAAAACTCACATACACACGGCCCACACGGGCCCCCTCACACACCCACGCACACAGACACAACGCGCGCACACTGCTGGCGACGACAACGGCCAGCGCACATGCCAGGGGTGGCACGGCACGTACGGGGATGAGAGAGGCCAGGCCGGGGGACGGTGCGCACGTGGAAGCGTCGCGGTGGTTCGAACTGTTGAAGGTCGTCGCGTCGATGGCGCTCAGAATAACGGGGCGAGAGGGCCGGGGCGCTCCGTCACGCGGGGTGCGGAGAGACGGTGAGTCGGCCGCGCAAGCGCTCGGGCATGGCGTGAATCGAGGATGGCGACGGCGGCACGGGCACTCAGGCACGGGGACTACGGGGGAGGAGGTCGGGGGGCCGCCCGGGCGGCGGTGCGGCGGAGGCGCTGGTGGAGGCACGCGGCGAGGAGGAGGCGGAGGCACCGGCGCGGACATGCGTAGGGGCAGAGGAGGAGGCGGAGGCACCAGCGCGGCAAACGTAGAGACGGCGGCGGCCAAGATCGAGAATGGAGAAGGGAGAAGGGGAGGCTGGGATATATAGGGGGGCGACCTTTAGCCCCAGTTGGAGCTACGACCCGGGTGTTGGATAGAACCGGGACTAAAGATCAACCCGTTAGTCCCGGGTGTAGCCACCACCTGGGACCAAAGGTTCTTTAGTCCCGAATCGTGGCGCTACCAGGGACTAAAGGGAAATTTTGGCGGGCCACGGGAAATTTCGACCCACCTTTACTCCGGGGTGGATCTACCACCCGAGACAAATAGGGTCCTGTTCGAGTTTTTATGTACTATTTTTATTTTGATTTATTTTTTTATCAATGGGCTGGCAGTTGTTAATTTTGTAAAAAATAATTTATGGGTCCAAAAAAATACCAAACAAAATATTTCGTTTTGTTTAGATTTCATATACACAAGAAAAATCTTTAATTTATATTCATGTGTTTTGATCCATTCAATACATAACTTGATACACATTATATTTTTTTGACCATGCAAATATGTATTAGCTAAATGAAATGTTTGAAATTATTGCTTTTCCACAGGAAATGAGTTTTGTCACCACATTAACCTTAGAAATGAGTTTTGCCATAACATTATTGCCAATAATAAGCCTTTTTATGGAATCCATGAGTTTTTGCCTAATTTTAATCACTATAATAAAAAATAAGTGTGTGTGTGTGTGAGTGTGAGTGTGTGTGTGTGAGTGTGTGTGTGAGAGAGAGAGAGATAGAGAAGAGTGTGTGTGTGTGTGTGAGAGAGAGAGAGACAGAGAGTGTGTGTGAGTAGTGTGTGTGTGTGTGTTAGTATAAGTTTGATGAAATAAATCTAGATAATTGAGTACTAATCCAAAAGATATCTAAAATCGTATTTGAACATGAAAATTAAGTAGAAAACTGCGAAATTTATAAAACACAACGAACAATGCTGAAGTACATATAATCAAAATATACAAATTGTTCATGAGATATTTATAAAATGATGCATAATGATTCTAATACATTAAAGATCAGCATCTACTGGTATGGTAATTGTCTTCCTCTTCAAATATTTCCCTTGATTATGATCGCGGCGCAAGTATGGAGCATCCTCATTAGCTAACAAGATGCATGGATCAACATTCACCGCGAAAGGAGGAATCTCAACAAACTTATTATAATCCTCCGACAGGTCTGTGTTGTCCTCGACTCCAACGATGTTTATTTTTCCTGAAAGAACCGCTTTGGCTGATCTGTTTGCTTGTTTATCCCATTCTTTGGCTTGTTGGACATGTCCTTCACGTAGAAAACCTGAGCGACATCCTGGGCTAGGACGAATGGCTCGTCTCTATACCCAAGATTGTTGAGGTCCACTATTGTCATCCCGTACTGTCACACCCTAAAATTATTGGATTTCAGGATGTGATTAGAAAAAAAGAAAAATAATAGAGAAGCAGTGATTTTCTCATAATTATATAAAAATTTCAACATTTATTTTCTTTACAGAGAATTTAGTATAGGAAAAATAAATAATTATCTTTCAGAATTAAATAAAATGGTTTTGTGTATGTTGCATTCATGTCGTTGCATTGGTTTTTGTTTGTTTGCGTGTTTGAGTTTGCAAAATAAAAAAAACCCAAAAACTACCCTAAAATCTTTTTTCTCTCTTCCCTATCTCTTTTGGCTCATCCTATCTTTCTCTCTCTCTTTCCCTTCTTCCAGCCCGGCCCAAAACCTCTCCCTCTCCTCTCTTTCTTTTCTCTCCCCACGACCCAAACAGCCCAGCCGGCCCAACCCGTCCCTCTCTCCCTCCCCCTCCCTCTCTCTCACTGCCACCGTGGACCCACCTGTCGGCGCCATCCCCTACCTCCCGCTCCCACCTTCCTTCTTGCATCACCGGCGCCTTCCTTTCTCCCCCCAGACCTCGCCGCGAATCTCGCCGCCCGCGCCCGCCCCACCTTCCGTTCTTCTTCCTCCCGCTCCTCTCTCTTTCCTTTCCGCCGCGACACTAGACGCGTCCGTCGCCGTCGCCCGTCATCCGCGCCTCCCTCCCCTTTCCTTTTCTTCTTCACCCCGAATCCTGTTCACCCCCGCGCCGTCGCCCGCGTCTCCTCCTTCCTTCCCCGCGATGCTGGTCTGCCATAATGGCCGCGGTACCCACCCCTTTCCTTCACAGGCGCCCGCTGCAAATCCGCCGCGTGAGCTGCCGCCTTCCTTTCCCCGGCCGCTCCGCCTCCTTCCTTCGCCCTATAAAACCCGAGCCCGAGCACCAGCGCTCCCCTTCTACTCCGATTTCACCGCACGCCCGACTACCCCGCCGCTCTGCGCCGCTATTTTTCCTGAGCCCGAGCCTGTCGTCGCCGCCGCGACGTCGACCTGCCGTCTCGCCGCCCCTCCGTCGACTGCGACCATCGCCGGAGCCCCGCCTTGGACCCAGCGTCGTCGTCCACTCCTTCCCCTTCATGTCGTCGCTCCACGCCGACATTTCCTCGCCGGAGCGAACATCTCCGCCCGTGCCGCACCACGCCATCGACCTGCCATTTCGCCTCGACTCCGCCGTCTTCAGACCCTGCAAGACTCTCGCAAGGAAGTAAGCACCACGCCGCTCCCGTTTACTCCCTCCCTCTCGCTCTCTTGCCCCGGCAATTGCTCGCCGGAGCTCTGTCTCCGCCCGCCACCGTGGTGAGCATGCTTCCGGCCGCCACACAGCCGTCCCGAGCCCCTAGGAGAGTTCCCCGTCGCCCACTCTCGCTCCTCGGCTCTTTCCCATGCCAATCCGTACCCCGGAGCACCGATTCCGGTGTACACCGGCGAGGCGCCGCCGCGCCTGCTCGCCGCCGGCGTCTGCCGCCGCCCAGCGCCGCCTGCCGAGTCGACCCGATTCGCCCGACCCTTACTCTGCCGAGATGACCCGATTCGCCCGACCCTTACTCCGCCGAGCCGCCGCCCTCGCCCGACCCTTACCCTGCCGTCGGATCGTGATCCAACGGATCAGATCCACCCGACTAAGCCAAACCCTAGCCGTCCTCGGAACCTTTGCAGAAAAGCCCCTAGGCTTTCCAAGAATCAACCCGCAGTCCAGATCAGTAGAAAAATAATTAGATTTAAGTCCTTCCTTTTCTGTCCCGACCCCTGACCTTTCTAGAATTAATACTCGCCATCTAGGATCTCCAGTTTTGCACCCAGACCAGGACTAAAAGTCCCTCATTTGTCCCGGTTGGAGCCACCAACCAGGACTAAAAGTCCCTCATTTGTCCCGGTTGGTGGCTCCAGCCAGGACTAGAGGCCCACGGGCCCATTTGTCCCGGCTGGAACCACCAACCGGGACAAATGAGGGACTTTTAGTCCCGGTTGGTGGCTCCAACCGGGACTAAATGTCCCCCACCCTCCCGACAGGCCCCTAGCCGTTGGATCTGGGACTAATGCTTTCATTAGTCCCGGGCCTAAAACTGGTTGGGACAAATGAGGAGAACGAAAGATCATTTCTGTAGTAGTGGGCCATATTATGCATAGGCAACATAGTACACACCAGAGTATGTGCATGCATATGAGGGGACAATCAAGGAGAGAAGAAAAGGAGGAATGACGTAAGTGCATGCATGCATATGTAAGTAAGTGCATGCATGCATATGTAAGGGGAGTAAAAGAATGGATGACCATGTGTATGCACATAATTTTAAAATAAAAAGACCGTAGTTTTAAAATCGAGTATCGAAATCAAAATCCAGTTACTCCATCATTTTTGTTTCAGTAAGAGCTTCAAAACAAGATCTCACATCGCTATATTTCAATGATATATTTTTGGTGAGAGAAAATATTTTTTAATGTATTCTAATTTGCTTATGATTTTACAAAAGTTGCTTATGGCTTTACAAAACGTTCCTTCTCAAGCCTGAGTTCAGTTGAGTGGATATTAGTGTTGATATTGCGAAGATAGATTGATTAGTGTGATTAGTGGATAAGGGTAAACAATTTTTTTAGGGTAGATGAATATCTATTGCATGATCAATAATAGGCAACTTTAGCAGATCACTTGAGCATTTTAACTAATTTATTTTGTTTTTCCATTACACAAAAAGCAATTTATGTGTCTTTGAAAAATATTGTTGAAACATATACAAGTGGGGTTTTATTTTGAAGGTCTCTTTGAAGGAGATACAGTTGTGCAATCGGAATTCGAATTTGATCTATGGTTTAAGAATTATGTCAGACCCGGGCTCAGTATACGTGTAGTTTACCTAAGGGGACTCGCTCCCATACTTCCAGTACTACTCCATTTATTAGTCCACGACTAGTACTACGTACAGTTTACTGATGGGACCTCGCTTCCATAACACTGCGTTTACTAAATCCCGACTAGTTTTACGCGTCGTCAGCTACTTCGACCACTCGTCTCGCTCACAAAGCTAGTCAGAATCGACTCCGACTAGTCGGCTTTATTGACAGTTCAAGATCCAGCGGCAACTTGGCCGATGCCTAGAGGCTGGTGCCACCGACTACTAGGCGTATCTCGTGCGACTCGTCTGGCTCCCATGCTCGGATGCTGGATGTGATAGGGAACTCAGCGTGCTCTCAGCGGATCGTTTAAGCTCTCATACTTAGAGGCTGGACGCTGCAAAACTACTCAGAAGTTCCCGATTTAAGAGGCTTTTAAGGATTTATCTTGGGAAGATAATTGTTTAACCATTATTTCAGGGATTTTATTCCGAAATAAGGGATTTTTCAAAATTTTAACCAGAGGTCTCATCAAGCCATTGAATCAGGGAACAAGGTTTGATTTGAGCGGTGATTTAAGGCGCTTTTTTGGAGAAGTTATTTGTTTAACCATTTTTTCAGCAAACTCATTCCGAAAAAAACGGTTTTTGAATTTTTGAACCAATTTGCCCATCTTAGCCATCAAATCTTTACGGTCATATATTGCATGCCATGATTATTTGGATCCTTTATTCAAAACCTTAAGGATTTGGATTCAAGGCTCGGGGGCTGCAGTGACACGTGTCATCAGTAACTTATTTTTCAAATCTTTTGGAAGATAAGAACAGAAGACTCAAGACTAAATTGACCTTTAGCCTAATTCTACGAGTCAACCTAAGGCTCGGGGGCTACTCCATATGGAGTGCGAGTTTAATTGCACCCCATATAAAACAAGACTTGACAACTACTCGGGGCATGAGCACCTCACAGCCTCGATGCAGCCAATGAAGTACTCGGAAGACACCTTCAAAATAGAGTTCAGGAGAACTCGAAGACGCCTTTAGAAGTACTCGGACGCCTACAGATTTCGACTACGAAGAACTCGGGGGCTTGTCAGACCCAGGCCTACGGGACTGTGCACATAGCTTACATATCCTAGAATAAGCATGGGACATGGCCCACACCCTACATCCGTTGTAGCTACTCGTACCATAGTAGGACTATTCGAACAGTAGTAGAACTAGTCGGAATAGAAGAAAACTACCCGAGTAGTACTCGGGTAGAACTCCTAAGCTCGTATCTGGATGGCTAGGACTTCCATGTAACCCTATCCCCGAAACTATATAAGGGCGAGCAGGGACCCCCTCCAAACACAGATCACCCCGATCAACATCAAAGGCAATACAAACCACACATAGGACGTAGGGTATTACGCTCTTGGCGGTCCGAACCTGTCTAAACTTTATATTCCTTGCACCTTCGAGTTTCTGATCTCGGCGACACCCTACCTACAAACTCACCACCTCGGGGGTATCCCTCAGTGGGCGTGGTGGTAAAACACCGACAAATTACAACTTATTTAAATTTGAAATTGCTTGCATGTGCCATAGCAGTTGACAGGTTGTTATCGAATGCACCAAAAATAAAAGGATCACATGGTCTAGTCTAGTATAGTTGATGGACAAGATAAGCAGCCGGACCAATGGAAAAGATGCGTACATCTGGATAAAATTACGGCCGTACAGAAGTCATTATCTAAAATATATATTGTCGTAGGGATGCGTACATAAGGATTTTGCATTAAAATTATACACATAATAATGGTGAGATTTGGAGGCATCATAACAAAGACAGGATGGACCCTTTGTGTAGTAGTGCAAGGGTTGCAGATAAGACAATGATGCCTTGTTGGAGCCCGCTTCCAAACCTCCGATATTTCCCTCCCTATAAATTCATCCGGAGGAGGTTGTGTGCTGCTTGCAGAAAAACAAGAACCCTAAAAACATCAAACTAAAAATGGCTTTCTTCGTCGTGTGCATTATTTCCTCGCTCCTGATCATCTCTATCTCTTCCTATGTGTTCCTGCTGCTCGCCGACCGCCGCCGCCATCTTCCTCCTGGCCCCACACCCTCCCATTCATCGGCAACCTGCTCAACGTCGCGAGCGAGCTGCCACACCGCTCCCTGGCACGCCTCGCCAGACGCCACGGCCCCCTCATGACGGTCCGTCTAGGCACGCTAGTCGCCGTCGTCGCCTCATCTCCGTCCACTGCCCGCGAGGTCCTCCAGACGCACAACGACAGCCTCACCGGCCGCAGCCCGCCGGACGCATGGCTCGCCTTGGGCCACGCTGCCAACTCCGTCTTCGTCCTTCCGCCGGGGCGGATGTGGCGCGCGCTGCGCAGGATCGGGACGGAGCACCTGCTCTCAGCGAGGCAGCTGGACGGCACGCGGCTGCGGCCGCTGCTGCGGGACGCCGTCCTCGACCTTGTCCGCCGCGTGTCGGGGATGGCGGCCGCGGGGCGGCCCGTGGAGGTCGGCCGCGCCGCGTTCGCCGCGATGATGGACCTGCAGTGGCGGGCCATGTTCTCGGCGGGCCTGGACGACGCGGCGGCGCGCACGCTGCACGACGCCGCGCGGGAGGCCGTGGCGCTGTCCCTGAAGCCCAACGTCTCGGACTTCTTCCCGGCGCTTGCCGCGGCCGACCTCCAAGGCCTGCGGCGCCGCTTCGCGAGACGGGTGGCGATGGTTTACCAGATGATCGACGAGAAGATCGAGCGGCGGATGCGGGGCCGGCGGGAAGCTGGCGGTGGCAGCTCGCCGGGCGAGAAGGACCTGTTAGACGCGATGCACGACATGTCGGAGCAAGGGAAGGACGACGGCGTGGTGAGGGTCAACATTTCTCACGGTAAGCAAAGCGCGAGAACTGCTATATTTAATATCGTGCGTACACGGTCACGAAAAAAAAAAAGCCAGTGTGCTTTTTTTAAGATTACACAGTACAACTCAGACACTCACAACGCACCAACACTCACCTTTATGAATACACGAAAGCAAACCCTACCCCTATGAGCACATTTGAATACTGAACCGGTAAATCTTTGAGATTGACGAAGTCACCACATGTGTCTTGCTGTGGATAGGAACGTCACCTACCACTGAAAGCACAACGCCGTTAATCTAAAAAATTCACATCCATAGAGAGTCGAATCTAGGAGCTGAGATGCTACTAGACTATAGACCCTTTCGTGTGGGTTTTTAACTGACATACATCAAGAATACCGAGGGAAGGTAATAAGGCTCCCACAAAAATCACACCTTTGGTCATGTGACTGAAAACCCGGATCCTTCTTCGTTCGGTTCAAATTAATGACTAGTGAGAGATTAGGATTTTGAGTTTTATTTTAAAATATAGCATAGAGATGCAAATGCTCATGTACTCATTTCTATAAATAAATATACGCAAGCCTAACCCTATTAGCAGTTTCGAGGGACTAAGCCGACATATTTTGAGATTGACGAAATGACCACGTGCGCATCGCTATCGACGGACACGTCGTCTACCAATAAAGCTGAATAAATACTTAAATAAATTCACGAAAATATGAGCACCTGTGTTGTGTTGTGTAACGGAAAATTCTTCAATGTTTCAGTTGTGTAAAATGGACTTATCTCATTTACTAACTATGTGTACCTAGCTTATTTTTTCATTATCTAAAAACTGTGTGTATCTTGCTAATGTAACCCACACTTGGAAGAACCGTACAGCAACATATACCTTATGAAGGCTTACAAAAAAAATTTATCAGTATAGCAAACCTGAACTACAATGAAGTCTGAAACACAACCATATACGTTTAACTAGACAATACATATTCAACCCTGAACCATATTTTATAGTGATTTTATATTAGGTGGTCGCGCTAATGTGGCTTAGGCTGAATTAATTAATGGATTTTTAAATTAGTTTCTTTGCGTGATGGTTAAAATTCAGATTTTAACTTTGATCATTTTTCCTTACAAAACGCGTAGGATTTTCATCAAGTTTGTTTATATAATGGTCGAAACAATCAGCAATAGGACAATTAAAATTGAGTGGAACTTGGTCAACCCTTTTAACAAAAATAAAATATAACTTATATTGCTGCCCATATGTGTACAATATTTTTATTGTTATGGTATATTTGGATTATAGAGGAGTTTCAAGGAATAGGATGGATGTCAATTGTCAACTTTTGATGAACATGGCCGCACAGAGGCAGTACCCCAGCGCAGACCGCATAGTCTGCTACTATACAGTTTTTTTTATTAATCTTCCAAATGCCTATCTATTACAGGACATGTTTCTGGCGGCGGTCGACACAATCTCGAGCACAATCGAGTGGGCAATGGCAGAGCTCCTACAGCACCCCGACAAGCAAGCTGCAGGAAGAGCTCAGGAGGGTTCTCGAGTCCCAGGCCCTCGTGGAACACCCCGACGTCGACCGTCTCCCCTACCTCCGAGCAGCCATCAGGGAGACGCTCCGGCTGCACCCGGTGGTGCCGCTGGTGCGGAACGAGGCCGAGGAGACGGTGCAGATCCAGGGCCGCGCCGTGCCCAAGGGCTGCACCGTGCTGGTGAACCTCTGGGCGGTGCACCGCGACGCCGCGGCGTGGCCGGAGCCGGACAGGTTCATGCCGGAGCGGTTCCTGCTGCTGCGGCCTGAGGAGGCCGCCTTCTTGGGGACGACGGAGTTCGAGCTCATCCCGTTCAGCGCCGGGCGGCGCTTCTGCCTCGGGTTCCCGCTCGCGACACGGATGGTCCACGCCATGCTCGGTTCGCTGCTTCACCGCTTCGAGTGGGCGCTCCCGCGGGAGGTGAAGGAGAATGGCGTGGACATGGCGGAGAGTCTGGGGTCGACGATGATTATGGCTACCCCGCTCCAAGCTATAGCGAAGAGTGTGTGATGACGCCTGGATTTAATTTGGATTATTCGAGCTGTTTGCTGCTTTGTGTGGTCTCTGTTGTTTCTTCTCTCGAAGTATAATAGCACATGTTTTGCCATTTGCCAAATACGTGCACTGCAACTTTGTTGCAGGATTTCAAATAAATACAGTATATGGTGAGTTCGTAACTTGAGAAGTTGTTTACGAAGGATCGGAAGGAATAAGTCTAGATAACCCAGGGCGGAATACTTCACCTTCTGCCCCATCAACTATCCAAAACCGGTCAAATAACCCCTCAAACGGTTTTGAACGGTGGTTTGCCACCGTAGCTGCTGATGTGGACGATGATGTGGCGATGGCCCACGTGTCAGCCACCCCTCTCTCTTCTCTCCTCTCTTCTATCCTCGGTGCCTATGCGAGGCTATCTCGTCGACGCCGCTGCTGGCGTCGTGTCTCTCCCTCGCTGCAGCCGGCGATGATGGCGAATCAGTCCCGGCGCTCCAGCACGGGGCGCGCGAGGCCGTCCTGGTCGCCGTCCTGCTCCTCGTGATCCTCGGCGCGCTCCGCGACGTGGACGCGCCGGTGCTCGGCGAGGTGCTGTTGGGGCTCTCGGAGCTGCATGCCACGCTGCAGAAGTTGCGGCTCCTGCTCCCCGACTGCGCGCGCAAGGGGGCACAGCTATGGGTGCTCATGAACGCCAAGCTCATGGCCTCCGAGCTCCGCCTAGCACTGGGCTCCGTCACCGCCACAATGGACGTGCTGGGGGGATGCCGTCGGCAGGGCGTCTGCGGACGCCCGGGAGGTCGTGCGGATGGCATCCGACCACACGTGGCGCGCCACGGTACGGCCAGACCCCGAGAACAACCGCGCCGCGTGAAGCGTGCAGTCGGTGCTCGCGTGGTTCCATGGCGGCGTCACGCCCAACGCCGAGGACGCCAAAATCGTGCTGGCCCGTGCGGGCGTCGCCACCTGGTCGGACGGAGGAGGCGGCGTTCGTGGAGGCGCAGCGCGTGAACGCCGTCCCCCTGGCGTCTCCTCTGCTTCCGGCCGATCGCGCCGCTGCCCCAAATCCACCGCCTCTGAGCTGTCCTGTTCCGATTCCTTGGTCCACCAGCACCTCTTCTGCCCCGTCGACCTCTCTGACGCCTCGTCCAGAGCCGTGGTGCGCCGGAGCGTTCTCCCACCGGCGAACCCGAGCCGCCCAATGCCGCTGCCAAGAACCCCACGATGAGCACTCCCACCTGGTCATTGCCGCCGCTATTTGAGTCCCCAAATTGGTTCGCCGTCGTCCCTTGGAGCCTTTGTGCACGCTACCGCTCCGTGTTCGCCGACGGCCTCATCGGAACGCGTGCAGCACCGCTGCCGGCACCATGGTCGTGCTCTGTAACTGCATCGCCACATCAGCAGCCACGGTGGCAAAACCAGTGTTCAAAACCGTTTGAGGGGTTATTTAACCGGTTTTGGATAGTTGACGGGGTAGAATACCCGGTTTTGTAGTTCAGATGAAGTATTCCGCCCTTGATAGTTTGGGGATTATCTAGACTTATTCCGGATCGGAATAACAACTAGAGGGAGGTGAATAGGAGCCTCAAAAATTCTCTTCGAGAATAGTGGCTTATTATATCCTAAAATCAACCTCAAAACTTCTCTCTACTAGCAAGATCAAGAACATGTAGTTATAGCACAGCTACTGGACTTAAGAATCAAGCTAGAGAGCAAACTTGAGAAGTGCGGAAGGAAGCACCAAAGGGTTCAAGAGACAGCCAACAAAAGATCAGGCAAAACCCGACTCACCTGGAGTGAAACGGCTCAGCCGAAGTGTAAACCGAGAGCACAAGTCGGCTCAGCCGGGTTGGACTGGCTCAGCCTATGTAAAAACTGAGACCTCAACTCGGCTCAGCTGGTCCTGACCGGGTCAGCAGGTGTACAGACTTGGCTTAGTCTATGTAACTCGGCTCAGCCAGTGTAAAAACCAGGGGCTCAACCCGACTCAGGCTACCGTTGGTGTTTCTTAGCATCATCACCAGGATGGTTAGTCCTTGGTAGCGACCCTAGAAACGCCGGTGGTATTCCTTGGTAGCCATTGCATTAAAGCTTGATGATGCAATTTGGATTGATTTGATCGCCGAGAGTTGAAATTTTTGAAAATGGTGACACACTGTCACACTTTTGTTGAAGGTTGACTCGGATTCGTCATGGATTCACCAGCAGATCAGAATCAATCGAACACTACCCTGTCTTCACAATAAGAGAAAACAACGAGGTTGTACTGCTGGAACAATGGCTACTAATCATAGATAAAATCCAGAATATGTGCCTTCCCCGGCAACGGCGCCAAAATGCTTGTTGGCATTTCTTAACATCATCACCAGGATGGTTAGTCCTTGGTAGCGACCCTAGAAACGCCGGTGGTATTTCTTACGTCACAGATAAATCCGCAAGCGCACGGAATACCTTTGTAGCATTTTACCCGTGAGTCATCTCGGGTGTCGTATTTATATTTCTGCAGGGAAGGCGATGGTTTAAAGAAGTATTAAGTTTAGGAGAATATCATGATTAAATATCCAAAATCTGAGTAGGGTAAATGATAATATAGTTGATAGATAGTGTGACACAAGACAAGCCAACTCAGATAGAGATAACTAGGATTAGAGAGAGAGAAAAGAGCATTCAAGGGCATATGAACATTATTCCTATCTAAGCATGCATAGCTCATACTCTTATACATATACACATACACATGCTTAGGATCGAGCTCTAGGCTCCCACGCACTATCGGAAGAACCGCACATGACTGGCAGAGGAGCCGCCAGCCAACTCGGCTACTTTATGGACCTCTTACAGCCACTACCCGAACGGGAGGGTTACGCTGGACGGATAGGGCTATCACCACCTACCGCCTACCTCATCTAACCATGGGATAGGACCTTATTCAAATGTAACCATTAACCTAGACACGATGTCTGCATTAAAGATTACAACTCCAGCTCGCGCAAGGACATCCCATCTATATCAGGAGCCTTAGTTCTAGAGCGTCCAGTTAATGGGGATGAAACTGTTGTTGTGGCCTAGATGTCTTACCACGTCTAAACATGCAAGGTACATGACCCAAGTATGAACTATAAAAGGATCACATCCTAACCATAAGCATATGAACCAAAGGCAAGCGAGGATAAGAAAATAAAATTTATTACTAAATTCAAGTCATTACATAAAAGAGAAGATACAAGACCATACTAAACTCTTCATGAAGACTGGAAGATCTTGAAGAACTACTCTTCACCTACACTCCACTAGCCTAGAGGCCCTGGAGGCATTTACAAGTGAGGAGAGGACTACATCTTGGTGTGTTCATTTAGAGGGATCTCCCCTTGTATTTATAGGCTTGGCACAACAGCTCTCAGCCGGCAAAATAGCAGAGTTCACTTGGAACCGACATTGAGGATGGTTATGGAAGCGCCACGTGGAAGGGGAAAGGCGGTGGAGCTTGGGCTGGTTCGTTTCGGCCGAACTGGCTGGCTCCCACCAACTTCATCTTCTGCTGAGTCACTGCCTGGTGGACCCTTGTGTCTCTGGTTGATGATAGTACTAAAGTGAGGTTGGTTTGCTTCAACTATGGGCCCTCCAATCCATGTGATGCTTGCGTGGCGGCGCATGATTGGTTGAGGCTTTTCTCCTTGGATCAAAGGATGTGTTTTCTCCATTTTCTGCTAAATTTCTGCATACATAGTTTTCACCAAGGACATGTGGAATGTATGGGTTTTATTAGTAGCATGTGTATAAGAAATGCAAGTTTCTCCTTAGTTGTGGTCAAGTTGACGTGTATTTTTTTTTCCGTAACGAGCATCAAAAAGATTTCCCAAGCTGCCCTTTGCTCGTCGTGAGCAATGTTGGGCTTAGGTTGTTGATGAGGAGTTGCTACAATATCTCATCTCTTCATTATACCACACTTACAACAAAATATTCTACCTTGCTTTGAATAAGTTGGCCATAATTTGCTCACCCATTTTACCTTAATCTCCATGGGGCATTCGGCTTTCGCCTTGTCTTGGGTTGTTGAGAGGTAGAACGATTCATAAAGCACCACTTACACATTCCTTGCTCAACCTTTCATCTCGAAGTTTTTCAAAAGATTATGCAAATAAAACACGGTTCTTCAAATGATACTCTCAAATTGCTAATTATGTATGATTCCTCACCAAGGTATTTTTGATGTCTCTTTTCCTCCTACTTCTACAAAGGTTTATTGGAGCTCATGGTAGGGAAAAAAGAAAAGGCATACTTGCAACAAATGTTTTGCAAAGTCAAAAACCGGACCCAAAGAGTACGCAAGTCATAAAATCTTGATCAAGATGTGCATGTGTGTGGTAAATGGATGGTACGGGGAATGGAAAATGGAAACTCCTCCTTGCATGCCCTCCCTCCTTTGTTTTATTTTGGACATGGCTATCTTTTATTTTCTTGGACCTTCATGTGCCCATATTTTTTTCAAATACTTGGACCTTCATGTGTCCATATATTTTTTTTATTGTATAGCCTATGTCTTTCTTGCAAGAACACTTGGAGAAACAAGTCAGGCATTTTGTGGAATATTTGTTTGCGGTGGAATGGAAGACATGTTTTCTAATTCGCGGTATGGAAATTTAGCATATGGAGGTAGCGTGTATGTGTTCTTGATCGTGAGAGTATGAAAAGAAACTCGCAAAGGTCGCAACAATTTGACCAAGCTCAAATGACAAAAAGTAGCATGTGTGTATGATGGTTCAAAATGGATAACATGCATATAGCCCTGGTATGAATTTTTTATCATTGAGGAACTTTTTATTTTATCATTTTGAAAGATAAAAACTCTAGACGTCAAGTTTTGCTTGGAATAAGTTTGTAGCAGCTCTAATTCATCATATCATGCCTCACAACAGCTTAGACTCACAAAATTCCAGGTTCAAGGTAAACTTTTTAAGCCAACAAACCCAAAACTTTGAGAATACAAAGCTGTAAACTAGGCATAAAGAGAAAATGAAATAGAGAAACTATTCATCATTTCAACATGGAAGAACTAAAAAATTCTTATCGCACATGGAAAGCAAAGGGAAATAAAACAAATCTTTTTGTTCTTTTTATCAAATTCAGATTTTTTTATATATGAAAGAATGCAGTAAGATACATGTTACCTTCCGGGGGCTTCTCCCCCAAGCTTACTGATCGGCATCGGGGTCATACCCCTAGGACCGGTAGAAAGCTCTCCGCTCCTCTTCTTGTCGCCTCAGCATGGCAAGGGCTTGGCAAGCTGCGCATCATGATGGTGGTGTTGACATGTCGTGTTGTCCACGTGTTGGTGGAAAGCGCCATGGAATTGCTGTTGCTGATGGCTTATGTCTCGTATTCCCTAGCTGAGCTCATGATAGACTCGAGCTGACAATGAGCGACGAGCGGCAAAGAGTGGGGGTGTGACACTCAAACTAGAACCACCTCTTCGGTTCCAGTGTGCCCTTGTGGCCAGATCCCACTCTGCACTGCTCGCGCTCTACCATGCCGAACTTCCAGCTTGCTGTTGCTGGGCGGTTTGATCCCAACGGGGGTGGTATCCGGATGTAGACCCGGATGCCTCCCAGCTGGGGCATACCCTCCAGCGTTTCCATGGTACGCATATGGTGTTGCTAGCAGCATGTCCATCGCGGCATACCGCGACATGCTCCGCGTCATCCTTCCTGACACGCTACTTCTGCGTGCGGCTTCCATTGGCTGTTTTCTGCAGGAGGTCGAGGTCGAAGATCCTCATGTGGCAGAATCATCGGTCCTTTAGCATGTCATAGCCTTGAAACTCGCGGTCACCTCGGATGTCGAGGTGGGAGTCATCATAGGTTTCTTCCTCCTCCTCGGGCTGCTGTTTTGGACTTGAGGTTCTGGCTGCTGAGACGATGTTTCTTCGGGCTCTCTCGTGGGGCTCGGCACGTAGCTGATGGAGTGGTGCGAGCTAGAGCCACCATGAGAGCGGCTCGATCTCGAGCCCGTCGCCTTCTTGAGTGTGCCCATGACCTTCTTGCCAAAACCCTTCATACCTGAAAATGGCAGCAAAGGGGCACACAAATACAATTTGAAATGGGTTACGTGAGAGTTAGCGAAAAGAGGTTAGCCGTCCGGGAGTTAGCAGTCCTTGCGGGGCTTGGTCGCCTCCACAACAAATTGTCCTTTGTGGGTGATAACACTCCACAAAATTGTTCTTGTGGACGAGACCGCACCACAAAACCGTTCTTGCGAGGTAGTGGCGCTGGGTAGTGGCACCACCACAAACACGTTCTTGCAGCGGAAACGGAAGGAAATACGAAATGCAAAGGAAGGAAGAATGTGGGTAATATTTTTTCTCTTTTCTATTGGATTAAGATAAGAACACAAGAAGAAGAACAAGAACTGAGGGAGATGAAACTCGAGTGCTAGCAGGTGCAGCTCGGTTTGGGGCAGGGGAAAGAGGTGATGTGCACCGGCTTGTATAGAGGAGCCTTCCCCTTGGTTCGGCTAAACCAAAGCGGTCGGCCGACCCCATTTTGATGCCAAAATGTCGAACCCTTTGCTGGCCACTTGAATGCCTGCTGCATGTGCTAAAGGTGATTAAATTCCTACAGGGTTAGGCCGGTGCAGGCCTAAGAGTGGCCCCAAATGCATTTGGACATGAAAATGAACCACATTCATGCATGCACTAGCTTCCAAATGCTCATGGCTGGAAATTTCTACCCAAAATGTCCTTTGTGTGTGTTGGCGCTAAAAATCGGCCAGGAATCGGCCGATGGTCTTCAGCGTCGGACACACGACCCGGGAGAATCTGCTTAGCTCCTGTTCGGGTTATTGCCCTAGTGCGGTTCGTGCGGCGTACCAGTCAATCTGACCTGTTGATTGACAAGGAAATAAACGTATTAAATTTCGGGCGTTCCGATCGGCTAAGGTTCCGATCTGTCCCGAAGAGCGTATCGGCGAATCGGCCGATTTGCTATGAAGATGACCGGCTATGGATCAGCCGATAATCACGTAATAATTGCAAAGAAAACTGCTGGAGCAACTTAAACAATTATTACAGATGCAACACTTGAAATAGATCTAATCGGCTGTATGACAATGAACGAGGGAAAGCGATGATAAAGCCGATAGTTTCAATCTCAAGCTGGATAACTGGTGATAATACTAGAACAACAGGTAAAACCTATAATTCTAGTAAATATCGATAACTAGTTAATAAATCCAAACGAAACCACGGCGATGCGCCCAAAGTTAAAGCGCAGATGTTATTCGATAAGCGGAACCTACCAATTGGCCGGAGATCGAGTCGATGCAGCCCTGCCAATCCGTACGAACTCGTGAAAGAAAAAGAAGTAATGGCGAAGTCGCCGACTTGAAAGTAAAGTGCAATGAAAAAGTAGATTGTTTTGTTGATTGATTGATTCCTATTACAAAGTCCTGACGACTCCTATTTATACCCTAGGACCAGGACTCCTGATCGATTACGATTTGTTACAAACTTGATTTAAATAGAAAACTACTATATCTATAATATTTTCATAAAGGAAACGGGCTCCCGCAGAATCTTCTGCCGCCATCAGGCCACTTTTGACCGGGATCCTCTGTTGTGATTCCAATGGTTTCATCCCCCCAAGTATGAACTATAAAAGGATCACATCCTAACCATAAGCATATGAACCAAAGGCAAGCGAGGATAAGGAAATAAACTTTATTACTAAATTCAAGTCATTACATAAAAGAGAAGATACAAGACCATACCAAACTCTTCATGAAAACTAGAAGATCTTGAAGAACTACTCTTCACCTACACTCCACTAGCCTAGAGGCCCTAGAGGCCTTTACAAGTGAGGAGAGGACTACATCTTGGTGTGTTCATTTAGAGGGATCTTCCCTTGTATTTATTGGCTTGGCACAGCACCTCTCGGCCGGCAAAATAGCAGAGTTCACTTGGAACCGACATTGAGGAAGGATATGGAAGCGCCATGTGGAAGATGAAGGCGGTGTAGCTTGGGCTGGTTCAGCCGAACTGGCCCTGGCTCCCACCGACTTCATCTTCTGCTGACTCACTTCCTGGTGGACCCTTGTGTCTCATGTTGATGATAGCACTGAAGTTTGGTCGGTTTGCTTCGATTATGGGGCCACCAATCCATGTGGTGCTTGCGTGGCGGCGCGTGATTGGTTGAGGCTTTTCTCCTTGGATCAAAGGATGTGTTTTCTCCTTCATTTTCTGCCAAATTCCTGCATACATAGTTTTCTCCAAGGACATGTGGAATGTAGGGGTTTTATTAGTAGCATGTGTATAAGAAATGCAAATTCCTCCTTATTTGTGATCAAGTTGACGTCTATTTTTGTTCTGTAACAAGCGCCAACAGCTACATGACCCGAATCAGCCAGTTTTACACTAACTCAGCCGAACTGCACAGGAAAAACAGCCCGTGAAACAAAGTCAACACCCCAAAAATGATGGATCAAACTGACTCCAAATTTCATGAAATTTTGTCCATGGCTTCACAACAACTTGGTGAGCCTTTTCCCAAAGGTCACCTAAAAAAGATCAAGACTTCACCATGGATTTCGTGGATTTCAATCAAGAACGCATGAACTCGAAGTTCGGATCAAAAGAAACTCTAGATGATGTTGCACATGTTCTAGCTTCGATTTGACCCAAGAAAAACACATTAAAACCCCACGAATCGCGAGATCCAAAATTTGAGAAGAAATAGCTCCGAAAATAGCAAAAGTACCAAATAGCTTGAGACTAGAACGAAATGAAGATGGAGCGCTGAGTTTGCAAATAAGATTCAATCAACTCACGAGGAATTCATATTTACAAGATGAGGACTAGCCTCCTCCCTTCCTCCACCCTCTACAAATGGAAATGGAAGATCAAGACATAGAAGTGCTCACACTCTGCTCTCCCTCTCCTCTCTCACTAAAGCATTTGGCTAGCCCACAAAATGAATTAAGGTTTCAAGAGGGGTAAGAGAAAACCACCTCTCCAACCAGACATCTCTCCATATATACAAGTTTATGGCAAGACGAAAATAGCCCTAATACTATAACTAGGATAACTACCCACGCAGGGGCATTTTGGTCCAACTCTTTGCAGACGCATCGAATGGACACTCCATCTTCACGACTTTGCTTCATCTCAACACAAGCTTTGCGATGCTGCCACATGCCCTCTGACGCGGCAATCCGGCGCACAGGACGCGCCTCCAGTTTTGAGACTCAAACCGGGAAACCTGCCTGCATGGTGGTTTTGAGGCTCAAACCACCCAACCCATCTCCACTTGGCCGCCATGTACTCCCCTCGATATCGACGCGTGTACGGCCTCCGCCAAGCCTTTTGATGCATCCGTCCTGCTTGACTCAACCGACACCATCTTCATCTTGTTCATGTACTCTTGCTCTTCAATGCGGCACGTGGATCGCCCATGACTCCATCCGGACATCTCGGATCCCTCAGTCCAAGCCTACTCGCGTCCATCCTTCACCGCCCTTGGTCCATCGGCCTAAACCTTTTGCTTGATCTTCATCGTACGCCGTCGGTCGTCACGTCGCATCCTGCACCTGCACATCATGAGTCAAGAGATAAATCAATCCACATAATGTTGTCAATCACTTATCATCTAAAGGTGACCACTATTGGTTCTCGGTATATGCATTTCTTAAGAACTTATGTAACATGCGGCAATCGATCAACTAGCACATAGGCTGTTTAGAAGCCTCCGGAACATAATAATCTATTTTTCCACGGAAGATTTCACTAACTAGAGTGGTGATGGATAGATGCAGAATCATCGGTACCACTAGATTCATTATACCATGAAAATGGCAAGAGCAAACAGTGAATTTTTTTCGCAAAAAGAAAAAACTGTGTGAACTGTTTTCGACACAAAGCTCCATCCCATTTCCATTGAATCAAACGGAAATTCCAGAAGTTTGACTGCCAGAAAAACAGAGAAAGGGGAGCCTAGGATACACCTACGGCTGATTCAAACTACGACACAGAGATCCAGGATTCCCAGTGTGGCAGAACCACCTGAATTAATCCGGCTCAAGTGTATTAACCATCACCATTAAGGCATTCTCGGTTAACCTTACACTTCAAACGGAGTAATCCACTGGTCTATCGGGTATAACCTCCCAATACAACCACGATAAGCGGATCGAGCGCCATACATACACATGCTCACGCGACGATGAGCCCAGAGAATACCACATTCCATCAAATATTACAACATTAACATAAGTAAATATTACAGACCAAGTTTTGAGTTTAGAATCCAAATACTTCAATGATCATACTAAGACGTTCTTCAGAGTTTAAGTTGCAGCGGAAAATAAAACAACGAAAGCTACTCGACGATAGGGAAGTCTCGATGAAGCCCGTACGAGACATCACTCGGCATTATCTCCGTTGGACGGGGGCGTATCCCATTCCACCGACCAACCAGGGGGAAGAGTGCAGGGCCAAGTCAAGCTAGCAATCATGTCTTCGAAGGTCTCACCTGAAAATGAGCCACAAGCAAGGCTGAGTATACTAATACTCAGCAAGACTTACCCGAGTAGTGGAATCTACACCACCGACTCTAGATATGCAAGGCTTTTGGCTCAGGGGTTTGTTTTGCCGAAAAGCTTCTACAAGTGGGTCCTTACTTTCAACTTTTAGCTCAAGATTCTAGTTTCGTTAACCATTCTAGATAAGCAACTATCCAAAAGCACACATGGTGAAGAATTAAATTTTCATCCAACCAGTTCATTCATCCTCATTGTTCCTCTTCTTACTCTGTGGGTAAAAATGGTTAAGCAGTCTCAATAGCCGTGAGAAACGGACGATTCGAATCGAATTTCTTAACCTTGCAAGGGAAACCTAAACACACGTCACGTGGTTACTCCCTAGAGTCACACGTGCAACCTTTCCCCTTTCTTTCCGGGTCGTGGATCGGGGCTACCCTCCGAGAGTACAAGAGCCCCACGCCACGGTTCGGCGCCGGGTCGTAACCACTCTCTGCACTCGCCATATGCACATGGGACCGAAGTTCAAAGGGTAGGATGCCGTCCCCTTGCCGGGCCAATCAGGTACTTAAGCTTACCGATTCCCATAATCTCGGCATGTGTTTAGTACGTTCAAAGACTTAACCATCACTACCACACCCTGCGGCCTTAGCATTTTTCACTAGACAGACGGGCCTCAATCGTAACCATCGTTCCATAGCCCGTCCGTGTCCTTATGATTGCAGCGTGTAGTAGACATTCAACTCCTATTTTCTCGCGAGTGACAGGACATCACTCGGCTTTTACCGGAGTCCTATTAGCACAGCATTCTATCGAACCTTACATCTAGTTTTCAAGCATGGGTTCCTAACATCATGCAACTAAGTTTTCATTCAACTCCTATAAACTTAATGCACAAGCAAAGAGTAAGGAGTTGCATAATTAGGAAAGAAATAGGTTATGCTCCGGGGCTTGCCTTCGCAGTTAGCTTGGGGCTCTTCCGAACTTGGGCTCGGGTCTTCAAGAGCTTCAGTTAGATTCACTTGAGCTTCACGCTGCTCACTCTCGGACGCGGGCACCAGCTCGTAAGTTCCGTCGGCGAGAGTCGTCGATTCTACATGAATGCACAAGTTTAAGTCGTGGTAATGGTAATCGACATGATTTAAGTGTAATTACTATAGTGGATAGTTTCTGGTCATGAAACTTTGGATTTAGGCCCATCAGGGAAATATGTGCTTACTGTAAAATTTTCAAACAATTTTATGTAGCAGATTAATTATGAAAAATATATTACATAGTTGCTGTTAGACTTTTGTTCTTTTTGTACAGGACAAATGGTGCAACAACTGAGTCTAAGATTTTTACAGAGCTTTCATTTAAGCATGCAGGAGCTACTGTAATTTTTGTAGGATTTATTATGCAGTATTCAGAGCATAGAAAATATGACATTACACACCTAGGTTATTAAAGGATTCATTTTTACAGGACACTACAGAGGGTTTTTGTCCATGCAACGTTTTACACAGCAACCTCTACCACAGTGTATCTCGTAGTAACAATTTGAGAGTTTTCCAAGCTAAGATACTATTTCCTTGATTTAATGAATGTTATTAGCACATAAATCAAATAATTAGGTTCCTGTGAGATATAAAGTCTCCCAATTTTTCTCTGACATGTAGGTACCATCACACCAGCATAGAAAAAGTTTCATTAGGTGATTCATAACCTAACAGCAGGGATAAAATATTCTACCTAATCATGGTATGAAACTAAGTTTAATAAACAGTGCAGCTAGAGATGTAATTTGGGCCTGATCTTTTTACACAGTCCTAAAATTTAAGCAACTAACTCACTGTCCAATTTTTAGGGTCAGCATTGATCTAAAACAGTGGGTACAAAATAAGTTCATTAAAGCTTCCATTTAAGGTAGAGCAAAATATGTGGAGAATCTGAGAAACTTTTTGTAACAAAAGTCGTAGAGTTTGTTCTAAGGATTCCAGAACAGTTGAGTTTGCATTTTTCTGAACTTTCTACGAATTTATACGGATTTTACAAGTTCACTGAGTTTGAATCTAGATTTGAAACTTTCTTTTACAACTAGGTCCTTGAATCTTACGCGCAGACCCTTCTAAAGATTTAAATTCTTGCAATTGGGTCCTCAGGCGGCTCGGGTACGGCGGTCGGCCGAAATTCCGGCGAGGGGCTCGCCGGCGGCGAGGGGTGAGGGTCGGGGAAGGTTCAGGGGTGCGAGGGCTACCTCGTGGGGGTGTTGTTCAGGTGGGGGACGGCCGGGAATGGCTCGCCGGCGTTGGAGCAGAGGCGGCGGCGGCGCGGCACGCGTCGACGGCGGTGCTCCGGCGGGCTTGGGGCGGTCTGGTCCGGTCAGCGAGCTTCAGTGGCGCGTGGGGAAGCTGCTTAGGGGCTTGGCTTGGACGGGGGAGGTCGGGGTCGAGCTGCCCACGGCGAGCAGGGGCGGCGGCGGCGGCGGCGGCGCGGGCAGCGGCGCTCCGGTGGTCCTGGGCAGCGTTGGGTGGGTCGGCGAGCTTCAGGGGGATGATGTAGTGGTGGCTGAAGCTTCAATTTGGGCGGTGGGCGGCGGTGGAGGGCTGTCCACGGGCGGGCGGCGCTCGGCGGCGGCAATGGCGGCGGCGAGGGCGTTCTGGGTGCGTGGCTCGCGCGGGCGGCGGGGCGCGGCTTTTATAGGGGCAGGAGGGGGTGTGGAGGGGCCTGGGCGATGCGCGGGGCGGAGGCACGGCACGGCGCGGCACTGGGCACGGCGGGCGGCAGCAGAACGCCGGCGCGGCGTGCGGCGAGCGGGCGCGGGTGACTGGCGGCCGGAGATTTGGCGTGGGCGCGAGGGGATAGCGCGGGGCGTGGATTGGAGAAGGGGCTGCTGCAGCGGCTCGGGCGGAGGACAGGCGCAGCGACGGGCGGGGCGCGGGAGCCGGGGCGGCACGGCGCGGTGCGGCGGTTGGGCGCGACGGGCGGCGAGGTGGGATGCGGCAGCGGCGTGCGCACGCGCGGGCGCGTACTGGGCCGCGCGGCGTGGGGAGGGGGCAAAGCCGGGCGTGGCGGAGTGGCGCGGCGGCCACTGGCCTGGCGCCTCGCGCCGGTCAGGCGTCACCGGCCACCTGGCGCGCGGCGGTTGGGCGGGGAGGGGAGAGAGAGGGAGCGCGAGGGGCCTGAATGCAAGAATTAAAAAAGTTTCAGGGGGCTGGGTGCAAACAGGACGTTTTCTCCTCTTTCTAATTTGAATTTCAAAAACTTTTGAACACGAAAGTTGTTCAGAATAAAAAGTTCTACAAGTTTGGTTTCAGGCAACATCTCATTTGGTTTGAAAGTTAATTTAAAAATTTCAAATGTGTCCAAAAGTGCCCAAATTAAATTTGAATTTCAACTTCTCTCGATCTAATTATTTTCACCCTTTTATTAGTTGGTTAAGCATAGGGTTAGGCTACTGACATTGATTTTAGAATGAAATTTTCCAGGGTTGTCACAGCCTTCCCTCCTTAACAAGAATCTCGCCCCGAGATTCGGTAATTCTTAGTGTGGGCGTGGGTGCACAAACCAGTGGTTGAGATTAGAAACCCAGGGAAATGTTGGTTTAGGTAGCTCTCGGTTTCCCAGGTGGCTTCTTCTTCCGTGTGGTGATTCCATTGTACTTTATACATTCTAATCACTTTCCTCCTGGTCTCTCTTTCTTTTTGATCCAAAATCTTAACTGGGGGTTCGACATACGAGAGGTCGGGTTCCAACGATATTTCTTGTTGTTCCACAATCTCGGTAGGGACTCGAATACACTTCTTGAGTTGAGATACGTGGAAGACATCATGGGTGGCCGTGAGCTGAGGGGGCAGTCGTAATTTGTAGGCTACGGGTCCGCAACTCTCAATGATTTCGTAGGGACCAACATAACGGGGAGCTAGTTTGCCTTTGATTCCAAATCTTCGCACTCCCTTGGTTGGTGAAACTCGAAGATAGACATGATCGCCAACTTCGAATTTTAGGGGCTTTCTCCTTTTGTCAGAATAGCTCTTTTGTCGGGCTTATGCGGCTTTAAGATTTGCTTGTATTACTTTTACTTTCTCCTCTGCCTCGATTACCAGGTCGGGTCCAATTATCTTACGTTCTCCGGTTTGTGACCAGCTCAAAGGAGTTCGACACCTTCGTCCGTACAGGGCCTCAAATGGTGCCATTTTCAAACTCGTTTGATAGCTGTTGTTGTACGAGAACTCTGCTAGGGGTAGGCATTTGTCCTAATTCTTGTCATAGTGAATGACGCAGGCTCTCAGCATGTCTTCAAGAATTTGGTTTACTCTTTCGGTTTGTCCGTCAGTCTGAGGATGGTATGCTGAGCTGCGAATCAGTTTAGTACCAAGAGACGTTTGTAGTTGTTCCCAAAAGCGTGCTACAAACTGGGGACCACGATCGGAAATAATTGTCTTAGGTATTCCATGTAGGCAAACAATACGATCGAGGTAAATCTCGGCATATTTCTTGGTAGAGTAAGTGGTGTGTACCGGAAGAAAATGTGCCGTCTTTGTGAGTCTATCCACGATGACGCATATGGAATCGTGTTTCTGGGAAGTGTTTGGTAGTCCAACGATGAAGTCCATACTTATGTCTTCCCATTTCCATGATGGTATAGGTAACGGTTGAAGGGTACCGGCTACCTTCAAGTGGCTAGCTTTTACTCTCTGGCACGTGTCACATTCCGAGACATACGTAGCAATTTCTCTTTTCATTCTAGTCCACCAGAAGTTTTGCCTTAGGTCTTGATACATTTTGCTACTGCCGGGGTGGATAGAGAATTTGGAAAGGTGTGCCTCATCAAGAATTTGCTTGCGGAGTTCACGATTCTTCGGAACGACTATACGACTTTCGAACCATAGAACTCCCTTATGGTCCTGGCGGAAACATTTGTACTTCTCCTCTCCTAGAGCGAGTTTTTGTTTGATGATCTTAATTCCTTCATCATGTAGTTGTGCCATGACGATTTGGTCATGAAGAGTGGGCTCAACTGAGATGTGATTTAGAGTGCCTTGGGAAACCATTTGCATGTTAAGCTTCCTCATTTCTGCACACAATGTCTCATGGTAGGACTCCGTGGATAAGCAATGGCAATGGGACTTGCGGCTTAGTGCATCCGCGACTACATTAGCCTTGCCGGGGTGATAGTGCACTTCAAGGTCATAATCCTTGATTAATTCTAGCCATCTTCGTTGTCTCATATTCAGATCGGCTTGTGTGAAGATATACTTGAGACTCTTATGATCCGTGTAGATATTGCACTGTGTACCCATGAGATAGTGCCTCCATATCTTCAGAGCGTGAATGACGGCTGCAAGCTCAAGATCATGAGTGGGATAATTCTGTTCGTGGGGCCGAAGGGCTCGTGAGGCATATGCAATCACTCGATTCTCTTGCATAAGCACACATCCTAGACCAGTACCCGATGCGTCACAATACACATCAAACGACTTGGTATTATCGGGTTGAGCTAACACAGGTGCAGTAGTCAGATACTCTCTGAGAGTGTGGAAAGCTTCTTCACATTTCTCATTCCATACAAACTTTACTTCCTTCTTTAACAGTTCAGTCATGGGCTTAGCAATTCGAGAGAAATCCGGGATGAAGCGGCGGTAGTAACCGGCTAAGCCGAGAAAACTGCGAATCTGATGAATAGAGGTATGGGGTTTCCAATCCATCACCTCTTGTACCTTGCTGGGGTCAACAGCTATGCCTTCGCTGGAGATCGTGTGACCTAAGAACTTTACAGTATCCAACCAGAATTCACACTTAGAAAACTTAGCATAGAGCTGATGGTCTCTGAGTCGCTGAAGAACAATGCGAAGGTGCTTGGCATGCTCTTCCTCATCCTTGGAATAGATAAGGATGTCGTCGATGAACACTACGACGAATTTGTCCAGTTCGGGCATGAATACCGAATTCATGAGATACATGAAGTAGGCAGGGGCATTGGTGAGTCCAAAGGACATGACCAAGAATTCATATAGTCCATATCGTGTGGAGAAGGCAGTCTTAGGAATATCGCACGGGCGAATCTTGATCTGATGATATCCCGAACGAAGATCAATCTTTGAGAAGACTCTGGCTCCAGCTAATTGATCGAAGAGCACATCGATGCGAGGAAGGGGGTATTTATTTTTAACAGTTACCGCATTGAGAGGTCGGTAGTCCACACATAATCTTAAACTGTCATCCTTCTTCTTTACGAATAGGGCTGGACATCCCCAAGGTGACGCGCTAGGGCGAATGAAACCTTTGTCCAGTAGTTCTTGGAGTTGAATTTTTAGCTCTGCCAACTCTTTAGGGGGCATCCTATATGGTCTTTTGGATATAGGTGCAGTGCCTGGTTGTAGTTCAATGATGAACTCAATGTCCCTATCCGGTGGCATTCCTGGTAAGTCATCCGGAAAGACATCGACATACTCGTTAATGACAGGAATATCTTCTAGCTTAAGTCCTTCCACCTTGTAAGCACAGGAATTCGTGCAATCTAGGAATGGTAGGTAAAGGGTAGTGGCTCCGTGACTAGGTGAATTTATCTCAACGGCTCGGGAAGAAAGGTCCAGTGTGACTCCATGCATAGTCATCCAGTTCATTCCCAAAATAATGTCCATGCCGTCAAGAGGTAAAAGGACAAGGTCTGTGTCGATGGTTTTACTACCCAATTTGACTGGTACTTGTCTGACCATTTGGTTTGAAGCAAATTTTACCACCCGGTGTTGATATCATATATGACCCTTTGGTGTGACAAACATCCAAGCCTACTTTTGCACCGAATTTTGCACTTATGAAACTATGCGATGCACCAGAATCAAATAATATAACTGCAGGCTTGTTATGGATAGAGAATGTACCCGACATCACTGGGGCTCCTTCTGGAAGCTCTGCAAGCGTGGTGAAGTTAATCCGTCCTTGCTTGACTTGCAGGGTTTGTCTCTTGCCCCTGTTCTTGGTGTTCGGGTTGGATCCCTGACCTTGGTTGGGCTGCCCAGACTGAGGGCATTCTCGTGCAAAGTGGTTAGAACTCCCGCATTTGAAGCAACGATTCGCGGGGCTGGGTCGAAGAGACTGTTGAAGAATGGGCCTCGGACCGTTCTGTGGAGGCATCGGGGGTCGTACCATGCCTGGCGGCTGTGGGGGTCTGGCAATCCATCTCCCTGGCTGAGGGGCCCTTGGTGGAGCGGTGGGCGCGGTATTTTGCACGATGCGATACCTTGGTGGTTGAGCACTTGATGGTCCAGCGGGTGCCTTTCTCTTCTTCTCTGCCCGGTGTGCCATGATACAGTCTTCCTGGGTAATGGCCATATTGACCAATTCGTTGTAGGTGTCAGCCCTGGCTAGGTTCAGACGTTCCTTAAGCTTGGTGTTCAGACCTCGGCGGAAACGATCACGCTTCTTGGCATCCGTATCAGCGTGATAGCCCGCATACTGGCATAGGTTGTTGAACGCCTGGGCGTACTGCAGTACGGTGCGGGTGCCCTGGGTGAGTGCCAGGAACTCGTTCAACTTCCTCTCCATGAGACCCTCGGGGATATGATGTGCCCGGAACGCGGTCTTGAACTCATCCCAGTCGACCACATGGTCAGCCGGGAGCATCGCAGAATAGTGGTCCCACCAAAGTCGAGCGGTACCGCGAAGCTGTTGCGCGGCAAAACGAGCTTTGTTGGCCTCTGAGCATGGGGCCACCAGTAGTGTGAACTTGGATTCGATGGTGCGAATCCATGCGTCTGCATCCAGGGGTTCCTCTGTCTTATGGAACAAGGGCGGCTAGGTCCCTAGGAAATCCGTGTATGCTGCAGCTTGGGGTTGGTGAGCATTGTGCCCACCCCTCTGCTGGTGCTGTCCTTGCACGATCTGACGCAGCAGCTCGGTTTGAGCGGCCATCACTTCCACCAAACTGGGCGGGGGTGGTGGCGATTGTTGCGATCGGCTGCCACCGGTACCAAAACCCTCGGGGTTGCCACGTGTTGATCCAACCATCTGAAACGTGAAAGGTTACCATTAGCAACGCGATCCATATTACTCCCTTGATTCATGAATGATTGGTGTAGTCATAGACTTCCGAAATCACAGCTAGAAGTATGGACGGAATCTCTGTTTGCTACGAGAAAAATCATAGCTTGCTGTGGGTCCATCCAAAACATCTCACACTTTGGCAGTAGTCAGAGAATCTAGGAATGCACCACTTTGGTATTTAACTCCGGTGCTAGAACCATAGCTAAGATGGTCGGAAGGCTCGTCCTTTGCCTTACTGTCTTAGCTGTTTTTCAGCAGAACAAGTTATAGTATCTCGCCTATAACTTAAACTAGCGAGGTCCAATGATGCTGAATTTTTGTGAGAACCACGATCACAAAATTTAGCACAAGTTTGGTATTCAACACTCAGCCAAGAAATGCAAGGAGACATGGATAAAAATTCCGACAAGTCTCAGCGATTGTGGATTTCATCGTTTACCAACTTACAACGAATCACCCAAGTTTATCGCCGTTCCTTACATGCTGAGGGTATCCACATGGTTCAGGTGTACCCATTACAAAAGAGTTACTCAACTCTTAGTTAGCCTATTACAACACTTGCCAAAAGTTAGGCTACCCTATCGAGGAGTATGTGCAAAAGTCCTCCTAGGTCGTCATCTAGAAGTCATCAAAGTCGTTGACGGACGACTCGCTGTGAGCAGGAGAGTGAGCTCCCATCTGAGGTGCCTGTGGTACCTCACCCTCGAAATCCATACCAGAGATACCATCAATCTCCTGTGGCTCCTCCTCATCTTCCTCCATGTCCTCCTCATGGGGATGGTCATTCTGATCATGGTGCCACTGAATGTGCTCATTAGCATCCTCCAACTCAAGGCTCAGATCATGGAGCTATTCCTCCAACTGTGCTATCGTGGCATCTCTCTCACCCATGAGAGTGTCCTGCTCCTGAATTTGGCCCTCAAGTTGGCCAATCTGAGCATCTCTGTCCTTAAGATCCTGACTGAGCTCCTTAATCTTCTCATCCCTGGTATCTGCCATCATGTGGTAGGCCTGAGCAAGATCAGTGAGCTGCTCAAGCGCCTGACTCTGGAGAGTCTGAAGTCGGTAGAGTGCACTCATGCACTGCACGGAGGTATGAATAGTTTCTTGGGCGTGAAAGTCTACCAAGTACTGCGCGTGCTGCACCCTATTGAGCCAAAAGGGGTCGTTGTCCTGGGCAGCAGGAAACAATCCAATGGGAGCGAGTGTGACAACCTCGGGACGCTGCGCACAAAAAGTGGTGAGCGCCCTCATGGCTGCAAGCTCCCAAGTATCGGCCAAACGGCGACCAACAGCCTCAAGCTCCAAGGCGGGCCACTCCGGGTGTAACGGGTGCGGAAAGATAGTCACGTTGACACGGCACTGGGTAACTCCATTCTCTGCAAACTCCAGTCCGGCGTAACGTGGGGGAATTAGATAGCCCGCGGTACGCAGAACACCCCACAAAATAGAGGGGAAGCCCTCCCGGTGGAGACACTGCGAGTGTACGCATCCATCCTCATCCACCATCATAGCAACAGGCTCGGCCATCTGAACAAAAGATCAAATGGAGTGAGATAGCGAAAAACTGTGAACAGCACAAGGACAGGTTCTGTATAGTGTGCAAAAATAACCATAACTTCCACAGTTCATATCCAAAAATTCTCAAATTTCACCAGATCACTCCTAAGGTATTTGTGAACAACTTTTCTAGTCAACTCCAGAGCTAGATAGGTCTCTAAGATGGTCTTTCTTTTCAGGTTTTACCTCTCTGTCTACCCAGAATTTCAAGTAAACAGTGGGCCAGTGTTTCGTGCACCAGGGAAAATCTACCCAGCCAAAATTTACCAAATTTTAACAGCAGCTACCTGGGTAAATTTGAAACAAGTTTTGTGTTGTACTCTTTTGCAGAAAACGGTAGGAAGGGGGCCTAAAAATTTAAGGGGCAGAAGTGCTTATTCGGGACAGATTTCTGACATTCCAAGGTTTCTGTTATTTCTTACTATCCATAAGCTCAGAATTTTTGATTTTTGAACAGGGGATAGAACACGAAATTTGGAACAATTCTTTCAACATGAACTTCTCCAGAAAAGGTCATTTTCTTGGGTCAATAATTCGCTCCTTTCAGTCATGGCAGATTTGGGACAGATTCTCTAGATAATCCTTATGCAAACCATGCTTAGATACGCGAGGACCTTACCACTCTCATACAACGTATTTTCACTTTCCGATATATATGGTTATAATGCATGCACGTCCTATTCGTCCTCACAAAATAAAATAACTGCCAAATACTTTTGGTCTTACGAAGATAGTCTCGGTGGCATACACAATACGGCTCTCTCTATAATAGCTAGTCGAGTCTTTCTAATCGTTCCTTAACTTATCGTAATCGCGGTTAGTGTACCTGCAGAAGATTGACAAAGCATATACATTTCATGAACCTTTCATGCCAGCACTCATGAAAGCGTCCGTATTCATTACCGTTTACTTATAGAAACGATATCTGTACAATTTCCGCGGTACAGACGACGTTAACATACGCTATCGGGATAGCGTATTCACGGGGGTACCGTCATGAGACGGGGGTATGAACAGCGATCGCCATACCCTGCGCCAAACCTTCTACTCCCAATATGTTCAACTAACAGTTGGCATATTGGCAGCACCTCAAGTAAGCCACTGCTTGAGGGCAGCGTTCGGTTCGCATCACCGACAGGAAGGCCAAGCTCTCTCAGTTGGCTGAGGATCCTTACCTTCTTACCTTAGTGATGAGTGCGTCGTTACAGAAATTAAGGTCGGTTGTGCATGAAAGTAAGTTTTGACAGAAAGTAATGTGCTGGAAGTCAGTTGATAATATATATAGAAGTTAGATAGCCACCTAGTAAACTTTCCCATAATCCCTTAGGGCTTTACGAACTAGGCACCATCCTTAACGTACCAATGTATTTCGCAACACATCCTTCTAGTCAAGTTTTAGTAAATCGAGTTTTTAAGGCTTGTCGCATTCTCTGGCGTATGTATTTTGGCTCTGGCGCCAGCTGTTGCCAGCTGTGGCACCAGCTACGGCTCTGATACCAGCTGTGGCAGAACCACCTGAATTAATCCGGCTCAAGTGTATTAACCATCACCATTAAGGCATTCTCGGTTAACCTTACACTTCAAACGGAGTAATCCACTGGTCTGTCGGGTATAACCTCCCGATACAACCACGGTAAGCGGATCGAGCGCCATACATACACATGCTCACGCGACGATGAGCCCAGAGAATACCACATTCCATCAAATATTACAACATTAACATAAGTAAATATTACAGACCAGGTTTTGAGTTTAGAATCCAAATACTTCAATGATCATACTAAGACATTCTTTAGAGTTTAAGTTGCAGTGGAAAATAAAACAACGAAAGCTACTCGACGATAGGGAAGTCTCGATGAAGCCCGTACGAGACATCACTCGGCATTATCTCCGTTGGACGGGGGCGTATCCCATTCCACCGACCAACCAGGGGGAAGAGTGCAGGGCCAAGTCAAGCTAGCAATCATATCTTCGAAGGTCTCACCTGAAAACGAGCCACAAGCAAGGCTGAGTATACTAATACTCAGCAAGACTTACCCGAGTAGTGGAATCTACTCCACCGACTCTAGATATGCAAGGCTTTTGGCTCAGGGGTTTGTTTTGCCGAAAAACTTCTACAAGTGGGTCCTTACTTTCAACTTTTAGCTCAAGATTCTAGTTTCGTTAACCATTCTAGATAAGCAACTATCCAAAAGCACACATGGTGAAGCATTAAATTTTCATCCAACCAGTTCATTCATCCTCATTGTTCCTCTTCTTACTCTGTGGGTAAAAATGGTTAAGCAGTCTCAATAGCCGTGAGAAACGGACGATTCGAATCGAATTTCTTAACCTTGCAAGGGAAACCTAAACACACGTCACGTGGTTACTCCCTAGAGTCACACGTGCAACCTTTCCCCTTTCTTTCCGGGTCGTGGATCGGGGCTACCCTCCGAGAGTACAAGAGCCCCACGCCACGGTTCGGCGCCGGGTCGTAACCACTCTCTGCACTCGCCATATGCACATGGGACCGAAGTTCAAAGGGTAGGATGTCGTCCCCTTGCCGGGCCAATCAGGTACTTAAGCTTACCGATTCCCATAATCTCGGCATGTGTTTAGTACGTTCAAAGACTTAACCATCACTACCACACCCTGCGGCCTTAGCATTTTTCACTAGACAGACGGGCCTCAATCGTAACCATCGTTCCATAGCCCGTCCGTGTCCTTATGATTGCAGCGTGTAGTAGACATTCAACTCCTATTTTCTCGCGAGTGACAGGACATCACTCGGCTTTTACCGGAGTCCTATTAGCACAGCATTCTATCGAACCTTACATCTAGTTTTCAAGCATGGGTTCCTAACATCATGCAACTAAGTTTTCGTTCAACTCCTATAAACTTAATGCACAAGCAAAGAGTAAGGAGTTGCATAATTAGGAAAGAAATAGGTTATGCTCCGGGGCTTGCCTTCGCAGTTAGCTTGGGGCTCTTCCGAACTTGGGCTCGGGTCTTCAAGAGCTTCAGTTAGATTCACTTGAGCTTCACGCTGCTCACTCTCGGACGCGGGCACCAGCTCGTAAGTTCCGTCGGCGAGAGTCGTCGATTCTACATGAATGCACAAGTTTAAGTCGTGGTAATGGTAATCGACATGATTTAAGTGTAATTACTATAGTGGATAGTTTCTGGTCATGAAACTTTGGATTTAGGCCCATCAGGGAAATATGTGCTTACTGTAAAATTTTCAAACAATTTTATGTAGCAGATTAATTATGAAAAATATATTACATAGTTGCTGTTAGACTTTTGTTCTTTTTGTACAGGACAAATGGTGCAACAACTGAGTCTAAGATTTTTACAGAGCTTTCATTTAAGCATGCAGGAGCTACTGTAATTTTTGTAGGATTTATTATGCAGTATTCAGAGCATAGAAAATATGACATTACACACCTAGGTTATTCAAGGATTCATTTTTACAGGACACTACAGAGGGTTTTTGTCCATGCAACTTTTTACACAGCAACCTCTACCACAGTGTATCTCGTAGTAACAATTTGAGAGTTTTCCAAGCTAAGATACTATTTCCTTGATTTAATGTATGTTATTAGCACATAAATCAAATAATTAGGTTCCTGTGAGATATAAAGTCTCCCAATTTTTCTCTGGCATCTAGGTACCATCACACCAGCATAGAAAAAGTTTCATTAGGTGATTCATAACCTAACAGCAGGGATAAAATATTATACCTAATCATGGTATGAAACTAAGTTTAATAAACAGTGCAGCTAGAGATGGAATTTGGGCCTGATCTTTTTACACAGTCCTAAACTTTAAGCAACTAACTCACTGTCCAATGTTTAGGGTCAGCATTGATCTACAACAGTGGGTACAAAATAAGTTCATTAAAGCTTCCATTTAAGGTAGAGCAAAATATGTGGAGAATCTGAGAAACGTTTTGTAACAAAAGTGGTAGAGTTTGTTCTAAGGATTCCAGAACAGTTGAGTTTGCATTTTTCTGAACTTTCTACGAATTTATACGGATTTTACAAGTTCACTGAGTTTGAATCTAGATTTGAAACTTTCTTTTACAACTAGGTCCTTGAATCTTACGCGCAGACCCTTCTAAAGATTTAAATTCTTGCAATTGGGTCCTCGGGCGGCTCGGGTACGGCGGCCGGCCGAAATTCCGGCGAGGGGTGAGGATCGGGGAAGGTTCAGGGGTGCGAGGGCTACCTCGTGGGGGTGTTGTTCAGGTGGGGGACGGCCGGGAATGGCTCGCCGGCGTTGGAGCAGAGGCGGCGGCGGCGCGGCACGCGTCGACGGCGGTGCTCCGGCGGGCTTGGGGCGGTCTGGTCCGGTCAGCGAGCTTCAGTGGCGCGTGGGGAAGCTGCTTAGGGGCTTGGCTTGGACGGGGGAGGTCGGGGTCGAGCTGCCCACGGCGAGCAGGGGCGGCGGCGGCGGCGGCAGCGCGGGCGGCGGCGCTCCGGTGGTCCTGGGCGGGGTTGGGTGGGTCGGCGAGCTTCAGGGGGATGATGTAGTGGTGGCTGAAGCTTCAATTTGGGCGGTGGGCGGCGGTGGAGGGCTGTCCACGGGCGGGCGGCGCTCGGCGGCGGCAATGGCGGCGGCGAGGGCGTTCTGGGTGCGTGGCTCGCGCGGGCGGCGGGGCGCGGCTTTTATAGGGGCAGGAGGGGGTGTGGAGGGGCCTGGGCGATGCGCGGGGCGGAGGCAAGGCACGGCGCGGCACTGGGCACGGCGGGCGGCAGCAGAACGCCGGCGCGGCGTGCGGCGAGCGGGCGCGGGTGACTGGCGGCTGGAGATTTGGCGTGGGCGCGAGGGGATAGCGCGGGGCGTGGATTGAAGAAGGGGCTGCTGCAGCGGCTCGGGCGGAGGACAGGCGCAGCGACGGGCGGGGCGCGGGAGCCGGGGCGGCACGGCGCGGTGCGACAGTTGGGCGCGACGGGCGGCGAGGCGGGACGCGGCAGCGGCGTGCGCACGCGCGGGCGCGTACTGGGCCGCGCGGCGTGGGGAGGGGGCAAAGCCGGGCGTGGCGGAGTGGCGCGGCGGCCACTGGCCTGGCGCCTCGCGCCGGTCAGGCGTCGCCGGACACCTGGCGCGCGGCGGTCGGGCGGGGAGGGGAGAGAGAGGGAGCGCGAGGGGCCTGAATGCAAGAATTCGAAAAGTTTCAGGGGGCTGGGTGCAAACAGGGCGTTTTCTCCTCTTTCTAATTTGAATTTCGAAAACTTTTGAACACGAAAGTTGTTCAGAATAAAAAGTTCTACAAGTTTGGTTTCAGGCAACATCTCATTTGGCTTATGGTTTGAAAGTTAATTTAAAAATTTCAAATGTGTCCAAAAGTGCCCAAATTAAATTTGAATTTCAACTTCTCTCGATCTAATTCTTTTCACCCTTTTATTAGTTGGTTAAGCATAGGGTTAGGCTACTGACATTGATTTTAGAATAAAATTTTCCAGGGTTGTCACACCCAGGAGTTTACAAGTTTTACAGACACTTGAACAAAAGTGTGAGCTAATAAAGATGACCACCAGTCCGAGACCACCATATATATCACCAGACTGCAAAAGCGCTTCGAGTTCTCCGGTTCATATCAAGCTTCGTCAGAGCTTACAGGCGTCTGCTTCAGGCTCCGATTGATGCTGTTAGTGAGCGATCGTTTGTTGCTATCCGGTGCCGATGAACGAGCGTCTAGTTGCTAGTAGCACGCGCGCATAGTCGCATACGAACGAATTAGGTGGCAGTAAACATGTTTTTAATTCCTCCCACCGCTTTAGTTACTAACCAGTTCCCTGCTCAGTGCCGTTACTAATCGATTCCCTGCTCAAGCTTTCCATTTAGTACTTACTGACCGGTGATTATCCTTCCATGTGCAATTTTTTTCTCCCTTCCTATCAATTAATTATCATTCGGTTTCGTTTTGAAAAAAATTATCATTCGGTTTCTACTCAGGAATTTTTTTTGAAACACAGTACAAATGCTCACATACACGCTTATGCTTATGCTGGCTTTCTCTTTTGGGACAGCGAGTGTGAGGGTGAGTGAATTAGCGGGATTATTATTTGACATAGATATGAATGCAGCACCAGTGGTTCATATCTTCAAAAGTAAAATAAAATATTTATTAGTTTGATTACCATTTGTGTTAAATTTACAAGAGGAAATGCCTAATGCTATAAAAAGCCGTACAACTCTTTTACGTCAAAAAATGGAATAAGATTATAAAATATAGCTATGAAAAGGAAGAAAATAAAAATGGTGTCGATCGGCTGCCATCTAAACATAAAAAGATAAGCTGCTAATCTCATTTTTCTTCATGAAACATCGGCTCAGCATGAGCATAGAGAAACGTTTCATCCCGTAACGGTAGAAATCAACGGTGATATTTTAAATAAAAGAGTAAAGTGCATGGCCGGTCCTTAAACTTATCCGACTGTGTTACTTAGATCCCTATACTCTTAAATCGGGTGTCATTTGGTCCATATACTTTCAAAATGCGGATGTGACCCACTAAACTTGACTTCGGGTGCCAATACGGGTACATGTACTCTTCAAATGCATTATCATCTCACAAATAAAGCATGATATGATAAAATATTATGCTTTCAAACCTATAATTATTTTTATTGGCTCATTTGCTAACTCGTTTTGTTACCCTTTAGTTTCTCCTAATGCTTTGTTTGGTATTTCACGGTATTCATAAGTCACTGCTACTTGGCAAGAGCAGTTAAATGTTATTTAAGTTTGAATGATCTTCAAATATAAAGGCCAACCACCATGTTTACTATCAAATTAAGATATTCATTCCAAATTAAAATATGAACCTAAATAGCACTTGAAGCCAAGTTTGGGGAGTAGAATCTGCATTTCAAAAGTACATGGACCTAAATGACACCCGAGGCTAAATTTAGGTATTCAAATCTGCAATTTGAAAGTACAGAGACCTAAGTGACATAGTTGAATAAGCTTAAGGACCGGCCATGCATTTTACTCTAAATAAAAAATGAAAGATAAAAAGCTTAACTCTTGCACAAAAGTTTAGAATACAAAAATACGAGAAACAAAAAGATATTCAAGAAAAACTTACATGAATGTGATACCCCAGGTAATTAGGGTTTTATTTAAGCCCTAATGATCATTAAGAGTAACTAAGCACAATTGGAGCAAAGAAAAGTACACGTGATATTAAGGAGTAAATTTGATCCCAACTTTGGATAAATTTTGGACAAATTGAGAATTTAAATATTTGGAAAGAGAAGTTGGATGAAATCAGTGCGTATAAATGGATAAGGTCAAAGTTGGGTCCAATAAGTGAAGCGAAGTTCAAATGCCATTCAAAAAGAGATTTGAATTCGGGCAAAATTATAAAGGATGAAATCATGAGTTAGTCATATTTGGAAGTTTCAAATTTGAAATCTGGTTAAACAGTGAACTTTTGACCAATATAAAAGTTGTAGTATGAAAGTACATACTACACCATGGAAGGATGTTTGAATGATGATTTGAATTTGATATAAATAGTCAAAGTTTGAAAAGATTACCGAAGTGCTTCAGCACCGCTGGCTGTGCACCTGGATGCACGGCAGAGCCACGTGAGCCGTGAGCGGACTAGCTATTGACGCGATTAAGTGCGCGTCAGTTCCTCGTCAAGGTAGTAGATGGCTTAGTTCCGATTAAGGTCTTGTTACGTTACACATGAATTTATTCCAAGCTGGAAATGATAGTTACAATAACAGACTCATGATAGGTACAACAAGAGATCGGAATTTATACCAGATCGAAAATTAATTATAACAAAATAGACTCATAATAGATACAACAATAGATACAACAAGAGACCGGGAATCAATCCATGAGTTGAGAAGAAGTATGGAATCAATCCCGATCTCTTGTTATACCTATTATGAGTCTATCTTGTTACAATTACTTCTTAATCCGGAATAAATCCGATCTCTTATTGTATATATCATAAGTCTCTTGTTGTATTCGTCATTCCTGATCCGGAATAAATTCATGTGTAACCGAACCAAGACCAGCGGTAGCTCGTCGTCACTCTTATCTTTTTTAAAAAAAACCGGTGAGCTGCATGTTATACGAAAAAGAAGGTAAAACCCGATGAACAAAAAAGTGATTGTACAAAGTAAGAAAAAAAACGACGAGCGCGGCACGTCGTACGACTTGTCGTCATCCTCTGCTAACTAACTTGACCGGATACTTCGCTCTGTCTATAATCTAGTTGCCTAACTTGACAAGATGTTTCGCTTTAGCTATAATCTAATTATAATCTAATTGATTAGAGCAACTCCAACAATAACCTCTAAATCAGATCCTCCAATGCTAAATGGGTGGTGTCCTTATATTTTAGGGGCATCCAAATTTACTTTAACTCCAGCAATAAATCTCAATTCTAATGTATAATAGACTGCTCTCTTTAAAAGGTAACTCCAGCAGATCCTCTAAACAGCTTTTTACCTCAAGTTTAGAGGGTTAAACAAAAAATATGCACATCCTCTACTAGACTCTCTATTTTGAGGAGGCCTTCAAATTCCCTCCTTCACCCTCAATTCCTAGAGAGGAAGCCTTCTATTATAAGTTAGAACTGAGGGCTAATGATGGAGTTGAAAGAAATTTGGAAACCTCTACAAAATAGAGGCAGCTCCATTTAGGACAGGGACTAAAAAAGGGTCACATCAAATATTTGGATGCTAATTAGCAGGATTAAATATTAACTAGCTATAAAACTAATTGCATAAATGAAGACTAATTGACGAGACGAATCTATTAAGCCTGATTAATGCATCATTAGCACATGTTTACTGCAGCACAACATTGCTAAATTATGGACTAATTAGGTTTAGTGGATTTGTCTCGCGAATTAGCCTCTATTAATGCAACTAATTTTGTAATTAACCTATATTTAATACTCCTAATTGATGTCCAAACATCCGATATAACGGGACTAAAGTTTAGTCCGGAGATCCAAACGGCCCCTTAGCATTTAGAGGGTCTAATTTAAGAACTATTGTTGAAGTTGCTCTGCTCAACCCCTTACTCACAAACTAGGGATTCAAGAGAAAAAAATTAACTCCGGCAAAACCTCAACTTAGTAAAACCCCAACTCATATCCTCAAAATAAGGAATTCCTACTTTCCTCCGAGCCCTTCTCCCACGGGTAAAATAGGGAGGTCCCTACTTACCTCCGAGCCCCTTCTCCCACGGGTACAATAGCGAGGTCCCTGTACGTAGGGAGGGCCCTACTCGGCCGTTTCTATTGTTTTCCCACCCGCGCGCTGCCGGAACTTGCCCACTGGAAGAGGAAAAGAAAGCGAGGGAGATGTGGAGAAGTGTGCGGTGATCACCTCGCAATCGAATTGAGCTCGTCCGTCATCAGATCGAGCAACGGCACCGCCGAATCAAGCTCGTCCGTCGTCGAATCGAGTACTAGCACCGCCGAATCGAGCTCGTCCGCCGTCGAATCGAGTACCAACGCCGCCGAATCGAGTGCCAACGACGCTGAATCGAGCTCCTCCACCGTCGAATCGAGTATCAGTGCCATCGAATCGAGCCCTACAGCTGTCAAAATCGAAGCGAGGAGAAGGCAAAAGGTACGTCGACCAGCTCAGAGTGAGGGGGAAGCTGCCGGGGCCGGGATCTAGCGCGCCGCCCGCCGTGATAGTTCCTTGCTGAGAACCCACCGCGGGCATCCCGCGCCGCAGCGGCCGCCTCGATGGACCCCGGCTGGGGGAGCCGGGGAGCTACCGGCGAGTGCATTTGCGGCCGCACAGGCCAACGAGCGCCACGGAAGAGAGAGTCAGAGAGATGCGAGGCAGAGAGAAGCGCGCACGGGAGAGACAAAGGCAAAGAGATGCTTCGGGAGTGTCAAGGTAAACAAATATATCGGGAATAAAAGAAAAAAATAGAAAATAAAAAATATTTGGCAGGTGGGTCCTACGTGTTAGAAAAAGTAGGGACCGAGGGGCTATCGCTGGAGTTAATGGTAGAAATCGTAGCCTAAAAAAGTAGGAGGAGCCCTAAAAAAAAGTAGGGACTCTAAATAGGAAGTATTACTGGAGTTGCTTTAAACACTCTAGAAATGGAGGGTGGAGAAGTGGATTTGGAGGTCTCCTTAAAATAGAGCCTGATAGAAGTTTTGTTGGAGTGCATTTTATTTGTTTAGCCCTCTAAACTTAAGATAGGGCTATTTAGAGGGTCTACTGGGGTTGCTCTTACTCTTATCACTCAATAACTTTTCTCGTTGGTAAACTGATAAGTTTTGCACTGCAATACTGCATGATATCTTCCTCGAGATCGAAGCCAGCTGGAGATGCACACAAATGGTAACACTTGAGTACGAATCAGTCTCCCGGCTAAACCCCCAACGAATTTCCGGGCAAGACCAAGATTAGATCATACTAATGCTTGGAGTAATTTGAGGCCGCAACCAAGCATTTAAGCTCATCTCTGCTTCAAGCTTAACTACCTGTACACAACACCCGCAGCTGCATTACCAATTTACTACTTTCAATTCACCGAGCTCGCTGTCGTTGCTTCATATCAGCCTTCAGCAGGCTATGCCTGTGCATGGCATAGCCGCCATCAAAAAAAAAAATTAGGGTCCTAGCCTTTGGAATTCTGACATGCATATTGAGGATGACCATAGCATATCTTGACTAAGCTGAAGCGACGCATAGCCATCTTCGAAAATAAATAGGTTGAATACTACAGTATATGTGGTGCCCAAATGTTCAAAATGGAACATATGTACATCGCCCGACACATGTAGCAAGCTTGGAGAAATTTGGAGTTCATTAGTGCTGGAATTTTGGGCTTGCCCTATTAGTAAATTCAGAAATTTCAAATAAATCTCAAAAGTACATGTGTGCATAAGAAAATGGAGCAAACCTTTAGTTCCATCTTACTAGCAGAAGCATGGGATGATCAATTATAAAGTTTGTATCCACTCCTTCAAATTATACGGTTGGGGGTAAGAAAAATACCACATGCGAGCACACCACACCTCGTTAGGCCATGGACTTGGGGGCGCGCATGGCACCTGCGTGAATTGTAACACCCTGTATTTAAGGGTTATAAATAAATTATATTACACACATGTTATCTTAATATAGGAGTAGCTATCAGTTCATTTGTTGGGTTACATTGTCTTTTTAGTAAAAGAAAGAAAATAGAATACATGTGGGTATGCATTTGAAGCATGCACACATACGTGAATGTGTGCACGCGTGTTGATAAAAGCTCGAAGCTGGTTTTACTTAAAATATTTGAAGAGCCCTAAGCGAAGTTAGTAAGGACGTTCCTTCTGCATACACGAGTACATGTATATATAGGCCTTTGTTAGCTTAATTACATTTTGTTAGACAAAAATAAGAAGAGCCTTTTATATAAACAATGACATGGAAGTTGTCTGCATGTTTATACCTCGTACTTAGTTTGATGCAAGCAATAGCATGGTAGGGCCCAGCCGTAACTGAGAGGCTTTATAATTATCTAATAAATACTTTGCTTCGGTTCTATCTGCTGCTTGATTAGAGCATTTGTTTATTTATGGGGCCAAACTGTGATAGCATGAAGGTTATCAATTACTAATAGTCAAAATACTCCCAAACCGAGTGCATATATTTCATTTGTATTAATAACCTGCCAGCCATATTGGAATATTTGTGGGGCTTAGCTGTCTTTTGGCAAGGCGCACAGTCAATGCTACTTTCACCTCAACAGTAGCTTAATAGATGACACCAGTGACTTGCCAGAGAATTAAGCTAATTATATATAGTAAGGACCGAAATAGAACTATATGTGGAGATGGGGCCCGTATTTTAGAGGCTAACTACCCCTAAATATATACCAATCAATCATATTCACTTAATCAATGTGGAATATGATAAAGCGTTGGTATTCTATTAAAAGGTTGTTGGGACCGCGCTGTTATAGACTTGATTATACTAGTTAATTAAATGTATGCTCTTCGGCAGGTGTTTGCGCTGTGCGCATGGGTGAATGAAAGTGTACCTGCATGGAAGGTACGTAGCTTGCTAGTATTGTAGGGCCCAGTCGTCATTGAGTGCACAGTTAAATACATTCTCATCAGCTCAACGGGAAAACTGAGCGCAGCTTTGCTCACTGCCTTGTGGGACCCATAGCAGTCTTGTTTAATTAAACAACGTAGAGGATGAGACCAGGTGCTGGTGTATTCGCGTTGCCCCTGGATGGTTCAGGATATGGCTCGACATGTCATGCATGACGTATGGGCTGCCGTGAAAATATTTTTTAGAGCTTGATGCTATCTGTTAGCTGCCCAGCGTCCGTTTCACTGACCAGTGACCAGGCTGCAACGAACCGCCTTTGTCATCTCGGCCAGCGCAGCTGCTCTTCTCCACACCAACAGAGAGCGGAAGTGAGCTCGAGAGGTAGTGCTGCCGAGTCGGCGAGAGCACGAGCATAGTAAAGCAATGAGTCGGAGTACTGCTAGTTAGGGTAGGTGTTGGCGCTAAAATTGGTCAGACAGGAATCGGCCGATGGTTTTTAGCGTCGGACACACGATTCGGGAGAATCTGCTTAGCTCCTATTCGGGTTATCGCCCTAATACGGTTCGCGCGGCATGCCAGTCAATCTGACATGTTGATTGACAAGGAAATAAAGTATTAAATTCCAGGCGCTCCGATCGGCTGGAGTTCCGATCTGTCCTGAGGAGCGCGTCGGCGGCGAATCGGCCGATTTGCTGTAGAGATGATCGGCTATGGATCAGCCGATAATCGTGTAATAATTGTAAAGAAAACTGCTGGAGCGATCCAAACAATTACTACAGAGGCAACACTTGAAATAGATCTAATCGGCTGTGAGATGATGAATCGAAGAAGAACGATGACGAAGTCGATTACTCTGATCTCAAGCTGGATAACTGGTGATAATACTAGAATAACAGGTAAAACTTGCAATTCTAGTAAATATCGATAACTGGTGAATAAATCCAAACGAAACCACAGCGATGCGCCCGTAGTTAAGGCTCGGATATTACTCGATAAGTGGAACCTACCAATTGGCCGGAGATCAAGTTGATGCAGCCCTGCCAATCCGTACGAACTCGTGAAAGAAGAAAAGTATTGGCGAAGTCGCCGACTTGAAAGTAAATTGCTGAAAAGGTAGAAGTATTGTTGTTGATTGATGTGATGTCTTTTTTTTGCAAGACCCTGATGACTCCTATTTATACCCTAAAACTAGGACTCCTGGTCGATCACGACTTGTTACAACCTTATTTAAAAAACAGGAAAACTACTATATCTATAATAACTTTTAAAGGAAACGGACTCCCGCAGAATCTTCCGCCGCCGTCCCCTAATCCAATCAGGATTCTTTTCAATTGCTCCATGACCGACTTAGCGTTGCCCTGTTGACCAACTTCTGACCAGGACCCTGCGAAATAGTCCCATCCTGTTGGCGCAAGCTGTATCACCAATCGGCCGATTTTCAACTGTTACCTCAATCGGCCGATTCCTTACTGTAGCCTTTAGATCTGCCGCATCGCCCGACCTTCTCTTCCCGACGCCGATTTAACACGTGTCAAAATCTGGCGTCAACACATGCCCCCCAGTTTCGGAGTAAAACATAACTTTTTCTTCGAAACTCTTTCTTTAACCTTTTCCTCCGAAACGGGCGCAGCAAAAACCTCCTTCCATTCCGCGGCACAATGATTGCAATTTCCTCGGACCGAGCGCGCGAAACGACTGCTCCCCTGGAATTCGTGTAGATGGCGCGGTAGGAATACCATCTTTGCCCTTGCTCTCCCGATTTTTCCTAAGTACTGGCCTTTTCCGCCTACTCTTCTCCACAAATCTATCTCTTCCAGCGAACCATTGTTCGTCTTCCTCCAAGCTCTCTTTGACCTCCAAGTGCTTCCCCCCTTCCGGCGATCTCATCCGCGACCTGCTCCAACCCTCCAATGGCGTCACCATCGGCGACCGCTCCATCCACGGAAGCTCTATCGGCAACTCCTTCAGCAGCGGCGGCCCAATCGGCGGCTTCCCTGGCGGTCCCATCGGCGACGATGATTTCCATCCCAGAGGTAAATGCTTGAAATTTTTCCCTTTTCGATTTTCTACTGCTTCAGTACTTTCCGGATCCTTTCTCAGTTTCTTCCCCTTTTCTCCTTTTTTAGGCACTTAGGCACCAAATCACCATCCCCCTCTCAGAATCCCCTGACCTCATCTGCTTGGGCTCTATGGGGAACCCCGATCCAACAGACCTGATCAGTCTAGAAACTCATAGAATCCCATTCAAGCAGTCGCCCATGGACCTAGATCAGTGGGTAGGTACCTTTAGATCCTGGCCAAATGAAACCCCCGGCTGGAGAGAATGGTACCAGAGAGTGGCCAGATCTTGGAAGATTCAGAGGGAGGAACAAAAAATCGGCCAGTGTATAGACCTATCTTTGTCTCAGATGGAAAGAAATGAACCTCTGGTCATGGCAGCTTCTTATTTCTGGTCTGATGCACTCAATGCATTCCTTTTCGGACATGGACCCATGACCCCGACTCTGGCCGATGTTCTGTTGTTGACCGGCCTCGATGTCTCCTCCGCCGATACCCCTTTTAACTATCTGTTCAAGCCATCACATCGGCTAGAGACCAAAGGAATCGGCGGGTGGAAAGGGTATATTAGCAAAAATATGAAGACCGGGACAATTTCAGAGAGGGAGCATACTGCTTTTCTGATGATGTGGCTAGAAAAGCACTTTTTCTGTGGCAGAGCAGTTGGACCCTCTTCAAACACCCAAGTTTTAGCGGAGGCTTTGTCACAAGGATCGGCCATCCCCCTTGGAAAACATCTGCTGGGATCGGCCTATTACCTGATGCACCAAATCGGCACCAAGCTGTCAAAGGGAGAGCCGATCGGGAACCCTGGCGGTCCCTGGTGGTTCATCACCCTCTGGCTCAATTTACACATGAGCAAGGTCTCTCAGCAACGGATAGAGACCAAAACTTTCCCTAACATTGAGTCAGAGGAGAATCCATCCGTCCGACGACGCTGCAGATCTTTTGGAGAAGCGGCATTGGCCTTCCCTGGCTGCCAGTTTACTGCTACCCGCACAGCTGAGTACTTCAGATGCTTTTATAATGGCCTTAGTGAAGAGATCGTCAGCTGGCATCCATATCAAGCAGTGAAGCCGATTTTTGAATTATCCATAAACTACGACTTCTCCGCCCATACTTTCGACAGGGAACTTATGGATGTCTTGATCAAGCCAGGGATTCTGCCAGCCAATTTCTTCTCAGGAAAGGACTCTCCCACTTATGAGTTCTACAATCCATCGGCTGCAGCAAGGCAACTGGGTTTTGGCCAACTGCCGATTCGGGTCTACTTCGCCGGTCAAGTGAAATTCAGGGATGGACTGACTTCAAGTCTTGATTACAGTCGGCTGCGCGACCTAGTACCCGATTCCAGTACTATTGATCTGAATAATTGGTCAGTTGCCCCCTTTGCCACCCAGCAATTTAAATTATGGTGGGCAGAATGGAAGCAATACCTTTTCTGCAAATCTCCATCGATTTATTGCAACATTCTGGATCCAGAAAATATTGACCCAAATGCAGCGGTATGCCCTCTTTCCCAGCCGATTCCTCTTTCCATATTGTCATCTTGTTATTAACTCACGTTCATCTTCTCAGTCTGAAAGCCAGGTCCCTCCGATGCGGAGCCGAAGCGGCAGGCCGATAGATAGTCACCATCAATACACGCCGTATCCACTTATCGGCTTCCATGCTCCAACTATCAAGGATATCTCTACTGTCCGATCGAAACGAGCACCGAAAAGGCCAACCTCGAAGATAACCAGCCGTCGGGTGCGAGCTCGCATCGGATCGGCCGATCAGACGGCAATAGCATCGGCTGAGACTCCCCATATCGGATCGGCCGACCAGATGGCAGTGGCATCGGCCAAGACTCCCCGTATCGGATCGGCTGACCACATGGTAGTGGCATCGGCCGAGACTCCAATCCCTTCACCTTTGCCGGTTGTCGAGATAGTCGATCCTCAAGTCACCACCGAAGTCGGGGCAGCTGCAGCATCACTATTAGTAGAAGCTGTTCAGGTAATCTTACTTATCTCATATATTCTTCAAATCTTCCACTGACATTAACCCTCTTCCTCTGCCAGGTTGCCCAAGCTATTCCACCGTAGTCTCCGCAGCAATCGGCTACGTCTCAAGTGGAAGCTGAAACTCCAACAGCTCCTCTCGTCGAGGTAAATGACCTCTTACCTTGATCTCTTAATTTTCAGAGAACTTAACCGATCCTGATGCAGGCCGATTTGGGTACGCTGACTATAACCCCACAACAAACATCGGCCGGAAGATCAACAGAGGCATGACAGATTTCTCACACCATCTTATTTCAATTTCCCACAGCATACTCACAGGATCTTCTTTTATGTCCTTTTCAGGAAGCTGGTCCAAGTGGAGCACCGATAATCGTTGAATCCTCTTCTTCCGACGAGCCAACTGCACCAGCCCCTGAGACAAGGGAGACGCTTCCACCGGCGCAGGCAAGAGAAATTCGTTTTAAGAAGGTAACGAACTTACCATTAGAACCGGCCGATTCCCTTTTACTGCTTGCCTACCCTTTTCTTTATTTCTTCAGGAGCAAGACACCCCTAACAACAGCATCTTCTCCTTTGCCGTCTCCTTGCCTAATGACGGGGAAATTGCTTCACACCCAATTTCGTCGAGCTCTACCTCCGATGATGTCCTTGCCAAGCTCGAAAGCATGCGCACTCTCCTTCAAGACGACATCGGCCGATTAGTTGAAGATGCTTCGCCGATTCGACGACTTTTCAACGAGATCAAGGGTCGAATCCTGGAAGAAGTGTCAGAAAACTTGGCTCATGCTGCCTATATAGAGCATATGCATATTCCGGTTTCCAGGGCGCTGCGCCACATGGCCGATCGTGCCCAGATGGCAAAAACTCGGGAAGAGGTCGATTCATACAAGCACTGGACTCAGGAGGTACACCACAAGATCAACTTCCTCGAAAGCTGTCGTCCGGACATCATCGGCGCGATAGATCGGCTGAAACGGAGAAGAGCAGAGCTGACCAAGGAGATGGAGCAGATAACCAAAGAGATAGCCGCTGAAGAAAAGAAACTCCAAGAACTCCCATCCATCATCAGTGAGTTGAAGCAAGAAAGACAGCATTTGGCCCATGAAACGATAAGGCTTCGTCGCCGTGTGTCAGAAGTTCCAGGATCGGCCGATGATGATCAGAGAGTACTAGATTCGGCCGATCAAATGAGACGACAAGCTATTGTAGCCATAGATGCTTTCCTTGGGTTGTAAAGAACATTGTAAACATTTATTGCTCCTTCAATGTTACTGCGCCGATTTGGTCTTGAACTGTTTCTTTAGTCAGCTTTGCATTTATGTATGTGTTTACTCCGATAGGACGTGTCTCACCATCCATCTACCTCTCTCTCCTTTATAAGTAGACCCTTTACCATCTCCAGAGGCATACGCATTACTTATCTTCTCTCTTCCTCTTTACTGTCCCAAACTGAACGGCAAGATGTCTTCTTCGTCCTCTTCATCTTCTTCCTCTGTCAACCAGGTATGAACTCTTCTCTGCCTTTCCCCTGAGCATCTCAATCGCTCTGATGTTGGGTAACCCCTTTTATTTCTGTTTAGCCAAAACATCTCAGCCCTGGTCTAGAACGAGCGATTGAAATCATGCATTCGGAAGAACCACTATCACAGGCAGACACAGATCTGATAAGAGCTCATGCTGAGGAACTCAGAGATCATGTCCCCGCTGTTGTCCAAGAATACTGGGACCTTATAGATGCTCACTTTTTGGTCCGTAAGCGACCATCTTCTAAAAAAAATCCTCCACTTCCTTGTAAAGCTAAGACCGAAGTTGCCATGGAGGACCTGGAGGAGAAGAAGACCCGCCTCCTGATAGAACTTTGCAACCAAGATGAAATTGGAGCCACTGCAGAGAACCCGAAGGAGAAAAGGCTCAGCCTTATGATAGAACTGGGTCGCATCGAGAGAGAAATCCAGTGTAGGCGTAATCAGTAGACATATCGGTATTTTTATTCTAAGGGCGACTTGTACCATGTCGGCCATGTACTCTGTCATTTTCATCCAATAATGAATCCCAATGTTTTTCTTCATCAGGTGTGTAGACGAAAGCCGATGAAAAATAGGCCATATTATCTTGATATATTTTACTGCAAGTCATGCATCTACCCAAATGCTTGGATAGTATCTCTTCAGATATCGTCCGTTTAAAGCCCTTGGGAATTCCTCCCCTTCGACTGTCTCCAGAATATATGCATTCCCAGGGGCACATCAGCCGATTCTGTACGGCCCTTCCCAAGTGGGTGACCATTTACCGAATTTGGGATCTTTGGATCCTATCGGCAGCACCAACTTCCACACCAAATCTCCCTGAGAGAATTGTTTAACTTTGACCTTTTTGTCATACCATCTGGCCACCCTTTTCTTGTTCTCTTCTATACTAATCAAGGCTCTCAACCGTAATCCTGCTGAATCATCAAATTCGTCCTTCATGAGGAAGGAATAGTCATCGGCCGTTAACTGATCTTGAAACGATATACGTCTTGACCCCGTCCTTACTCCCAAGGCAAGACTGCCTCATGACCATAAACCAACTGATAAGGGGATATCTTAGTGGTTCCATGACAAGCCATCCTATAGGCCCATAAAGATTCAGCCAAAGACATATGCCACTTTTTCGGTTGTTCTTCTATCTTCCTCTTGATTAGCTTGATTATCCCTTTATTGGACGATTCTGCTTGGCCATTGGCTTGAGCATAATATGGAGAAGAATTTAATAATTTAATCCCCATATCGGCGGCAAACTCTCCGAATTCTCCGGAAGTAAACATTGTTCTGTTGACGCCAGATTTTGACACGTATTGAATCGGCGTCAGGAGAAGAAGGTTGGCCGATGTAGAAGATCTGAGAGTTACAGTAAGGAATCGGCCGATCGGGGTAACAGTTGAAAATCGGCCGATTGGCGGCGCCGCCTATGAAAATAGGATAGGATTATTCCAGAAGATCCTAGTCAAAAACTGGTCAACGCGGCATGCTAAGTCGGCCGGAAAGCAATTGAAGAGGTCCTGATTGGATTAGGAAGCGGCGGCGGAAGATTCTGCGGGAGTCCGTTCCCTTTTTAAAGTTATTATGGATATAGTAGTTTTCCTGTTTTAAATAAGGTTGTAACAAGTCGTAATCGACCAGGAGTCCTAGTTTCAGGGTATAAATAGGACTCGCTAGGGTTTTGCAAAAAAAAACCAACATCAATCAACAAAATACTTCTACTTTTTACCAGTACTTTACCTTTCAAGTCGGCGACTTCGCCAATATTTTCTTCTTTTACGAGTTCGTACGGATTGGCAGGGCTGCATCAACCTGATCTCCGGCCAATTGGTAGGTTCCGATTATCGAGTAATATCCGAGCTTTAACTACGGGCGCATCGCTGTGGTTTCGTTTGGATTTATTCCCAAGTTATCGATATTTACTAGAATTGCAAGTTCTACCTGTTATTCTAGTATTATCACCAGTTATCCAGCTTGAGATCAGGGTAATCGGCTTCGTCATCGTTCTCCTTCGATTCATCGCCATATAGCCGATTAGATCTGTTTCAAGTGTTGCCTCTATAGTAATTGTTTAGATTGCTCCAGCAGTTTTTACAATTACCATACGATCATCGGCTGACTCATAGCCGATCATCTCTACAGCAAATCGGCCGATTTACCGCCGACGCGCTCCTCAGGACAGATCAGAAATCCAGCCGATCGACGCGCCTGGAATTTAATACTCTATTTCCTTGTCAATCAACAGGTCAGATTGACTGGCACGCCGCGCGAACCGCACCAGGGCGATAACCCGAACAGGAGCTAAGCAGATTCTCCCGGGTCGTGTGTCCGACGCTGAAGACCCATCGGCCGATTCCTATCCGGCCGATTTTAGCGCCAACATGTTCCTTGGTCGGTTGTGATGGTTTGAGGAATACCAAATCGATAGATAATATGGCTTTTAACAAATTCAATCATATCGGCCGATGTCACGTTCCTTAAAGGAACTGCCTCCACCCACTTAGTAAAATAATCTATAGCTACCAATATGAACTTATGCCCTTTGCTCGATGGAGGATGAATCTGTCCAATGAGATCTATTCCCCAACCTCTGAACGGCCACGGCTTAATTATTGGATTCATAGCCGATGTTGGTGCACGCTGTACGTTGCCAAACCTCTGACAGTCTTGGCATCCTTTGTAATATTTGAAACAATCCTCAAGAATAGTTGGCCAATAATACCCATTGTTCCGGATCATCCATTTCATTTTGTGAGCCGATTGATGGGCTCCACACACGCCTTCATGGATTTCTCCCATCATAACCTTCACCTCTTCTGTTCCCAAGCACTTGAGAAGAACTCCATCAATCGTCCGGTAAAATAAATCATCCTCAAGCAACACATATTTTGTAGCTTGAAAACGTATTCGCTGATCCACTTTTCGGGATGGATCTTTCAAGTAATCGGCAATTTCCTTTCGCCAGTCATCGGCCGCGCGCTCTAACATCATTGCTCCCTGAATCGGCCCATACCCGGAGGCATGTTGGGCCAGCCTGTTGGCCTCTTCATTATAATTTCTAGGGATATGCTCAATTATTGCAGACTTGAATTCTTTTAAAAGCTGAAGGCAATCTTCATAATAAATCCTCAAGATATAGTCTTTGCACTCAGATCGCCCCGTTAATTGATCCACAATGAGCATGGAATCTCCAAAAATTTCGACTGCATCGGCTTTGACTTCCTTTAATAATTGTATGCCTTTCAGAACGGCTCGATATTCTGCCTGATTATTAGTTGCGGAAGCTTCTATCGGCAGAGAGAAATTATAACTTGCCCCCCGAGGCGACACAAGAACAATGCCGATTCCTGATCCGACCCCACACGAAGAACCATCAAAATATAGAGTCCATGGAACTGGTTCAACGGCTGCAATTTCTGGTCCACAATGCTGAGCTACGAAATCGGCCATTACTTGTCCTTTGACAGCTTTGGCCGATTCGTACCTTAAGTCGAATTCTAACAGAGCCAGGATCCATTTTCCAATCCGTCCTTTCAAAATCGGCAATGATAGCATATACTTCACCACATCATCCTTGCATACGACTATGCATTCTGCCGATAACAAATAGTGCCTGAGCTTGGTACACGAGAAGTATAAACACAAGCATAGCCGCTCCACCGGGGAATATCTTGTTTCGGCGTCTAGGAGTCTTCTGCTGACGTAATATACCACTCGTTCTTTCCCCTCAAACTCCTGTATCAACGCCGATCCAATAGCCTGTTCATCAGCCGATAAATATAATTTGAACGGCTTACCAGGCTGTGGTGGGACCAACACTGGAGGTGAAACTAGATATTGCTTGATATTTTCCAATGCTTTGCGTTGTTCTTCTCCCCATATGAATTCCTGGTCGGGCTTTAATTTCAACAGAGGAGTAAAAGCCTGAATACGTCCTGACAGGTTGGATATGAATCTTCTGATAAAATTGACCTTGCCGATGAGGGACTGTACCTCAGTTTTATTTTGTGGGGCCACAACTCTGTTGATGGCGTCTATAGTCTTGCGGTTGACTTCTATCCCGCGCTCATGAACCATGAATCCTAAGAATTGCCCAGCCGATACACCAAATGCACACTTGTTTGGGTTCATCTTCAACCCATGCTTCCTTGTGCACTCCAGTACAAAAGTCATAACAACCCATTCGAATAAACCAAGATGACCTGAACACCTGAAAGCCGTTTTCGAGATATCTTCTTCGGCCATTAATATCTGATTGTACCCTGCATTCCCATCCATGAAACTTATGACTTTGTGTCCTGCGGCAGCATCTATCAAGATATCGGCCGTTGGCATCGGATATCCATCCGTTGGCGTAGCCTGATTTAAGTTCCTGAAATCGATGCACACGCGTAACTTTCCATTCTTCTTGTATACGGGCACAATATTAGAAATCCATTCGGCGTAGCGGCACTGCCGAATAAATCCTGCTTCAATTAACTTTGCAATTTCGGCCTTTATATCAGGTAGAATCTTGGGGTTACACCGTCGTGCAGGTTGCTAATATGGCCGATATCCTGATTTTATAGGTAACCGGTGTTCAACAATGGACCGGTCTAGACCTGGCATCTCATGATATTCCCAAGCAAAGCAATCCTTGAACTCTTTTAATAAATTTATCAGTTTACACTTACACTCAGGATCCAAATTAGCACTAATATACGTCGGCCTTGATTTGCTGCTATCTCCCAAATCTACCATCTCCAATAAATCGGCCGACGTAAATCCATGCCCAAGCTTCCCGTCTTCTCGGACGAGCTATCCATCTATTCTGAATCTTCAGAGCCGACTGCTTGGATCGGCTGTAGACCGAAATCGGACACTTTCAGGAAGTCAGTGTCCCAAGTCCTGCCAGATATACATTTGACGTGCTCGCAGCTCCACTGTTGCGTGTCGGCCGCTGCAACGCTGTAGGCGGAATCGGCAGTGAATATCTCTGTGTTATCGCCGACCCATTGCACGAGGCATTGATGCATTGTAGATGGGACACAGCAGTTTGCATGTATCAAGTCGCGACCAAGCAGCATGTTGTAGGATCCCTTGCCATTAATAACGAAAAAAGTGGTAGGAAGGGTCTTACTGCCGATGGTGAGGTCGACGCAGAGCGCTCCACGAGCGGGAGACACGTTGCCTTCGAAATCCTTCAGCATCATGTCCATCTTGGTGAGGTCTTCATCGCCCTTGCCTAGCTTGCGGAACATGGCATACGGCATGATGTTAACTGCGGCACCTCCATCTACTAGTAATCTGGTGACGGGTCGTCCATCAACATAGCCTTTGAGAAACAGCGCTTTAATATGTTGCCGTTTTTCTTCTTTTGGTTTCTCAAAAGTAGCCGTCATCGGCTCTAACACCAGTTGTGCCATTTGTTCTTCCGTTCTTGTTGCTTTGTCTCGATCGTCAGGCGCCATGAATTCCATCGGCAATATGAACACCATGTTGATTTCGGCTGCCGATTCTTGATTGTTTGCTTCCTGATCGTTTTTCTTTGGGCGCCACACCCGAGACTTAACATTCCTTTTCTCTGGCACCTGCTTCTGTTCTTCCTCTTGATGCTCCCACTGGCGTAGGCGTTGGATCCTCCGTTTCTGGGATCTGGATAGGCCATCGGGACACCACCTGGGATTTGCTGGTTTGGCCGATGATCTGGCGTATTCCCTATCTCGTTCCCTTCCTAGGGGGTCCTCGTCCGACGCCCTGTCATCAGCCATCTCTTCCAGCCGATCGTGCACGCTGATCCTGCCCCCCAGTCCATCCTGTTGGTTGGTCCTGCCTTTTGACCGGTGGTACTGGTCAACTCTGCTCCCCAGTCGATCATGCACCGAAACGCGCTGTTCCTCTCGTCCGTGCCGATTTCTGCTGATCGGCTCTGATCCTCTGTCCCTAGTGTGGGGCTTCGGGCGATCGTTGCAACTCAATCCATTACACTCCGGACAGTTATCGGCAGATGGCAATCTGATGTCGTTCTCCCAGCAATGGATGAAGAACGAACATTGCCAGTGATCTTCATGCCGGCGTATCATCTCATCGTGGTATCTTGATTGTTCTTGCTGCTGCCGATATTTGCTGAGCAAGAACTGGGAGGTGACGGGTTTGCGTGGTCATTCTGGCCCCCGCCTGTTCCTTTTGATTTCTTCCATCGTGATCTGCCTCCTGGGATCGACGGCGCCGCCCCTTCTTGCCGATTCTGACGTCAGCACCTTGGTTTGGCGTGAATTTCCTCCAATGTCAACCATGTTGGCCGGGAAGGGATGCAGATCTATCTTCATCGGCTTTGCCGATTTAGCTGGGGTTTCAAATTTAAGCCTCCCCTGTTCGATGGCCGATTGTATCTGCTGACGGAAGACTTTGCATTCATTCGTATCATGAGAAGTGGCGTTGTGCCACTTGCAGTATTTCACCTTTTTGAGTTGATCGGCTGAAGGGATGGTGTGATGCTGAGATAGCTTAATCTGTCCTTCCTGGAGCAATAAATCGAAAATTTTATCGGCCTTTGATGTGTCAAAGCCGAATGTCTCTGGCTCTTTCTTTCCGAAAGGGCATGACATCGATTTTTTGCCTTTCACCCATTCTGCCAGGCCGATTTCCTCCTCCGCATCAGATTCAGACCCTTCTAGGTATGCCACCTTCTTTTGGAAATTCCTCCGCTGTTCAAATGGACGGACTTCCTGTCCTGCCAATCGGTGAACGATCTGACTTAGGCTTTCGAACTCTTGCAAAGCATACCTTTCCTTGATTTGTGGCAGGAGGCCTTGGAAAGCGATATCGGCCAGTTGTGCATCGGTCAAAGCCAGACTGTAGCATTTGTTCCTGACTTCTCTGAACCTCTGTATATATCCAGTTACTGGTTCATCGCTCCTTTGCCTGAGGCTGGTCAGATCTGAGAGCTTCATCTCATGTACTCCTGCGTAGAAGTATTTGTGGAACTGTTTCTCCAGATCGGCCCAAGTAACAATAGAATTTGGTGGCAAAGTGGTAAACCACTGGAAGGCCGATCCGGAGAGAGACGATGAAAATAGCCGCACCCTCAAAGCATCTTGAGTGGCGGCTTCTCCGCACTGGATGATGAATCTGTTGACGTGCTCAACGGTGGATGTGTCGTCCAGCCCCGAAAACTTGGTGAAATCGGGTACCTTGTAGCGGTGTGGGAACGGCAGCAAGTCATAGGCCGATGGGTATGGCGTCTTGTATGTGTAGGTCTGCGCTTTCGGCTTCAACCCAAACTGGTCCTGAATCACTTCTACTATTCTTGCCGTCCAGTCCACCTGCTGCTGATGAACGACCGTTCGCGGTGCCGGCACATGTTGAAGGGCTGATGGTGGTACAGCTGGGTGATGAATCGAAGCGTGCGGCAAATTTTGCTGATCAGCTGACAATTGATGGCGAAGTGAATCTGCCGCCCCGTTGTACGTCATCATCGACGCCGTGCTTCTGAGTGATTCTTCAGCGCCTGCCCCCCTGCCGATTTCTGATAAGGCTGGCTGATACTGAGGAACCGTCGGCCGGACGGCCGATTGGTGCGGCGCCTGGATCGGATAGCTCCTATATCCGATTGTTGGCTCAGGAAAAACCGTTGTCGCCGACGTCCCCCAGGGTACTGAGCTTGTGGGCAGCGATTGCACAGAAGCAATCTGGACAGGTTGAAGCGGTGTGTGTGATGGGAAACATGGTGCACCGCTGTATCTTGGAGACGCTGGAGGCAACAGAGTGTTGTACCCCTCGCGTTGCGTTAATATCGGCTGAGAAGCCGATTGGGACGCGCCTGGTAAGCTCCTAGCTGGCAGCGTAATTGGTGGGGTATACGCTGTCCCCTGATAGCCTTGAACCGCTCCGCTGGCCAGAGAGCTGATGACTGCGTTGTACACCGTGTTGGTCATCACAGAGGACTGATCGATGAACGCCTGGTAGACGGACTGTTGAATCATATCGGACATCTTGCCCGAGTCCTCAGCAATGGTGATGTGGCGAGGAACTGGGATAGGAGCTTTCTTGACAGCTTCGCCGCTTCTGGTACGACCGAATGACTGCAGATACATCTTCTTGTATTCTTCCAGATGTTTGGCTAATTCTTCCCTCTGGTCGTCCTTGAGATCCGCTTCTGTGACCTCAATGATATTGCTATCGGAGATTTCTGCGTTCTTCAACATGTCAGATCTTGAGTTTGTCCCACCGGGCGTGCCAAAAGTGTGTTGGCGCTAAAATCGGCCAGACAGGAATCGGCCGATGGTTTTCAGCGTCGGACACACAACCCGGGAGAATCTGCTTAGCTCCTGTTCGGGTTATCGCCCTGGTACGGTTCGCGCGGCGTGCTAGTCAATCTGACCTGTTGATTGACAAGGAAATAAAGTATTAAATTCCAGGCGCTCCGATCGGCTGGAGTTCCGATCTGTCCTGAGGAGCGCGTCGGCGGCGAATCGGCCGATTTGCTGTAGAGATGATCAGCTATGGATCAGCCGATAATCATGTAATAACTGTAAAGAAAACTGCTGGAGCGATCCAAACAATTACTACAGAGGCAACACTTGAAATAGATCTAATCGGCTGTGAGATGATGAATCGAAGAAGAACGATGACGAAGCCGATTACTCTGATCTCAAGCTGGATAACTGGTGATAATACTAGAATAACAGATAAAACTTGCAATTCTAGTAAATATCGATAACTGGTGAATAAATCCAAACGAAACCACAGTGATGCGCCCGTAGTTAAGGCTTGGATATTACTCGATAAGCGGAACCTACCAATTGGCCGGAGATCAAGTTGATGCAGCCCTGCCAATCCGTACGAACTCGTGAAAGAAGAAAAGTATTGGCGAAGTCACCGACTTGAAAGTAAATTGCTGAAAAAGTAGAAGTATTGTTGTTGATTGATGTGATGTCTTTTTTTTGCAAGACCCTGACGACTCCTATTTATACCCTAAAACTAGGACTCCTAGTCGATCACGACTTGTTACAACCTTATTTAAAAAACAGGAAAACTACTATATCTATAATAACTTTTAAAGGAAACGGACTCCCGCAGAATCTTCCGCCGCCGTCCCCTAATCCAATCATGATTCTTTTCAATTGCTCCTTGACCGACTTAGCGTTGCCCTGTTGACCAACTTCTGACCAGGACCCTCCGAAATAGTCCCATCCTGTTGGCGCAAGCTGTATCACCAATCGGCCGATTTTCAACTGTTATCTCAATCGGCCGATTCCTTACTGTAGCCTTTAGATCTGCCGCATCGGCCGACCTTCTCTTCCCGACGCCGATTTAACACGTGTCAAAATCTGGCGTCAACAGTAGGCAACGGTAGTTAGTGGTAGCAAGTAGCAGGGATCAATGCTGGTGTGCAAGTGGCTCGTACTTCTATAGAGCTAGGATACTCTTAATTGGAAGAGAAAGGATAGCTAAAGTGCCGCTAAAATACTGCTAGAGAACAATAAATATATTTGATTATACTGATAAGGTAAGTAGCTTATATGATTATTAGTAATACTTACTTTCCATCTATATTCTATTTTCTATATAAGCAATATATGTTAGTAACATATTGATGTTTCTATACTCGAATATCTATATTTCCAAGAATTCTCTACTAACCTACTAGTAACTTTACGCTAACATTTATATTTCGCAAGGCTGCTAACTACTGATATTGACATTTGTGCTAACCTTTATGTTCAAGTATTTACATTCCGAGTTCACTTTATATTTTCACGTGTGTTTTACCTTTGCAGTTGTGGTTTTTACCTTTTCTGGGTTATTTAAATACCACAATTTATATTCCCAGTACTGCGATTTTGAGTTGTTATGATGCCTATTATTTGAGTGTATCTTTATGTTGTTATGCTGCCCGTGTGATGATTTATAAAAGCTGATGTTGCGACGACAATTATATTGTACAGATCACGGTTCATGAATGGGACTGTGAGTTCTCCAATGGGGATGGCTCTTGTTCCGAACACGGTGCTTGGTGATGGATCTGTAGGAGCGACCATGCACTATTAAGTCAAGAGATACGATCTCCGGAGGGTCAAAGGGCTCTGCTCTTCTAGAACATTCATGGACGCATGGTGTTCTAATAGAGACTGTTGATGACGGAGTACCCCTCTATAGAGTGTTAAAGTGTCAAATTTCACATCTATGACTTCCGGGTTGGGAAGCTTGCGGTCATATGTGACATCCGCTCAACGATTATTCTATTTTTAAAAATTTTTTGAGTGGCATCTATTGAATATTTCAACTTCCCCTCATTATGTTGGTTTTGTTAATATATTTCAGCATTTATATTTCGCAAGAATTCTATATGCTACTAACCTACTAATAACTTTACGCTAACATTTATATTCCAGCATTTATATTTCGCAAAGCTGCTAACTACTAACATTGACATTTGTGCTAACTGTTATATTCAAGCATTTACATTCCGAGTTCACTTTATATTTCCACGTGTGTTTTACCTTTCCGGTTGTAGTTTTTACCTTTTCTGGGTTATTTAAATACCATGATTTATATTCCCAGTACTGCGATTTTGAGTTGTTTTGATGCCTATTATTTGAGTGTATCTTTATGTTGTTATGCTGCCGTGTGATGATTTATAAAAGCTGATGTTGCGACGGCAATTATATTGTACCGGTCACGGTTCAGGAATGGGATTGTCTGAGTTCTCCAATGGAGACGACTCTTGTTCCGAACAGGGTGCTTAGTGATGGATCTGTAGGAGCGACCATGCACTAGTAAGTCAAGAGATACGATCTCCGGAGGGTCAAAGGGCTCTGCTCTTCTAGAACATTCATGGACGCATGGTGTTCTAGTAGGGACTGTTGATGTTGGAGTACCCCTCTATAGATTATGTGTTAAATTTCACCCCTATGACTCTCGGGTTGGGAAGCTTGCGGTCATGTGTGACATCAGCTCAACGATTGTTCTATTTTTAAATACTGTTTGAGTGGCATCTATGAATATTTCAACTTCCGCTCATTATGTTGGTTTTGTTAATATCATATACATGTTTGCTGAGTATGATCTATCGTACTCACACTTGCTTTAATTGCCTTCTTGCAGCCTATGAACATTGATTGATCTAGAAGGGAAGGGAAGCGACTAGACGTAGCTATAGCTGTAGTCTTGAATCTTTATTTCACACTATGTAAAATATCTCTTGGATATTATAAGATGTACTCCAAACATGAATTAATAAAGAAGAATGGTTTTTATCCACTCTTTGTCTATGTTTAAAACTTGCCTTGCACGATTATAAGTTAACTCTTTTATAATCAATCGTGTGGCGGTTGTCCCACATCTAGACCTTAGGCTACATGTCCGCGAGATATGAAAACCTAATCGGATAAGATTTTTACAAAGCGCTCTGCGTGACTACCGTAGCAAGTGGGACATAGTTCCCGTGCTGTTACTTAACATGCAGTTGTGCCACTGACATGCGGGCCCCACGGCACATGGGCCCACGTGTCAGCGGCACAACTGCACATTAAGTAACTGCACCGGATCTGTGTGCGCGGCGAGTGGTCATCAACAACCTATCTGCTCCGGTCATAGGTCCTCATCTGCAAATGCTCAGTATATATAATGTGACCCGATCTGTTCTTTATACATGTATCCTGAGATTCTGGTTAAGCTATTGATACTTTTTAGTATGTTAGATCTATGGATGCTAGTTCTTGTGCTTGTATAGTTTATTTCTTTCAGAATTTAATACTATGATTATCTAATTATCAATAATTAGATAATTAAAACAAGAGGTAAGAAGGAATTAAGTGGTATGCATTTTTTGATCACTTTAGCTAGCTAGCAGAGCCCGTGGCCTTCTCAATGTGGCGCTGTGGCAGCTAAGCTACGCACGGCGCCAAATTCAACGGCATTATACGGATAAACAAGGCCACGTGCCATCCAGCGTGGCAAACTATGGTAACAAAGGATACCACGTCGTACCGTGTATCTACATTGCCATAGAATAAGACACCGTACCGTACGAGGGGTCGAGTTCTGCAAATGTTTTCATCAGGTGTTCAAATGTAAATTACATATAAGAAAAGGTCTACAATGCAAAATAATAACATGAAACACCGCCTCCTACAAATAGTTACAATAGAACTCGCACAAAAGTTAAAGAAAAAAATAGCTGTTCAAGTGAGGGGAACATACACAAGTCTTCAAGTTAATGTTGTGCCACGTCTTTTGCACTTCTGCCCGAGAAACGTTCTTGGCCTTTTGCATGTTGGAAGTGCTAAAAAAATAAAATGTAAAATACATCGAAGGTTCCTAAACTTGTCGTGCTGTGTCAATCAGGTCTCTAAACTTCTAAAATGCATTTTTAGATCCCAAACTATTTAAAGGGTCCATTACAGGTCCCAAACGTGCCACACATACTTACAATGCCGACGTGGCATGTCACATAGCGCGGTGTTGGCAAACATATGCAAAAAAACTCTTGTTTCTACCATCCTTCACTATGCATCCTCTCTATCTCCTCTCCTCTCCTCTCCTCAGCAGCTCAACCCCGACATCCCTCCGCTGCAGCAGCTAGAGCTGGACCCACCAAAGCTCGCCACTCCGGGTGGGGTAATGAAGCACAAGGCTAGGCGGGGTAGTACCAAAGCTCGCCCTAAGCCCCGCGAGGAAGCTCTCGACCATGGGAGGATATGGCGATTTGGTGATGGCGACCTCAAATCACCGACGAACAATGTCCCCTTGCTCGTCGTCATCACGCGAGCCGCCACACCTCCCCATCATCAAGGAGCTCGGGAAGAGGATGCAGGAAGGGCGGCTGTCGGAGTTCATGAAGGAGGGGAGGCGGGAGCAAGGGACCGTGGATGTGTTAGAGAGGCGCATTGTTGAGATGGGGGCTAAGGGTGTCCCGATCGTGGCGCTGGTCAAATCACATCGCCACTTGACCTCTCGGCCATCTCCCGCCGCCCTGCGGCGCCGCCAAATCCACTAGTCACCATACTTCGTCGTCCGATTCTTCCACTAACAATGGTGGAGCCACGTTGACCCATGTGGGTGCGGCCGCACCCAGACCCTATATGCGCACCCCCCGAGCCCAATAAAATGCACCCACAGCCCAACAACGCCGGCCCACAGTCTAGTGTTGCACCCCCCTCATGTTTACTCTAGCTCCGCCCCTGTCCACCAAGCACCCTCCCCACTTGCTCCTCCACCATCTAGCCCTCTTCCCCACTCATTCTGCACTCTCCCTGGCCAAGAATCGGTGTGGCACCGTTGTCCGCCGTCCGCCTTGGAGCCGCCCTGAACTCCGCCCCTCACCTTCGACTACCTTCTTCGACCCCTCTCCGCCCAAACCAAGAGCATGCTAAGCTTCCTCGCACTCCTTCATCCTCCTCGGCTCTTTCCCCACCAGCTTTCCTACACCGCTGATGTCAGAACACCGGACGTCGGGCCGCCACAGCCATGGCCGCCGCCTGCTTGTCGTCAACCATGGTCGGCCGACTTCTTCCCGCGCTCGCACCTTGGTGAGTGTGCCGCGCCTTGGGGGACCTCACTAGGACGGGTGCCCTCACCGAAATCTTGCTGCCAACGAGGGTGCCGCCAATCAAGGCGGCTACTCACATGCAAGAGAAGATAGGAGGGGAAGCGAGGGGAGGAGAGGAGAGGAGAGAGGCTGCTGAGGGAAGATGATAGAAACCAGGGGTTTCCTAGATGTGTTTGCTAGCTTGGCACCACGGTGGCATGTCACGTTGGTATCGGAAGAAGCTTGCATGGCGAGTTTGGGATATGAGATGATCCCTTTATATTGTTTAGGATTCAAAAATGCATTTTCAAAGTTTAAGGATATGATTGACACAACGAGATAAGTTCGGAGACCCGTGGTTGACAATTGTTGTTTGTTTCTACTCAATCAATATGGCTAAAAAAGAGAGAAAAGTCTATTTTACCCTCTGAACTTGTCACCGAATATGAAAAACAACCCCGAATTAAAAAAAACTAGAAATCTTACATACCTCAACTATCAAGACCAAACAAAATACGCCTTGACCAGGTCAAAGTTGTTTCATAGGTGGTTTTGCTCATGTGGCGATAGGGTCCAAATTTCGATGTGGCAATAGGGTCCAAATTTCGAAGTCCACCCTATGGTAGTTAAGCCCACTTTTCAGGAATTTATCCCTCCCCCTCTCCTTCCCTCCTCTCTCTCCTCCTTCCGTGTCTCTCCAGCGTGGAAGCCCTCCTCCTCCGCGGGCCGCACCTAGCACCAGCGCCACCGAGGGAAAGGTCCCGAGCGCGCACGGAACCCGGTCGCGACAGCCTTGTTGCTACATGCATGCACTACACCATGCCTGGCTCTCATCTGCCGGCTGCCGTAGCTGCTCCTCAAAACCACCATTGCCACATTAACAAAAATCACCATAGAAAACTGCTTTGAAATAGTCAATGGGGTAGTTTATCTAGTTTTGATAGTTGAGCAAAATTTCTGACTTTTTTAATTCAGGGTTGTTTTTCAAATTTGGTGACAAGTTCAGGGGTAAAACGAACTTTTCGCTTGTTGAAAACTTAATACAGCCAATTATCGCAATCTTTTCTTTTTGTTCAACCATTAAACTAGAAAAACACATGGATGGACCGGCGCCCGCCCTATAGTCTACAGTTTTGGTCCATCGAAGAAACAATTATTAAGAAAAAACTTTAATTTCGTTTTGGCGCGCCGACCTGCCGGATTCGCGCCCTCCACCCTCAAACACACAGAGAGAGAGAGAGAGAGAGAGAGAGAGAGAGAGAGAGAGAGACCTATCCAGCGGCGGTCTCGTGCTTGTCGGCGGGGAGGATGGCAGCAGAGGAGGCGGAGGGCGACCGCGTGATCGAAATCGTGTCGGCGGGGTCGCTCTACCGCCGCGGCGGCGACTGGGAGCGCAAATACTGGAGCTGCTCCAGGGTAAGGCTGCCAACCAGGGCCTAGGGTTTCGCCTTCTCCTTCAAATCCCCTTTGGCTCAGCCAGCTTGTTGCTCGCTCGCCTCGCTATCACGGTACGCGGATTCCCCCCGCGGGCGCCAGTGTTGAGGCATTACTATCTTAGGCTCCTATTTGTTTATTGGGCGTTCGATGGGGTAGTTGGGCTAGAAATGCTGCGGTTTAGTTCAGGGATTTGAACAGGAGCGAAGTCTACTAGGATGTGCATTCGCAATTTTGAGACTAAATCGCAGCTCGGCAGCAATTCCAGCTACCGGCCCCTGTTTTTCTTTTTTTTTAACAATTCAGTACACACTATATGGTACCATGCTTCTGTCAGTGATCTCATTTTTTCTTTTGGTAATTTTATCCATGGTTGCCTAATACATGATATGTAATGTAATTCATCCAAGGGCAAGGATAGGTACCCTTATCCTGTAGGTTACCATGCAGTCCGCCATTTCTCTGGGATATCGTACGCCATGGAAATCCAACAGGGGCCCAGGGGGCCGATATTCCTGGTGATGAACATTCTGCACCGATTTGGCTTGCCTATGTATGGAAACAGATGATAGCCTGATAAGTTCAATTTGCAGGTCACATCCACCGAAGGAGACTCAGCGACAGGGGAGACCCCTGATTTCGCTTGGAAGAACCTCCAGAAGAAGACTGGGACTAAAGTCAGGAACTGGCAGATAAGAAGGTCCTTCCCTCAGAAGATTGATGGTGCTGAGGCATGTCCTGATTTTCCGCACCTCTAGCTACTTCGCCATTTCACATCGCATCAAAATAGTCAAGGTTCTTCTTGCTTGTTTTATTTGTACCAAGATGGCATACTGTGATTGGTTTTGTATTTAAAATAGTTAAGGTTCTAGTTACTGAACATTTTACACCACATCAAAATATCCATCCCTACATTATTCTGCTTGTTTTGGAGTAGCTTAATACCGGGGAGGGGGTGTAACTGATTAATGGTTTATAGTTAATTCTGGTTTACTCCTTTTGAGTTTGTAACCCTGACTTCTTTTTCCCCAGTGGTACACGCGACAACTAAACATGTATTTCCTGAACACCAAAGAAAAGAAAATGAGGGGGGGGGGGGGGGGGTAGGCACACATAGTTATGAACATTTTCATTCAAGCAGTTGAGAACTATGTTGTCTTATGCAGCTTTTTGGGTTCAAAAATGCATCTGTTCAGAGATTGCTTCGTGAGCTCATAGTAGATTCAACTGGAGCAGTTGAACTAAACCTACCTCGTGCAGTTGCTTCTGAGGATGTTGTACTGTTAGCTCACAAAGATGCAGCTGATGTTTCTGAGGCTGAAGATCTGCCTGTTTGCTTGGGCACAGAATGTGGAACTGCTAAAAGAAGTATTGAGCCAAGCCAGTTGGAAAGCCCCGCTAAGAAGGTCCACTACCAAGACATGTTTACTTCAGTTGATAATTGCAATGTATCTACTCATAGAAATGCAAATGAAGTAAGCTGGGCCCTTCTTTCTTTACACTCCTCTTCCCCTTGAAGTGTGGTTGGTGCTTGATTACTTACGTGCATGCATTAGTTTTGTCAGTCAACTAAAGAAATTACATCACAACTTATCTGGCCTGTTGGTAATTATAGTCTAATGTTTGAACCTTCTATGATTTAATGGACTTTATTTCACATGTATAGCACTAAATAATTCATGTTGGACAACTTTAGAGTACTTCTTTGTAGCTTCAGTAATCAGGAATGTGCTGTAAAAATACGTAGTTTTTTCTGCTGTCTCTCTTTGCCCTATTTCCTACAGGAGTTACGTAGCCTTGCTTACTGAATGCGCCTCTGGCATATTTTCTTTAATTAATGAATGAGAACCTTTTTTGGATAACAGTTGTCACCCCAAAGCCTGAGACTTTCGTGAAAATTGGACAGTATACTTCAACACCTTTAGGTGAGAACATGCACCATGATTGTGCACAAAATGTCTAATTATCACACATTTACACCAAAACAAATAAATCTGCACCAAAGTCAGGATGTTAAGGAACATTGTTATCATGCAAGTTTCAAAGGTCAGTTGTGACCTGGTTAATCATCCTCATGTGACACTGCTACTTCTGTGTTGAAAGGCCATTATTTGATGATGATTGTTGTTTTTCAATATTCAAGCGAGGTCCTGCAGGTAGAGCACTGTTGGAAAATGTATCTGATTCAAGATGCACGCTTCCATTGCTGGAAGAAGTCCCTGGCAATTCAAAATCCACTTCTCCTGATGATAATTTGGGAGAGCCTTCCCCAGTTTCATCTGAACAAGTTGGTTTATCTTCTGGTTCTTATTTGAGCTCTGAAAAGACTGATCTAGAATTGGCTGAGAAGGAAGTAGCAAAGTCTATGATGTCTATTTTGCTTCCCCAGGCTATTCCCCTTCTCAAGAAAATTAACAAAAAGAAGAAATCCAAGCGTAAAAAGAAAGAAAATTCTAGTGTTTCAGTGAGAACAACTTCAGCTCACAATCCATCTGATGATCGCTGCCAAGGTAACTAAATTTAGTTCTCTTGTGGAAATATATCTTTGTTGTTGACTTGTTGCGGAAATAGTTTTCATGGAAAATTTGATTAATCATAATAGTTAAATGGTCTTCCTTTCCTTTTGATAAGGGAAACTTCTATAGCCAAGCAAGCTGCCTGGTTCAGAGTCTTACGACATTTGACTGATGATTATTTTTCTTCTATGTAAGGGAGATATGGCGCTGAACGATTTCTTCCTTTGAACAGGTTTAACTCTACCTACAATTATTGGTGAAGGTATAAGTAAAAACAGTTCTGGAACGTGTGACCATGGGGGATCTCATTGTGATAGGGTTAAAAATGGCTCTACTGATGATGACTGCAAAAATGTGTTTAAATTAGGCAAGATGAATGATTTTGTTGCAGATAGTTTTGAGGATGATGCACAGATTTTGGGCGATAACACATCCAAATCCATGTATGTTCATCATCATGAGTCTGATGATGCATGCTCTAGGGGACCTAATGAGAACTCAAAGCTGCTATATGGCAAAACTGAAGGTCATGCTAAACTTTATGAGTGTCAGGTTGGTGTACATGATGGCACAAATGCACCTGATGTTGTATATGATCATGAAAAAGGTCAATATATTTTGTCTGATTCACTCCTTGCTTGTCTAGAGGAAGAGTTTGGTGGGGAAGATAGTTACCACCCTGCAAACTACAACCAGTGTAATGGTGATGTTGAAAAAATTCAATTTGAACAGCAATTTAATGACCTTACAAATGGTACAAAAAATGGCTCATCAGTTTCGATAGATGTTTCATACCACAATAAAACTAGCAGTGGATCAGTTGATGTTTCTGCACAAGCTTTTGCTAGAAATGATTCAGCAGTTTCAAGGAATGGAGAGTGTTTAGCAAATGTATTGCCTCCAGTTCATTCTAATACATGTAATGATGCTGCGAAGTGGGGTAAGCATGATGTGAGTTCAACTTCAATTGCCCCACCTGCATGTGAGGCAAACTCATCTTTGTTGGACGTGCAGGATGAGCAAGATCATACTAAAGTGCCAGCAATTAATCAGAAGGAAAATAGGCTCCATGGTGTAAGCTACAAATGTAAAAAGTCTAATGGTCTTTTTCAGAAGAGTAATACTAGTTGCCATTCTGACAATGTTGGGTTTTTCGACAAATATGTTGCTTTTGAGCCACCAGAAAAAGGCAGGCATTCTAATGATGGGTCACAAGGAGTAAGCACAACTAAAGTGTGGCCTGTTGGTGATCGACCTGAAGCAGATAAAGGAAATGTGCTTGGCAAAGTGGAAGAATGTCAGGCTGGATGTAGAAATGGTAATAAGAACGCGATGTCTGTCAGTTTGGAAAGCAATATTTGTGAACGCATACCTCTGAAGGGTGAAAATGATGGTTTTCATCATCAACCGGGTCATACCCTTTCTGTCACTAATCATACACATGGGTTACTATCTGAATACACAAAAGCACAATCAAGCAGATCAGGTCATCACCTAGAGCTTGTGGGATGCTACCTGCACCAGATGCCTGTCTTGTCTATCATGTTAAACACTAAAAATCATAGCAGCTTATATATTTATGTATTCTGTGGCCTTCTGGAGAGCTGCCAAAGGTTTGTTCATGTTTATACTGTCAGTAAAGACCAGCAAGATGCACCACCGTGTTTTGTTGGTTACACTCCCCTTCTACTTCCTTCCTTGGATCAGTCTTGTACAGGAAATGTAAGAGCTTCCTGTGATCACAATTACCCCCTCTCTCTTGGTGATGAAATATTGTGTTAAAATCCTTTATACTTTTGCTCTTTTCAGTTTTCGTTCGGAAGATCTGGTTTACAATTTACACCTGATGGCCAGTTTCTGGTCCTCCTGAGCTGCATCAGAATACCTTTTTGCAGGTTGTAATCTTACTCCCTTAGTGACATGCATGAAAATGTTGGATACACCCCTTAAGCTGGTGCTGATTAAATATGCTTATTGGCAGGATGCAGAACATTGATTGCTTGTGCTCGGTTTGCAAGTTGGGCCAATGCGAGGATAATTCTTTGAAAATCGTATCCGTTAACTTGGGTTATGTTTCACTTATAATCAAATTGATGCCTTACGGGGCAGTGTCATGCATTTTGATCTGTGAACCAAATTACATTGTAGCTATTGAAGACAACAGAAACTTGCATATCTGGAAGATGGTCAATGATTGGAGGTACGTATTTTCTATAGTATAAGCATTAAATGCGCTCCTTACATCCAAAGTTTTACTACCTGATGAGTACGATATTTTTCTAGTAATTTTCTACTTTTCATGTTAAAAGGTTGAAATGAATGATTGTGCTCTGCTATAGAAATCAAAATCTATATCAGTCAAGAAACGTATACACCAGAAACTTGATGCGCTCGAATATGTCAATCAATCATGTACCATATACCAAAAAAAGTATTTGCATTAACTAAAGCATATGGTTTCCTAATGAATTGTAGGGTTTGTCGTTGAAAAATATACTGCATGCGTCCTACATTCGTTTTTAGTAGGCGTATTAGGATTTAAAAAAAAGTCAAACCTCATAAATTTTGACCAATATTTATGAATGCATGCTTAGTGTATAGAATTATATGAATAGTTCCGTATTTCAAAAATCTTTTAATACGGCATTGATTTTGTAGATATTGATGATATTGTTAGAGAAATTGGTGGTCAAATTATATCTCTAAAGACTTCTTATCCTAGTATGTTGTATGCCTACTAAAAATGAAGGGAACTAGTACTTACTTCATAGGAATAAAAATTATGTAATATAGTTTATAAGGAGTCCCAGTGGAACCATTTGAACTGATGAGGTTGTGAAAACTTTCGATTTTTAAATAATTGTTTAGAAGTTAGGTCTAATAAATTACAACAAACATTAATCCTTTGGAAAACCTTGAGATTTTCTAAGTTCTATACTATAAATACAAAGTCACTTAACATTCCAATTTCTTTTTTCTTATATTTGTTAACAATTAGAACTCTTTCTTGTATACATCCCAAAGCTACAAGGAGAACTTTTGATACTTCCAATATGGTGCACACTAACAAAACTAGAGTGTTATGATGTCCAAGAAAATTTTTGTACTTCAAATGCCTATTTGTTTGTCTTGTGGATGCCCTAGTATTTCTAATGAACACATGTTAAGTACATCCTTTCGTATTTCTAAATGTTTTCTCAATATTTCTTTGATGCATTGATCCTGCGCTATGTCCATTGTTGTACTTGCCTTTTGCTTAGGCATCACAATTGCGATTTGAGATTATATTTATTGCAGGAGCTCCCTTAGACTTGATTTAGATATCTGTACCAACTTCTTATTTCCTTTCTTTTCACAGCGTGATATCTGAGGAGTATGTGATTCCTAGTTTGGGTAATATGGGTCCTTCTGTACTGGAGCTTGGAAGAATGCCAAAAAGCAGCTCTCTTATTATTGGCCATGATGGTGCAGGCGGCTTTTATTTGTGGTAGGTTCTTGCATCTTAATTTTTTCATTTCGTGTATTCTACAGTACCGAAGGGAATTGTACTGTAGTGTGTAGTGTCGTGGTTACTGTTGACGTGGTAGTTTCTTTTGTTGCGGATTAGATTATTTGGTTTGTGCATCTCCCATACCTCATACCAGCTATATCCAAATACTTATCAGATCAGATAAATTATAAGGTGGAGGAGAGAGAATACAAGAAATGACCTGAGCCATCTCTCGTGCAAGATATGTCTTCACCAGTAAAAGGGGCATAGAATTTTCTCAAATTAGCGTTAGAGCATAAAGACCTATCTTAAGTGCGTTTTTTTTTGGTGTTTTGCAATAGAACAATCCACCTTTGGGGGCTTTTGACATGAAGTTACCCAATTACCCACCATGAGATCCACCTCTGCTGGCAGACATCGCCCATAGAACTTGGTTTTTATGGGGTGCATGAGCCCACGTTTTTGGGCTGTGGGTTGGTGGAGGCAGGGGTCTGAGGCATACATCAGCCTCGTCTATGGCATATACATCAACTTATCTGAGCTTTGTAGAGAAGCAGGGAACAGAGCTAGTGGTTCGCCTGCAGGTTGGTCCACTCAGTTTCATAACGGAGACAACCTGCATCAGGATCTTCTCCCTCCTACAAAGAACATTGTCATTTTGTCAGGCAGTTCTTGATCAGTGTTTCTTTTGATGTTATGTGTTGCTTGCGTTGGATCTCAATTTTTATGAAAGTGCTTGGTGAAGAAATTTGGAAGTTGAGTCGAAGAGATTTGCTGCATTTGAGTCAGGGGAGCAAGTTTGGAGTACTTCTCTGGCTTTGTCAAACTGTTATCGTTTCATTTACAATGATGGAAAATAGTTTCAACTGGATGAGCAAGAAAATGCTGACGCTGAAAGTTAATTGACAACAGCAATTTTGTATTTAATTTGGGAAACATGGGAATTATGCATTTTCATACTCCAAGATGCTAATAGGCTAAAATATTCAAGGTTCAGTCCCATTTTCGTTGCAGTATGTAAACAGTTTTGAACCAAACTCAAGGTTCATAGGATGATTCCAAACTTTTCTAGAAGGCCTACCATGTTGAAGGGTTGATACTACAGTAAAAATCTAAAATCTGTACACTAATAGGAACTAGCAATAGATCAGAACATACTTGTTATGCATGTGGGTCCAGCAGTGATGCAAGGATTGGCTATACGATTACTGTAACCTGCATCATGGAAGCTGAAATGTTATCTTTAAATTACTTAGCTACATGCATATATCGTAATTTGTTAGCCAATCATGTTAGTTATGTATTTCTAGGATTCATTATTTAATAACAAGAATTGTTAGTGGTAATGTTGTCCAATGCACTAACAATACGTATTGCATAACAAAGAGATTGCTTGTCTGCTCTTCTTACTTTATTTGTGTTAACAAGCTTCACATCATAACAAATGTGGCCATGCATCCATGTGTGCATGTTAACAAGTTCTATGTTACAATTGACCTATGCTGTATGAATTTCAGCTTTTCTTCAAATACGGTTCTTTTTTATGATCTACTGCATTCATATATTCTTTTAACATACATATGATTTGACAATAAATAATTTTCTTAGGGACATCTCCAAGCGCACACTATTGGCAACTTTTACATCTGCTGGAAACATTGTCTTCCAGATTCTGCCAGTAGGTTTTTGTAGTTTGCAGGACATTATTCATGCTCCAGTTGATGACATAGATAAGAAGCTACGAGAGATCGGGATCAGTGGCATGTCCAGAAAAATTGACCAGGATCACTTTATGATGCCGCCAAGAGATGATATAGGAGTTTGGGTACTGATTTCTTCTGCTTCAGTAGCTGAGTATCAATATGATCTTCGAACCAAGGAGCACAATCCGCGATGGAGGCTCGCTCTGCTAGCAAAGAAGAGAGTTGTAATGGGAAATATTTTGGATACAAGGTATGCTCACTTCTCCATGTACTGTAATGCCGTATGTTGATTTTTTCAGATGAAATATCACATACTGACAGTTGCTCTCATATTTGTTAATGGCTTTGATTAAGTATCATCATTTTATGTTTCATAGCAACTGTTTAACTGCTGGTGATGTATGTTGATTAATGCTTGTGTCCACAAGCTGAAAGAATCTAGCTAACCACACCTAATTTTCACATGATTGCTGCTACAGAGCACGGAGCAGAATAGAAGATGATAATAAATTTTTTTAGCAAATTTTCCAAAAGTACACATATCTTGCCATGAGTATCACGAAGTATAGATTTAGAATTGCATCACAGAAGTATATATATTTAGCAAAACAGATTATCAACAAATTCAATCCGGCCACACTGAATGGGATTTTAAAAGGTGGGTTTGGGTTTCAGTAGGTTTTCTCAACACGAACCTTACTCCGACTCCTTGCATAGCACATCGCAATGTTCAAGCATATCAGGGCCTGGCCAGCTGGCCAGCCATCATGATGGACACTCTGATTCTTCAGTCATTCGTGCTAGTGTTATGAGCGGCAGCCATGTGTGGTATTGTAATGGCGTGCTGCTGTAGTGCACAACAGATTTCAGTGGTTAGCCTAGAGAAAATCCTTTATTGCTAATGTTTTTCTTAGCTTGCTTAGTATCAGGTTGGCTTCAGGTTTGTTACAGTTAAGTCCTGTTAGCTAGAGATAAGGTTTACTAGCTCAAGTTGTTACGGCGATTTTCAAGCAATCAATAATCAAAGTAAAGTCCACCTACAGTATCCCATCTCCTCAGGGCTATTCAATATTGGGGCTATTCCACCTCCAAGTCGCTGCAGTCTGACTTCCCTGACAGATGTTTACTGTCTAGAAACCAATACATATTAATTAACTCGTCTACCACTTTATTGTCCCTGCTGGCTATCCTCGACTGACTGTTCCATCTACGTGGAGACTGAAAATGGTATGCCATGCTGGGCTATCATCAGCATAGTAATATAGCATGCAATTCTGAAAACTGAATTGCATCTAGATTTTTATATGAGCTACTGGATGAAGGTATAGACTAGTTTGCTACTTTGCTCGCTTAAAAGCTCCTCATCAAGAAAGGTAAGGGGTTGAAATACAAGAAGGGAAAAATATTTTTGAACCAGATCTTGGGTTTTATTTCGGCGCGATAATACCCTTTCTCAGTTTCTCAGTTGAATGTTCATCAGTTTGTTCGTTAATATAATTTTTTATTTTCAGAATTACTGCTTTAGATGCCTCCGGTAACTATGGATTTGCTGGAACAAATGGTGGCCTGTTGTATTTGTGGGAATTGTCTTCTGGGAGAAAACTGATCGGTGTACAGTGTTTCAACCGTAAGTGACACAGAACCATGTCTTCTTGATGTCTAACAGAATGTAGAATGTTGGAATGTCAAAACATGATACTTACTACAAATGGGTAAGGCAATGAGAGTTCATTTTTCATTCTAATCTTGACTGATCCCATTCGTAACAAAATAACTTGTAGCATTATTTTAAGTAGTAGATACTTCTAGGAACTAACTAAGTAGGTTTGGAGGCCGTGGCTAAGCTAACCCATGCTCAATTTTCGTGGTCATTACTACTCTGTGCCCAACAATGTTAACCAATAACCATAATTTGTTCTTGTTACAATCAATTTTGGAGTGAATTATCTGTTTTATATTATAATGTTTTCTTTGTATGGGCTAAACCTAAACTTTAGCAATAGCTGATTAGCCAGCTGACTTTAGCTGGCAAAAATTAGCAATGTCCTGTTTGGATGCATGTGTTAAAATTTAGCTGTGTACAGGGAAAAGTTCATTTTGCCCCCATAAAGCGTGAGGGATGAGGATGGATAAGGTTTGGTGGGGGTATTTTTGTCTTTTGGCCATATGGTTGCATCCAGTAGTGCACTTTAGCTCCTCATGTCTAGCTAACGGGCTAATGGGTAAAAGTGCGTCTGGCTAAAGTTTAGCCATGCATTAGCCATTCTGTTTGGATCCCAGGTGGCTAAATTTTATCCCATTCAGCTAAATTTTATCTGCTAAAGTTTAGCCCATGAGATCCAAACGTGGCCTAAGTCTGGTTGGTAAATAAACCACTCGTAGTTCTAATCAAATGTAAAGATTGTTCACTAATCTCCAAGTTGTGTAATCAGGTGGGCCAGTCTCCTGTGTTGCTGTTGATGCCAAATCAGGTGCAGTGGCAGTGACTGACGGTGGGTGCCAGGTATTACTTTACACTCAGGATAAGGTACTAACTGATGCCGGGGCAGATGAGCACATGTTTACGATGGACAAAGTAACTGTTGCGGCAAGCTAAAGAAGTTTTGCTATTGTATATATGTATAGCTGTAGTCTGCTGTGTGTACAAGGTTTTGGTTTGTTCTGTACTTATTCTGATCTCGGCACTGTGCGCTACAGCATGTGTAGTCGTCTGTTGTAAGTTGCCCCCACCTGCTTTGACATGTTAGTTGCAGATCTTGCAGATGTCAATGTTAGCAAGCATGCATGCTTTTTGCAGACAGCTGGTGAAACACTAATCGCAAGGGCCATGAACCATGACTAAGTTGCCAGACTTTTAGGCAAGTAAAAATATGAGAAATTCTTGTATATAGTGGAGTGGTGACATCGTATTGCAACCAAAATGTACGCATAGTTATTTTTCCTTACATTGTTCACTTATGATACTTTATTTCTTGGCATCCTTCTTTGTGTTATTTCGATTCAATTTTGATTCCAGATACTCGTCTTCCTTATCTAACATCTTTATCTATGAATTTGTGCTCATGTCTACTTGGGTCATTTGTGCTTCATTTTATAATTTTTTTATATGTATAGGTTTAATTTTTTTTACTTAGACAAGTGTGCACGGAGGGCCTCTGTTTATACATGCCCTAGGGCCTTGCAAACACCGACCCAATAACCACGAAAACGACACTTTAGAGGCTTGCCACCATGTGCCTTTGTGACAACCCTCCGTAGCCTACGCCGAGGGAAATTGAACATTGAGCGGTTGAGCCCTGGTTTGAACTAGTTCTTTCTCTGCCATGAACGTAGTTGGGGTGACCGAAGCAGTTGCAGTTGTATGTCTAGCACTCATGGAGGCGATTCCATGTGAAAAATTTCCATCATGTTTCCTTCCATTTCGGCCTTGCAAAAAGAGGGTATATAATCGTAATATTGGTATCTAGGCATGCTTCTTTTGACTTAGATGTGAACCTTTCTGTATGTCAAACTAAATGTCTATGTGCTGATGGTTTTAAAAATACATTTTTCCGTCAATGCTGATGCCACTGTCATATAAAAGAAATGTCAATGTGACGACCATGAAAGAAAATACTGTTTAGCTAAATGAATATCCTGTGTCAACTAAAAAAAATTAACGATTAGGGATCCATAACATAGATAGGAAAAACACAACACTGCTTTGTAATTGGTTGTTCCGTTTACTTGAAACAGACGAAACATGGCAATAGATACTGCAAAATAAATAAAAGGGCGTACCCAGTGCAGAGAGAGTGCAGAGAGCTCCCGTTCTGTACGGGATCTGGGGAAGGGGTGTCAGTGGCAAGCCTTACCCTCACTTGTGCAATACGAGGAGACTACGACTCAAACCCGGGACCTTCCGATCACAAGTGGTAAGACTCTACCGCTTGCACCAGGTCCGCCTATCTGGGAATAAAACCAACAGTACAAACACAATGGAAAAATAGGGGACTTCCATTTCTGAGCTAACCTAATGAAGGTTAAAAAAGATTTCTCCAGTAAAGGACGTTTATTTTAAATAATGAATCTCAAATAAGATTTAAGAAGGTAAATGGTTAGGCAATAGAATATTACATAATCAATATTCTAGGTTATACAACATTGCCCGTTGAAAACCGGATACATCAATTTACTAAATATTTTCTAGTGGTAAGGAATACACTCCTTCCACGCATCACAGGCATTGGATTAAGTCAAGGAGAAGATGAATTCCGCTGGAACTTACATCTGAATGTGTGTTCTCGATGAAATCACACTACTTGACCTTAATCCATAATAAGGTACCAAACATTAACACATATCTCTGGAAACTAAAGGCACCGCGATCTTTTTATGGTACCTTTGAAGAGGGATAATCTTAACAAAAGACAGTCTAATTAAGAGGAACTGTCCAGCAAAAAGTGTTCTTATTGCCACAGAGATGAGATGATTCAACGTTTGTTTTTCAAGTGCCGACTAGCTCGTACGCTTTGCGTAGCTATCCATGCAAGTTTTGGGCTCCAACAATCTCGTAGTGTGACACACACGTTTTTTCATAGGTTGATGGGAGTTTCCAACGAATTTTAATCTCTGGTGTTACTTTAAGCAACATTAGTGTGTTGGTCTTTGTGGTTGAGTAGAAATGATATGATCCATATTTCAAAACAAAAAAAATATCTTTTTTATAGGTTATCTTCACGTTATCGCATTGGCTTCATATATGAGCTATTCTCCAAACACCAATTGCATAAGGTTTAATTGCAGTGGCATCTCAGCATTTGGCATAAACGGCCAAGAAGTTTTTTACCTCGGCACATGAGTACCGATCTAGTCTACAGATTGATAGTCATTAAAGTGCTGCTATTTCTCTATTTATAAGGTTGTGTATCTCCTAGATTGAGGTTGGGAGATTTTGAAGTATGTTGTATCACCTTGACGTAACGCTACTCGAATCCATAAAATTTCCCTTTTCAAAAGAAGAAAAAAATTGCTGATGCCGCCGCGACGCTGGCACGATCATCGCTACCCCAAAAAAGGTTTTTGGAGGCTGTTAAAAACGTATTTTTAGGGGCAGATGTGGTAACCGTCCCTGCTTCTTGCAGCTAAAAATAGCTGTTTGCATGGGCGGGTAACGTGCTTGCCCCTGAAAATCCATTTCTAGGAGCGGATTACGCCATCACCCGTACCTAGAAATCGATTTGTAGGGGTGTGGCACGACCCGCTCCTATAAATCCATTTTCAAAAAATAAAAAAATTCGGAAAAAAACGTTAATAGCAAAATAAAAAAGAAAAAAAATATTCCAACCCACGAGCCACCACTACAAGCCCCTCTACTATTGAGGTACAATTTTTGCTTACCTCAAGCCTCGCGCGTACCCTCCTCTCCACCACACTACACAGTCACTTATGACTTTATGAGGTATGTTATTCTTTTGTATTAACTGTAAAATCGATTTGTAGGGGTGGGTGATGCCATTACTCGCTCTTGAAAATATTTTTCTATTTTATTTAAAAAACATTTAAATATTTAAATATAGCAAAACAAATAAAAAAAATGAAACTTCTACACTATAGTTATTGTGAACTATAGGTACATAAAAAAATATGTTAAGTATATTTCAGTTTATATAAATATTAAGGTTGTGTAAACCTTAAAATATGACTTAAGTTTGTCTGAGATACTATATACTCATAGCTATGTTTAGGGCACAACTATTAAATGATCTTGTAATTCTAAAAGGTCTTAAATAAATAATGAATAAACTATAAAATTTTAGATCTTACCACTACAACTTTGATATGGATCAACTCTACATCCGAGGTTGTTTGAAAAAAAATAAAACTTCTAGATTTTAAAATTAGAGTGTTTATAATAATTTTTTGGACTACTAAATGATCTTAAATGAAAAAGTTAACAACTACAAGATTTTAGGTCTAATCAACCTCTAAAATTTTATTATAAAGTTTGACTTCATCTGAGGTCATATAAAAAGGTTATAAATTTATTTGCATGAGACCATTTGTAGGGACGGGTCATGGCATGACCCGTCCCTAAAAATATATTTTCAAGGGCGGGTGATGATGTCACCCGCCCCTTAAAATGCATTTGAAGGGGCGGGTCGTGTCACACCCCAAAATTTTAATTTTGGGCTGGAAATATCTTTTCGAATAAATTTATCCATTTTCTTGATTTTCAGAGAAATTTCTAGATTTTTCTGAAATTTATTTTCAAATCTTGTAGAGCTATTCAATTTTCGGAAGCTCTCAGATTCTTTTCACGAGTTGTGAATATTTTATTCGAGCTCTTTATATCCTAAATATTCTTTGGGATTTTTTTCTGGAATTTTTGGGGTAAAATTTACTGAGTTTAATCCTCTTTTCCTTTATCTCATCCTTTGTTTCCTCAACTATTTTTTCTCTCTCCGGGTCCACAAATTCATTTTCTTTCCACCGAACGAACCCAATTTTCTCCGCCGGTCCGACCGCTGCCCAGCTTCGCGCGCTAGGCCTGCTCATCGCGCAGCCCGCCTGTCGGGTCCGCTTCCGCGCGAGTGACCCGAGTCGTGTTCGGCTCGGCGTCGCCTGGCCGAACGCGCACGCCAAGGCGCGGGCCTCACGCGTCGCATCCCCTATCTTCGCACGCGCCCCAGGAGCCCTAGCTTCACACGCCCTCCGCCTTCTGCCGCGAGCCCTCACGCGGCCCCCACGCAGCGCCGCCTCGGCTTCCCCCTCTCGCTCACTCAGCACGACGTCGCCTAGGCGCAAGGAAGTAGCTTGCTGCTAGAGCCGGGCGCCACAAGCCACGCACCTCGTGCTCCCCCTTCCTACGGTGTCTAGCGTGGCCTTGCCAGGGAGCAAAAGTCTAGCCAACGGCACGCGATCTCTCTGCTCGCGCTCCTCTCACACCGGCGACATCCTGCACCGCCAGGAGCTTCACAGAGAACCGGGCAGCTTCGCCCCTCCGCTTCGTCGCGTCGGAGCTGCACGCCCCATAATTTGATTCAAGCTAACATTGAACAAATTAGAAACCTCATTCCACCATACTTTACTTCAGTCTTCAGTCCTCTCCAGTTAACTCCACCGGCCTAAGGCGTCAGCGCAATCGGCAGACTCAAGGTCTTAGGCTATTATCTTCTATCCTGGTCATCGGCTATTTTATTCTTCTATCAATCCAAGATCAAATGCAATCTCTCCTTTGTAACCTCACAGATCCAAAGTTTATTGATGTAATTTTTTTGCTCTAAGGGCGACACATATCATGTCGGCCATGTATTCAATCAATGAGAATTGAATCCAATCGGACGATAAATCCTCAACGATTTTTACTTTGTTACTTATTTTTTATACCAAAGGCGATTTTAGCAAATCGGCTATAGCTCATCCGATTCTTCCATACAAATCAGCTAAGCATCCACCCATATACTGGGGTAATACCTCTTTAGATACTTCTCATTTAAAGCTCTAGAAAACTCTTCTCCTTCAAGCGTCTCCAAAATATACGCGTTGCCCGGAGCGCATCGATTTATGCGATACGGTCCTTCCCACGTTGGTGATTATTTGCCGAATTTAGGGTCTTTGGATCCAATCGGCAATATGATTTTCCAGACCAGATCTCCTTGAGAGAACTGTTTAATTTTAACTTTCTTATCGTACCATCTGGCTACCCTTCTCTTGTTTTCCTCAATACTAATTAAGGCTCTCAGCCGATATCCCGCCAAATCTTCTACTTAATTTTTCATCAAAGCCGAATAATCATCAGCCGTGAGTTGGTCTTGAAACGTTGCACGCCTCGACCCTGTTTTTAATTCCCAAGGTAATACGGCTTCATGCCCATAAACCAACTGATAAGGAGACAACTTTGTAGACACATGACAAGCCATACGATAGGCCCACAATGCTTCATTCAGAGTGGTGTGCCAACTTCTTGGTTGTTCCTCAACTTTCCTTTTTATTAACTTGATAATTCCTTTGTTGGCTGCTTCGGCTTGACCATTGGCTTGAGCATAGTAAGGAGAAGAATTCAATATTTTAATCCCCATACCAGTGGCAAAATCACCGAACTCTCCTGAAGTGAACATAGTCCCCTGATCGGCCGTAATAGTTTGAGGAATTCCAAACCGATAAACAATATGTTCCTTGACGAAATCCATCATATTGGCCGATGTTACTTTCTTCAAAGGAATTGCCTCAACCCATTTTGTAAAATAATCAGTTGCCACTAATATAAACTTATGCCCTTTACTTGATGGAGGATAAACTTGACCGATCAAGTCAATTGCCCAACTTCTAAACGGCCATGACTTAATTATTGGGTTCATTACTGATGCTGGGGCTCTCTGCACATTGCCGAAGCTCTGACATTCCTGACAACCTTTATAATATCTAAAGCAATCCTCCAATATAGTTGGCCAGGAATACCCATTTTGTCTAATCATCCATTTCATTTTAAAAGCCGATTGATGAGCCCCGCATGTCCCTTCATGAATCTCACCCATCAAGTTCTTAGCTTCTTCTTTGCCAAGACATTTGAGCAAGACCCCATCAATTGTTCGGTAACACAACTCATCTTCTTGTAGAACATACTTAGTCGCCTAGTACCGTAGCCGTCTGTCAACATGCTTAGATGGGTCCTTCAAATAATCGGCTATCTCCTTTCTCCAATCATTGGCCGCCAATTCTACCGCCATTGCTCCATAAATTGGTCGATATCCAGAAGCATCCTGAGCAAGTTTATTGTCTTCTTCATTATATGCTCTGGGAATATGCTCGATCATCACAGTCTTGAATTCTCTTAACAACTGGAGGCATTCATCATGATAAACCTTCAAAATATCATTTTTGCATTCATATTCTCCGAGCAACTGATTAATAACCAGCATAGAATCCCCAAATATTTCAACAGCATCGGCCTTGATTTCTCTTAATAATTTAATTCCCCTCAACATAGCCTGATACTCAGCCTGATTATTCGTAGCAGTCTTTTCAATCGGCAGCGAGAACTCAAAATTTGCCCCTCGAGGCGAAATTAGTACTATGCCGATTCCCGATCCTACTCCACAAGACGATCCATCAAAGAACAAAGTCCGCGGCGCAGGTTCCACCACTTTAACATCTGAGCCACAATGTTGAGTCACAAAATCGGCCATGACTTGCCCCTTGACAGCTTTAGCCGATTCATACCTTAAGTCAAACTCGGATAATGCCAGAATCCATTTTCCGATTCTCCCAATCAAAATTGGCAATGACAACATGTAATTAACAACGTCATCTTTGCAGACAATAGTACATTCTGCCGATAACAAATAATGCCTGAGTTTGGTGCAAGAGAAATATAGGCACAAACATAGCCTTTCAACCGAAGAATATCTAGTTTCAGCATCCAAAAGTCTCCTACTGACATAATAAATTACCCGTTCTTTACCCTCAAATTCTTGAATAAGAGCCGATCCGATAGCATTTTCATCAACCGATAAGTACAATTTAAATGTCTTATCCCTTTGAGGAGGCACCAATTGATCGGCTTTAAGCTTCAACAAAGGGCTGAACGGCCGAATCCTCCCAGATAAATTTGATATGAATCTCCAGATGAAATTGATTTTGCCGATCAATGACTGAAGCTCAGTTTTATTTGTTGGAGCAGTAACTTTATTGATTGCACCAATCGTCTTTTAACTGACCTTGATGCCTCTTTGGTGGACCATGAAACCTAAAAACTGTCTAGCCAATACGCCAAAAGCACACTTATTTGGATTCTATTTCAGCCCATGTTTTCTTGTACACTCCAAAATTTTACGTAAATCGGCCAAATGCTCCTTATAACCTTCTGACTTAACCACGACGTCATCAATGTAAATCTCAACTATTTTGCCGATAAACTCATGGAATATGTAATTCATGACCCGCTGATATGTAGCCCATGGATTCTTTAATCCGAAAGTCATGACGACTCACTCAAATAATCCAACATGCCTAGGACATCTGAACGCAGTCTTAGCAACGTCTTCTTCAGCCATAAATATTTGGTTATACCCAGCATTACAATCCATGAAGCTAATAACTTTGTGCCCGGCAGCAGCATCTATCAACACATCGGCAATCGGCATCGGATAACCGTCCATCGGCGTTGCCCTGTTAAGATTCCTAAAATCAATACAGACTCGGAGTTTTCCGTTTTTCTTGTACGCAGGCACCACATTAGAGATCCATTCAGCATAACGACACTGCCTAATGAACTTTGCTTCAATTAAATGAGTAATCTTGGCCTTGATATCAGGTAATATTTTAGGATTGCAGCGTCTGGCAGGCTGCTGATGTGGCCGATGTCGTGGTTTTATAGGCAACCGATGTTCAACAATAGAACGGTCTAAAACAGGCATTTCATAATATTCCCAAGCAAAACAATCTTTATACTCTTTTACCAACTGAATTAACTCTTGCTTGTACTTAGGATCTAACTTAGCACTAATATATGTCGGCCTTGGCTTGCTACCATCACCTAGATCTATCTGTTCTGTCTCATCGGATGACGTAAACCCATGCCCTAATTTTCCTTCTTTGATATAGTCAGCCATTAAGATGATTCTTCGGAGCCGACTGCTTGGATCGGCTGTAGGCCAAAATTGGATACCTTGAGAAAATCGGTATCCCACATCTTGCCCGATATGCAGCTTACCGTCTCACAACTCCATTGTTGGGCGTCGGCTGCAGCAATGCTGAAGGAGGAATCGGCGTTGACCATCTCCACAGAATCTCCGATCCATTGAATAACACATTGGTGCATGGTCGAAGGGACGCAACAACTCGCTTGTATCCAATCACATCCCAAGAGCAAGTTGTAGGACCCTTTCCCATTAACAACAAAGAAAGTAGTAGGTAGAGTCTTACTTTCGATAGTCAGATCAACGTAGAGTGCCCCCCGAGCCGGCGAGACATTACCCTCGAAATCTTTGAGCATCATGTCGGTCTTTATCAAGTCTTCCTCGCCATTTTCCAAGCTTGCAAAACATGGCATATGGCATTATGTTCACTGCTGCACCTCCATTTACCATCAATTTGGTGACAGGTCTCCCATCAACTTGTCCTTTGAGGAACAATGCTTTCAAGTGCCGACACTTTTTCTCTTCTGGTTTTTCAAAAGTAGCCGGCATCGGATCCAAAGCAAGTTGAGCCATCCCTCTTTCCGTGTCTGACATTTCTTCATCGCTAGCCGGAGCCATAAACTCCATCGGCAAGATAAATACCATGTTAATATCTGCAGCCGATTCGCTTGTGCCTGCATCATCGGCTCTTGGCTTTGCACGCCATACTTGAGACTTAACTTTCTTCTTCTCTAGAGTGCATCTTTCTTCTTCTTCTTGTTGCTCCCACTGGCGGAGGCGTTGAACCCTCCTCTTCTGAGATTTGGTTAACCCATTTGGGCACCATCGAGGATGCCTTACACCAATGTGCTCTGGGGTCCGTCGTCTTTCCGGTTCTCGACACAACGGCTCTTCGTCAGGGACTCTGTTGTTAGTCCTTTCTTCCAGCCGATCATGAACGCTTACCCTCATCCGATCTTTTACTATAACTTTGCCCCCTAGCCGATCATGAACTGGAACACGCTTTTCTTCATAGCCGTGCCTATCCGTGATGATCAGCCTCTGCTTCCTGTTGTCAAAACACGGTCTTTTGAAGCATTGGCTATCCCGAAATGGCCCATTGCATTCTGGACAATCATCGGCTGATGGCAATTTGATTCCTTCTTCTCAGTAGTATATAAAGAATGGGCATCTCCAATGATCTTTGTGCCGATGTATCATCTCTTCTTCACGTCGTGCCTCTTCATGGTGTTGTTGGAACTTGTTTAGCAACATTTGAGATGTCACAGGTGTGACAACCCTGGTAATTACATTTCCAAAATCAATGTCATTAGCCTAACTCTATGATTAAACCAACTAATGAAAGGGTGGAAAGAATTAAAACGAGTTCAGTTGGAATTCGAATTTAAATTGAGCACATTGGTTACTTTTGAACTTTTAAATTTAACTTTCAAACCATAAGCCAAATGAGATTTTGCCTGAAACCAAAGTTGTAGAACTTTTTATTTTGAACAACTTTCGTGTTCAAAAGTTTTTGAAATTCAAATCAGAAAGAGGAGAAAACGCCCTGTTTGCACCCAGCCCCCTGAAACTTTTCGAATTCTTGCATCCAGGCCCCTCGCCCCCCCCCCTCTCTCTCCTCCACGCCCGACCGCCGCGCGCCAGGTGGCCGGCGTCGCCTGACCGGCGCGAGGCGCCAGGCCAGTGGCCGCCGCACCACCCCGCCACGGCCGGCTTTGCCCTGCCCCCATGCCGCGCGGCCAGTGAACGCCCGCGCGTGCACGCGACGCAGCCGCGTCCAGCCCCGCCGCCCGGCCGCCCAGTCGCCTCGCTCCGCCGTGCCGCCCCGGCCCCCGCGCCCCGCCAGTCGCCGCGCCCGCCCTCCGCCCGAGCCGCTGCCGCTGCCGCTTCACCACTCCACGCCCGGCGCTATCCCACCGCGCCCACGCCATATCTCCGGCCGCCCAGTCACCGCGCCCGCGCTGCCGCACGTCGCGCCGGCGTTCTGCCGCCGTCCGCCGCGCCCAGTGCGCGTTGTGCCGTGCCCCCGCCCCGCGCGCTGCCCAGGCCCCTCCGCACCCCCTCCGGCCCCTATAAAAGCCCCGCCCGGCCACGCGCGCGAGCCCCAGCACCCAGAACGCCCTCGCCGTCGCCATTGCCGCCGCCGAGCGCCGCCCGCCCGTGGACAGCCCACCGCCGCCGCCCACTGCCCAAACTAAGCCCCCAGCCACCACTACATCATCCCCCTGAAGCTCGCCGACCCGCCCAACACCGCCCAGAGCCACCGGAGCGCCGCCGCCCGCGCTGCCGCCGCCGCCGCCGCCCCTGCTCGCCGTGGACAGCACGACCCCGACCCCCTCCGTCCAAGCCGAGCCCCTGAGCAGCTTCCCCACGCGCCACTGAAGCTCGCCGACCGGACCACACCGCCCCAAGCCCGCCGGAGCACCGCCGTCGACGCGTGCCGCACCGCCGCCGCCTCTACTCCAACGCCGGCGAGCCCTTCCCGGCCGTCCCCCACCTGAACAACACCCCCACAAGGTAGCCCTCGCACCCCTAAACCTTCCCCGACCCTCGCCCCTCGCCGCCGGCGAGCCCCCTCGCCGGAATTTCGGCCGGCCGCCGTACCCGAGCCGCCCGAGGACCCAATTGCAAGAATTTAAATCTTTAGAAGGGTCTGCGCGTAAGATTCAAGGACCTAGTTGTAAAAGAAAGTTTCAAACCTAGATTCAAATTCAGTGAACTCGTAAAATTCGAATAAAATCGTAGAAAATTCAGAAAAATGCAAACTCAACTGTTCTGGAATCCTTAGAACAGACTCTACCACTTTTGTTACAGAAAGTTTCTCAGAATCTCAACATATTTTGCTCTACATTAAATGGAAGCTTTAATGGACTTATTTTGTACCCACTGTTGTAGAACAATGCTGACCATAAATTTTGGGCAGTAAGTTAGTTGCTTGATGTTTAGGACTGTGTAAAAAGATCAGGCCCAAATTCCAACTCTAGCTTTACTGTTTATTAAACTTAGTTTCATACCATGTTTAAGTAGAATGTTTTATCCCTGCAGTTAGGTGGTGAATCACACAATAAAACTTTTTCTATGATAATGTATGGGTACCTAGAAGCCAGAGAAAAATTAGGAGACTTTTTATCTCAGAGTAACCTACTTAATTGATTTATGTGCTAATAACATACATTAAATCAAGAAAATAGTATCTTAGCTTGGAAAATTCTCAAATGTTTACTGGTGGATACACTATGGTAGGGCTTACTGTGTAAAACGTTCCAAGGACAAACACCCTGTGTAGGGTCCTGTAAAAATGAATCCTTGAATAGCCTAGGTGTAGAATGTTATATTTTCTATGCTCTGAATACTGCATGATAAATCCTACAAAAATTACAGTAGCTTCTGCATGCTTAAGTGAAAGCTCTGTAAAAATCTTAGACTCATTTGTTGCACCAATTGTTCTGTACAAAAAGAACAAGGATCTAACAGCCACTATGTAATGTATTTTTCATAATTAATCTGTTACATAAAATTGGCTGAAAATTTTACAGTAAGCGCATCTTTCCCTGATGTGCCTAAATCCAAAATTTCATGACCAGAAACTATCCATTGTAGTAATTACTCTCAAATCGTAATCAAGTGCCATTTCCACGACTTAAACTTGTGCACTCATGTAGAATCGACGACTCTCGCCGACGGAACTTACGAGCTGGTGCCCGCGTCCGAGAGTGAGCAGCGTGAAGCTCAAGCAAATCTAACTGAAGCTCTTGAAGACCCGAGCCCAAGTTCGGAAGAGCCCCAAGCGAACTGCGAAGGCAAGCCCCGGAGCATAACCCATTCTTCCCGAAATTATGCGACTCATCACTCTTTGCTTGTGCATTAAGTTTATAGGAGTTGGATGAAAACTTAGTTGCATAATATCAGGAACCCTTGCTTGAAAACTAGACGTAAGGTTCGATAGAATGCCGTGCTAATAGGACTCCGGTAAAAGTCGAGTGATTTCCTGTCACTCGCGAGAAAATAGGAGTTGAATGACTACTACACGCTGCAATCATAAGGACACGGACGGGCTATGGAACGAGGGTTACGATTGAGGCCCGTCTGTCTAGTGAAAAATGCTAAGGCCGCAGGGTGTGGTAGTGATGGTTAAGTCCTTGAACGTACTAAACACATGCCGAGATTATGGGAATCGGTAAGCTTAAGTACCTGATTGGCCCGGCAAGGGGACGGCATCCTACCCTTTGAACTTCGGTCCCATGTGCATATGGCGAGTGCAGAGAGTGGTCACGACCCGGCGCCGAACCATGGCGTGGGGCTCTTGTACTCTCGGAGGGTAGCCCCGATCCACGACCCGGAAAGAAAGGGGAAAAGTTGCACGTGTGACTCTAGGGAGTAACCACGTGACGTGTGTTTGGGTTTCCCTTGCAAGGTTAAGAAATTCGATTCAAATCGTCCGTTTCTCACGGCTATTGAGACTGCTTAACCATTTTTACCCACAGAGTAAGAAGAGGAACAATGATGATGAATGAACTGGTTGGATGAAAAATTTAATGCTTCACCATGTATGCTTTAGATAGCTGCTTACCTAGACTGGCTAACGAAACTAGAATCTTGAGCTAAAAGTTGAAAGTAAGGACCCACTTGTAGATGCTTTTCGGCAAAACAAACCCCTGAGCCAAAAAGCCTTGCATGTCTAGAGTCGGTGGAGTAGATTCCACTACACGGGTAAGTCTTGCTGAGTATTAGTATACTCAGCCTTGCTTGTGGCTCATTTCAGGTGAGACCTTCGAAGATATGATTGCTAGCTTGACTTGGCCCTGCACTCTTCCCCCTGGTTGGTCGGTGGAATGGGATGCGCCCCCGTCCAACGGAGATAAGGCCGAGTGATGTCTCGTACGGGCTTCATCGAGACATTCTGTATCGTCGAGTAGTTTCCGTCGTTTATTTCCGCTGCAACTTAAACTCTGAAGAACTTATTTATGATAATTGAAATACTTGGTTTCTAAACTCAAAACTTGGTCTGTAATATTCACTTATACTAATGTTGTAATATTTGCTGGAATGTGGTATTCTCTGGGCTCATCGTCGCATGAGCGTTTGTATGTATGGCGCTCGATCCGTTCACCGTGGTTGTATCGGGAGGTTATACCCGACAGGCCAGTGGATTACTCCGTTTGAAGTGTAAGGTTAACCGAGAATGCCTTAATGGTGATGGTTAATACACTTGAGCCGGATTAATTCAGGTGGTTCTGCCACAGCTGGTATCAAGGCCGAGTGATGTCTCGTACGGGCTTCATCGAGATATTCTGTATCGTCGAGTAGTTTCCGTCGTTTATTTCCGCTGCAACTTAAACTCTGAAGAACTTATTTATGATAATTGAAATACTTGGTTTCTAAACTCAAAACTTGGTCTGTAATATTCACTTATACTAATGCTGTAATATTTGCTGGAATGTGGTATTCTCTGGGCTCATCGTCGCATGAGCGTTTGTATGTATGGCGCTCGATCCGTTCACCGTGGTTGTATCGGGAGGTTATACCCGACAGGCCAGTGGATTACTCCGTTTGAAGTGTAAGGTTAACCGAGAATGCCTTAATGGTGATGGTTAATACACTTGAGCCGGATTAATTCAGGTGGTTCTGCCACAGCTGGTATCAGAGCCATAGCTGGTGCCACAGCTGGCAACAGCGGACACCGGAGCCAAAATACATACGCCAGAGAATGCGACAAGCCTTAAAAACTTGTTTTCATAAAATTTGACTAGAAGGATGTGTTGCGAAATGCGTTGGTACGTTAAGGATGGTGCCTAGTTCGTAAAGCCCTAAGGGATTATGGGAAAAGTTTACTAGGTGGCTGTCTGACTTATGAAATATTATCAACTGACTTCTAGCACATTACTTTCTGTCAAAACTTACTTTCATGCACAACCGACCTTAAATTCTGTAACGACGCACTCGTCGCTAAGGTAAGAAGGTAAGGATCCTCAGCCAACTGAGGGAGCTTGGCCTTCCTGTCGGTGATGCGAACCGAACGCTGCCCTCAAGCAGTGGCTTACTTGAGGTGCTGCCAATATGCCAACTGATCGTTGAACATATTGGGAGTAGAAGGTTTGGCGCAGGGTATGGCGATCGCTGTTCATACCCCCGTCTCATGACGGTACCCCCGTGAATACGCTATCTCGATAGCGTATGTAAACGTCGTCTCTACGGCGGAAATTGTACAGATATCGTTTCTATAAGTAAACGGTAATGAATACGGACGCTTTCATGAGTGCTGGCATGAAAGGTTCATGATATATATATGCTTTGTCAATCTTCTGCAGGTACACTAACCGCGTTTACGATAAGTTAAGGAACGATTAGAAAGACTCGACTAGCTATTATAGCGAGAGCCGTATTGTGTATGCCACCGAGACTATCGTCGTAAGACCAAAAGTATTTGGCAGTTATTTTATTTTGTGAGGACGAATAGGACATGCATACATCATGAACATATGTATCTGAAATCAAAAATGCGTTGTATGAGAGTGGTAAGGTTCTTGCGTATCTAAGCGTGGTTTGCATAAGGACTATCTAGCGAATCTGTCACAAATCTGCCATGACCAAAAAGAGCGATTTATTGACCCAAGAAAATGACCTTTTCTGGAGAAGTCCATGTTGAAAGAATTGTTCCAAATTTCGTGTTCTATCTTCTGTTCAAAAATGAAAAATTCTGAACTTATGGATAGTGAGAAATAACAGAAACCTTGGAATGTCAGAATTCTGTCCAGAATAAGCCCTTCTGCCTCTTAAATTTTTAGGCCCCCTTCCTGCGGTTTTCTGCAAAAGAGTACAACACAAAACTTGTCCCAAATTTACCCGGGTAGCTGCTGTTAAAATTTGGTAAATTTTGGCTAGGTAGATTTTCCCTGGTGCATGAAACTCTAGCCCTCTGTTCACTGAAAATTCTGGGTAGACAGTAAGGTAAAACCTGAAAAGAAAGACCATCTTAGAGACCTAATTAGCTCTGGAGTTGACTAGCAAAGTTGTTCACAAATACCTTAGGAGTGATCTGGTGAAATTTGAGAATTTTTGGATTAGAACTGTGGAAGTTATGGTTACTTTTGCACACTGTACCGAATCTGTCCTTGTGCTTTTCACAGTTTTTCACTATCTCACTCCATTTGATCTTTTGTTCAGATGGCCGAGCCTGTTGATATGATGGTGGATGAGGATGGACGCGTACACTCGCAGTGTCTCCACTAGGAGGGCTTTCCCTCTATTTTGTGGGATGTTCTGCGGACCGCGGGCTATCTAGTTCCCCCACGTTACGCCGGACTGGAGTTTGCAGAAAATGGAGTTACCCAGTGCCGTGTCAACGTGACTATCTTTCCGCACCCGCTACACCCGGAGTGGCCCGCCTTGGAGCTTGAGGCTGTTGGTCGCCGTTTGGCCGATACTTGGGAGCTTGCAGCCATGAGGGCGCTCACCACTTTTTGTGCGCAGCGTCCCGAGGTTGTCACACTCGCTCCCATTGGATTGTTTCCTGCTGCCCAGGGCAACGACCCCTTTTGGCTCAACAGGGTGCAGCATGCACAGTACTTGGTAGATTTTCATGCCCAGGAAACTATTCATACCTCCGTGCGGTGCATGAGTGCACTCTACCGGCTTCAGACTGTCCAGAGTCAGGCACTTGAGCAGCTCACTGATCTTGCTCAGGCCTACCACATGATGGCAGATACCAGGGATGAGTAGATTAAGGAGCTCAGTCAGGATCTTGAGGACAGAGATGCTCAGATTGGCCAACTTGAGGGCCAAATTCAGGAGCAGGACACTCTCATGGCTGAGAGAGATGCCACGATAGCACACTTGGAGGAGCAGCCCCATGATCTGAGCCTTGAGTTGGAGGATGCTAATGAGCACATTCAGTGGCACCATGATCAGAATGACCATCCCCATGAGGAGGACATGGAGGAGGATGAGGAGGAGCCACAGGAGGTTGATGGTATCTCCGGTATGGATTTCGAGGGTGAGGTACCACAGGCACCTCAGATGGGAGCTCACTCTCCTGCTCACAGCGAGTCGTCCGTCAACGACTTGGATGATTTCTAGATGACGACCTAGGAGGACTTTTGCACATACTCCTCGATAGGGTAGCCTAACTTTTGGCAAGTGTTGTAATAGGCTAACTAGGAGTTGAGTAACTGTTTTGTTTTGGGTACACCTGAACCATGTGGATACTCTCAGCATGTAAGGAACGGCGATAAACTTGGGTGATTTCGTTGTAATTTGGTAAACGATGAAATCCACAATCGCTGAGACTTGTTGGAATTTTTACCCATGTCTCCTTGCATTTCTTGGCTGAGTGTTGAATACCAGACTTGTGCTAAATTTTGTGATCAAGGTTCTCACAAAAATTCAGCATCATTGGACCTCGCTAGTTTAAGATATAGGCGAAACAGTACCGATCAATCTGCTGAAAAACAGCTAAGACAGCAAGGCAAAGGACGAGCTTTTCGACCACCTTAGCCATAGTTCTAGCACCAAAGTTAAATACCAAAGTGGTGCATTCCTAAATTCTCTGACTACTGCAAAAGTTTGAAATGTTTTGGATGGACCCACAGCAGGCTATGATTTTTCTCGTAGCAAACAGAGATTCTGTCCATACGTCTAGCTGTGACTTCGGAAGTCTATGACTACACCAATTATTTATGAATCAAGGAAGTAATATGGATCGCGTTGCTAATGGTAACCTTTCATGTTTCTGATGGTTGGATCAACACGTGGCAACCCCGAGGGTTTTGGTGCCGGTGGCAGCCGTTCGCGACAATCGCCACCACCCCCGCCCAGTTTGGTGGAAGTGATGGCCGCTCAAACCGAGCTGCTACGTCAGATTGTGCAAGGACAACACCAGCAGAGGGGTGGGCACAATGCTCACCAACCCCAAGCTGCAGGATACACGGATTTCCTAGGGACCCAGCCGCCCTTGTTCCATAAGACAGAGGAACCCCTGGACGCAGATGCATGGATTCGCACTATCGAATCCAAGTTCACACTACTTGTGGCCCCATGCTCAGAGGCCAACAAGGCTCGTTTTGCCGCGCAACAGCTTCGCGGTACCGCTCGTCTGTGGTGGGACCACTATTCTGCGATGCTCCCGGCTGACCATGTGGTCGACTGGGATGAATTCAAGACCGCGTTCCGGGCACATCATATTCCCGAGGGTCTCATGGAGAGGAAGTTGAATGAGTTTCTGGCACTCACCCAGGGCACCCGCACCGTGCTACAGTACGCCCAGGCATTCAACAACCTATGCCAGTATGCGGGCTATCACGCTGATACGGATGCCAAGAAGCGTGATCGTTTCCGCCGAGGTCTGAATACCAAGCTCAAGGAACGTCTGAACCTAACCAGGGCTGACACCTACAACGAATTGGTCAATATGGCCATTACCCAGGAAGACTGTATCATGGCACACCGGGCAGAGAAGAAGAGAAAGGCACCCGCAGGACCATCAAGTGCCCAACCACCAAGGTATCGCATCGTGCAAAATGCCGCACCCACAGCTCCACCAAGGGCCCCGCAGCCAGGAAGATGGATTGCCAGACCCCCACAGCAGCCAGGCATGGTACGACCCCCGATGCCTCCACAGAATGGTCCGAGGCCCATTCTTCAGCAGTCTCTTCGACCTAGCCCCGCGAATCGTTGTTTCAAATGCGGGAGTTCCAGCCACTTCGCACGAGAATGCCCTCAGCCTGGACAGCCCAACCAAGATCAAGGATCCAACCCGAACACCAAGAACAGGGGCAAGAGACAGACCCTGCAAGTCAAGCAAGGACGGATTAACTTCACCACGCTTGCAGAGCTTCCTGAAGGAGCCCCAGTGATGTCGGGTACATTCTCTATCCATAACAAGCCTGCAGTTATATTATTTGATTTTGGTGCATCGCATAGTTTCATAAGTGCAAAATTCGGTGCAAAAGTAGGCTTGAATGTTTGTCACACCAAAGGGTCATATATGATATCAACACCGGGTGGTAAAATTGCTTCAAACCAAATGATCAGACAAGTACCAGTCAAATTGGGTAGTAAAACCATCGACACAGACCTTGTCCTTTTACCTCTTGACGGCATGGACATTATTTTGGGAATGAACTAGATGACTATGCATGGAGTCACACTGGACCTTTCTTCCCGAGCCGTTGAGATAAATTCACCTAGTCACGGAGCCACTACCCTTTACCTACCATTCCTAGATTGCACGAATTCCTGTGCTTACAAGGTGGAAGGACTTAAGCTAGAGGATATTCCTGTCGTCAACGAGTATGCCGATGTCTTTCCGGATGACTTACCAGGAATGCCACCGGATAGGGATATTGAGTTCATCATTGAACTACAACCAGGCACTACACCTATATCCAAAAGACCATATAGGATGCCCCCTAAAGAATTGGCCGAGCTGAAAATTCAACTCCAAGAGCTACTGGACAAAGGTTTCATTCGCCCTAGCGCGTCACCTTGGGGATGTCCAGCCCTTTTTGTAAAGAAAAAGGATGACGGTTTAAGATTATGTGTGGACTACCGACCTCTCAATGCGGTAACTGTTAAAAATAAATACCCCTTCCTCGTATCGATGTACTCTTCGATCAATTAGCTGGAGCCAGAGTCTTCTCAAAGATTGATCTTCGTTCGGGATATCATCAAATCAAGATTCACCCGTGCGATATTCCTAAGACTGCCTTCTCCACACGATATGGACTATATGAATTCTTGGTCATGTCCTTTGGACTCACCAATGCCCCTGCCTACTTCATGTATCTCATGAATTCGGTATTCATGCCCGAACTTGACAAATTCGTCGTAGTGTTCATCGACGACATCCTTATCTATTCCAAGGATGAGGAAGAGCATGCCAAGCACCTTCGCATTGTTCTTCAGCGACTCAGAGACCATCAGCTCTATGCTAAGTTTTCTAAGTGTGAATTCTGGTTGGATACTGTAAAGTTCTTAGGTCACACGATCTCCAGCGAAGGCATAGCTGTTGACCCCAGCAAGGTACAAGAGGTGATGGATTGGAAACCCCCTACCTCTGTTCATCAGATTCGCAGTTTTCTCGGCTTAGCCGGTTACTACCGCCGCTTCATCCCGGATTTCTCTCGAATTGCTAAGCCCATGACTGAACTGTTAAAGAAGGAAGTAAAGTTTGTATGGAATGAGAAATGTGAAGAAGCTTTCCACACTCTCAGAGAGCATCTGACTACTGCACCTGTGTTAGCTCAACCCGATAATACCAAGTCATTCGATGTGTATTGTGACGCATCAGGTACTGGTCTAGGATGTGTGCTTATGCAAGAGAATCGAGTGATTGCATATGCCTCACGAGCCCTTCGGCCCCACGAACAGAATTATCCCACGCAATACCTTGAGCTTGCAGCCGTCATTCACGCTCTAAAAATATGGAGGCACTATCTCATGGGTACACAGTGCCATATCTACACGGATCATAAGAGTCTCAAGTATATCTTCACACAAACCGATCTGAATATGAGACAACGGAGATGGCTAGAATTAATCAAGGATTATGACCTTGAAGTGCACTATCACCCCGGCAAGGCTAATGTAGTTGCGGATGCACTAAGCCGCAAGTCCCATTGCCATTGCTTATCCATGGAGTCCCACCATGAGACATTGTGTGCAGAAATGAGGAAGCTTAACATGGAAATGGTTTCCCAGGGCACTCTAAATCACCTCTCAGTTGAGCCCACTCTTCACGACCAAATCGTTATGGCCCAACTACAGGATGAAGGAATTAAGATCATCAAACAGAAACTCTCTCTAGGTGAGGAGAAGTATAAGTGTTTCCGTCAGGACCATAAGGGAGTTCTATGGTTCGAAGGTCGCATAGTCGTTCCGAAGAATCGTGAACTCCGCAAGAAAATTCTCGATGAGGCACACCTTTCCAAATTCTCTATCCACCCCGGCAGTAGCAAAATGTATCAAGACCTAAGGCAAAACTTCTGGTGGACTAGAATGAAAAGAGAAATTGCTACGTATGTCTCAGAATGTGACACGTGCCAGAGAGTGAAAGCTAGCCACTTAAAGGTAGCCGGTACACTTCAACCGTTACCTATACCATCATGGAAATGGGAAGACATAAGTATGGACTTCATCGTTGGACTACCAAGCACTTCCCAGAAACATGATTCCATATGGGTTATCGTGGATAGACTCACAAAGACATCACATTTTCTTCCGGTACACACCACCTATTCTACCAAGAAATATGCCGAGATTTACCTCGATCGTATTGTTTGCCTGTATGGAATACCTAAGACAATTATCTCCGATCGTGGTCCTCAGTTTGTAGCACGCTTTTGGGAACAACTGCAAACGTCTCTTGGCACTAAGCTGATTCGCAGCTCAGCATACCATCCTCAGACTGATGGACAAACGGAAAGAGTAAACCAAATCCTTGAAGACATGCTGAGAGCCTGCGTCATTCACTATGACAAGAATTGGGACAAATGCCTACCTCTAGCAGAGTTCTCGTACAACAACAACTATCAAACGAGTTTGAAAATGGCACCCTTTGAGGCCCTGTATGGACGAAGGTTTCGAACTCCTTTGAGCTGGTCACAAACCGGAGAACGTAAAATAATTGGACCCGACCTGGTGATCGAGGCAGAGGAGAAAGTAAAAGTAATACAAGCAAATCTTAGAGCCGCACAAGCTCGACAAAAGAGCTATTCTGACAAAAGGAGGAAGCCCCTAAAGTTCGAAGTTGGCGATCATGTCTATCTTCGAGTTTCACCAACCAAGGGAGTGCGAAGATTTGGAATCAAAGGCAAACTAGCTCCCCGTTATATTGGTCCTTACGAAATCATTGAGAGCTGCGGACCCGTAGCCTACAAATTACGACTGCCCCCTCAGCTCACGGCCACCCATGATGTCTTCCACGTATCTCAACTCAAGAAGTGTATTCGAGTCCCTACCGAGATTGTGGAACAACAAGAAATATCGTTGGAACCCGACCTCTCGTATGTCGAACACCCAGTTAAGATTTTGGATCAAAAAGAAAGAGAGACCAGGAGGAAAGTGATTAGAATGTATAAAATACAATGGAATCACCACACGGAAGAAGAAGCCACCTGGGAAATGGAGAGCTACCTGAACCAACATTTCCCTGGGTTTCTTATCTCAACCACTGGTATGTGCACCCACGCCCACACTAAGAATTACCGAATCTCGGGGCGAGATTCTTGTTAAGGGGGGAAGGCTGTGACAACCCTGGTAATTACATTTCCAAAATCAATGTCATTAGCCTAACTCTATGATTAAACCAACTAATGAAAGGGTGGAAAGAATTAAAACGAGTTCAGTTGGAATTCGAATTTAAATTGAGCACATTGGTTACTTTTGAACTTTTAAATTTAACTTTCAAACCATAAGCCAAATGAGATTTTTCCTGAAACCAAAGTTGTAGAACTTTTTATTTTGAACAACTTTCATGTTCAAAAGTTTTTGAAATTCAAATCAGAAAGAGGAGAAAACGCCCTGTTTGCACCCAGCCCCCTGAAACTTTTTGAATTCTTGCATCCAGGCCCCTCGCCCCCCCCCCCCTCTCTCTCCTCCACGCCCGACCGCCGCGCGCCAGGTGGCCGGCGTCGCCTGACCGGCGCGAGGCGCCAGGCCAGTGGCCGCCGCACCACCCCGCCACGGCCGGCTTTGCCCCGCCCCCATGCCGCGCGGCCAGTGAACGCCCGCGCGTGCCCGCGACGCAGCCGCGTCCAGCCCCGCCGCCCGGCCGCCCAGTCGCCTCGCTCCGCCGTGCCGCCCCGGCCCCCGCGCCCCGCCAGTCGCTGCGCCCACCCTCCGCCCGAGCCGCTGCCGCTGCCGCTTCACCACTCCACGCCCGGCGCTATCCCACCGCGCCCACGCCATATCTCCGGCCGCCCAGTCACCGCGCCCGCGCTGCCGCACGTCGCGCCGGCGTTCTGCCGCCGCCCGCCGCGCCCAGTGCGCGTTGTGCCGTGCCCCCGCCCCGCGCGCTGCCCAGGCCCCTCCGCACCCCCTCCGGCCCCTATAAAAGCCCCGCCCGGCCACGCGCGCGAGCCCCAGCACCCAGAACGCCCTCGCCGTCGCCATTGCCGCCGCCGAGCGCCGCCCGCCCGTGGACAGCCCACCGTCGCCGCCCACTGCCCAAACTAAGCCCCCAGCCACCACTACATCATCCCCCTGAAGCTCGCCGACTCGCCCAACGCCGCCCAGAGCCACCGGAGCGCCGCCGCCCGCGCTGCCGCCGCCGCCGCCGCCCCTGCTCGCCGTGGACAGCACGACCCCGACCCCCTCCGTCCAAGCCGAGCCCCTGAGCAGCTTCCCCACGCGCCACTGAAGCTCGCCGACCGGACCACACCGCCCCAAGCCCGCCGGAGCACCGCCGTCGACGCGTGCCGCACCGCCGCCGCCTCTGCTCCAACGCCGGCGAGCCCTTCCCAGCCGTCCCCCACCTGAACAACACCCCCACAAGGTAGCCCTCGCACCCCTGAACCTTCCCCGACCCTCGCCCCTCGCCGCCGGCGAGCCCCCTCGCCGGAATTTTGGCCGGCCGCCGTACCCGAGCCGCCCGAGGACCCAATTGCAAGAATTTAAATCTTTAGAAGGGTCTGCGCGTAAGATTCAAGGACCTAGTTGTAAAAGAAAGTTTCAAACCTAGATTCAAATTCAGTGAACTTGTAAAATTCGAATAAAATCGTAGAAAATTCAGAAAAATGCAAACTCAACTGTTCTGGAATCCTTAGAACAAACTCTACCAATTTTGTTACAGAAAGTTTCTCAGAATCTCAACATATTTTGCTCTATATTAAATGGAAGCTTTAATGGACTTATTTTGTACCCACTGTTGTAGAACAATGCTGACCCTAAATTTTGGGCAGTAAGTTAGTTGCTTGATGTTTAGGACTGTGTAAAAAGATCAGGCCCAAATTCCAAATCTAGCTTTACTGTTTATTAAACTTAGTTTCATACCATGTTTAAGTAGAATGTTTTATCCCTGCAGTTAGGTGGTGAATCACCCAATGAAACTTTTTCTATGCTAATGTGTGGGTACCTAGAAGCCAGAGAAAAATTAGGAGACTTTTTATCTCAGAGTAACCTACTTAATTTATTTATGTGCTAATAACATACATTAAATCAAGAAAATAGTATCTTAGCTTGGAAAATTCTCAAATTTTTACTGGGGGATACACTATGGTAGAGCTTACTGGGTAAAAAGTTCCAAGGACAAACACCCTGTGTAGGGTCCTGTAAAAATGAATCCTTGGGGGATACACTATGGTAGAGCTTACTAGGTAAAAAGTTCCAAGGACAAACACCCTGTGTAGGGTCCTGTAAAAATGAATCCTTGAATAGCCTAGGTGTAGAATGTCATATTTTCTATGCTCTGAATACTGCATGATAAATCCTACAAAAATTAAAGTAGCTTCTGCATGCTTAAATGAAAGCTCTGTAAAAATCTTAGACTCTGTAAAAAGAACAAGGATCTAACAGCCACTATGTAATGTATTTTTCATAATTAATCTGTTATATAAAATTGGCTGAAAATTTTACAGTAAGCGCATCTTTCCCTGATGTGCCTAAATCCAAAATTTCATGACCAGAAACTATCCATTGTAGTAATTACTCTCAAATCGTAATCAAGTGCCATTTCCACGACTTAAACTTGTGCACTCATGTAGAATCGACGACTCTCGCCGACGGAACTTACGAGCTGGTGCCCGCGTCCGAGAGTGAGCAGCGTGAAGCTCAAGCAAATCTAACTGAAGCTCTTGAAGACCCGAGCCCAAGTTCGGAAGAGCCCCAAGCGAACTGCGAAGGCAAGCCCCGGAGCATAACCCATTCTTCCCGAAATTATGCGACTCATCACTCTTTGCTTGTGCATTAAGTTTATAGGAGTTGGATGAAAACTTAGTTGCATAATATCAGGAACCCTTGCTTGAAAACTAGACATAAGGTTCGATAGAATGCCGTGCTAATAGGACTCCGGTAAAAGTCGAGTGATTTCCTGTCACTCGCGAGAAAATAGGAGTTGAATGACTACTACACGCTGCAATCATAAGGACACAGACGGGCTATGGAACGAGGGTTACGATTGAGGCCCGTCTGTCTAGTGAAAAATGCTAAGGCCGCAGGGTGTGGTAGTGATGGTTAAGTCCTTGAACGTACTAAACACATGCCGAGATTATGGGAATCGGTAAGCTTAAGTACCTGATTGGCCCGGCAAGGGGACGGCATCCTACCCTTTGAACTTCGGTCCCATGTGCATATGGCGAGTGCAGAGAGTGGTCACGACCCGGCGCCGAACCGTGGCGTGGGGCTCTTGTACTCTCGGAGGGTAGCCCCGATCCACGACCCGGAAAGAAAGGGGAAAAGTTGCACGTGTGACTCTAGGGAGTAACCACGTGACGTGTGTTTGGGTTTCCCTTGCAAGGTTAAGAAATTCGATTCAAATCGTCCGTTTCTCACGGCTATTGAGACTGCTTAACCATTTTTACCCACAGAGTAAGAAGAGGAACAATGATGATGAATGAACTGGTTGGATGAAAAATTTAATGCTTCACCATGTATGCTTTAGATAGCTGCTTACCTAGACTGGCTAACGAAACTAGAATCTTGAGCTAAAAGTTGAAAGTAAGGACCCACTTGTAGATGCTTTTCGGCAAAACAAACCCCTGAGCCAAAAAGCCTTGCATGTCTAGAGTCGGTGGAGTAGATTCCACTACACGGGTAAGTCTTGCTGAGTATTAGTATACTCAGCCTTGCTTGTGGCTCATTTCAGGTGAGACCTTCGAAGATATGATTGCTAGCTTGACTTGGCCCTGCACTCTTCCCCCTGGTTGGTCGGTGGAATGGGATGCGCCCCCGTCCAACGGAGATAAGGCCGAGTGATGTCTCGTACGGGCTTCATCGAGACATTCTGTATCGTCGAGTAGTTTCCGTCGTTTATTTCCGCTGCAACTTAAACTCTGAAGAACTTATTTATGATAATTGAAATACTTGGTTTCTAAACTCTAAACTTGGTCTGTAATATTCACTTATACTAATGCTGTAATATTTGCTGGAATGTGGTATTCTCTGGGCTCATCGTCGCATGAGCGTTTGTATGTATGGCGCTCGATCCGTTCACCGTGGTTGTATCGGGAGGTTATACCCGACAGGCCAGTGGATTACTCCGTTTGAAGTGTAAGGTTAACCGAGAATGCCTTAATGGTGATGGTTAATACACTTGAGCCGGATTAATTCAGGTGGTTCTGCCACAGCTGGTATCAAGGCCGAGTGATGTCTCGTACGGGCTTCATCGAGACATTCTGTATCGTCGAGTAGTTTCCGTCATTTATTTCCGCTGCAACTTAAACTCTGAAGAACTTATTTATGATAATTGAAATACTTGGTTTCTAAACTCAAAACTTGGTCTGTAATATTCACTTATACTAATGCTGTAATATTTGCTGGAATGTGGTATTCTCTGGGCTCATCGTCGCATGAGCGTTTGTATGTATGGCGCTCGATCCGTTCACCGTGGTTGTATCGGGAGGTTATACCCGACAGGCCAGTGGATTACTTCGTTTGAAGTGTAAGGTTAACCAAGAATGCCTTAATGGTGATGGTTAATACACTTGAGCCGGATTAATTCAGGTGGTTCTGCCACAACAGGACACCATGTTCCACTTGAACATCCAACCTCTTCAATCGGATGCTTCCCCTTCACCTCTTCAGCCGATATCTGGACATCTGGATCAACGGCTCCACTGTCTTTAGCCGATTGAGAAGTCAATACTTTAGCTGTGCCATTGACTTCTACCATATTGGTTGGGAAAGGGTGTTGATCAATTTTCATCGGCTTTGATGGTTTCTTTGAAATCTCAAACTTAAGCCTCCCTTGCTCAATTGCTGTTTGAATGTGCTGATGGAAGATCTTGCAATCATTAGTATTGTGGGAGGTAGCATTGTGCCACTTGCAATATCTAATCTTTGTCAACTTGTCGGCCGATGGAATAGTATGATACTGAGAGAGCTTGATTTATCCCTCTTGTAACAATAGATCAAAGATCTTATCGGCCTTGGTCACGTCAAACCTAAACTTTGGAGCTTCTTCTTTCTCATAGGGCATTGTCATCGGCTTTTTGTTTCCGACCCATTCAGCCAAGCCGATTTCAGCCTCTTTTTCGGTATCTGAATGCTCCACATATGCGACCCTCTTCTTAAAATTTCTCTTTTGTTCATAAGAGCGCATAACTTGGTTTGACATTCGATGCAATAATTGGGTCAGGCTTTCAAATTCTTGTGATGCATATTTCTCCTTGATATGTGGTAAAAGCCCCTGGAAAGCCAACTCGGCTAACTGTGCATCATTCAGGGTCAAACTATAACATTTGTTTTTGACTTCCCTGAATCTCTGTATAAAAGCCATCACTGATTCATCATTCCTTTGCCTCAGAATAGTCAAATCGGTCAACTTCATCTCATGCACACCGGCAAAGAAATACTTGTGAAATTGCTTTTCCAGATCGGCTCAATAAACAATCGAATTGGCTAGCAACGTCGTGAACCATGTGAACGCCGATCCGGAAAGAGATGAAGAAAACAATCGAACCCTCAGAGCATCGATCGCAGCTGCTTCTCCACACTGAATTATGAAGCGATTAATATGCTCAATGGTGGAGGTTTCATCTTGTCCCGATAACTTAGTGAAATCAGGCACTTTATACCGATTTGGTAATGGAAGTAGATCATATGCAGGTGGATATGGAGTCCTGTACACGTACGTCTGCTGTTTAGGCTTTAATCCGAACTGATCCTTCATCACCTCAGCTTTCTTTGCAGCCCAATCAATCTGACTTTTTGCTTGTACTGGCTGCAGCTGCCCCATCGGCTGCTTTTGTTTTTCCTAACCTATCGGCTGAAAAGCCGATTGTGGCTGCGGATAAATCGGCTGAGGAGCCGACGGTTGATGTTGCACCGGTTGAACTGTTGTCATCTGCTGTTGTCGGAGCTACTGCAATGGAGGAACAACCACCTGCATTTGGTGCTGGAAAACTGCCTGTTGAGGCTGATATTGCTGAGGCGTTATCCATGGTGCCGACATCTAAGGTTGATGTTGATTTAACGGCTACAAACCTGACATCTGATATCGGCTTTGTGAAGTCATATTTGGAGCCGATTCTTGTTGTGGAGGCGGCTGCTGTTGTGGTGATGCCTGCAACGGAGGGATCTCAAGGTGCCGTACTAATCCCGTTGTAGGATCCTGCAGCACTAGTTTGATCCCATCCTGGTAGTGGACCAAAGTACCTGCCAACCCGGAGTTTGGTGTATGCATCTGGTATAAACTAGCTGGCTAAAGAGCTGGAGTCCAAGGCGAAGGAGGTCTCAGTGGTGCCTCCAAAGATGCATTGGCAGACGTGCCTCCGAAATCGGGTGGCATTCCGATGCCAGTTTTCGGATCCATCCGATTGGATTCCCTGCAACTCCTTGCGCCGATGAGATGGTTAACGGCGGTGAAGTAGTGAACACTGGAGGATGTTGAGGCGCCGATTGCTGCGGCAAACGTATCGAAAAATGTTGGGGTAATGTGTAATGAACACCTTCAGATTGAATCGGCTGAATAACCGATGATTCTGCCGCAGCAGCCTCGAATGTTGTATGGGCACTGCAAACTTGAGCTCCTGGCATTTTATATGTAGGTCCTTTGAAGCCCTGAAACACTTCTCTAGTTCTTAGAGCCTGGACAACAGCATTATGCATTGCATTGGTCATGACATCAGATTGGTTAATTAATGCATGATGAAGAGCTTCATTGACCATCTCACTCAGCTTCCCTAGATCTTCATGGATGACAATATTGCGGGGAGACAGGGTAGGAAATTTCTTAATGACTTCCCCACTCTTGGTCTTGCTGAATGATTTGAGGAACTCTGCCTTGAAATCTTCCATAGACTTTGCCATATCCTCCCTCTGTTCAGCTTTTAGGTCTTCTTTGGTTACCAGCATGATGTTCTGTTTCGAAACGTTCTGGATCAGGAAGTGACATCTTGTAATATTTTCGGGTCCCACCGAGCGTGCCAAAAGTGTGGTGACGCAAAAATTGTGCAGCGACCTTCACGTACTAGCACACTGAACCTGAACCAAAGGCATGCCAGTCAATCTGACCTGCTGATTGACAAGGAAACGAGAGGTTAAATTCGGGAGCGAAATGGCTGGTGTACCGATTCTCTCCGATTGGTTGTAACGGCAAGGCTGCCGATACAAATAAAGACAAACAGTTATGGAAGCCGATTGTGATGCTGCAAGCAATGTAAAAAGCTACTAAAACGTAACCTAAACAGAGCTCGATGAACACTACTCGAAATAGATCTTAATCGGCTATGAGATAGTATATTTTGATAGATCCGATCTATCCGATATAAGCTATTTCAAGATGGATAAATTGGTGATTAAAACTACAACTACAAGATTTAAACTAAAACTTGCAGAACTAGCAGATATCGATAAATTGTGAATAAATCTAGATGGAACGACAGCGATTCGCCTGAAGTTAAAGCCTTAAAAATATTCGATAAACGCGGAACTCACCAGCAAGCCAGAGATCAAAGCGATGCAGCCCTGCTAGCTCGAAAGAACTCGTGGTGAAAGAAAAAGTTTCGACGAAGTCGCTGAGTGCGAAAAGTAGATTGCGAAAAAAGTAGGGTTTTGTTTATGTTGGTGTGTACAAAATTTTTAGACCACGCAGGATCGCTATTTATATTCCAGGATACAGACTCCTTGTCAATCACGACAAACACAAAACTTGACGCTAAAGAAATAAATTTCCTAAACAATTGTTGGCGCTAAAATCGGCCGGATAGGAATCGGCCGATGGGTCTTCAGCGTCGGGCACACGACCCGGGAGAATCTGCTTAGCTCCTATTCGGGTTATCGCCCTGGTGCGGTTCGCGCGACGTGCCAGTCAATCTGACGTGTTGATTGACAAGGAAATATTAAATTCCAGGCGCGTCGATCGGCTGGAGTTCCGATCTGTCCTGAGGAGCGCGTCGGCGGCGAATCGGCCGATTTGCTGTAGAGATGATCAGCTATGGATCAGCCGATAATCGTCTAGTAATTGTAAAGAAAACTGCTAGAGCAATCTAAACAATTACTACAGAAGCAACACTTGAAATAGATCTAATCGGCTGTATGATGATAAATCGAGGAAGAACAATGACGAAGCCGATTATCCTGATCTCAAGCTGGATAACTGGTGATAATACTAGAATAATAGGTAAAACTTGCAATTCTAGTAAATATCGATAACTGGTGAATAAATCCAAACGAAGCCACAGCGATGCGCCCGTAGCTAAAGCTCGGATATTACTCGGTAAGCGAAACCTACTAATTGGCTGGAGATCAAGTTGATGCAGCCCTGCCAATCCGTACGAACTCGTGGAAGAAGAAAATATTGGCGAAGTCGCCGACTTGAAAGTAAATTGCTGAAAAAGTAGAAGTATTGTTGTTGATTGATGTGATGTCTTTTTTTTGCAAGACCCTGACGACTCCTATTTATACCCTAAAGCTAGGACTCCTGGTCGATCACGACTTGTTACAACCTATAAGAACTTTAAAAGGAAACGGACTCCCGCAGAATCTTCCGCCGCCGTTCCCTAATCCAATCAGGATTTCCTTCAATCGCTCCTCGACCGACTTAGCGTGCCCCCTTTGACCAACTTTTGACCAGGACCCTCTGAAATAGTCCCATCCTGTTGGCGTAGGCTGTATCACCAATTGGCCGATTTCCAACTTGTTGCCTAAATCGGCCGATTCTTTACTGTAGCCTCCAGATCTGCCGCATCGGCCAATCTTCTCCTCCTGACGCCGATTCAACACGTGTCAAAATTTGGCGTCAACACATGCCCCCCAGTTTCGGAGTAAAACATAATTTTTTCTTCGAAACTCCTTCCATAATCTTTCTCTTTAAGCTTCCCAATTGTGACAGGAGTAAACCTCAAAGTCAATTGCGCTACTTTTTCCTCTGCATCTGATCCTTTCTCCAGAATCGGCTCAATGACATGAAATCCTGTAACAGGATAAACATCATGTTGGCGTGCAGACTCAAACTTTGACCATCTCCCCTGGCAGCTTTACATTTGTCAATGCCTTCACTTCATTAATGTTCTTTCTGCAAGCGTGGCATCTCTCCTGGCAGCTTTATATTTACTGATGCCTTTACTCCGATGGCACACATCTTGCCAACCCTTCGTCTCTTCCTTTCTATAAATACGATTCTCCGTATTATTTCCAAAAATACTTACCTTGTTCGTCTTCTTTTCCTTCTGAATCCCGACCTTCGCCTTCTTTGGTCAGACATCAAAATGTCTTCTCGATCCTCTTCTTCTGTTAACCAGGTATTAATTTTCCCTCTATCCCTTCCTGAGATATCTTACTTTGTTCCGACATGTTTGCCTGTTCTTTCTTTCAGCCGAACCATCTTAACCCTAGTTTGGAAAGAGCGATCGAAATCATACATTCAGACAAACCATTATCGCAAGCTGATATAGATCTGATAAAAGCTCATTCTGAAGAACTCAAAGATCATGCTCCTGCCAATATCCGACCAATCTTGGACTATATGGATTTCGCCTGCTTTGAACACATGCCATCCTTCGACGAGAATCCCTCATTTTCACGTCGACTTCCTGAAGCTGAAGCGGCCTTGAAAGAAAAGAAAAGTGCCCACCTCTTGAAGAAATTAGATCGGTTTGAGAAAGAGACCAAGAAGAAACGTAACCATTAGACATATCGGTATTTTTACTCTAAGGGCGACTTATACCATGTCGGCCACGTAATCTGTAATTTCCATTCAATAATGAATCCCAATGTTTCCTTCACCGGATGTGTAGCCAGAAAACCGATGAGAAATCGGCCATGTTACCTTGACATATCTTGCTGTAAGTTATGCGTCTACCCAAATGCTTGGATAGTACCTCTTCAGATATCGTCCATTTAAAGCTCTTGGGAATTCCTCCCCTTCTATTGTCTCTAGAATGTATGCATTTCCAGAGGCACATCGGTCGATTCTATACGACCCTTCCCAAGTGGGCGACCATTTACCGAATTTGGGATCTTTAGACCCTATCGGCAGCACCAACTTCCATACCAAATCTCCTTGAGAGAACTGTTTAACCTTGACCTTTTTATCATACCATCTGGCCACCCTTTTCTTGTTTTCTTCTATACTAATCAGGGCTCTTAACCGCAAACCCGCCGAATCGTCAAGTTCATCTTTCATGAGAAAGGAATAGTCATCGGCCGTTAACTGATCCTGTAGCGATATGCATCTTGACCCTGTCCTTATCTCCCATGGTAAAACCGCTTCATGACCATAAACCAAATGATAAGGGGATATTTTAGTGGCCCCATGACAAGCCATGCGGTATGCCCATAAAGATTCAGCCAAAGACATATGCCACTTCTTAGGTTGCTCTTCTATCTTCCTCTTGATTAGCTTGATTATCCCCTTGTTAGACGATTATGCTTGGCCATTGGCTTGAGCATAGTATGGAGAAGAATTTAATAATTTAATTCCCATATCGGCGGCGAACTCTCCGAATTCTCCAGAAGTGAACATCGTCCCTTGATCGGTTGTGATGGTTTGAGGAACGCCAAATCGATATATAATATGGCTCTTAACAAATTCAATCATATCGGCCGATGTCACGTTCCTTAAAGGAACTGCCTCCACCCACTTAGTAAAATAATCTGTAGCCACCAATATGAACTTATGCCCTTTGCTGGATGGAGGATGAATCTGTCCAATGAGATCTATTCCCCAACCTCTGAACGGCCACGGCTTAATTATTTGATTCATAGCCGATGCTGGTGCGCGCTGCACATTGCCAAACCTCTGACAGTCTTGGCATCCTTTGTAGTACTTGAAACAATCTTCAAGGATGGTCGGCCAGTAATATCCATTGTTCCTGATCATCCATTTCATTTTGTGAGCCGATTGATGAGCTCCACACACGCCTTCATGGATTTCTCCCATCAGAACCTTTGCCGCTTCTGTTCCCAGGCATTTGAGAAGAACTCCATCAATCGTCCGATAAAATAAATCATCCTCAAGTAACACATACTTTGTAGCCTGAAAACGTGTTCGCCGATCCACCTTTTGGGGTGGATTTTTCAAGTAATCGGCGATCTCCTTTCGCCAGTCATCGGCCGCGAGTTCTAGCGTCATCGCTCCCTGAATCGGCCGATACCCAGAAGCATGTTGAGCCAGTCCGTTGGCTTCTTCATTATAATTCCTGGGGATATGCTCAATTATTGCAGATTTGAATTCTTTCAAAAGTTGAAGACAATCCTCATAATAAATCCTCAAGATGTCATCCTTGCACTCAGATCATCCTGTTAACTGATCCACAATGAGCATGGAGTCCCCAAAGATTTCGACTGCATCAGCTCTGACTTCCCTTAATAATTGGATGCCTTTCAGAACAGCTCGATATTCCGCCTGGTTATTAGTTGCAGAAGCTTCTATCGGCAGAGAGAAATCATAAGTTGCCCCCCGAGGCGACACAAGAACGATGCCGATTCCTGATCCGACCCCACATGAAGAACCATCAAAATATAGAGTCCATGGAACTGGTTCAACGGTGGCAATTTCTGGTCCACAATGTTGAACTACGAAATCGGCCATCACTTGACCTTTGACGGCTTTGGCCGATTCGTACCTTAGATCGAATTCTGACAAAGCCAGGATCCATTTTCCAATCCGTCCCTTCAAAATCGGCAATGATAGCATATACTTCACCACATCATCCTTGCACACGACTATGCATTCTGCCGATAGGAAATAGTGCCTGAGCTTAGTACACGAAAAGTACAAGCACAAGCATAATCGCTCCACCGAGGAATATCTTATTTCGGCGTCTAAAAGTCTTCTGCTGACGTAGTATACCACTCGTTCTTTCCCTTCAAACTCCTGTACCAACGCCGATCCAATAGCCTGTTCGTCAGCCGATAAATATAACTTAAACGGCTTGCCAGGCTGTGGCGGGGCTAACACCGGAGGTGAAACCAGATACTGCTTGATATTCTCCAGTGCCTTGCGCTGTCCTTCTCCCCATGTGAATTCCTGGTTGGGCTTTAATTTCAACAGAGGGGTAAAAGCCTGAATACGTCCTGATAGATTGGATATGAATCTTCTGTTGAAATTGACCTTGCCGATGAGGGACTGCAGTTCAGTTTTATTTTGTGGGGCCACCACTTTATTGACGGCGTCTATGGTCTTGCGGTTGACTTCTATCCCACGCTCATGGACCATAAATCCTAAGAATTGTCCGGCCGATACACCAAATGCACACTTGTTTGGGTTCATCTTCAGCCCATGTTTCCTTGTGCACTCCAGCACTTCCTGTAAATCGGCCAGATGATCTTGGTGACCTTTTGACTTGACCACGACGTCATCTATATAAATTTCCACCGATGAACCAATGAGCTTGTGGAATATGTAGTTCATGGCCCGTTGATATGTAGCGCCGGCGTTCTTCAAGCCGAAAGTCATAACCACCCATTCAAATAAACCAAGATGGCTTGGGCACCTAAAAGCCGTTTTCGAAATATCTTCCTCGGCCATTAATATCTGATTGTACCCGGCATTCCCATCCATGAAGCTTATGACTTTGTGGCCTGCGGCAGCATCCACCAAGATATCGGCCGTTGGCATCGGATATCCATCCATCGGCGTAGCCTGATTTAAGTTCCTGAAATCGATGCACACGCGCAATTTTCCATTCTTTTTGTATACAGGCACAATGTTAGAAATCCATTCGGCGTAGCGGCACTGCCGAATAAATCCTACCTCAATCAACTTTGTAATCTCGGCCTTTATGTCAGGTAGAATCTTGGGGTTACACCGTCGTGCAGGTTGCTGATACGGCCGATATCCTGATTTTATAGGTAACCGGTGTTCAACAATAGACCGGTCTAGTCCTAGCATCTCGTGCTATTCCCAAGCAAAGCAATCCCTGAACTCTTTCAATAAACTTATCAATTTACATTTGTACTCAGAATCCAAATTGGCACTAATGTACGTCGGCCTTGATTTGTTGCTATCTCCCAAATCTACCATCTCTAATAAATCGGCCGACGTAAACCCATGTCCAAGCTTCCCATCTTCTCGGACGAGCTGATCCATTTATTCTGAATCTTCAGAGCCGACTGCTTGGATCGGCTGTAGACCGAAATCGGACACTTTCAGGAAGTCAGTGTCCCAAGTCCTGCTAGATATACACTTGACGTGTTCGCAGCTCCACTGTTGTGTGTCGGCCGCTGCAACGCTGTAGACGGAATCGGCAGCGACTATCTCTGTACTGTCGCCGACCCATTGCACAAGGCATTGATGCATAGTAGATGGGACACAGTAGTTTGCGTGTATCCAGTCGCGACCAAGTAGCATATTATAGGACCCCTTGCCATTAATAACGAAGAAAGTAGTAGGGAGGGTCTTACTGCCGATGGTGAGGTCGACGCAGAACGCTCCGCGGGCGGGTGACATGTTGCCTTCGAAATCCTTCAGCATCATGTCCGTCTTGGTGAGGTCGTCGTCGCCCTTGCCCAGCTTGCGGAACATGGCATACGGCATGATGTTGACTGCCGCGCCTCCATCTACTAGTAATCTGGTGACGGGTCTTCCGTTGACATACCCTTTGAGAAACAACGCCTTAAGATGCTGTCGTTTTTCCTCTTCTGGTTTCTCAAACGTAGCCGTCATCGGCTCTAACACTAGTTGTGCCATTTGTTCCTCCTCTGTTCTTGTCACTCTATCCCGATCGTTGGGCGCCATAAACTCCATCGGCAGTATGAATACCATATCGATTTCGGCTGCCGATTCTTGGTTGCTCGTTTCTTGATCGTTTTTCTTTGGGCGCCAAACTCGAGATTTCACATTCCTTCTCTCTGGCACCTGTCTTTGTTCTTCTTCTTGATGTTCCCACTGGCGTAGGCGTTGGATCCTTCGCTTTTGGGATCTGGATAGGCCATCGGGACACCACCTAGGATTCACTGATTTGGCCGATGATCTGGCGTATTCCCAATCTGGTTCCCTTCCTAGGGGATCTTCGTCTGACACCCTATCATCGGCCATCTCTTCCAGCCGATCGTGCGCGCTGATCCTGCCCCCCAGTCCATCTTGCTGGCCGATCTTGCTTTTTGACCTGTTGCACTGGTCAACTCTGCCCCCCAGCCGATCATGCACCGAAACGCGCCGTTCTTCGCGCCGATTTCTGTTGATCGGCTCTGATCCCCTGTCCCCAGAGTGTGGCCTCGGGCGATCGTTGCGGCTTGATCCGTTACACTCCGGACAGTTATCGGCAGATGGCAACCTGATATCATTCTCCCAGCAGTGGATGAAGAACGGACATTGCCAGTGATCTTCATGCCGGCGTATCATCTCTTCCTGGTACTGTGCTTGTTCTTGCTGCCGCCGATATTTACTTAGCAAGAACTGGGAGGTGACAGGCCTGCGTGGTCGTTCTGGCCCTCGCCTGTTCCTTCTGATTTCTTCCGTCGTGATCTGCCTCCTGGGGTCGACAGCGCCGCCTCTTCTCGCCGATTCTGACGTCAACACCTTGGTTTGACTTGAGTCTCCTCCAGCGTTAACCGTGTTGGCCGGGAAGGGATGCTGATCTATCTTCATCGGCATTGCCGATTTGGTTGGTGTTTCAAATTTAAGTCGCCCCTGTTCAATGGCCGATTGTATCTGCTGGCGGAAGACTTTACATTCATTTGTATCGTGAGAAGTAGCGTTGTGCCACTTGCAGTATTTCATCTTCTTAAGTTGATCGGCCGTATGGATGGTGTGATGTTGAGACAACTTAATCTGCCCCTCCTGAAGCAGTAGATCAAAAATTTTATCGGCCTTTGACGTGTCAAAGCCGAATGTCTCTGGCTCCTTCTTGCCAAAGGGGCAAGATATTGGTTTTTTCCCTTTTACCCATTCTACCAGGCCGATTTCTTCTTCCGCATCGGATTCAGATCCCTCCAAGTATGCCACCTTCGTTTTGAAGCTCCTCCGCTGTTCAAACGGTCGAACCTCTTGCCCTGATAATCGGTGGACGATTTGGCTCAGGCTTTCAAATTCTTGGGCAGCATATCTCTCTTTGATTTGTGGCAAGAGGCCTTGGAAAGCGATATCGGCCAACTATGCATCGGTTAGAGCCAGACTGTAGCATTTGTTCCTGATTTCTCTGAACCTTTGTATATACCCCGTCACTGGTTCATCGCTCCTCTACTTGAGGCTGGTCAAATCCGAAATCTTCATCTCGTGTACTCCTGCATAGAAGTACTTGTGGAATTGTTTCTCCAGATCGGCCCAAGTGACGATAGAATTTGGCGGTAAAGTGGTGAACCACTGGAAGGCCGATCCGGACAGAGATGATGAAAATAAACGCACCCTCAGAGCATCTTGCGTGGCAGCTTCTCCGCACTGGATGATGAATCTATTGATGTGCTCCACAGTGGATGTGTCGTCCATCCCCGAGAACTTGGTGAAATCAGGAACTTTGTAGCGGTGTGGGAACGGCAACGAGTCATAGGCCGATGGATACGGCGTCTTGTAAGTATAAGTCTGAACTTTCGGCTTCAGTCCGAACTGATCCTGGATTACTTCTGCTATCCTTGCCGTCCAGTCCACCTGCTGCTGATGAACAGCTGTTCGCGGTGCGGGCATGTGTTGAAGGGCTGGTACGGCCGGGTGATGAATCGGCGAATTTTGCTGAGCGGCCGATAGTTGATGGCGAAACGAGTCCGCACTCCCTTCGTACGTCACTCCTGGCGCCGTGCCTCTGAATGCTTCCCCAGTGTTTGCCCCCCTGCCGATTTCAGATAAGATCGGCTGGTACTGGGAGACCGTCGGCCGGGCGGCCGGTTGGTATGGCACCTGAACCGAACAAGTGCCATGCCCGTTCGCTGGCTCGGGAAAATACGCTGTGGCTGACATCCCCCAAGGCGCTGAGCTTGTAGGTAGTGTTTGCACAGAAGCCATCTGAACGGGTTGAAGCGGCGCTAGCGATGGGAGACATGGTGCACCGCTGTATCTTGGAGACGCCGGAGGTGGTGGGGAGCTGTATCCCTCGCGTTGCGTCAATATCGGCTGAGGAGCCGATTGGGATGTGTATGGTAGGCTTCTGGCCGGCAGAGTAGTTGGGGGGGCGTATGCCGGTCCCTGATAGCCTTGAACGGCTCCGCTGGCCAGAGAGTTGACGACGGCGTTATACACCGTGTTGCTCATCACCGAGGATTGGTCGATGAATGCTTGATACACGGACTGTTGAATCATCTCTGACATCTTGCCCGAGTCTTCAGCAATGGTGATGTGGCGAGGTGCTAGAACAGGGGCCTTCTTGACTGCCTCCCCGCTTCTGGTACGGCTGAACGACTGGAGGTACATCTTCTTGTAATCTTCCAGATGTTTGGCCAATTCTTCCCTCTGGTCGTTCTTGAGATCAGCTTCCGTGACCTCGATGATGTTGCTGTCAGAGATTTCTGCGTTTTTCGACATATCAGATCTTGGATGGTCCCACCGGGCGTGCCAAAAGTGTGTTGGCGCTAAAATCGGCCGGATAGGAATCGGCCGATGGGTCTTCAGCGTCGGACACACGACCCGGGAGAATCTGCTTAGCTCCTGTTCGGGTTATCGCCCTGGTACGGTTCGCGCGGCGTGCCAGTCAATCTGACCTGTTGATTGACAAGGAAATATTAAATTCCAGGCGCGTCGATCGGCTGGAGTTCCGATCTGTCCTGAGGAGCGCGTCGGCGGCGAATCGGCCGATTTGCTGTAGAGATGATCGGCTATGGATCAGCCGATAATCGTCTAGTAATTGTAAAGAAAACTGCTGGAGCGATCTAAACAATTACTACAGAAGCAACACTTGAAATAGATCTAATCGGCTGTATGATGATAAATCGAGGAAGAACAATGACAAAGCCGATTATCCTGATCTCAAGCTGGATAACTGGTGATAATACTAGAATAACAGGTAAAACTTGCAATTCCAGTAAATATCGATAACTGGTGAATAAATCCAAACGAAGCCACAGCGATGCGCCCGTAGCTAAAGCTCGGATATTACTCGGTAAGCGGAACCTACCAATTGGCCGGAGATCAAGTTGATGCAGCCCTGCCAATCCGTACGAACTTGTGGAAGAAGAAAATATTGGCGAAGTCGCCGACTTGAAAGTAAATTGCTGGAAAAGTAGAAGTGTTGTTGTTGATTGATGTATTTTTTATCTTCAAGACCCTGACGACTCTTATTTATACCCTAAAGCTAGGACTCCTGGTCGATCACAACTTGTTACAACCTTATTTAAACTACTATATCTATAAGAACTTCAAAAGGAAACGGACTCCCGCAGAATCTTCCGCCGCCGTTCCCTAATCCAATCAGGATTTCCTTCAATCGCTCCTCGACCGACTTAGCGTGCCCCCTTTGACCAACTTTTGACCAGGACCCTCTGAAATAGTCCCATCCTGTTGGCGTAGGCTGTATCACCAATCGGCCGATTTCCAACTTGTTGCCTCAATCGGCCGATTCTTTACTGTAGCCTCCAGATCTGCCGCATCGGCCAATCTTCTCCTCCTGACGCCGATTCAACACGTGTCAAAATTTGGTGTCAACAATAATCTTATTGACCCATGCAAGAGACAGACTCGACACAAAACCCTAATCGACTACCAAACGCCTCTGGCCCAATACGTCCCAATCGGCAGTAATGTCCAATCGGCAATCGGCTGACCCCTCTGTGCAAAATCGGCCAAACCTGCAATCGGCAATCGGCCGCACCCCTTTGTGCAAAATCGGCTAGACCTCCAATCGGCAACTCCATCGGCCGATCCTCTTTTATCTCCTCTCACTCATCTAACTCAGCCGATTTTCCTTCTTTACTCCATGGAAGGCTTTCCTATCTCTTTCCGACGCCGATCTTGACAGGTACCAAAAAACGGTGTCAACAGCCCCCCTGCTGCTTCATCACTAGGCGTGCTCGACGGAAACCAGACTGCCTCGTCCTTCTTCCCGGCGAGATTCCGGCCGAGTTCGTCCATCCCTGTAGGCAATAAGGTATAAAATGGATTTGTCTCGCCGCCCTCTCCATTTTCCTCCACTCTTTGTGATCTCGCAGTCAACGGGAAATTGATCCACAGTACCCGCCGGCCTCCACAGGAGGTGTTCTCGAGCTTTCGCGGTTTAACTTCTGCAATCTATATTTTATCGCAAATAGGTCCCTGCAGCCTTGTTTCTTCCATAGTTTCCACATTTTAGTTCGTTCTTGTTGCATAAGCTTTGTTTTAGCGTGAGCTATCGTTTAGCAGTGTTGTTTTATCATAGTTTGTGTTTTATAATTAAATTTAGAATTAATTTGAATAATGATTACTGAAACTAGCTTTCCTAACTAAAAGAAAATTAGTGTTATAATCGTAATTTATGTTAATTTGATTAAACATAAACTTGAATGTGTTTCTAAATAACTTGTTTAGCTCAAACACGAATCATAAAGTTTCATGCTAGTTGTGCTCACATGACTTAAATTGAAACCGTGATATAATTCAGCTGTTCATTGTTCCAAGTTTATTTATTACTCAGTTATCCCTTTATTTCATAAATGTGGGTAATATTCATTCATAGCTTAGTAAATAGGTTGCTAATATTCAACTGTTTATTTAAAATGCTTACCGCTTTATTCAGCCAGCCTTTCTCCTTGTTTAAGCCTTGCATGTCATTTATTTCCTAATATACATGCTGGTTACCAACCATAAGTGTACTCACACTTGCTAAAACCGATGATCAGAAGAGAAAGTTGTTGTGAAGTTTTCTGAAGATGTTGCTGAGTTCTAGGCGTACGCAACCCCCTGTCGATTACCTGTGAAGTGTGGAGTCTTTGTTTCTTGGATAAGATGTGTATCTCTGATATACTTTTAGTTTTTTTAAGTCTCTTTTTCGTGATATTGTTGCTCATTATTCCATTATGACGGCGCTATATGTATGGAACTTTATCCTGACATACATATAGTTATGCATTCGGTTTTGTTTTAAAAACTAGGTGTGACAGAGTGGTATCAGAGCCTTGTCGCCCGTAGAACATGAGCCTAGATAGCAATGGTTGTTTTCTAAAGTCTATCTTGATCTGAAAACCACTCGTATCATGTCCATGACCTCTTTGTTGACTATTCTTGAGCCCTTCTTCATTTATCTCATCCTTGATGCTTATCTTGCCTACCTGATCCTTTATTCTGGATTCTTCATCCTCTCCTCAACATTCTTTTCGGTATCTAAATTTACTCTAATTCATCTTACAATCGCCCTAAAGAATGAAGGTACAAGAAGTCAAGCCTGAAGAAGTTGAACATTACGCCAGATGATCTCGAAGACGTCACTACAGGATGCTAACATCTTGAAGAAATGACATATGCTTAGGAGGATTCCATACGGCCTTAGTAACAACGTTAGCTTCGTTTTTGTGTTTGTGTGACTAACCTTGGTTGAATGTGCTGTGATGCTTGTTGGTGTGTTTGATCTGACTCCTTGTTTTGATCGCTGGTGATGTCTTGCGGGACTTGTACCTGCAGTAACATCATTCATCCTATCGTTATCTCGTCAGCGCCATCTTCCCATCCCAAAGGGAAACGAGCTCTGAAGATCCAACGCTAAATCTCTCTTTATCGCTACCCATCTTGTTTCTTTATCATCAGAATCTCTTTGTCCCATTCGTTCATCTTACCCTAGTCCTTGCGAATCTCGGGATGAGATTATGTTTAAGGGGGTAGTTTTGTCACACCCTAAAATTTCAATTTTGTGTTGGGAATATCTTTTTGAATAAATTTATCCATTTTCTTGATTCTAGATTTTCTTGGAATTTATTCTCAATTCTTGTAGAGCTATCCAATTTTCGGAAGCGTCTAGATTCCTTTTCGCGAGCTCTGAATATTTTATTCGAGCTCTTTATATCCTAAATATTCTCTAGGATTTTTCTGGAATTTTCAGGGTATTATTTACTGAGCTTAATCCTCATTTCCTTCATCTCATCCTTTGTTTCCTCAACTCTTATTCTCTCTCCGGCTATGCAAATTCCTTTTCTTTCCACCGGATGAGCCTAGTATTCTCCGCCGGCCTGATCGCAGCCCAGCTTCACGCGCTGGACCTGCTCATCGCGCAGCCTGCCTGCGGGTCCGCTTTCGCGCGAGTGACCCGAGTCGTGTTCGGCTCAGCGTCGCCTGGCCGAACGCGCACGCCAAGGCGCGGGCCTCACGCGTCGCATCCCCTATCTTCGCCCGCGCCCCTGGAGCCCTAGCTCCACACGCCCTCCGCCTTGTGTTGCGAGCCGTCACGCCGCCCCCACACAGCGCTGCCTCGGCTTCCCCCTCTCGCTCGCTCAGCACGCCGTCGCCTAGGCGCAAGGAAGCAGCGTTGCTGCTGGAGCCGGGCGCCACAAGCCACGCACCTCACGCTCCCCCTCCCTGCGGTGTCCAGCGTGCCGTCGCCAGGGGAGCAAAAGTCACCGACGCCCGCTGCATTGCCCCTCCTGCCCGAGCCCGCGGCACGCGACCTCTCTGCTCGCGCTCCCTCTCCCACCGGCGACATCCTGCGCCGCCAGGAGCTTCACCGAGAACTGAGCAGCTTCCCCCCTCCGCTTCATCGCGTCAGAGCCGCACGCCCCATGCTGCCTGTCTCGTAGCGCCGCTGACGCCTGGGAGCCAATCAGCGCCATCGCCCCTTCCGGGCCGAACACCTGCGTGCCCTGCCGCTCGTGCCCCCCTGCTGCTTTGTCACTAGGCGTGCTCGACGGAAACCGGACTGCCTCGTCCTTCTTCCCGGCGAGATTCCGGCCGAGTCGGTCCGTCCCTACAGCCAATAAGGTATACAACGGATTTCCTCTCGTCGTCCTCTCCATTTTCCTCCACTCCTCGTGATCTCTCGTGCACCGAGTAACGAGAAATTGATTCACAGTATCCGCTGGCCTCCATAGGAGGTGTTCTCGAGCTTTCGCAGTTTAGCCATTGCAATCTATGTTTTATCGCAAATAGATCCCTGCAGCCTTGTTTCTTCCATAGTTTCCACGTTTTAGTTCCGTTTTATTTTGTGCTTGTTGCATTTTAGCGTGAGCTATCATTTAGTAGTGTTTTTTTATCATAGTTCGTGTTTTATAATTAAATTTAGAATTAATTTGAATAATAATTACTAAAACTAGCTTTTCTAACTAAAAGCAAATTAGTGTTATACTACGGTTTTCGTAATTTATGTTAATTTGATTAAACATAAACTTGAATGTGTTTCTAAATAACTTGTTTAGCTCAAACACGAATCATAAAGTTTCACGCTAGTTGTGCTCACATGACTTAAATTCTAGCGTGCTCACATGACTTAAATTGAATTTGTGATATAATTCAGTTGTTCATTGTTCCAAGTTTATTTATTACTCAGTTATCCCTTTATTTCATAAATGTGGGCAATATTCATTCATAGCTTAGTAAATAGGTTGCTACTGTTCAACTGTTTATTTAAAATACTTACCGCTTTATTCAGCCAGCCTTTCTTCATGTTTAAACCTTGCATGTCATTTATTTTTTAATATACTTGCTAAGTACCGACCATAAGTGTACTCACATTTGCTAAAACCGCTGCTCAGAAGAGAAAATTGCTGTGAAATTTTCTGAAGATGTTGCTGAGTTCTAGGTGTACGCAACCCCCGGTCGTTTGCCTGTGAAGTGTGGAGTCTTCATTTCCTGGATAAGCTGTGTATCTCTGATAGACTTTTAGTTGTTGTAAGTCTCTTTTCCATGATATTGTTGCTCATTATTCCATTATGACATCGCTATATGTATGAAACTTGATCTTGGCATACATATACATATAGTTTTGCATTCGATTTTATTTTAAAACCCGGGTGTGACAGGTCGGATGCTACAGTAGCCCCGCTCTATTTGTAGTTGTAGGAGCGGGTTATCTTTTGGGCCGCTCCTAAAAAAATATGGTACAAATCGTTTTTTATAGTGCATTAAAGAGAACCTGCTGTTCTTTTCACATGCTTCGGGGTCGCCTCCAGCTAGCTATTCTCGCTCTATAGTTTATCCTGAGAATCATAGCACATAAAGGTTCCATTTCTCCTTCAGTTTGATGTCCGTATCTTGCGAGTTTCTAGTCGATTACTGTCCTGTGAGAACGAGGGAGCAGACGGTGCAGTCATCTTCGGCCTCCCATTCATCTTTCCTTGTCTGCTTTCAGACTAAATTGTTGCCGCCCTTCGAAACGTCAATTCGAGGAAAACGACACGCTAGCAGACTGTATATGAACTGTAGCTGTGACAAAAATGCATATATTCTTGTCAGAAATGTGCCAAACCAATACGCCAAAGGCGCAACAATAATTTGTAGATTTTACCTTTGTTGTAAGTTCTGTTGGAGAAAAAGCAAACAGATGTCCATGGGTCACATTAATTCGAACTTGCATGGTCCCTTTTTTATTAGAAAAGAAACATGGATATATAGCTTGATCCATGAAACGTCGACTTAGTCGTTAATTTCTTTTAACACAAAATGCCATTATCTTGCTGGTTAACATGGAATTAGTCAGTTACTCTGACGGTTCCGATCAAGGTTAGTCGTTACACGTCACTATCGCTACCTTAAAGGTACAAGAAGGATCCATGTCTCTTTCAGTTGCAAGCTAAGGTCATAATGCTACTACTACTATGCTATAGATCAATGAATCAATGCAAAACCGGTAGCAGATCACGAAGGCCGCTTTAATTGCTGTCTTGTTTCGGTTGAGAAGATCTTCTTAATGCAGGTGAGCAGAATATATCCAGAGTTAGGTTTGTGATAGTGCCTCACGTCCATCTCCACGTCGTTTACAAGGTCACATCAATGGCAGTTGGAAGGTTTGGCTCCCCTGCATTTTGAGATGGAGTACGTGTTTGGCCTGCAACCGATGCTGATGCATTGGTTGACGACAACTATAGCATGGACAAATTAAATGGATTAGCATGGGGCAAATCGGTAATTATTCTAACAACCCTGTCTACATGTTCTCATCCAAAATTTATAAAGTTGCATGCATACCAAACTAGCAATCAAAGAATGAGGGCACCTCTATTTAACGCAACTCGATCACCACTCGCTTCATGCCCTGTGGCCACCCACATCACCCAGCTAGTTACTTCTCCACCCCACGTAGAGCTCTCTCGCTACGGCTTCCATATATAGCTGCTACTATCACCTCTCGGCAAGCTAAAACCTATTGACAATAACTTCTAGTGCCTAATATCCTTATAGAAATAACTTCTAGTGCCTAATATCGGTATTATTTATGTGATGTCTAGTTGCATCCTCACCGCCATCAGAATTAAGAGTCATGTTCTAAGGTAGGACACCAAGACTTGGTAGCAGAACTTACCTTCCTCACTCTCTCCTCTTTCAATTAGTATGAACGATGACCCAAATCATGGATCGTAGTATTTGGAATTGGAGATGTGAGGTTCTGTATTTTGAATTGCGCCATCGGATTTAACGGATCCACATATGCAACACATGCAAATGATGATCATATAGTACTATACCATAATTGTCGATTCATCATTTGATGGATATCATGAATATATATGTTGCTCAGTTTTAATTACTTCTATATATACATGGAACTGTAAGGCTCCATTCTTTGCCTTTATTTAGGTGCACTTGGCTTTAACACGACTGGGATGGTCGGGAGCATATGTTTAGAACCTTTTGAATGAATACATCTGAGTTATAAAAAAAGTTGCAAAGTTATTAAAAGTAAGCTTAAATTTAGCACGCTGTGCTTTTCAATGACATCCGATGCAATTCATTGCGCGCTGATGGCCGTACCAATAGCAATTGATCCTCAGCAGACAATGAATAAAATTGGTATATTCCAATTCATGTTATATGAATTACTTGTTTGAAAATTTGGAGAGTGGAGGATGATAACCTGTCACGGAACCATGCACACCGCTCTAAAAGCAGAGAATTAGTTTGCGTGTGCTGTTGTCTAAACATGTGCGCGCGCTAGTGCTGTAGTGCAGCATGCACCTCTATCTAACCACCAAGACTAGAGAAGAGTCCTTTGTTTGAAGTAATAATAAATACAACAACATGATTTCTTTCGGAAAAAACTTACAACTGACCTATTATACAATTTGGAATGAAGACATTGGCAAGGCAAAGTGAACTGAAGGAAAAAATAATAAAAGATGTATATGTACGCACTTAGCAGATTGCACAGATCTTGTACAATGGTATGGTTACATGCTAATAATAAGTACTAACAAGTACTAACCAGTAATGAACTAACGGCAAATCTCTGTTAGGGAAATGCTTTGAATACAGCTCAAGTACAATCGTGCATCTAAACATAATCCAGTGCATTATAAGCTTTACATCCAAGTGATCTTAGCCATTAGATGCACTGTGGTTCGCATGCAGCATATTATTATGCACAATATATAAAAATTAATGAATTTGACCAATGAACCCCAAAAGGGGGGTGAGTGTGTAATGCAAACTCCGGAGCAGTTGAGTGGTTCAATCACTCCAGATTTTTCTCACAAAAAAGAAACACAATGCAGAGTACCTCAAACTTTTAGACTTTTCTTCCATTTCTTTATTTAGATATTTCTTAAAGGAAAATATTTTGTGCTAATTATTTTGGAGAGATAGTGAAATTTCTCTTTTTTTTTGGGGGGCCCGGGGGGGGGGGGGGTGTGAGCGGCGAATGTGGCGCTCTCCCCGCCACATATAGATCAGATCATAGTATATATCATCAGTGTTTTTTTCTTTGAGGACACCTGAGTTTCCCCTCTAAAACCACTATTTTTTAGAAAAAGTTTTACTGATCTATTTCAATTTTATTAATCAAAAGAGACATAATTTGGCCTATTAATTTTATTTAATTTGTTATAGTACTAGGAGCTGTGCCTCCAATTATGATAGAGTGTCCTTATATTTAATTAGTGTGGTTTAAATATTAAAACTGGGAACACATACTTGATCTCAAGGACCCCAAATCATTCTTCAGTTGTATATTAATTTCCTCATTCTTCTATGGAACATCCCTAAAGATGGTTGACTGACGTATGTGAACCAGATTGAAAAATTAATGCTAGTACCATTATGTTTTGAGGTAGGACGTGTTGGAATATCCCTTAATGATCTTGCATCAAATCCTCCATTGAGCACTTCAAATTTGTGGATCTTGTCAAAGTCTATGAAATTGGTGAAGAAATCTTGATATTTTCTAGGATATTTTTTTTGGAAAGTTTCACCACATGGAGTTGTGAGCCCATGGTTCTTTATTTTTTTTTTTTTTTGCAATGTTGGACTGTTGACTTGGAACGTTTATGACCTAGGAAGATTCTCTAATTTGAATCTAGAACTTCCGGGTACTTTCATTTTCCTATTGAGGATGAACCTCAACCTGTGGAGTTCGAGTTGAACTGGTTGGACCATTCAAGTTTGTTGTAAACTTGCACTTTGGTTTGTTCCTACATTCAGATTTGCTTGCATGTTGCTTTAAGGCTATACTAGCATTGTTCCTTGTTTGAGACTACGTGAGGTTGGTAATTACTAGAACAGATTCATGCTTGATTTTGGGACATAGGTTTTGTTTTTTTAATTTTTTACTCCCCATTCACCCCTTGATTCTTGTTTCAGTCCTTCGGCTACCTTTCACATGCCGCTGCCATCGCCCGACGAGCAAAAAGTTAAGTTTGAGGACGGCTTGGTGCAGAGCCACCTCCCCTTTTATCCACTAGAAGTAATCTGAGGGGTAACACTGAACCATGAATCAAAAGGGCCTTTTTGTTTTTCAAATTTCCCTGTACAAGGTACCTAATGATCGATGCACATCTTCGCCTCAAGATTCAGACGGGTATTTCGATCAATATGGATGATGATGATTACAGTTAATCCTATGTGAAAGCCTAAACTAACAAGGAAAAGAACACAATCCGCTTAAATTGTAACACAATCCACTCCCTCAATCCTCGTATGTGGAATAAGACCAAGCAATTAATAATTCGTTTACCTGCATTGCATCAGCCATAATACAAACTCAAGAGTCTAGACTTCGCTGATACACACTGCAATGTCCCCCTTATGTACTTCTACATGTATATACTTCGTATGTGTACAAAATTAATTATAAATGAACAAACCAACAGGCAAAATGACAAGGATCGAAAGGCGACATCGACAGCTCCATTTAGGGAGAATAATGAACCAACCACTGTTTTGGCAGGGAAACAAGGAACAAGAGTACCTGTTTTGAGTCAATCAACTTTAATCCTATGATTAGGATAAGGTCGACGACGTGGGGCTCAGATTACGCATGACGATGAGGCAGCCACGCACAGGGGTCAAAGGCAAGCTTGCAAGTGCGTGACAACTGACAACTACCATAACTGCTACTGGCACGCGTATGCAAGCTATCTAGCGCATATGATTGCGTCTCGACCTTAGCTTGTGTGGATAGCCATGAAAGACGGGTACCGATGGACATATACTGTAAACTATATGACATGTGTTGCGTGCGAGAGAACACATGCATGAAGTGGCTTATAGTATAGAAGAGAAGAACAGACACCGGTTGTTGCCCATATTCCCGTCAGGTTGATATGGTCACAACAGGACAAAAACAAAATTATCTTATTATTTGATTATTTGTGGGAGTCCTCTTCTTTCTGATTCATTGGGGCCATGCAATGCATGCTTGCATTGTGGGGGGGGGGGGGGGGGGGGGGGAGTTTTTGGAGCCCTAGAACAAGAATACCCACATGCATGGAACATTCTTTTTCTTCCTGAGGTGCCCAACTGTGGAACATTGGAAGATCAAAAGCAGGAGAAGATACAAATAAAAGGAGAGACCGTTTGGCCTTTACAACTGGCATGCAACGATGGCCAGAAACGCACTAAAATACGGAGAGACCGGCACACGAGAAACCGGACACGGATGGCGATGTGATGATGTGTGACGAGTCAAAAGAAGCATCAAGTGGACGGGCAGGAGAGTGAAGCAGGACCATGCACGTACGCCCACGTCAAAATCAACCAATGCAGAACAAAGCCGCTCCTGGTTGCTAACATTGTTGCCTTGGAGGTTGATACAATCATCATCAACTCGTTAAATTACACTGGCGCTGATAAATAAATATCCATCACTAACTGGTTTTTCATAATGGGTACTCAATCAGTTAATAACCTGAGGGACCAGATCTTGGTTAGTTAGGAGCCTGTTTGGATGGACTAAGTTGGGTGCTAAACTTTAGCACCTATATTCTAGCATCTCCAAAAAATTCTTTATATCCTTAGAAATAGAGATTTTGCTAAAAAAATTACCCTCCAACAGCCTATTCAATTGGATATCTAAATATAGACCTCCTATTCCGGATCTCTCGCTAGCCAAAGATGGAGAGCGAGAATTGCTCTCTGGACTGCGTACAAGATATAGAAAAATTGTTGGAGAGTACAAAGATATAGAAAATAATTTTTACTCAAATAACTCTCTAAATGATGATTTAGAGATTTAGAGAGTAGATTTTAGAAAGGCTATTGGATATGCTACCATTGCCAAAGTATTTTAGTCTTAACTAAAGTTTAGCCCACCCCATTAGCACTCCCGTTTGGATAGATTAGTGCTAAAGTTTAGCATTTTTGGACATTAATTAGCACTTGGATCCAAACACCCCCTTAAATTGTTTCTATTGCAACGTCACACTAATAATTAGAGAAGAGAAATCAGTCATCAATTAATGGGTTCAGCCGAGATCACAACGGCACAATTATTTTATGAACAAAATTATATTAGTGATCAATTATTTTAATGAAGTAATTAATTAGTGATTAATGATATCATTAAGTTCCTTACTAATCATGAAAGGGCCAATCCCAAAGGGGTGTGTCCCTTCGGCCGATGGCCCCTTTGGCATGTATATAAACTGTGGTCCCCCATCAATCGAATACAACAATCACTTGAGAACTCTTACAACACTTGTCATTTATCATTCTCTCTACTTTTACTCTACAACATATTATCATGCACTTTGCTCTCTACTAGGCACAAGGCAATAGACAGAGGCCGACATACCTCGCTCTCCTTCTCCAAGTAAGCATGGACCCCACAAACTTACATTTCTTTACAGTGGAAGATGGATTTCTCGTTCTTCCACTTGGTGGCCGCCGACAATGGATTGCACACCGCCCCGGCCTTCTCCAGATGCCATGGTCATCGTCCTGCAGGACGCCACGACCAAAGTGGACATCATGGCCGCCACTTCCACGGTGGCCGAGGATGGCGCTTGAACGACGGCCGGGGACGTTGGATGCCTCGCCATCCGACTCCTTGCCGTCGATGAGGAACCCCTGCTCCACCGCCGGCCTCGAGCACCACTAGTGCCTCCTCCGAGCGCACTCAAACATTGACACCACCACTTGTACACCCAAGCTTGGTCCTCAGCACCATGGCGTCTCGTCGAGGCACACCGCCATTCTTCAACAACGACGGGTCCTCACCGATGCCCGCTCGGCCACCATTGACGCGCAGCGAGCATCAGCAGCACACCCGCATACCGCCATCGGCGGCGGCACCCGCACCAGCGGCAACCGCCCCTCCACCACCCTCGGTGGCGCCGCCCTCGGCAACGCCCGCTCCCGTGATGCCGTCGGCGGCGGCGCCCTCCTCTCCACCAGCGGTGACTTCCGTCCGCCGCCTCGGCCGCGTCGCGGCTGTGGACCGCCGCCTTGGGATCTGGCGCGGGACTTGGAGCCCAGCCACCCTGGGCTTCTCCTCCGGCAACTGAATGGCTGGCGGGAGCCGGCACAGGGGGCTGGACCAAGGCAAAAGGAAGGAGAAGGGGAGGCGGCGGCTCATCACACGCGCACCATCGGCAGCGCACACCGGCGCCGGCGGCGCATCGGACCGGCGGTGGTGGCGGCTCAAGGGAGAAGGCGGTTTAGGGTTGAAACCCTAACCGCTCCCCCCTCTAGGCCTTCTTATTCGGGCCAGCCACGGCTCGGCCGGCTTGGGCCGCCGCGGGCCAAGGCCATTAGCAAGCCGAGGCCACCCGTGAGCCAGGCCGCCAGTAGCCAAGCCGAGCCGCCTGCAGGCCGGCCCGCAACCACCAAGCCGACCCCCTTTGCAATCTTGCAAGAAGGCCCCCAAACTTTTATCTATTTACATGTTTAGACTATCCAGTTCTACATGTTTATATCTAAGGCCCTAGATTGTTCTGTTTTAGTCCTCCGACTATTCTGGATTTGTATAAATATTGTAAATAGCTATCTAGACCATCAGGTTTCAAAATTAGCACCAATGTAATATGGATGCGATGATTACCGCAGTAATTGTACATTATGTGATCCGCAGATCTCACATTGTGGTTATGCAAATATTATTTTAGAATAATTTTTTTCATGTGCTATTTATTTTATTTGTATCATTACAAATATGGCACTAGATTTATATTCTACATCATGTAGTAATATGCAAAATTACAACTAAGGTATTTAAATCTGAATATTTGTAAAAACACAAGGTGATGGAGACATATGCATTGGCTGCAATAAATTATTTAAAAATTTATTTGCTCCAAAACCATACTTTTTGGCAAGAAGTTACTTGCCCTTGACTGAGAGGTCAACCTCTTATGATGATTACCTACAAAGTGTACATCCAAAATATTCTATATAATAAAATTTGTATAAAATATGAATATCATGTCATTACTTCCCGTAGAAATGCAAACAAAATAGTTGCACTATTCAAGCCAATATACCTTAAATTATGTTGCAAGAATTATGTTGATATTATTATTTTGCATAAATTTACACACCACATATATTTAATTTACCACAGTAAATTTATCCTATACATGATTTCTCATATATGAAAATGGGTCATTTAGTCAATAAAGATTTGACTGAACTTGCAGCAGATGGTAGCAACTATCTGACTTGGGTTATGGATGTGAAAATAATGCTATCAGCAGAAGGTTTCATTAATGCAATTAATGGACCTAATCCATAAGCTCCTATTTCAAAAGCAGCAAGTTTACAACCTTGCATTTCTAAGGCACCATCTTCATGCTGATCTTAGGAATGAATATATGATGGAAGAAGACCCTAGAAATCTTTGGGTTTCACTCAAAGAGCGCTATAATCAGCATGTTGGCGGTCCTTAGCCTAACATAATAAATCCGCAAGCATACGGATTTCGATATAGTTTTCACCTAGGAGTATTCCAGGGTATCCAATCCACGAGGAACGATAATTGTATTAGTAGTGACTCTTGTTTATCGAGGGGATATGACGGGAGTGAAGAGGTCCAGATAGATATGACGGGAGTGAAGAGGTCCAGATAATATAGGTAAAGGTGTTCTAACGTCGTCTTCTCCTATCAAGAATACTTGACTCTAGCTACTGCGGCGGCTGGAAGAGTAAGGACTTCAGAAAGGGGTGAGAGGAGAGGCCAACGACAATCTGCTACTACTGCTATGAAAATACCCGAACGTGGTGGACTACGAGGGACGGACAGGGCTGTCACCACCTGCCGCCTACCATACTGTTCCGTGGGGTGGAACACAACCCAAGGTAACTATCAAGCCTAGGCATTTACTCCTACCGTGATCAAGGTAGGGAGCACTCGCAAATAAGTAGGACTTGCTACCTACGCCGACAAGAGATCCCGCAACTAGAGAGAACAAGTATTCAAGTACTAATAAAGTAAAGGAGAGAAAGTAATATTACCGACGAAAGAGGAGGAAATTACTCGAACCAAAGCTTCATTCCTCGGAGGTATAAAGTTGGAGAGGGGCTGACACTCCAGCTCCTCTCTAGATTCTCACCTCGCCTCTCTCCCTATTTTCTAAGGATATGTGAGCAACACTACGCTTCACCTTGGACTTGCTCCAATTCTCCGTGTCTTGAAATGAAGGAGGGGGCCTGTATTTATAGCTCTCCAAGGTCGGTTCTCGCTGAGTTGCTTGTCTTGGATGCAGGCTTGGCGGTTAAGGAAACCGTCATCCGATGGAGGACACATGGCATGCAAGTTGGAGGCCGGCCGGCCTTCCGATCCACCGACTTTAGATCGTGCGCCCAGGATTCCTCTTGCAACGTCGGTTGGAGTAACTACCAAGTTGAATTGGTCTGAACGGCCGCAAAGTGGGCCGCCCGGCCTAGGTGATGGATCAGCCGCCATTATGTGATGGACGGTGTGGAGTAGCTCTTCCAAGGCGGTTTGCAGTCGGTTGGATGTTATCCATACGGAAGGTGGGCCCTTTGATCCATGTGACAAGCTCATCCATCCCTCCACTTGTGTTATATTCCATCCAATAGTTGGTATTGGTCCTCTTTGTGTTTCTTTGCATGTAGGTGCAGGTCCAACCTTGCGTGATCAGCCCATTAGAGGAGCATATGAGGCCTTTCGGCCTTAGCTTCGGTTTAGGCATGTCTCCCAAGTGTTTGGGGGTCCATTGGTGACTCCCCAAGGGTATAATGATCAGTGGGAGGTGTTTTGGGGTGGTGCAGGGCCGGCCGGCCTAGTTCAGGCCAGCCGGCCTGGCAAGGCCATGTTGGTGATGTTTCCAGGGCATAACTTTTTCGTCCGAACTCCAAATTAGGCGGTCCAAGTGTCCATTGATCATCTAGAAGAGCTCTTTAACATGGTGCAGTCAAATATATGATTTGAGTAACCTTTGAACCATGTCCATGTGTCCCTTGTGTCAAAATGTCTGAATGAACCTTCATCCGTATGGTCTCAACTGTTGCTTCACCAATAATGGTATTTTTGCACCACATTACCTATATTCCTTGCAAAACATGTTGGTACACAAAACTCATAGAACTCATTAGTTTAAATAAAACTTTATATCTGCACTACTTCAAGTTCCATCATTATTTGCAATGGTTGGCGGCCAAAATGGTGTATAATGGCCATCAACACAGCAGCAGGCTATTCTGCTAGAAGCAAGACGTGAGTGGTCTATTCTCCGCCTTATGACCTTCAAATCTATTGCAGAATATAATTCTGCAGTACATAAGATTTGTTCCAAGCTTCAATTCTGCAATCAACCACGGATGATGTAGAAAAAATTGAAAAGACTTTGTCTACATTTCTCCCTACAAATAGGCTATTGCAATAGCAATACCGCCGCTACAACTATGCTAAATATTCTGACTTGATATACGACTTGCTCCAGGCAGAAAAATATGATGAACTCTTAACAAAGAATCATCAAATGTGCCCCGTTGGCACATCACCTTTGCCTGAAGTTCACTACAATAGTCAGAACACTCTAAAGAAATTTGATGGCAAGAAATTCAAACAGAATTTCAAGGGGAAATGGAACAATAACAGGTAGAATTACAAGGCAAGCAATAAAGGTCAGAAACAAAGGGAAAAGCACTCAAAAAGATAACTCTTAAGTTTGTCAAAGGTATGGTTGTCACAACCACAACACCAGAAAGTGCCACATTCCCAGGCGTTTGGTTGAATTATACCAGAAATCTATTGGTAAGCAAGTTCAAGGGGATAAGTTTGAAGCTCACTTCACTACTCAACCTACTAATGCTAGTTTCTCCAAAGATGTTCCTACGGAACACAATGAAGATGTTCTTACGGAACGATAATGAGAAGATCCCACCACAGTTGGATGACTTATTCAGCACTGACAATATGCTCGTGGATTTTAAATCCAACGACATATTTGGAGACACCAACTAGTCTCCATTACCCCCAAAAACTTGATTATCTAGCCATATACATGTATAATTATATTGTGATGTAAATAATTGTTGTCACAAGTATTGTAAGACATATGATACTTGATCAATAAAGTATGTATATATAATCTATGAGTTAAATCTTTCATGATTTACTCATTATAGATTATACTACAGGTACAATCCTCATGGAGGAAGAAATTTGTTTAGTGGATAGTTGCACCACTAATACAATACTCAGGGAAATTAAATATTTCCAAACTCTCACAAAGAGCAAAGGAAATGTCACTATATGTCGTGATTGTTGGTTCAGGTCGAGCCACAATAATTCTCCCTATGGGTACTCAATTAGTAATCGACGATGCACTCTTGTATCCCGATTTAACTCGTACCCTATTAAGTTATAAGGATATCCGTCGTAATGGTTTCCATATAGAAACACATAATGACAACAAAGATGAATATCTGTTCATCACCAAAACTGACGGATATGCCAAGCAACTGCTTGAGAAAATTCCTTCACTGCCAACTGGATTGTATTTTACATACATCAAACATGTTGCATATAAGATAATTTTTCAAAATCTTGATGTCTTCAAGACTTGGCATGATCGCCTAGGTCATCCCGGAATTGGGATGATGAGAAAAATTATCGGCAATTTAATTGGTCATCAAATAAATACTTCAAAACTTCCCAAACCTTCAAATTTCGTATGCACCGCATATGCCACGGGAAAATTAATCTTAAGACCCTCTTATCTTAAGATAAACGTTGAACCACTAACATTTCTTGAACGCATTCAAGGTGATATTTGCGGTTCTATTCATGCATTAACTGGGCCATTTAGGTACCTCATGGTACTTGTTGATGCATCAACAAGATGGTCCCATGTATGTTTATTATCCACCAAAAACCATGCTTTCGCAAGGTTCATTGCTCAGATTATCAAATTAAGAGCACATTATCCAAACAATCCAATAAAATCCATCAGGATAGATAATGCCGCCGAGTTTTCCTCGAAAGCCTTCAATGACTATTGTATGGCTCCAGGCATTAATGTGGAATATTCTATACCTTATGTACATACACAAAATGGATTAGCCGAATCTCTTATCAAGAGAGTAAAATTAATTACTAGACCATTATTATAGAATTGTAAATTACCAACATCTTGTTGGGATCATGCGGTCTTACACGCACAGACTTGATTCAAATAAGACCTACTGCATATCATTTGGCTTCCCCGTTGCAGTTAGTACATGAGAATCAACCAAGTATTTCCCATCTACGAAAATTTGGTTGCGCTGGATACGTACCGATTTCACCACCGCAGCGGACATCAATGGGCCCCCATAGAAAATTGGGGATATATGTGGGGTATAAATCACCGTCAATCATAAAATACCTTAAGCCTCTTACAGGGGACTTATTCACTGCCCGTCACGCTGATTGCATCTTCGATGAGGACAATTTTCTGGCATTAGGGGGAGACAATATGTACCATAATGAAAGCCAGAATATAAATTGGAATGCCTCATGACTTCAGTCCTTTGATCCACGTACTATAGAATCTGATTTGAAGTTCAAAAGATTATCAATTTGCAAAATACTGCAAATAACCTATGGAAGCATTTACTGACTACAAAGGTATCACAAAATCATACAATTCTGCTGTTAATGTACCAGAAAGAGTAGAGATTCCTACTCAAAATCTCCCAAATCCAAATAAGAGGGGGAAAAGTATGGTAACAAAGGATAAAACTCCAAAACAGCATCCACGGAAACAAAGGAAGACTACTTCCAAATCGGTAAATGCAAATCAACATCATGTTGATAGACACCAATTGGATATTGAAAATCTAAATAATATAGATATTCAACAGATACACCATATACCTAGCACAAATGTGTACATAAATACAAATGCTAGGACATCGGAAAACTTTGACTCTAATACTTTGGGAAATATTGAAGAGTCACAAAGGGTAGATGAAATTTTCATTAACTATACCAACTATGGAGAATCATTCAATAGAAAGACTACAATTGTCGACATTAATTTCAGCTCTAAAATTGCAATTGGCCTTCAACCTGATCCAGAAAATAAGTCCATGCAGAGTGCATCAAGCATTCTGGCTAGATCAAATGAAAGGAAGCAATCGAGACAGAATTGCGCTCGCTCAAAAATACGAGAGGTATTCTCATCGGTTAAACCTACTCCTCGTAACATTTTCCCCATGGGATCAAAATGGGTTTTCATCCGTAAAAGGAATGAAAATAATGAGGTGGTGAGATATAAAGCGAGGCTTGTAGCATAAGAGTTCACGTAGAGACCCGGCATGGATTTCGATGAAACATATTCTCCAATTATTATGAGTGGTATAAAATTTTGATACTTAATATCATTGGCAAGTCAGAAAGGTCTATCCATGCATCTCATGGATATTGTGACAATATATCTTTATGGGTCACTATATTCGGATATTTATATGGAAGTTCCTAAAGGGCTTGATATTCCAAACAAGAATCATTCTCGCAACATATATTGTGTAAAACTTCAAAAGTCATTATATGGCTTGAAGCAGTCTGGAAGAATGTGGTACAACGGACTAAAGGAATTTCTTCTTTAGAAAGGTTTATATCTGTGTATGTGGATGATCTCAATATCATTGGAAATACACGAGATATCGATGAAGCACGCAACCATCTGAAGACGGAATTTGAAATGAAAGATTTGGATAAAACCAAATTTTGTTTAGGCTTTCAGCTTGGATAGCTCCCATCACGGATATTAATACATCAGTCTGCATATATCCAAAAAATTCTTCAAAAATTCAACATGGATAAATCATATCTATCAAAGACACCTATGGTCGTTCGATCTCTTGATATGAATAAGGATCAATTCAGACCTAAGGATGAAGATGAAGAATTATTGGGACCTGAAGTTCCATATCTAAGTGCCATTGGAGCGCTAATGTATCTCGCAAATTGCATCAAGCCTGATATTGCATTTGCGGTAAACTTACTAGCTAGACATAGCGTAGCTCCAACAAAACGTCATTGGGCGGGAGTTAAGAGTATCTTCAGATATCTCCAAGGTACAACAGATCTCGGTTTATTTTATCAGTTTGACCAAGATAAAGCTATAATTGGATGTACAGATGCTGGCTATCTATCTGATCCCCACAATACTAGATCTCAGACAAGCTTTGTATTTTTACATGGTGGAACCGCTATATCATGGAAATCATCTAAACAAACTCTAGTAGCTACGTTCACTAATCATTCTGAAATAATTGCATTATACGAAGCTTCGCGTGAATGTGTATGGCTTCGTAGAGTGATCAATCACATACAACAGTCTTGTGATATAGGTTCAATCACGAAACCAACAATTATCTATGAAGATAATTCTGCTTGCATTGCACAAATGAATGCAGGTTATATAAAGAGCAATATCACAAAACACATTGCTCCTAAATTATTCAATCCTCGTGAGTTACAGAAAAATGGAGAGATAGAAATCTTACAAACTAAGTCATGTGATAATCTTGCAGATTTATTCACAAAGTTCTTGCCTACATCATTATTCCAGAAATATGTTTTTAAAATTGGTATGATACAACTTAAAGAATTGCAAGTATCAGGGGGAGTAAACCCTTGATACAATATGTTTATAATTTTCTGATTATAAAATTGCACTCTTTTGCTAATGAGTTTTTCCTATCAAGATTTTCTCATACATAGGTTTTTAATGAGGCAATATGCTATCAAGCAATCATATATGTCATATCAACATTTTCTCCTATTTTTCCAAAGGGGTTTTAAAGGAGTTTTTTCTATGACATATCCATACTTCTCCTTATTTTTCCCACAGGATTTCTAAGAAGTTATTCCATTGTTTACGACACCACAAGAAGAACAAATTGATCAGAGGGAGTGTTATGAAAAAATTAGATTAGTGATCAATTATTTTAAATAAATAATTAGTTAGTGATTAATAGTATCATTAAGTTGCTTGCTAATTATGTAAGGGCCAAACCTGAAGGGGTGTGTCCCTTCGGCCCATGGTCCCTTGGGCATGTATATAAACTGTGGTCCCCCATCAATGGAATACAACAATCACTTGAGAACTCTTACAATTCTTGTCATTTATCATTCTCTCTACTTTTACTCTACGACAAATGTGTATCTTCTTTTCCTGCGAGAATCTTGACTGTGTTAGTGCAGGTGACAAGCATATATCCGAAGTTAGGTTGTGATGGTGATTCTTGACCTCACCTTCATCCCCATAGGTTGTTCCATCGTTTTTATTTTTGGGAAGGTCACATCAATGGAAGTTGGAAGGTATGGCTAGCTCCTAGCATTGGAGGATGAACGTGTTTGACCCGAAAACGTTGATGATGTATGTCAGGGACAAATTCAGTGGATTAACATGGGTAGAAGAGACAGTTACTCTAAAAAACAAATCTGTCAACATATGTTTTCATCCAGCAAAGTTATAAAAAGTTGCGTGCATGTCCAATTAGCACTGGCAAAATAAAGATTGCGCCTCAATTCAACGTACGCAGTAGTTCTCCACTCACTGCTTAAAGTTTAAAACCCACATTGGCCTCCCGCCATTGGGCTTTTCCATCCATTGCTGCTACAAGCCTGCAACCACCTCTCCTCAGCCAGCCAAACATTTTCCACCACAATTTAATTATCAAGTGCGTGCCTATCATCCCTAGTTGATGCCAATCACCACACAATTTTGTTTTTTTGCCCACCCTTGTCATGTCTAATGTGATATCTAGTTATTATTACGTCGTGAACATCATAGGACGGTAAGATTTCTATAACTCGAGGTATGGACGTTTTCTACATCGCATGTCATCCGCACTATCAAGCTGTTGATTGAAGAAAGTCAAATAATTCATTTATGTATACTTTAGCACTTCCTCTCATATGGAGCAGGCTCTCCTTGCATTGGAGCTCACACATAAAATGGGAGTGGGAAATAATTCTTTCCTTAAATTGCGACAAGCAAGATTCAAAATCAAGGCCCAATACTATATTCATCTGCCTGTACTAGTTGCCCCCCAAAAGTCAAAGCTGATGGGAAAAGAAGGATTGTTCACTTATATTTCAACATATATTGGATTCTAAGACAAGGATCACTCCTCGACACAAGTGTGTTGGCACATATAGTAATGACCGAAGCATATGCCCTACCTCACCTTACTTTCTGCTTCCTTACGTCCAAACATTTCTCTTTTTTTCTCCTTAAACCGGCGATCCACGCTTCTCCAAAGTTGACCCTTCACCACTGCAAATGGGACCTTCTTGTTGCACTCTGTCGCCACCAACCATGACCCGTGGTGACCCTAGTGCCATGCTACCTCGCTCACCTTCCACCACCGCCGCCTGCCTGTTCTCCACTAACTTCATATAGATGCACCATTGTGTCAGGCACCACTTGCAACGATCCCCTTAAGCCCCAACATTTTCTTCTCCGGTACCAGTGGTGCCTTGTAACTGACCCTAACCCCCACAATTCTTCTTTGGGTCTGAGTGGGAGTAGTGTTTACCTTGCTGGCCACCGGCGATCACCGGCGCCATCAATTAGAGAAGAAAGGTACCATGGAGATATGGAGGGGATTTTAGGCTGAGAGGTCGATCTCTTGCATGGACGGAGGAGAGGAGGAGGGACCAATGCTCGCCATCAACTGGATAAGGGTGACTTCTCCCTCCACATGTGTAGCAGCACACATGAAAAGCAACTCACAAATGCTTTCTAGCGATTTACCGCCCCCCCCCCCACCCCCCCCCCCCCCCCCCCACCATCCAACGTGCAACCTCCCTTAAGGCACTCTAAGACCTCTGGTTCTGTTACCATATTGAGTTGCATGCACAAATCAATTCAATCCTAAAAAGAATAAGCTAGTAGAAAAATGGTGGGGAATTCACTTATACTTCCTTGACACGTGGTAAATTTGTTCAGGGCTCTATTTTGCCTTTGCATAGGGTTTAGGTTTTTTGGGAGGATTAGAATGGGGAGATCTTTTGATCTGTGATGGTGAGGAGCATATACCAAGAATCTTTTCAAAGAATACACATGATCTGTGAAAAAGTTTGCAAATTTATTATTAAAATGTATCTAATCCTGACGTGATATGCTCCCTTCAAAGATCTTTACCATAAAAAGAATATAATTGGTATATTCCCAACTACAGGGAACTTAAATTACTTGGGATATGATTTGAGGCTCGGGGAGTGGAGGACGAGCCAATGCCATTTCAGCTACTTCCACAAAGGAAACAGTTGATGCCTGCATACATGTCCGCCCTTGTCACGGCATAATAAGGGAAAATTAGATTTGTACCATTAAAAGATCTAAGTTTTAGAAAAATACTGGTGTCAACAAATACCATCAAAAGTTTGAGTTTTATAGTACCAAAAGTTTGCTCCGTTATTGTTTCTTAGCATTGGCGTTAAGTAGACGTTAGCTGCTGATTAAAAATAGGAAAGAAGAACTCACCCCTGGCCAAACTCACGCACGCAGGCAGGCTGCAGGCACCCCTGGCCAAAACTCACGCACGCTGTTACTTTGATTGCCAACATTGGCTGCTTGTCACTGTCTTTGGCATCGGCGTGTAGAGCATTCAGTGTGTAGTGTAATTGAGCTCTCTCTGTTCTACGGATGGACTTACCTGGTACCCAGAGGAGTGCCATGAGGAGCAGGTTGAGATTCTGAAAATTTTCAATTAGCACAATTAGCAGGAAGCCTATGATGCTCGCTCACACATGGCTCTTCATAAGAGGAGGCAGATGTGCCGCATGGGACAAGGATGCCGAGATGCCGTCGTGTCCATGTATCAGAGTATCAGACGAGTCAGTTTCAGTTGGCATGCTAAGAAGTCAGAAAAGCACAGATAAAGCAGTAGGCATAAGACAAGGGAAGCAACAATCATGGGCGCTGAGACAGTGCCCTATGTCCCGAAGATGTACTCTGCTAAGGACCCTCCAAAGTATGTAAGTATTCGTATCCTTCTGTACTGCAATCTTGTCTGGAGTGAAACTAACTTATCTGTCCATTGTGTATATAGAAGTATGCCGCAGATGCCAGACATCACACGTTTGTGGCATCTGCAGCCATCAATGTACAAGAAGCCGGTCTTTCGTCCTTCCTATGATCCAGTCAGTACAGATGATGATCAGGACAGCAACGATGGACGCACCTTGGCCGAAGTGATAAAAGTCCGGGATAAGAAACTCTCCTGGTGATGATCTTTTTCCCAGCCGTCCCCGGGGACCAAGAGCCACCGCTCGGAAGCGCAAGGCGAGCACCTCACCAGCCGGCGATGACATCGGAACGTCTAGGTGATTGCTTGTCATTGCATTCCGAGTACTTTTCCAACTTTCGCTTGGGCGTTTTCTGATCGAAATTCCCCCTTCTTCTTGATTTTTGTCGGTAGCTCCCCGAACCCCAAACGTACAGGGGTATGGTTGAAGAGGAGACCGGGATGATCCTGCAAGGGGACAGGGTGTGCCCACCGAGGCAGTGGACCCGTCAAGTGGTACTACTGAAGCCGCGCCGGAGCGATCGCCGCCCCCGGCTGACCGCAGTTTGATGGTGACTGTCGCAGTTGCCCCGCCTGGGCAAACGCCGCCCTCGACTGGCGAACCTGCGGCGACGAGTGCTCTAGGTACTAGACCAATGCCCCGAGTACTTAAGAAGAAAGTATTGTCGAGAAAGAAGTCTGCAATGTAAGTATCCGAGAGCTTTTCCTTTGTGTATTGTAGGTTCTTATCTATCTGATAAATACTCAAAGTGTTGTTTCCCTATGCAGGCCGTCCTCTGATCTGGGCTTGGAGCCGCCTGGGAGTGCTGCGGGAGCCCAAGCCCCCGAGCCACACAAGGTGGTTGATGCGACACCGGCAGCCACGCAAGCAGTTGAACCGTTGCAGCAGCCAGGTGCCTGTGTCCCCTCACCCACAGGAACTGAATGTGCCGGTGATAGGGAGGTGCCAGATGCTGAACCAGAGCCAGCAAATGCAGAGGAGCCTCAAGAAAATCCTATAGGTAGGTTGCATTGATCTGCATTTCACCCGAGTTCTTTGTTGCTTGCATGTTTGCTTATGGAGTAGCCATGTGATAGGGAGCCCGCAGCCGCAGCAGCATGACCCTATCGAGCAAGGCACTGTGAGTAGTTCCACAGTTGTAGCTCCGACGCGGCCGTCAATTTTTGAGAGCGGCATCCCATTGGAGCTCATCGATGACCCAATGCTCGTAAACGAACGGATGAAAGAGTTCAATGAACTATCCAAGGTTAGTGCCCTGAACTATCCATATTTTCTGTTGTCGCGTAGTATTGCTTCTCAAACTTCTTCTTAATGTCAAACAAACCATGGCCACCCGATCCCGTATCAAGTCGGCCAAATTGTGAGCAGTGGAGATCAAATTCCAGCAATTGCAGACCAGGGAATAAGAGATGGAAGCACAAGCAGCACAAAATGCTAAGGTGCGGTGTGAACTGGATACCTTGAAGCTTGAGCACACCCGGGAGGTCTGTCTACTGCGGAAAGAGATTAAAAATCTGAAGGACAGAAACAGACTTTGTCGACTGCTTTATCCTTACTTGCCATAAGTGAAGAGTAGTATTTGAACTATTAGAAGTGCTTCTTTGTCTCCTTTTGCTTGCAGAACTTAATAATATTATAAGAAATAAGGATGACAAGATCACTGACTTGAAGAATCTTGTGTATCGTCATTCAGATGACGCGGAGAAGTTAATTCAAGCCCTCCAAGATACGAATGTACAACTCGTGGAGTGCATGACACAGATCAGGGAGATGACTGCTGCAAAAGAGCAAAACAAGAGGGAACTTGAAGTGCTCAAGGGTGATGCCCAGGTTGTGGTCGACATGGTGGATCCACCAGAAGAAGGGGTGGCGAGCAACAAGACGCTATTGGAGCGACTTGGCGAAACCCCCCCCCCCCCCCCTAAAAAAAAATTTCCAGTTATGTATCAGAGACCACCAGGACCTACGTGGAGCACATCTTAGGACTCTTCAAGTCCTATTGGCCTAAGGCCAACCTGGAGCCGCTAGCGACTAGGATGTCTGCAGACTCCACCGAAGACATAGTGTGGTACGGCCATGAACTTGGCCAGAGCCGGTCTGCGAGGATGGCATGGTATGAATACTCGAAGTCGGCCACCTCGAACTTGATGTACTCCGTGCGGTAGTTGTCTTTGGTCCCAAAGGTAACTGGCAGGACCACCGAACCGAGTGGTGTAGCCGCGTTCCCTAGGACGATACCGTAGAACGGGGCCTAGCTAGGGGTGAGCAGCTTGGTGATGTCCAACCCCATCTTCTTTAGTGTACTCGCGAAGAGCAGGTTGAGGCTGCTCCCGCCGTCGATGAGTACTCGGGTCAGCTGTGAGCCTGCCACGACAGGATCTAGGACGAGCGGGAATTTTCCCGGCTCGGAGAATCTAGTCCACTGATCCTCCCTTGTCACACCCTAAAATTGTTGGATTTCAAGATGTGATTAGAAAAAAATAAAGCAATGATTTTCTCATAATTATAAAAAAATTTCAACATTTATTTTCTTTATAGAAAATTTAGTATAGGAAAAATAAATGATTGTCTTTCTGAATTAAATAAAATGGTTTTATGTATGTTGCATTCATGTCGTTGCATTGGTTTTTGTTTGTTTGCGTGTTTGAGTTTGCAAAATAAAAATACCCAAAAACCACCCTAAATTTTTTTTTTCTCTTTCCTATCTCTTTTGGCCCATCCCATATTTCTCTCTCTCTTTCCCTTCTCTCAGCCCGGCCCAAATCCTCTCCCTCTCCTCTCTTTCCTTTCCCTCTCACACGGCCCAAAACCGCACAGCCGGCCCATCCCGTCACCCCGCCCTCTCTCTTCACTCCTCTCTCCCCCTCTCACGGCCAGCCGGGCCCCACCGGTCAGCCCCTTCCGCTACCTCCAGCTGCCCCGCCACCCAGACCTCGCCGCGAATCCCGCTGCTACCTTCCATCTCGCGCACCCCTCCCTTTCCTTACCTGCAGCGCAACATTACCATAATGGCCGCGGCACGCACCCCGGTCGACCAGCCCCCATTTCCACTGCAGCTAGCGCTGCATTTTCGGGCGCAATCACCGGCCACCGCCTAGCCCGCTCCCCTCCCGGCCACTCCGCTCTGCTCTCTCGCCCCCCTCTATTTAAGCAGCGCCCGAGGCCTCGCTTCTCCCCCTTTCCACTCCCAGCATCCACCTGCGCCACACCGTCGCCCTTTCACCCGAGCTCGCCGTCACCGCCGCGCCGTCGACGCGCCGTGTCGCCGCCCCTCCGTCGATTGCAACCGTCGCTGGAGCCCCACCTCGGACCCAGCGCCGTCGTCGTCCACTCCATCCCCTCCGCACTGTCGCACCCCGCCGGAAATCGCTTGCCAGAGTGAACATCGCCGCCCGAACCGCATCTCTCCGTCGACTCGCCGTTCCGCCGTTTCCCCGACGTCTTCAACCCTCGCAGGACCTTCGCGAGGAAGTAAGCACCGCCCCCCCCCCCCCCTTTTCCCCTCTTTTTCTCGCATTGTCGTGACCCCAACTGCTCGCCGGAGCTCTGGCTCCGCCCGCCACCGTGGTCCGCCGGTCTCCGACCGGCGCACGACCGTCCCGTGGCCCCTATCGTGTTCGCCGTGCCGCCCTCTTCCTCCCCGGGCAGATCTCGTGCCAATTCATGCCCCGGAGCACCGATTTCGGTGTCTTCCGGTGGTACGCCGCCGCCCTCGCTCGCCGCCGGCATCCAGTGCCGCCCGCCCAGCCGCCCCGAGTGATCCTGGCCCTCGGATCTAGATCCGACGGTCTAGAACGGATCTAGACCCGAGTCAACAGAACCAGTACCGATCCACCCTAGGACGTTTTGCTAAAGAGCCCCCCGACTTCTTGTTAATCAACCCACGGTCCGGATCAGTTGAAAAGTAATTAGATTTAAGTCCTTTCTTTTCTGTTTAGGCCCCTAACCTTTCTAGAATTAGTAACCACCGTCCAAGACCTCCAGTTTTGCACCCAGGGCCCTCTGTTTAGGGTTTGATTATGATTTAGCCCCTGGTTTCTTCTGATCTAACCCCTGGAAGTTCAAACCCCTCGCAGTTAGGTCCCTGAATCACTGTTTTAGCCATATCTTCATCGTTTCAACTCCGCTTTCCGCGTTTCTTTCGCTCTTGTAACCGTAGCAGCGAGCCTTATCCTTTAGCACGCTCTTTTAAAAGCTTTTGTTTTGTGATTTGTGTATTGTTCTTAGCTGTACTTGTTTGTTGTTCTTTGTGCTCGATGTTTGCTTCGAGTAGAATGATCGCTGTTGAAGCTTGAAGATCAAGTTTTTCAAGTGAGCAAGAACTGAAGAACAGTAAGAGTAACTTTCGTTGGAGAAAGGCAAGTGACCCTAACCATCCTTCTATCTATGCTTATTTACAAGAATACCATGTATTAATTGGAACGTGGAGAACCACCCCGGAAAACAGTACAACCACGAGGACCATATGGCTCTGGTCTTGGCTAAATAATTAGAGACTCTAGTTTGAAGCAGTCTTACCGAAAGGGCAAGGAGGGGGTCGGTGATTGGGGTATAGCCCGGTCCTCTTGGGGTAGCAGGCTTTGCTAAGGTGCTGACCATTAGGGAGGATTATGGTTCACGCCGCTACCAAAACTCTAGCGGACTACTTCTTATTAGGGAATCTTTGTAAAGGCCTCGTAGCGTCCCTATGCAATCACACCTCGGAAGTGTGGTATTGTGTCTAGCTAGCACAGCATGGTTGGGTCCAAAGTTCTTCTGAACTTTTACGCGACTTGTGGTGAATGTGTACAACCTCTGCAGAGTGTTTAAAACTGATATATCAGTCGTGCTCAACGGTCAAGAGCGGCCTGGACCCTCACATGATTAATAAACTTAAAGATGGATTTAAATCATTACTCTGGTTATTTCTTGTGGCCTTGCTGAGTACCAATCATAAGTGTACTCACCCTTGCTTACCGCTGCTCAGAAGAAGAAGGTGTGAAGGCTACTGAAGATGATGAAGAGTTCTAGGCGTACGCAACCCCCAGTCGTTTGCCTGTGAAGTTTGGAGCCTTCATTTCCATGTTAAGCGTATATCTCTGATAGTCTTGTAAGTCCTTATTTATATTTCTTTACGTGATACTATTACTGTTATTCACTGATGATGTCACTATATGTATGAAACTTGATCCTGGCATACATATAGTTATGCATTTGGTTTTGTCCTTAAACCGGGTGTGACATCCCTGGAGAAGGAGATTGGGACCTTGCTGTATCTCAGAGGTTTCTATAAGGCCGGCTCGACAGAGAGGATCTCGCGCAGAGTTAGCTTCTGCGCATGCTTCGTGGGTACGGCACCATCTACGTCGAAGATGATGTTGACGACGTTCTTTGGATCTTGGAAATCTTTGGCCCCCGACTTGTCGTCCTCATCATAGTCCTCCAGATCCTTGCGCTTGCTGTCTTGATCGGGGAGTGGGGCGTTGAGTGACTTGCGGAGGCTAACGCACTCGAAGAGCGAATGCTTGGACTTCGGGTGCATCGGGCATTGCTTGCGCAGGACTTTCTCAAACTAGGTTTCATTGTTCCCCGACTTCTTGCCCCGCGGATTGCGCTCAACAGCTGCGACTTCATTGTCTAGCTTGCGTTTTTGGGGGTTTCCCGAGTTGTTCTGCTGGCATTTGTCGGAGTGGTTGTTGTGGTTGCCCTGCTTGTCGTTGTTGCGCTAGGAAAGCGCTCGTTCTCCTCGTCCTCCTGGTCGGCCACCGTGCCATCATGTCATGGAGTTCTAGAGGATAACCCCAAAATAACAGTGGAAGATCAGTTTGGCTCATCATCGATCTAACCATGACTAACAAGGTTTGGTTCCTCTGTTCTGAGACCCCATTCCATTGAGGCGTTCCAGGCGGAGTCAATTGTGGAACAATTCCACATTGTTTCACATGATCACCGAATTCATGGCTCAAATATTCACCCACACGATCAGATCACAGAAATTTAATTGTCTTGCCCAATTCATTTTGTACTTCATTCTGAAGTTCTTTGAACTTTTTAGACGATTCAGACTTGTGCCTCATTAAGTAGATGTATCCGTATATACTAAAGTTATCAGTAAAAGTGATAAAGTATTGAAAACCACCTCTGGCTGCTGAGCTCATTGGTCCACATACATCGTTATGTACATATCCCAACAAGTCACTTGCCCTCTCACTTTCACCAGTGAAGGGCGCTTTAGTCGTGTTCCCATGTAAACAAGACTCGCACATGTCAAATGATTCAAAATCAAATGAGCTCAATAAACCATCTTTATGGAGTTTTTCTATGCACTTTTCATTTATATGACCTAAGCGACAACGCCAAATAAATGTGGGATTCAAATCATTTGGTCGAAGCCTTTTTGCATTAATGTTATAAACAGGTTTATCCTCAAGATCAAGAACGTACAATCCATTCACCAATGGACAATGAGCATAAAGTATATCATTATAATAAATTGAACAACGCTTGTTCTTTATTACAATCTCATAACCATCAACTTCTTCTAAACATGAAGAAGAAATAATGTTCTTACCCAAAGAAATAATGCAATAACAATTGTCAGACCCGGGGCAGCGGGACTACTTACTTGGCATATATATACATGTAGTATGGGATGGCACATGGGCCATACCTTATCCTCATTGTAACTAGTCGTGTAGCACTAGGACTAGTCGGACGTAAGGAAACTACCCGAGCCGTACTCGGGTAGGACTCCTCAGGCCGTCCCGACTAGGACTTCCATGTAACCCTGTCTCCCCAGACTATATAAGGGCGGGCAGGGACACCTCCAAAGAATAACCAACAATCTGATAACCTCTAAGGCAATACAAACCACACAAGACGTAGGGTATTACGCTCTCGGCGGCCCGAACCTGTCTAACCTTGTGTTCCTTACACCTTCGAGTTCCTGATCTCGGCGACACCCTACCTACAACCTACCACCTCGAGGGTATCCCTCAGAGGGCTTGGCAGTAAAACACCGACAGCTGGCGCGCGAGGTAGGGGTGTTCATCGAGTATCCACCGGAGAACTTGATGGCATCCACCAACATCACTAGCGCCGTGCTCGACAAGGGCACAACTTTCATCTTCGGCTCGTGGATCTGCATCGCCAAAGGCTCGGGTGGTTTCGACAGCCACCTAGCCAACTCCACGGTGCCCGAAGCTTCGAGCTGCTCAAGCGGACTCGACGAGATCATTGACAACCTCAACGAGATGCATCCAATTCTCACTAGCGAGACCGAGGAGAATTCCGTCACCAATGCATTTTCGACTCGTGTCCCAACATGACTCTCCGGGTCAGGCTCAAGCCGATCTGGGGTGAAGCGTACCCGATTCCACTTCGGATTACGCACGAGGAGACCCTACGGTCTAAGTCCCTCTCCGACCTGGAAGCAGACTTAGATCTCCTACTCAAGCTCGGAGACGAGGACGCCACCGCTAGCCGGGAGGCTCCCGTTTTCGACGCCAACTCGGATTTAGATGACGAGCCTGAATCCTCTGCGGTCAATCATCTGGGTCTGACCATTACAACTATTGAGCAGGGCAGATTCATATATTGGAAGGGCATGGAGCCCTCCGAACTACTAAACGATGATGCCTGCTTAGTAGCCACCATCCAGCCGCTGCCTTTTCAAGAGGGCAGACCTCTCGCTCCTATCCAAGAGGAGACTACCATGACATCCACCACGACGGTCCTGGCCACTGATTATTCAGGCGACTACACGCCAGAGCGTGAAGTCTACATGGCTTCCATCCGCGAGGTCGACGACGACGAGCCTGGCATCGAGTTCGACAATGAACTCGAGGTCGCGATCTTCGGCAACGAGTTCACCGCCGAGGCCCCTCAAGGTGAAGACGAAGAGCAAAAGCGACGCCGTCGCCTAAGGAACTCTAAACACAACAAACACGGGCGCAATGCTCAAGAGCGCGCCCGCAACCTGCATTGGCAAAGGGACCTGTGATGGGATTTCGATGCTGCTGCAGAAGACGAATTTGTTACCCCCATGGGCAACATCTACAAAGCTTCACTGCTTCTGCAGCGGATCCCACAAATAGATGAAACTCAGCGGATCATGCGACTTGTTAAGCAAGCCGCAGTACAACTCGACAAGATGAATCCGCTACAGTCTATCCAACGTACTCGCTCCAGATCGGAATGATACGACAGCTCTGCTCCCCATGGTGGTCGTGCCGTCGGAGAACACCCCAACCCCCGCAACAACCAACAAGTTGAGCAGGAGGCTCAACAAAACTGCCCCAGACCCAGGGGTGGAGGACAACCCGCGGGAGGCCAAGGCCACCAGAGCAACCAATTTCCACCACCCCCCGGCGACCTGAGGTAGCACATCAACAGCAATCGCGATGCGCGTACCATCATCTCCAACAGGCAGCACGAGCGGTTGGAAAACGGCCCTCACGATGACAGTGATCGCTTCCCGGCTTTTACTGAAAACCTCACCAACCGCGAGATTCCAAGGGACTTCAAGCCCACAAACATCCCGAAGTACGACGGGAAGCATGATCCGCGGCAATGGCTACAATGCTACTCTGTGGACATCGAAGTGTGCGGGGGCTCTAACTCGACTAAAGCCCTCTACTTCCCTATGGCCCTGGAGACTGCACCGCTCACATGGCTAGAAACCCTCCGGCCAAACTCCATCGACTCCTGGGAGGCCCTGAATCAGGTCTTCGTCGACAACTTCCAAGGCTCCATGATCCCGGCAGGTACCCGCCATGACTTGTCGCAGGTCAAATAGGAGGAGAACGAGACCCTGAGGTCGTACACGCGTCGCTTCTTCGACACCCGCGCCACCATCGCCAACATCGCCGACGAAGAAGTCATCCGCTGCTTCCGCAACGGGTTGGCCGCGAAGCAAACGTACCGCGAGTTTGGGAGAAACCTCCCAACTACCGTACTCGAGCTCCGCGACATGATGCAGCGATGGCGGATCAAGAAGACGAGGAGAACGAACGCTTCCCCAAGCGCTAGACCGACAAGGGCAACGACAACAACCGCCCCGACAAAGGCTAGTACAGTAACTCGGGCGCCGCCCGTAAGCGGAAGCCGGACGACCAAGTGACCAGCGTCGAGACCAGTCGCCGCAACAAGAAGTCGGGCAAGCTGCAGGAGCAATACGAGAAAATTCTTCACAAGCAATGCCCGATACACCCGAAGGCCAAGCATATCATGTTCCAGTGTACCGTCCTCCGCAAGAGCCTCAATGCACCACTCCCCAATGACGAGAAAAAGGACAAGGACAAGGCAGACGACGGCAACGACAAGTCAGGGCCTCCGGGTTTCCAACACCCGACTAATACCGTCAACGTCATCTTCGGAGGCGACGATGGTATTCTCTCCAAACGCACGCAGAAACTCTTTCGGTGAGAAGTCATGTCAGTTCAGCCAGCAGTGCCGCATCCTTTGAGACACAGCGAGGTCCCGATCTCTTTCTCCAGAAAGGATCAGTGGACCAACTTCTCCGAGCCTGGAAAACTCCCGCTCGTACTGGACCCGATAGTCGCGGGCTCTACACTAACCCGGGTATTCATCGACGGGGGGAGCGGTTTGAACCTACTCTTCCCGAGTACTCTGAAGAAAATGAGGTTCGACATCGGCAAGATGCTCACCCCAAGCAAGGCTCCATTTTACGGGATCGTTTCGGGTAACGCGGCTACACCGATCGGCTCGGTCACCCTGCCAGTTACTTTCGGAGCAGCTGACAACTTCCGAACGGAGTACATCAAATTCAAAGTCGTGAACTTCGAATCATCATACCACGCCATCCTCGGCAGGCCCGCCTTGGCCTAGTTCATGGCGGTACCCCATTACATCTACTTTGTTTTTTGAAAATGCCAAGTACCAACAGTGTGCTATCTCTCCGCGGTGATGTCAAGAAGTCCTATGACTGCGACCAGGAGGCGATCAAGTACGCTGCATCAGCTCGTGTGCCAGAGCCTTCTTCGGAAGTACTCGCGGCCGCGCAACAACTCTCCGAGATAGAGCTGGAGGTGGCGAACAAGAGGCCAAATCCGTCGAGGGTCAAGCCGAACTCCGACGTTGGCATCAAGACCATCTAGCTCCAGGAGGGTGATTCATCCAAGACTGCTCTGATCGGCGGGAACCTGGACAGCAAATAGGAACTCGCGCTCGTCAACTTTCTTCGGGCTAACCGAGGCATCTTCGCCTGGAAACCAGCGGACATGCCAGGTGTGCCCAAGGAGTTGATCGAGCATGCCCTAAAAGTTGATCCCAAAGCCACTCCGAGGAAGCAACGGCTACGTTGATTCTCTCCAGAAAATAGGCAGGCTATCAAAAAAGAGCTAGCTAAACTATTCGTGGCTGGTTTCATCAAAGAGGCGTACCACCCAGAGTGGCTAGCCAACCCTGTACTTGTTCTGAAAAAGAATAATAATAAACGGAGGATGTGTGTCGACTATACCGATCTCAATAGGCATTGCCCGAAAGATCCTTTCGCGCTACCCCATATTGATCAGGTTATCGACTCCACCGCTGGCTGCGTTCTGCTCTCCTTCCTTGATTGCTACTCGGGTTATCATCAATTTTCCCTCAAGAAAGAAGACCAGATCAAAACCGCTTTCATCACCCCATTTGGTGCCTACGCATACACGACTATGTCGTTCGGGCTAAAGAATGCGGGTGTGACCTATCAGCAGGCCATCCAGCTATGCCTTGCTGATCAACTACACCGCAACATTGAAGCATACGTGGATGACATGGTTGTTAAAACCAGAAATCCCGACGAGTTCATCTCTGATCTCGAGGAAACCTTCAACAGCATGCGAAGATTTCAGTGGAATCTCAACCCGACTAAGTGCGTCTTTGGCGTAGCACAAGGGAAACTCCTCGGTTTCATCATCAGTCACCGAGGCATTGAGGCTAACCCTGAGAAGATAACTGCCATTACAAACATGGGGGCCCCACAGAAGATTAAAGATGTGCAGAAGCTCACAGGCTGTATGGCGGTATTAAACAGATTCATCTCCCGACTCGGAGATCGGGGTCTACCCTTCTTCAAGCTCCTCAAGCGGCAGAACAACTTCGTTTGGACCAGGAGGCGGCGCAGGAATTGGAGGATCTCAAGGACCACCTTCAATCGCCCCCCATCCTTACAGCTCCGAATCCAGGCGAAAACCTGCTACTCTACATCGCTGCGACTACTCACGCAGTCAGCACGGCTATTGTGGTGGAGCGATCCAAGGAAGGCCATGCCTTTGGTGTGCAGCGGCTAGTGTATTTTGTTAGCGAAGTCCTTTCTGAGTGGAAGGTCCGTTATCCTTCGATCCTGAAACTTCTCTATGCTATACTCATTACCTCGAGAAAGCTTCGCCACTACTTCGACGAGTACAAGATCACAGTTGTCACTGATTTCCCGTTGCTGGATATACTCCACAACCGGGATGCCACCGGACGTATCTCCAAGAAGGCAGTGGAACTAGGGGCTCTCAGTATCGACTTCAAGCCACACACGGCCATCAAGTCACAAGCCCTAGTCGACTTCTTAGCAAAGTGGCAAGAAAACCAAATACCAACTCCAGCTAACCAGCCAGAACATTGGGTCATGTACTTTGATGGTTCACTCAAGCTCGAAGGCGGTGGCGTAGGAGTACTCTTCATCAGCCCGACTGGTGGGCAACTTAAATATGTATTCCAAATACTATTTAAGGTCTCCAACACCGAGGCCGAGTACGAGGCATTATTGCACAGGCTATGCCTGGCTGTCTCTCTTGGCATCAAACGACTACTCGTCTTTGGTGGTCCAACAAAGCAACAAGGAGTGTAACACCAACAAAGAAACCATAGACGCGTATGTTGCAAAAATCCGCAAGCTCAAAAACAAGTTCTCAGGGCTCGAGATTCATCATGTGCTCCGCGACAACAACGTCAAGGCAGACGTACTCTCAAAGCTTGGCTCCGAGCGAGCCAAACTACCGGCTGGAGTCTTTGTTCACGAACTCCACCACCACTCTATTCCAAGAGTAGAGCGAGGAACCATCAACGAAGGCCTTGTGGAGCCTGGTCGAGAGGTCCTCATGATTGAGGAGGATTGGCGTACACAGTTCATCGACTTGATTAAAGAAAAGAAGCTACCTCCCAACCTTGATTCCAAGAGTGCCGAGGCTATCCGACTAGTCAGGCGCGGCAAGGGTTATGTCCTGGTCGGAGATAAGCTCTACAAGCGCGGATCGGTGTTAGGAGTACTCATGAAGTGTGTAACTACCGAAGTAGGGCGGGAAATCCTGGAGGAAATCTATGAGGGTGCGTGCGGCAATCATGCGGCTTCCCGAACTCTAGTTGGGAAGGCCTTCAAGTCTGGGTTCTATTGGCCTACGGCTTTGACAGACGCCGAAAATCTCGTTCGTCGATGCACCAACTGCCAATTCTTTGGTAAACAAGCTCATGTCCCTGCTCACAAGCTGATCGCCATTCCACCATCGTGGCCGTTTGGATGTTGGGGCCTCGACATGATTGGTCCACTGACAACAGCACGAGGAAGCTTTACCCACGTTTTGGTGGTCATCAACAAGTTCACCATGTGGATCGAGTACAAGCCCATAACAACCTTGACGGCCGATAGAGTTGTCACCTTCATCTGTGACATACTCCACCGTTTTGGTTTCCCTCATACGATCATCACCGAACTGGGATCCAACTTTACATCACACGAGTTCTGGGAGTTTTGCGGATGAAGCGGCATCGAGGTCAAGTATGTCTCGGTGGCTCACCCGAGGGCCAATAGCCAGGTGGAGCGCGCCAACGACATGATCCTCGACGGGCTCACTAAAAGACTCTACGATGAGAACAGCAAAAAGGGAGGCAAGTGGATTGATGAATTACCCACAGTTGTCTGGGGGCTTCGTACTCAACCGAGTAAAGCCACAGGACAGTCACCTTTCTTTCTCGTCTACAGGTCAGAAGTTATTCTCCCAGTAGATATTATGTGGAATTCCCCCAAGTTAGAGATGTACGAGGAAGGCGAAGCTGATGAGGCAAGGCAATTGGAACTCGACTGCGTTGAAGAGGTCAGATCCAATGCTTTGCTTCAATCAGCAAGATATCTACAAAGCGTTTGATGGTATCATGACCGCAACATCCAAGAAAGATCGTTCAACGTTGGGGACCTGGTCTTACGCCGCATCCAAGATGAGTCTGGGCTTCGCAAGCTCAACTCTAGATGGGAAGGACCCCTCATCGTCACGAAGGTAACCAGCCCAGGGTCGTATTGACTACAATACCCTGACAGCCTGGAGGTTCCAAATTCTTGGAACATCAAGCACCTACGCCGTTTTTATGCTTAAGAAATTTATACAAACCCCGTCAGCTGCAGCGCAGCTTAGTATATAAATTCATGGTTATTTTGGTTCCCCAAATGACTACTGTGTTTCTATTCTTTTAAGCAACATTGAGTACACTCGGGGGTTGTCGCCACGAGTTATCTCAATACGCTACTATTGACTAATCCTTGGAATACTCGGGGGCTAGCGCTATGAGTACTCTCCATCACGATTACAGTCTATTACCTGCCTCTCAGGCTAACCCGTTCAAACGAGTTATGGGACTTATTTCCGACTACCTTCCTTTATGGATTATTCAAGCTAAGGGGCAAGGTCTCTTAAGGTAAAGTCGAAGGGGTCATCACACCTACACATAGAGGTTTTATGAACTCAACTCTGTATAAAAGTACAAGTCTAGTACATAGTTCACCAGCTGAAGTGATGCCTTCAGGGTAACTATACACTGGCATTAACATACTCAGTTGCATAATGATTACGTTTCATACACGCCACTTCATAAGTTGAGCGTAGCAAACAAACAATCAAACAAGCATAAATATATTACATGAGCAAACTGTTGTTTTCAGCAAAACATACACAGTTCATTACAAAGCTCAAAATAGTGGGAGGTCATCAACTATCTGATGGGCAACATCTTGCACCTCAGCCCGGTACTCGTTGAATCGCTCCTCGGTACACTCCCCGAAGACGCGCTCAGCGAAAGGACTGACGTCCATACTCGGGTAGTATGACTTCACCACAGCTAAAGTGTGGGCTAAGACCGGCTTGGCGGTGCCGGATGCATAGCCTGCGATCCTTACTGGAGCATCCACAAGGTGCTGCACAAACGAGTGACCACTTGGTGTCGGGTCGACAACCTCACAAAGCTGATAAGCAGCCGTTGTGAGTTCTTCCATCTCCTTCTCATGGCGCTGTTTGTCCCGAGCCATGGACTGGATCTTCGTCAGGTCCGTTGCGAGTTGCCTGTCAGCATCCTTCAGCTGGCGAGTCACAATCTTGTGCTCCTCGTCCAGATCTGAGTACTTCAATTGAAGCTCTTCCAAGGCCTTCTTCAGCTGTTCCTATTCTTCTGTAAGTTCATATATATCACACTTCCAGTCAGTTAGCGCTCTTTCAATATGAGCATACTCTGGGAAAAGCATACATATATACACCTCAGAAGAAAGACAGAGGCATAATACCACTCGGGTCGGGGAAAAAGACCACTTACTCTCCTTCTGGGCGGTCAAGTCCTTCACTTTCTTGAAGGCCAGATCGTGCTTTCATTGCTGATCAATCATGGTGTCCCGGTGCGCGGTCTTTAGGGCAGCCAGCTCTTGCTCGAGCCTGGCGTTCTTGTCCTTTTCAATCATCAGGCTATCCTCGGCTTCATGGGTACGCGGAAGCACGTCCCCAATCCTGGACAGCAAGATTGATTTTTTCCTCGAACGCTTGACAAGGTCCTGCATGGAACAAGTCAGTACACTTCTATAACAACAACGTCAAAGGAGGTACTCGACTACACACTTTTGTGTAATCAGTAAAGCGGCATCCAAGCTCCATCATGAGCATCACGGTCTCCAGCTCCATCATGAGCATCACGGTCTCCAGGATCTCGTCGTGAGATAGCGAGATTTCCTCCTCCTGCCGCTCAGGTACTCGGGAGTCTTCTCGGACCTCCTCTTGACGCTAAGCTCGGGAACCCTCCGAGACCTCGTGCTGTCCTGGAGTACTCGTGATCGCCTGCTTGCCGACTTGAGCACTATCTTCAGTATTTGCCCCGGGAATATTCCCGGGGGCTTCCTTTTTCGGTTGCGCCCCCGCATCTGCCGGGGGCTCAAGATCTCTTCCTCCAATACTCGCCGGCACGTCCTTATCGACGGACGGCTCGGCGGTGCACGCGGCGACATGCTCCTTCGGCTGCGAGCTCGCGCTCGTGCCTGCCTGGATTGTACTAGAGGAAGCCGCGGCAGGAGTCTCCAACTTCCTGCAAAGATGTGTTAGTACTCAACAATAACACCAAATTACAAAGAAAAAAGAAGAACATCCTGGTTGCTAACCTTGGCGGCTTCCTGAGGGGGAGTGTCGCTAGAACGACTAGCCCTCGTGGCGCGGTCTTGTTACCCGTCTGGGTTGAGAGTCGCGGACCAGTCGCGGGCGATGTCTGCCCCGACATCGGACTCCTCTCCCCGGTCAAATAAACTACCCCGTGCCTCGGGAGCTTGGGTTTCTCCTCAGTGTCACTAAAGGGACAATCAGCCAAGAACTCGCGGAACAAAGGCAAAATCAAACAAGTTAGAACAGAAGGCTACTTACGTCACTTCACGACTGCTTGGTGTTGCCGCTGCTGCAGCAACGCTTCGCTTGCGAGTTGCTACCCGCTTCGTGCGCGGTGGCCTCGCAGCAACGTTACTCGCGTCTCCTGTGGCAGGCGTGTCTTGGGCCGGCTCCTCAAAGACGGGTTCAGGCGGGTCAGACCTGAACCGCTCCAAGTCGCCCTACACACAAAAACAAGTCAGCAAACAACTACTCAGCTCAAGAACACAGCAAAGGTACTTGGGTTAGTGCTTACCGGGTTTGGTGAGTAATCTGCTCCGAAGAGCCTCGGCATGTATCACTCCGAGGTCACCCCCGTGAACAGACGGGTGACCCGGCGCATGACCTCCTCGGCGAAAGGCACATCCGGCGCCATCCGTGACGGGTCCTGAGTACCCTCGTACTGAAAACCAAGGTGAACGCGCTGCTGGAGAGGCTGGATGCAACGCTCGATGAACGAGTATGCCACAGACTCTCTAGTGACGCCCTGGTCCTTGAGGTGCGGGATCCGTTTCATCAACTCAGGGATGTCGCGGGATTCCTCCTCCGTTGGCTTGTTCATCCAACACTCCTCGCGTTGTAGCGGGGCATTATCCCATCCGGGGAGGCTAGGCTTATGGTTCCCTATGTAGAACCACTGAGCGTGTGTAACACCCAAAATATAGGAGTTGAAACTTCTAAAAGTATTTTCATAGAAATCATAAATTAAAATTGTGCATGTATCTTTATTTCTTTTCTTCTCCTATTCTTTCTTTCAGTCAACCCAATTCTTCTTTTCTCCTTCCTTTCTTTACCCGCGGCCAACTCAGCGGCTGATTCCCTCACCCGACTCTTTCTTCCACCGATAGCTAGGACCCACCTGTCGGCGCCTTCTTCTTCTTTCTTCTTTCCTTACCCAGAGTCCGGATCGATTCCGCGCCGTCGTTCGCGCCCCTTCTTTCTTTCTTTTACCCCGAGTCCTGATCGACTCCGCAGCACCGCCTTCCTACTCTCGGCCAATCCGCCCCTATAAAATCAAGAGTCGAAGCCCCGCTTTGCAATCAGAACCAAGCTCCAATCTTTTCCTCTACACAACATTGTCGCACGCCGCTGGAAGTTGCACCTCGGAGGAACGCCGCCATCCCGTGTCGCCGATTCTCCGTGGACTCGCCGATCTGCAGTTTCTCCGCCGCCATCAACTCTCGCAAAAGCTCCACGAGTTGGTGAGTATCAAGCCGTACTAGATTCCCCTCTCTCTCTTGCACGGCCGCAAACCCGATTTCTCGCCGGACCCCTGCTTCCGCCCGCCGCCGTGACCGCTAGCTTACAGCCGCCGCACAACCAACCTGTGATCACCCTCACCTTCGCCGTACCGCCCTCTCACTCCCCGGCATGAAACCAGCTTGAACCAAGCCCCGGAACACCGGAGTCGGTGAAGCTCCGGCCGTCCGCCGCCGCACTCGCTAGCCGACAACGCCGAGCGCAGCTCCGCTTCGCCCGACCCTTTTGGTCCCATCGAGCCGACCCTTCCTCTGCCGCTCGATCTAGATCTAACGGCCAGAAGCGATCTTCACTTTACACTGCCGATTTGCCCAACCTTTTCCTTACTCAGCCGATTTACCCGACCCACTCTTCATACCGTCGATTCGCCCGACCCTTACCCGCCGATTCGACCGACCTGCCGTTCGATTCTAATCTAACGGATTAGATCCACCCGACCCTAGCCGTTCCCGAAACTTTTGCACGAAGATCCCTAAGTTTTCCAGGAATCAACCCGCCATCCAGGACCTATAGTTTTGCACCCCGACCCTCTATTTAAGGTTTAATTATGTTTTAGGCTCTGACTTCTTCAATTTAACCCCTAGAAGTTCAGTTTCTTCGCAGATAAGACCCTGGAGCCTTGTTTTAGCCCTACCTTCATCATTTTAGCTCCGTTCCGACTCGTTCTCGTTGCGTTAAGTCTTCTAAAGCCTAAGCTACCGTTTAGCCATGTCGTTGTACCTTAGTTCCTATTTTTAAATTAAAAATAGATTTAACTTGATTAAAGTTCTCTCACTTAGTTTTCTAATTAAAATCCACCTAGGTCTTTACCTCCGGTTTTTCATAACTAATGTCAATTCAATTATTACCAACTCAAATGTGTTCTAAATATAATTTGTTTAGTTGAACACCAAATATAAAGTTATGCGTTTAGATGCTCTCACAAGTTTTCTTTCTAATTAATTGTTAATTAGTGTAATTTGTACGCAGACAGTCACAAATAAAATATGACTAAGTTCTACTCCACTTTTATAAATAAAAATATAATATTAGTTAATTATAATCAAGGATATTTTGTTTTGAATATCTTTTACATTTGTTTTCCAAATAAAATAAATAAAACTTATAGTTCTTTTGTTTCTTTTATAGTACCAATCTCCGATAGCTGTGTCTTTTCAACCCTAGCTCCGATTTCCGCGTTTCTTGCGCTCTCATAACCGTAGCAGCGAGCCCTATCCTTTAGCACGCTCTTTTAAAAGCTTTTGTTTGGTGATTGGTGTATTGTTCTTAGTTGTACTTGTTTGTTATTTTGTATGTTGTGCTAGTTGTTTGCTTCGAGTAGAATGATCGCTGATGAAGCTTGAAGATCAAGGTTTTCAAGTAAGCAAGAACTGAAGAGCAGTAAGAGTAGCTTTTTGTTGGAAAAAAAGGCAAGTGATCCTAACCATCCTCCTATCTGTGCTTATTTACAAGAATACCATGTATTAATTGGAACATGGAGAACCACCTAGGAAAACAGTACAACCATGAGGACCATATGGCTCTGGTCTTGGCTAATTAATTAGAGACTCTAGTTTGAAGCGGTCTTACCGAAAGGGCAAGGAGGGGGTCGGTGATAGGGGTCATAGCCCGGTCCTCTTGGGGTAGCAGCCTTCGCTAAGGTGTTGACCATTAGGGAGGTTTATGGACCACGCCGCTACCGAAACTCTAGCGGACTCCTTCTTATTAGGGAATCTTTGTAAAGGCCTCGTAGCGTCCCTATGCAATCACACCTCGGAAGTGTGGTATTGTGCCTAGCTAGCACAGCATGGTTGGGTCCAAAGTTCATTTGAACTTTTACGCGACTTGTGGTGAAAGTGTACAACCTCTGCAGAGTGTAAAACTGTTATAACAGCCGCGCTCACGGTTAAGAGTGGCCTGGACCCTCACATGATTAATAAACTTAAAGATGGATATAAATCGTTACTCTGGTTATTTCTTGTGGCCTTGCTGAGTACCAACCATAAGTGTACTCACCCTTGCCAACTGCTGCTCAGAAGAAAAAGGTGTGAAGTCTACTGAAGATGATGAAGAGTTCTTGGCGTACGCAACCCCCAGTCGTCTGCCTATGAAGTTTGGAGCCTTCGTTTCCATTATAAGCGCATATCTCTGATAGTCTTGTAAGTCTTTATTTATATTTCTTTACGTGATACTGTTGCTGTTATTCACTAATGATGTCACTATATGTATGGAACTTGATCCTGGCATACATATAGTCATGCATTCGGTTTTATCCTTAAACCGGGTGTGACAGCGTGCCACCCGGACAGGCTACTCGGGGTTGAGAACTCGAGGTACAGCGCCTTATCACGCAGCTGTACCCCGGCTCCCCCGACTAGTGCGGGGTTGTCCCCCGACTTGTGCCTCGTTAAGTAGATGTATCCGTATATACTAAAGTCATCAGTAAAAGTGATGAAGTATTGAAAACCACCTCTGGCTGCTGAGCTCATTGGTCCACATACATCGTTATGTACATATCCCAACAAGTCACTTGCCCTCTCACTTTCACCAGTGAAGGGCGCTTTAGTCGTGTTCCCAAGTAAACAAGACTCGCACATGTCAAATGATTCAAAATCAAATGAGCTCAATAAACCATCTTTATGGAGTTTTTCTATGTGCTTTTCATTTATATGACCTAAGCGACAACGCCAAATAAATGTGGGATTCAAATCATTTGGTCGAAGCCTTTTTGCATTAATGTTATAAACAGGTTTATCCTCAAGATCAAGAACGTACAATCCATTCTCCAATGGACAAGGATCATAAAGTATATCATTATAATAAATTGAACAACGCTTGTTCTTTATTACAATCTCATAACCATCAACTTCTTCTAAACATGAAGAAGAAATAATGTTCTTACTCAAAGAAAGAATGCAATAACAATTGTCAGACCCGGGGCAACGGGACTACTCACTTGGCATATATATACATGTAGTATGGGATGGCACATGGGCCATACCTTATCTTCATTGTAACTAGTCGTGTACCACTAGGACTAGTCGGACGTAAGGAAACTACCCGAGCCGTACTCGGGTAGGACTCCTCAGGTCGTCCCGACTAGGACTTCCATGTAACCCTGCAACCCCAGACTATATAAGGGCGGGCAGGGACCCCTCAAAGCATAACCAACAATCTGATAACCTCTAAAGCAATACAAACCACACAGGACGTTCCTGTCTAACCTTGTGTTCCTTGCACGTTTGAGTTCCTGATCTCGGCGACAACCTACCTACAACCTACCACCTCGGGGGTATCCCTCGGTGGGCTTGGCGGTAAAACACCGACAACAATTATTTAATTCCAAAACTAATCCAGAGGGTAATGACAAGTGATAAGTGTCGACCGCCATGACCGCAACCTTTGCTCCATTGCCGACATGAACATCCAACTCGCCCCTAGCAAATCTTCGAGTCCTTTGAGGTCCCTGCAACGATTTGCAAGTGTGAATCATCGACCCAGTATCAAATACCCATGATTCACTAGAAGATATAGCAATATTAATTTTTGTAATATTTATAACATTTATACCTGAGGCGGAAGTCTCGTTTCACTTCTTCTTCTACAGATTCTCCAAGTATTTCTTGCAATTTCTTGACCAATGCCCGTTGGCATGACAATGGAAGCATTCATCATTAGGAGTAGGGCCAGATTTGAATTTTAGCTTTTGCTTAGAGCTTGAGGGCTTATTAGGAACCTTTCTTTTAGCTTTGCCTTTGGGAGGCGTCCCACGCTTCGTCTTTTTGTTCACCTTCTAAACCACCATCACATGAGTGGAGTTTTTCTTAATGCTCTCCTCTGCTATTTTTAGCATCCCATGCAATTCAGGCAATGTTTTCTCCATGCCATTCATCTGATAGTTCATGATAAAAGGCTCATAGCTCGCCGGGAGTGATTGGAGAATGACATCAATAGCCAGGCTTGAGTTCAAAACCAAGTTTCTCTAAAGTCTCAATGTAACCAATCATCTTGATCACATGAGGACTGACTAGGCTACCCTCTGCCAGCTTGCACGCAAACATGGACTTTGAGATGTTGTACCTCTCAATCCTAGCTTGGTTCTCAAACATTCCACGCAACCCCTCAATCATGAAGCGAGCATCGGCATGCTCATACTGCTTCTGCAGATCAGGGGACATGATGGCAAGCATGAGACAGCTGACATCGAGTGAATCATTGCAATGCTTCTCATCAGCTCTGCGGGCTGCAGCAGTTGCACCATCGGGGAGGTCATTAGGAAATTGTTGCTCAAGAACATACTCCTTTTTCTCTTGCCTGAGAATAATTCTCAGCATGAGGTACCGATCAATAAAATTCATTCCATTCAACTTTTGTTTCTCAACAACAGATGGCAAATTGAAAGTGGAAGTGTTACTGGCAGACATGATCTATAGCATTAAAATAAGAGCAAGGTTTTAGCACTAAGTTTTATGCAATGCTTCTATAACAAATTTAATAAAAGACTCCCACTATATTAACATCGTCTTCCCTCTAACAACATATAGGGGACCAAGATCCATATTCACTAAAATTCTAGTGAGCTTTGGCTTCACTACTAGAAAGTAAGTGACGTAGGTAAATAACAAATTGCTAATCATATTTCAATAGGACTCTTGTTTGTTGGGTGGCATCCAATGCCCCGGCTCCAACTCCATATCCTAAAGCTCAAAACTATTTTGATAGCTTTGTTGAGTAAACCAATACTATTTCTAGTGAATGTTCGACACCAACTCCATATCATAATGATAGTTGATGGTACTCTAATTTGGCAAACCTACCACACAACGATCAAATTTTTAATAGGTGCAGCTATTCGAAAAGGATATCAAAGTTCTCAACTTTAATGAGGGAAGCTATTCTATCATGATTAAAAGCATATCGGCCATATGAAAGAAATGAGAGAATAGTATGACAGGTAAATAAATAGCACAGGCATATAATCATATTATATTGTGAACAGTATGGCCTTTTGCATCACAATGGGTTCCATCGCCATGGCTCCACAGTGACCTCCATTGCCATCCTTCTTGTCTTGTGGTGATCACCATCGCCATCATGCTTGAAGCCTCCAAGGACAAATACTAAGCTATTACATCTAATAGCACTAGTAAAGTAAATTACATGAGGGGATCAAGCATCACATGTCGACACGCAGGCCTTTATACAATATTGGGACAACCTCAACCCGGTTGTTTCAACTTGTGACTCGCAGGTCACACAACTTGTGACACATAGATCATCACATGATATTGAGGCCAAACCATTCACATCATACCCTGCAAAAATGAGTTAGGCGCAGAACGTATTCTACGTAGGGGTATGAAGAGGCCGCTATCAACAGATTGCAACAGCGGTCTCAGGGCAGCGCCCTGAAAGCTCTTCGGGAAATCATAGATCGTATCTACAGAACCGCTATGAAAATCTCATCGGATTGATCCAATCAAGCCGATTCAGGGTCATTCATAATGTCCCTTATTTTCACTAGATCAATCACATTAACCATCGTGACAGGTACATCGGAGAAGACCACAACACATGACTTAGATATGTCGGTTCAATCTCTTCTCGTTTGCACAGTTAGCCCAGATAGTGATTCCAGCCGGTATGGGCATATCGTGCACACAGTAGAGAAAGAACACGAACCAATCTACAGCCATCGTGATGCTATCAACTCGTACCGCTCCCACACCGTGCATCAATCTATACATCATATGAACATATTGCAAAACCCTAAACAAAGAATATCTCTATATGCGCATCCAGACCAAAGGCTAAATATGATTGCTCTGATACCACTGATAGGAAACTGGGACGATACGCTAGCTATCGCGTTCAACAAGGATCTCATGTAAGCGGATGATCATGGATCATTACCACTAGACGCGCAGCGTAGCGGAAGTAGAGTTGGGGTAGCTCGCCCCAACGTAGTGGCGCGTCGGTGAAGAGAAAGCAGATCACGGCTCGCAGTTCCTCCTCCTTGTCCCGCCGATCAGCACCACAGCAATGCAGCAGCGCCTCCTCAAAGTCCACACGTACGGGGCGGGAACGCCGGTCATCGGTGTGCTAGCACCGCACGCTCGGCTAGGGTTGCATGGAGAAGAGGGGCGACTGCAGCTAGGGTTTGTGGCGCAAGAGTGTTCGCCACCCACAGCCCCACCCCTTATTATATAGACCTCACTTAATGGGACTTCACGCTAGAAGCTCATTAGGCTCCTAATCCTCCTCGGATCAATATCCGGCTCACTCATGATTGCTTCTTGAGCATATCACCAACACGTGCAGCCTGGGTTCGTGCATGTGTTTGCTTTTGGCCAGGGGTGCCTGCAGCCTGTATGCGTGTGTGAGTTTGGTCAGGGGGGGGTGAGTTCTTCTTTTCTTTTTTTAATCAGCAGCTAACGTCTACTTAACGCAAATGCTAAGAAACAATAACGGAGTAAACTTTTGGTGCTATAATTCTAAAACTCAAACTTTTGATGGTATTTTTCTAGAGTTTGGGTCTTTTAATAGTACGGATCCAATTTTCCCGCGTAATAATGCACACTGGCCGCTTTTAACGACACAGAATTCGTTAGGTTTGTTGCGCACTAAAGCTTCAGAGTTTTTGCTGCTAATTTAAAAATGTGTGTTTCTCTTAGTGCAGCATGCACTGTATCCAACCATCAGAACTAAAGAGTACTGTCAATATGAAATTGAATAGAAAACAAAACAATGTTCCACCAAAAATTTTGCTAGGCAACTATTTGTCGGGCACTAAATAAAGCAACTAAAGAGTCTGTGTAGCTGGTGACTGTGGTGGGATGTTACCACGGTTTATTAGAGCCCTTTTGCTTTAGACTTTACTCTCTACCCTTCATGTTCAAATATATAACAGTTAAAGTTTCTGAACGCCTGACTGTGTAAATTGTAGAACAAAAGTGAATTGTGGAAAAAGATTGAAACATGTATACACAGATTGCACGGTGTGCACAATAGGAAAGTGACACGTTAACAAGAGCTAACTAACCAACTAACGACAATTATATATATTAATAAGCACAATATCAAATGATCTGTGTCCGTGTGCGTATCGACGCGGTCTTAATCAACTGTGGACTGGTTGAGATGCGACACCGTCGGTATGTGGATATGGACCATGCATATGTCAGGCTGAAGCGTCAAACTGATTGATATATATGCAAACATATCCATCAAACAGCTGTGTGCAGTATAGTTTGACCAACAAACCGAAAGGGCACCGTGTGTGTGCAACCTCTAGGGTAGTTGAGTGGTTCTATCACGACCATCGTTTTCAAGAATGGCTATAAATAGCACAGATCATTAGTATTCTCTTTTTTATTTATTTACAATATTTATTTTAGTAGAATATTGTCCTTTTTTTGAAATAAAGTGGATTAATACTGTCCTGATTTGGATAGAACTTGATACAAATTCCTTGAAGAGGAACACACTAGTTTATCTACGTCGGCCCTACCTTACCTGAGGTTTTGGCATTCTTCCCTAAAACTGCTGTTGGTGAAAAATGCATCTTAACTAATTAATGTACTCTCTCTTCAATTTACAAATAAGTAGTTTAGGTTTGCCCCAAGTCAAACTCTTCTATCTGTGACTATCAAGAGAAAAAAGGTACAAATAGTTTTAACATAAACTTTGTTAAAAGCAGTTTCATAATATATATTAGCTTTTCTATTTACTCAAAATAATATTTTCAAGGGAGTATTTTAAACAATGACGTGCATAGTTTTCTAGGAAACAAATATATAATCTGATGTGGTACTTGTTGACATGCGCTAATTATGATGTGACATCCTTGTACTTAGTAGGTTTAATATGCAAATTACGACATATATTCTTGATCTGCAGGATTCCACAAATCATTATTCTTCACCTATTTTGTTTGCTCTTGTGTACAGTGTGGACCAGGCCCTAAAAATGGTTGACTGATGTCGACTACACCTGGAGGCTGAAGGAATTGAATTAATTAGTGTGAAGATGTTTTTTACATATGCTTTAGATTTTGACATGTTTGTATAGCTGTCGAAACAAATTAGCATCACTACAAATACAAAGAGTTTCCATACCGACATACAACTAAAAATGCAGTAAACTTTATTATATCTAACGTATTATACCCTTCCAACTGCAACTGCATATATATAATACCTCGCAGTTGGTTATTACTTCAATAGCCTGGATGTTACGTGACATTGAACCTTCTTCCTTGTACGTCATGTTCGTTGAAACGTAAGTCACTCATTATCGTTGAGTAATCATACTTAGGGGCCGGCAGGATGTCACAATTTAAGGTCGCTAACACAGGAGTTGTTAAGAATTAGCAGCACTGGACGTTTGCTTGTGTTGCTACATCCATCATCTGTTAACAGTCTCTAGGTGGCCGATCACAGTTCACAAGCCACAAACCAACGGCTACGTTGTCGCCGCACGCGCAATTGCAGTTAACTGCCGCGCGCATCTTAGTTTAGCTTCATTGAATTCTCAGGCATGGTGATGGGACGTGTAATTGCGCCCAAAATCACACGTCAGTGGCAGTTGGAAGGTTTGGCTCCAAGCAGTTGGAAATGTATATTCCTGACCAGCACCTGAAGTCGACGCGGCCACGACAAACCGCCGTGTTACAGGTACACCAATTATTGAGTAGTGACAATATATAGACGATTTTCATTTTCTCTCGTAAAGAATGGATATCAGGACCAGAGGTTAAAGTATTCCCTGCATTATAATATGTACGCTAGGCACCAGGGCATTTTACCCCTGGCCAGACTGCCCTCCACTCTAGCGAGGTTGCTTACTCCAAAGTTACAGCAGGTAGCCACCCTAGCCTCCCGTTCCCACAAAGAATGGATATAAAACATTGAACTATTTTTTTTCGACGAACAACACTGAACTATTTATAATTTCAATTTAATGGAATCAAATTTGTTAATATTACTTGCTCCTTCATGCGAATGCTCACTTTCAGGCGGTTGTACAAACACCTATGAATACATGTGGTTTTAACCGCCTATGAAGATGATCTTTGAAGTAGTGCAATATTTTTTTTTGAGAGGAAAGTAGCGCAATATGTGGGACAATGTATTGAACTCTTTACGGATGATGGTGTTTGCCAACAACCAATATATAGGTACATTTGGAAATTGAAACCTCTAGAGATTGAAGTCTTTGTGTGGTGCTACATGATAGTGAGACTCAAAATGAAAACAATTTAGTCTAAAAGGCAGTGGAAGGGCTAGACACCGTGATTGTTTTCTAATTTAAATGACTAAATTCAGCCCATTTTCTTTAATTGTCAAATAATGGCGCTCGGACAAGTCTCTTTTGGTTTGGCACCTCCATGCTCATCATGTGTTTGGAGATTAGCTTAACGGGATTAACAAAAAAAACTTAAAGTGCAAAATTTTGGTTAGGGCAAGTGCTATTCTTAGGCAGTATGGTTAAGTAGAAGTGAAATTATCTTTCACATATCAAAAGTTCGGTCATCTATGCATGTGATCTTCAAAGGCACATAACAGACTCGCTTTTGGTCCCTTTTGCAAAAGGAGGAGACTCTGATATCTTATCCTACGGTTCGTCCATGAAAAAAAAAGAAAGGAATTTATTTGTTTAATTTTTTGAAAATTAACCAGCTAACCTACCGTACGTGTTCGTCCGTGGAAAAAAAAGGAAAAGGATTTGTTTGCATTTTTAAAAAAGAATAAGGCACTAAAAAGAAAAACACAGGTTGGATAGTATAGCTAAGCAAAAACAAAGCTAACAAATCAACGTTAAGTAAACTTGTAAGCACCACAAGTCACGCCACCGCCGACTTGCATGCCGCAGCAACTAAGCCCTTTGCCTTGCGATAATTAATTATTACCCTAGAGATGCATGAAGTTTATGGTAACCCCAAGATGGAGCAGCCGAGCAGGATGTATGGCATCCATCAATCATAGATGGAAGATGATGATGGAGGTCGTCATGTATATTAGCAGCAGGGGCCCCAATCAGATCCAGAGAAGGATTTTGTTCCGTGCCCTAGCAGTATGAGTCGTAATAAGTGAACAAACTAAAGCGCAAAACGACAAGTTAAGCAATGCATGCTTGGAAGGCTTCATCATCATTTGGAGCATACTTATATCTTGTGAAATATAGTAATTAAGGAACCAACGCAGTGAGCCACCCGGCCGTTGAGTTGATTTGCATACATGACAAACAAGGTATTATTGCTAGCTACTCCTTCCATCCTAAATTATAATTTATTTTGACTTTTTTAGATATATATATTTTGCTATGCACCTAGATGAACCCTATGTCTAGATACATACGAAAACTATATATCTAAAAGTTTCAAAATAAATTATAATTTGGGACGGAGGAAGTACATGCTTACTATATATATATATACATAATATATAACACTATACTAGTAATAGGCTACTACAGTCCATTACGTTGAATTGGTTTAGGAGACCAGTTAAATAAAGAAATATAAATTAATAAATAATCAATGCAGGATTTGTCCGGTCAATTGAACTACCGCTCCAGTAGAAACGGATAGGGACGTACTACGTCGTCGCCCGCTACTGAGATGGCGCGTGGTGAGCTAATTAAAAAAAAGTTGGATGTTGCTAATTTATGATCGATCGTATTATAACCATTTGTACGGCCGTCTCTTTTTTTATATAGCGAAAATCAGCATACGGATATATATGTGCATGCACATAATTTCAAACACAGAAAAGACCATACTTTCAAAATCGAGCATCCAAATTAAAATCCGGTGAGACGACTGCACTCGTTTCAATTAGAGCTTTAAAACAAGATCCCACACCACTATATTCAATAAAACTTTTTTCGTATGAGAAGATACCTTTTAATGTATTCAAATTGCTTATGACTTTTGCAAAATTGTTTATGGCTTTATAAAATGTTGCTTGACTCGTCTGAGTTCAATTAAGTGGATGTTGATATTGATATTGACAAGATAGATTGGATGGTGTCATTAAAGAATGATGGCCAACAATTATGTTAGGGTAGATGGACATTTATTGCATGATAAGTGATAGGCAACTTTAGCAAATTAATTGAGCATTTTTACTAGTTTATATTCGTATTTTCTATTTTACGTAAGCAATTTTTGTGTTTTTAAAAATATTATTAAAATATATGCGAGTGACGTCTTATTTTTAGAATCTCTTAAAAAAATATAGTTGTGCAATTAGAATTTGAATTTGACAGCCGGTATAAAAACTACAACTTTTTTAAGTTTTAAAGTTGATTGCACGTGCTATCACAGGAGATAAGAATCCTCCGCTTGGCTACGAGCCAATCGATTTAAGTGTGCGCACCAACAAATAAAATTACGCTGGCTGCAGTGAAGTTATTAAAAAAGGTTATAGTTGGTAATTGATTGCCAGGTGCCGTGGTGGTCAAAGTTAGCTCGTAGGTGCCTGACAACTAACAACCGGCACGCCGACGCAACTGCATATAATTGTCGCTCCCTGTTCGGCCTGATCATCGAGCTTGTGGATAGGCTTCCACGGCCTGCTGGCGTGCACCGACGGATTTGTATATATTATTGTTTTTTCTAAAAAAATATTATTATATTTTGCGCTCGATGGGCATGAACATGTGTTGCGTGTGGGGTCGTAGCTACTAGCTCGTGCCTTACAGAGAGTTAGAGAGAATTATACATGCTCGGAAGTGACCAAGAGGGTCGTTGCTGCCTAGATTCCATCCATCATCAAAATAACAAAACCAAATTGTGGTACACCCGCGTACGCGTGTACAACAGGACAGAAAGTCCAGCTAGTTCGTTGATTGAGCATTTGGAGGGTTCCGTCTCATGTTTTTGCTCCAAACTCGATCACCACTGCACCATGTATTTTTAATCCAGCTTTCAGCAGGAAGCTTGAACACGAGTACGTGTAACAAGCGAGTTGGTAGCACTGCAGCTATAGTTGGCCATTCGGACTGCCCGGCACGGCACGGCACGGGCCTGAATCAGCCTGGCACGATTGGCCCGATTACTTATTCATGCCGGGCCGGCCCACATCCTAAGATCTCGGCTCAAGCACGGCACGAAGGCCTGTTATTCATGCAGGACCGGCCCGATATCCTAAGCTCTGCGTGTCGTGCAGGCTCGTTGCCTGGCATCCTATCCAACACTTCATCTTCCTAAAATTTCATCATCTATTTCAATTTCACAAGTAAAAATTTGAAATGTTCACACATTCAAACATACACATACACATAGACAGAAATATACACATCCAAACTTTGAAACATACACATCCAAACATTCACACATGCACATTGACAAGAAAAACATATAATAACTTGAGCTGTTTTATTTGCTGTCTCATTAAAAATCTTTGTAGGTAAAATCTCACACCTCGTGAGGAGAAAAAATCCTACAAATAAAAAAAGTGCAGCCAGCTCTAAATTGTTTAGATACATCAGTAAAAGTTTAAGTTCAAAAGTTCTGAACCACATGTCCACACGTGTACACCACAGACCACACTACAAAGATTCTTCATCAAGATACAAGTTTTGAAAAGAGTCTTCAAGTTCTTAATCCTTCACGGCATGCTAAAGTCTTGCATCTCCTAGTTCTCAATCCTTCACCGGAGCCAGCATCTCCACCATCTTAGGGCCTAGACACCGTCGCTGCTCCTCGATGATCCTGCCAGTCATACTAAAAGCAGAATCTGATGATATTGTAGAAATAGGCACAGTCATAACATCACTAGATAGGATTGAAAGAAAAAGATATGATAGTTTATGCTCATGCCACCTCATCGTCGTACTGGTTAACAATATAATTGTCTAGGTAGGCAAAAAGTTCAGAAGCAACAACTAGAGAAGCACCAAAAATAGCAGCCTGCAGCAAAGCACTAACAGATGATCTCCCATGCAAGGAGGAAGAACCAACAAACCCAACACCAAGATTAGCATCCCTAGCAGAACTAGAACCAGCAGCATCACCCCAAAGATCTTACTCCAAGCAGTCCTTTTCTTACCTATAGGGCCTGGTTGTACAACCCTTTGCAACCTTATAGAACTAAACTTTTCATCATACTTAGCAAAAACAACAGATAATTCAGCCCTTACCTCAGTTAAGTAGCAGGAGTAATCCGTACCATTAAGCTGAGATAAAAGTCTAAAAATATTGCTAAAACCTTTCATCTTAGCCCTAGGATCCAATATAAATGCAAAAGCATAAAGCATACGTATGTCACACCAATATTATAAAAACTTATCTTTCATGGGAACAATAATATTTCTTAAATTTTTGTCATTTTCATAATTATTTAGATGACCAGCTATCTCAAGAATATGATGCAATATTAATGGAGATGTGGGATAATAAACATCAGATAGAACAACAGTGGAATCATAGAACTGTTAAGGAATTCAAATATTCTTTTAGCCACATACCAGTGTTGTTCTGTCGAGAGTGGCTAGCCATCAATCAAAGGATGGTTAGTAGTGATAAAAATAGAGAATGAGTTCTTATGGGGCAAGAGATGTTTTAACATAAGTTAAGTGGAATTCCATCTCACATCCATATCGAAACCAAACTTGCGAGATCTTGCATTAACAACAATACAATATGATTTATATGCAGCAATACGTTGGTTAAATGAATTTAAAATGATATAGCAGTTCTAAATGCAGACTGCATAGGCAAGGTCATCCTTAACAATAAGATTGATGATATGACAAGCACATCTCTGATACAGGAACAAGCTACCAACATAACCATACAGAATAGAATTAAGTTGATTAATAGCCTTAGTGTTAGCAGCAACATTATTCATTATTCAATATAACAGAGAATTCTTTATCAGTTAATCCAAATTAGCAATAACAGAAGTAATATGCTCAGCATTTCTCAGCATTATGAGACATATCAATGAGCCTGAGACCTATGATCATCTTCTCTAATTGCCGATCAGCATTCACATAGTGAGCAACCACACTAAGATAATCCGCCTTAGCATTACCAGACCAAATATCAGAAGTAAGAGCAACAAAGGATACAGACTTCAAACATTCAACAAGCTTTGGACGATGATCATTTAAAGTACTTAATAAAATCTCTAGTGGTTGTTTGCCTAGAGACACGACAAATTTAGGATTATGAGCAGTAATAATGTACTCCTCAAAAGCACCAGATTCATCAAAGCATAAAGGCAGGTCAAGACGTGCAATTAACCTACCCAACTGAGTACGAGCAACATCAGGACTATACTCCCAAGTGCGAGCAGAGCCATCAGGATTAAACTTAAGCTAAGATTGAGCCAGTACCATGGGTGGATTTACAGGTGAAATCTTTCTTGCAATGCCTATATTTAGCACCAGTTCAACGTTTCTTACCGTTGATTACCTCATAGATCTCCTCGAAGTCATTCCAGGCCTTAGAGGTGGACGACCTCCTTTTCATGGAAGTGCCACTGCCACTAGCAGCGGCAGTGCTCACGCTCTCAGACCCGGCCGGATGAGAAGCCTGCCCCAGAGGAAGTCCCTGGACGTCTGCATCGAGGTTGATGGCAGCATTGCTGCCAAACAACTCCTCTGCATCTGCAGCCAGGTCGTCCTCATCATCTCCGCGAAGACCCATCGCACGCAACTCGTAGTTGTGGGATGTAGGGTCGTCGCTGTCGGCCATCGCCGGCTCCGATCCCTCAACGGCCTGCGCACAAAACAAGTGAAGCAGAGAAAGAAACAAGTCAGTAACGAATCAAAAACAAAAAGAGAAAGAAAAGAGGAAGGCGAGCAGAGGGGGGCGCCAGAGTTACCTTTGCCGAAGCACCGGAGTTACCGTCGACGACCTCACCAGAGACGAGAAGAGGGAGAGGGGGATTGGAGAAGAGGAAGGCAAAGAAGGTCGAGAAGCAACAAAACAAGAGAGGGGGAGCAGATCTGACGGCGAGCAGAGAAGCACCGGAGGCCGGTGAGCAGAGGAGGCAACCAGACCTGGCACCGCTGGTTCGCGTCGCCGCCGCTCGCCGACCACAGGAGAGGGAGGAGAAGGGAAGCCAGTGTCGGATCTGGCGGCGCGTGAGGCGAGGAGGACCGCCGAGGAGCTAGATCCGGCGAGCAGAAGAGCCGAGGAGGCCGGCGAGCAGAGGAAGCAACCAGCCCTAGCACCGCTGGGCGCTAGCTCGCGTCGCCGCCGCTCGACCTTCCTCGCGGCCCCATCTTCACCTTCTTCAATCCCCGTCACCGGCGACAGGAGAGGGAGGTGAGAGCCTGCCGCGTCGGATCTGGCCGAGCCGCTGTCAGAACCGGGTACACGGGACTGTACACGTGGCATACTTTTCCTAAGATACGGGATGGGATATGACCCACGCCCTACATCTGTGTAAACTACTCGTAGCCTAGCAGAACTGCTCCTACAGTAGTTAAACTAGTCGGATACAGTAGGGAACTACCAAAAAACTACTCGGGGTAGGACTCTAGGGCATGTATCCAACTAGGACTTCTATGTAAACCTGTCCCTCCAGATGCTTGGTCGGGCCGAGGTTTAATTGTGCTGGGTCGGGCCAGCCCACGTGCCGAGGCGTCGGTCTAGGCACCGCACGAGGCCCGTGCCGGGTCAAAAAGCCGGGCCGTGGGACGGCCCACGAGCCTCGAGCCAGATGGAAAACTATAACTGCAGCCGAAAACCACAGTTCTTGCATGCATCTTTTTTTTTTATTTTGTTGAGACGAAACAGTCCATGCATGTTACTTGTAAGCTAAGTGAAGCAGGGAGGAAATTTGGCGACGGAAAGCAGTAAGAGGATGCGAAACATGAGAGTGCTGACAGTTTCAGATACAAATTCGCCACCACCGGGCGGGCAGGCGGTGCTCCTCCTGCGACGTGGCGGCGGAAGGCGCGGCATTCAGATGGATGGGATACCGTTTGGTCGCCGCACCATCAGCTAGCTGTTACATTGTCGTGGTCGGCAATGTCGCCTTGCCGTGCCAAACCTTTCCTGCAGCACGGTAGCTGCAGGTCGCGGCCGGCGATCCTGGCCGGATTCCCCCAACAGCAATCGCCAAACGCAACCGGCCGGGGAAGAAGCTGCGCCGGTGTTCCGGTTGGGTTTGGCCTTGCTTGGCTTGCTGCAGCCGTTGCTTTCGCCTCGCCGCTCAACACGGCACATCAGCGTGTTGGTGACGCCCTAACAGAAAAACGGCTCCTCTTTTCCTCTCTTTCGGTCTCCGCTTCCCATCCACTGGCTCCCTTTGATCTGCTTTTCCGCGTGAGATAGAGATAGAGGCCGTTTGCTTTGCGGTTGCAGGGTCTGCAGCGGCGGTTAGCAGGCACTAGTCAGTAAAGTACTCCTACTGCTACTACAGAAGAAGTCATGTCAGGTTCAGGGGATGCATCGGATGGTATTGGATCAGGGAGAAGCTGCTGCCGACGATCCATCACAGGTAGTAGTGTCGTAGTGATGACCACAACGAACTGCCCCTGAAAACAACTCGTAACCAGCTGAATACACTGCCTGATGGCCTGATGCCAACGTCCAGCATCAGAAAGGATGTGGACAGTCGTCGTCGTCTTCTTCTTGGGTTGGTTGAGCGGTTTGGGAGGAGTACCCACCAACAACCAGGCATGGTGCCGCCCTGCCTGACCTCACCAACGGAACAAACCGACACGCCGAACCGTAAAGAGACACGGCACGCCGGGGCAACGTTTGGGACACGTACAGGGCACCCGTCGGTTTCGGTTGGTTGTGCTAGCTAGCTTAGCTCCCTGGATTTAGTTGACTCATCAATCAGGCATATCGTTGGTGTTTAGATTAGGGGGACCTCGCTCTCAGGTGGAAATTGCGTAGGTGCTGTCAATTTAAAGAACATCTCGAGTTTGCCATGATTGATTCATTCATGCACAGAGATGTATCTAGATTTGCTAAAACGACAAACAATTTAGAATAGATGAAGTATTAAAAAAAGGCTTAGAATAATACCGGGGCAAAAATGTTGAGACCCTGTTTGAATGCAAAGTTCTTTTAGGCAGTTTCGTAAAAGAAAGTAACATGGCTTTGCAAAATAGTTTGGTTTTCGAATTTACAAGGTGTTCAGATGCAAGAAAACCTTGTAGCTTGAGAACCATGACAGCGATGAAATTTTCCCCTTTTTTTATATGAACCGGGGTTTCACATACCTTGCGCTCGAGACCATAGCACCATATCTCCAAATTATCCCCTAGCATACGGAAACATCAAACATGAGGTTCGAAACATATGTAAATACTGCTTCCAACAAACCGGTACCATCGCTTGCAATAAATTTTGAAAATTCAAACAGAGACGCTTGTGCTTGCATGGAAAACCAACTGTAATTGAAAACTTGGAGATTCTTGCGTGCACAAACTTCTTGAAGAACGCCCCCCAATCTATTGAAATTTGGTTTTGCTGACCGAGCCCATGTCGGAGTGGCACCTGAATGTAGCTAGTAGGATACAAGTTATCATACTGCGTAATGAACCGCCCTTGTTTGCATTGCGTGACAAGATGGAATGATGTGAGCTTTGTTTTGTCCACGCACAGACCAACGGCACTAGCTCGTGTCTTCGAAATTTGTCGCTGCTCATGCTCCAGCTGGTGCTTGCATCACTTTTCCACTGATCCCCGGGCAAGTTGCCTTGAACCAGCCACCTCGATCTAGCTACACGCGCAAGCCACGGCAGTGGCATCTCGCTCGCGTACATGACAGGGGCAAAGCGCGTTCCGGTTGCGCACGAAACGTACCACACCAACGACTCCCGCTTGACTACCGCAGATCAGCTTGCATGCTGATCGCTCCATGTCTCCCCTGGGGCCATCAGGGCATGCCAGGTCAGCCCAACGATCTGTGGGAGGAGCACTGGCTCGCTTGTCTCCAGGCGCCCAACCCTTTCCGTTATCGTGCCCGGTGCCGCCTCCTGCAGACAGTGCCGTCTGTCCCCCGCCTCCGTGGATCGTCTCGATCGATCCCTCTTCAAGTTTCCAAGAGAGACCACCGCCACCACCGTTGGCGCTGACCCAAGTTGTGAAGCAGTTAAGCCAGTCACGGACCTCCGCAGCACTGCAGAGGCCTCGGCTCGTCCGAGAGCGGTTGGGATGGAGGAGGACAGGATCGATGCGGAGGTGGGGAGTGGTGGACAGGCAGGCAGGGCGGTTAGCTGTCGCTCGCTCATCCTCCACTCCGCCCTCGCTCGCTCTGCCAACGGCCATCATGGCCGGATACAATTTCCCTTTCGTCCTTGGACCCCTTTGCTGTTTGCCTTTGCTGCCCATGCCCACGCCATACTCTCCCCTCTCCTCCGCCCAACCCGAGCACAAACAAAAATCCCCATCTAACCAGTCCCAGTAGAGTAGACCATGCTAGTGTGCCAACAAACAAACAGACTAGGTTGTAGTAGCCGACTGAAAACAAGGAACGAAGTCGCACACACGCGTGTTGTTTGCAAGCAAGGTAGCAGAATGCGTGATCCATGAAACTCGAGGCCTCTTCTCATCGATTCTCATCTTCTTCATTTCTTTTTTTCCTGTTGTTTTCGGTCTCTGTACAAAAAGAACATGGATGCATGCATGCATGGCTACTACTCCGGCCGGCTGGCATGGTACTCTCTGGTTACCCACCAGCAAGCAGCAAGCAAGGAAGGAAGCATCCTTCTTGCTCTGCACCTTATTTCAGAAGGGGGGTGTTGTGCCTCTACGTCTCCAGGCTGACAGGCAGACGAGAAGACCAAGTTTTCTTCGTCTCCGCGCCCTGCTCTGCTCCCTTGGAGACTTTCTACTAGACTGGATGGAACTGGACAGAAGGGGTAATAAAATTGAAGAAAAGAAATGGCTAGATTTAGGGAACTCTAGACGGGGGGGATTTGGGAAGGAAGGATCTTTCGTTTCGACAACGACAGCTTTGGAACGAAGCCGGTGGAGCTCGGCTCATCTTCTCTTCACTTGCCGCCGCCACACGGCCTCTGTTTCGGCTCGCTTGGCCACGCCGTTCTTTCTTGCACGCGCGCTGCCGCCGCGGATTGATTCGCATCAGTGACTTCAGTAGCTGCTGGTGATGCTGCTACTCGATCTTGGCCATGCCCATCATGCGCTTGCTGACGGCGTGCACGGCGCCGGCGTCGGCGCGCGGGTCCAGGCCCGACCCGGACATGTAGTTGCGGACCTCGATCCGGATCATCTCCTGCATCATCGACAGGAACTCCGCGCTGAACGGCGCCGGTTGTGGTGGCCGCGGCGACGCGAGGTTCATCGCCGGCGGCTGCAGCTGGAACGGCAAGCTCGGTTCGGGTGGCGGCGGCATCTGAGAAGGAGCCGGCTGCTGCTGCATCAGTACAGGAGCAGGGGAGGGGGACGGATCGGGCTGCTGGTCCAGCCCGGGCAGGGACAGGGACAGCGACAGGGAGGTCGCCGGCGGAGGAGGAGGAGGAGCCTGCTGCGGCGGCGGAGACGGCGGCCGCGGCGCCAGCGGCGGCGGGAGCACGACCACGCCGCCCGCGCGCGGCACCGGCCTGTACACGTGCTGCTGCTGCTGCGATGTCACGGCAGGAGCAGCAGCCGACGGCATGACGGAGGGCAGGCTGTGGTGGCTGGAGTCGCTGAGGTCGGACCCCGACGGGCTCCCGGGGCTGAAGCAGAGCCCCGGGTGCCCGTCGCTGCTGGTCCGCTTGAGCGGCCGCTCGTCGTCCGCGTCGGCATGCCCCGCCGCCGCGGCGTCCGCCGCGTGGCCGCCGGCGGCGGCGTAGTACTTGCGCTTGAGCGTGGAGTTCCAGTGGTTCTTGATGGCGTTGTCGGTGCGGCCGGAGAGCAGGCGCGCGATGGTGGCCCACTTGTTCCCGAATCGCGCGTGCGCGCGGAGGATGGTGTCGTCCTCCTCGGGCGTGAAGGGGCGGTGCTCCACCTGCGGCGAGAGCTGGTTGCACCAGCGGAGGCGGCAGGACTTGCCGGAGCGGCCGGGGATGGAGCGGCTGATGAGGGACCAGTTGCGCGCGCCGTGGCGCGCCACGAGCCGCTGCAGGGCCTCGTCCTCCTCGGGGCTCCAGGGGCCCTTGATCCGGTCCACGTCCGGCTTGCCGCCGCCGGCGGCGCGGCACGACGGGGAGGAGGACGCCATGGGTAAAGACGAGGCACGCGGCTGGGTGCTGCGGACCGACTGATTTGTGATGATTGATGGGACGGAGTGGCGAGTTCTTGCCTTCTTGGATGGAAGGCGGGGGAGGAGGAGGGAGGGGAGGAGGTATGAGCAGAGGTGGAGTGGGAAGCAAGTGAAGGTCGCAGAGAGGCAGGGGAGGGGGATATATAAGCGGCGGGCGGGGGGAGAAGCCGGTAGGAGGTCACCGGACCGGACGGCAGGCGGCAGGGCGTGCGTGCGCGTGGTGGTGGTGTGGCTCCAGCCGGGCAGATGCAGTTGGGGGTGGATTGGGTACAGCTGGCGGGGCGACACGCGTCGCCTGTCGCGGGGCGAGTCGCCTCTGCCCCCACACGCGCGCCCCGACGACCCGCCCGTTGGTCGCGAGCACGGCAAAGGAGCCTGCTGAAACGAAATGAAAAAGATCTCGTGGCCGAGGTGGTTGGTCGGTTGGACAGCAGTTGGGTCGGGTCGTGGACCTGGACCGGGTGGTGACTAAGTTCGCGGCCCACGCCCGCGGCCTTGTTGGCTTCCATCCATTCTTCGTACGCTGTGATCCTCTGTTCGCCATGCGGGTCCACGCAAGCAAGGACCACGAAAACTGCGGTTACATGCACGCATCGGATACTTGGGTTCGGACAGGTAGCCATGCTCGAAATTAAATATTGGGTCAGAAAGTTAGGTCAATTTTGATCGATTTAGCTATATATTGTTATAAAAGCTTCCTTATCAAACAACTACTCCCTCCGTATCAAAAAATATTTATCGCCGCTGATTTTTTTTTATAACTTTTGACCATTGGTCTTATTCAAAAAATTATGTAAATACATAAAATTTTTGCTTGTGATATATTTTACTATTATAGTTATTTTAAGCGTGACTTAATTTTTTGTATGTTTGCAATAAATTTTTGAATAGACGAATGGTCAAAGTTGTAAGAAAAAGTTAACGGTGATAAATATTTTGATACGAGGAAGTATATACGAGGCTATATCTTATTAAAAAATAACTACAGAAGTTAAGTTTTACAAATTTTATAGGGAAATATATACATGCATCGTGACACGATCACACGACATCGACGCCGCCGCCCGCCACGCCTACAGGTACGAGGAGAGTCGAGAGCTGCTGATGCCTGGTCGATCGGCGGTCCACGTCCACCAGCAGCAGGCAGCAGGCTGCACGCGCACGTACGATACGTGCACGTTGCGGCACGGAACAACACCGGGGCGCATGCACGCCGTACACGCACATACTACGTCGGAACACGGGTGCGTCGCACGGTTGGCTGCAGGCTGCTGCATGCGGGTCGCCTCGTTGATGCTTGCCGTACGTCGTTGGCCTCGCCCTCTCGATGATCGGTGATGACGCGCGCGTGGCACCGATCTTTGAAGCAGAGCAGGTGGTGATATGCGCGCGACGACTACTTCACCGCGCGACCGAATGGATTTGGGCGTGGTCCGTGTGGTGTCCCCGTCCGGACGAGGCGGACGACTCAACGGCCCGTTTCGTTTGGTTGGTTGCTTCTTACTCTTTGCTTGCTTGCACTTGCGAGCTCCATCGACGGATCCGCATCCATCCTTATATATATATATATATATATATATATCATATCTATTTTGCATGCATATATCGCCTTTGCCGTCGTTGTCGTCGTGAGCTTTATGATTTGCCTCTCAAATTCAGTAGGTGAGTGAGTGAATGAGTGAGCGAGTGGTCGCGTTAACTAACAGCCGTGACGGCACGCCGCAACCGATGACCGGTCGGTGCAGTGTAGAGGCCCGTTCGTCGTCGTCGTCGCTTGCTTTCGTTAGTCCTAGCTACTCCATCTGGTGACGGGTCTCGTTTCCATTTTTCCCATTGGAAGGGAAACGGGGATGGCTGGTGAACGGAACCGTCGTCAACTTCTTTTTTAAGTAGGTTTCGATCGGGACATAAAAGTGCAATACACTATGCGTGGCTCTAGTAGCTAGCCGAGAGGGATTTTCAGTGGGTGCTGGTAGTCCCTCCATCATTACGGCTTATTTAATTTCATTCTAGGAAAAATCCAACTGTATATATGTTTTATCAATACTTCATAAAAAGTAGCTAGGGAAAAGTCCAATTTTTAACCTCCAATTTGCACTGTAGTCTTTTCAGAAAAAATTGCACTGTAGTCCAACTTTCAACCCAAAACTACAAAACTGGGCTGCAAAAGTCATCGAACTGTTGGAACCAAGCAAAATCAGTCCTTTGAGTGGTTTCAAGGTGATTTTTTACTTTTTTGAAGATTAGGAAACGTATGGCTCGATTAAACATCCAAAATTAATTTATTTTAAATCAAAAAAAATGAAACCGGAATCAATTTTGTTCTAGAAATATAACCTACCTACCAGTGCTCTATTATGAATTATTTGGACAATATTTCTTCAAAATAGTGGGTGTGAGTACAAGAAAAAACACTAAAATAGTAAAAAGAAATAGTTCCAGATGACTGACAAGTACCAACAAGTAGGTTATATTTTTGACTGACAAGTACCAACAAGTAGGTTATATTTTTTAGAAAAAAATTGGTACTAATTTCATTTTTTTAGTTTAAAATAAATTACTTATGAATTTTTAATTTAAACTGGAATTTTTAAATTGCTACATTAAAATCACTCAAAGGGGTCAGATTTGCCCGATTTCAACCGTTGGATGGTCCTCGTGTCTAATCTTATAGTTGTGTCTTAAGAATCAGATTTTTATGTTAGTTGGAGGTGTAAACTGGACTTCTCCCTAAAAAGTACTTAAGCATAAATGTATGACGCGTGGAAAAGGTTTCATACTCAGCTAGGACGATTATACTTCAGATGATTAAATCAAAGCTAACATATTGGTCTTTATTTAAGTTTCAGATATTTAGCAGTGAATTGAGAACTGTCTACCTAGTAAACCATCTCATGCTAATAGTGAAGAGGTAGGTGAAGAGGCGACCGTACGAATAACAGAAGAACAACAGCGCATTACAGGACATGAGTTCTTGGACTAAATAACAAAGAGCTTGAGGTCTTGAGCATCAGGACTTCATTTGTTGCTGGAGTTCATTAATCAACAATAGTTGATTCAGGTTCATCCTACGAAGTAAAAAATAGGAGAACAATTAAATTCTAGAATTTAATAATAGTGGAACCAAATTGAGTTGCTCAAGCACAAAAAATCTTTACCATATCTTCCTCTTCCTCATCAAGGCAAGTCATCAATGCAGCAACAAAAGTGGACTGAGATCCTGCGATGACAAATGAAGTACTTACATATTAGCACTTTGACTTATAAGCAATAAAGAAAATATTGAATTGCAGTTAAACATTAGATTATTTACCTAACATGTCGGCACCAGACCATGCTTGCATACACAGAAGTGCTTCTACCATTGATGGTGCAAGCCTACTACGATGTGGACTAATGATTCTCCCTCCAGTACTAAAAACTGACTCAGATGCCACTGTGGTCACTGAAATTGCAAGGACATCACGTGCTATTTTTCTCAAAGTAGGATATTTTAGCCCTCCGACTTTCCACCATTGTATGATGTCTAAATCTTGTGTCCTAGGCAGCACTTCCTCCTCCAAGTATAAATCTAACTCTGTACGCACATAAGTGGAGGTCACAACTGGTTTCTTTGACATGTAATCATCAAAAGTCTCCATCCAATCTTCATCTACTGAGTTAACAGGGCCACTAGTTCGCCTAGTTTGAGCACCATCAGTTGTGGCAACCTTCTCCATGGAACCTTGGTATTCCAAAACCAAATTGTACAGCAGGTCTTTCACCTTATTAACAACATCCATAGCTATACTTTTAGACCCATGAATCTTGATGAAAAGAGCATTCAATAGGTGTAATTTATACCTAGGATCTAGGACAGCAGCAACAACCATCAAACCATGAACATCTGATCAATATTTGTTGAATTTATCTTTTATTTTAGCTGACATTTCTTCTACCTTGGGGATAGCACTTCTTTGCCACTTTCTAATAGCAAAATAAATATTGGTGATTTTGGGGAAGAAAAGGTTTGCTGTGACATATTCAGTTCCTGATAATAGGTCAGTGACATCATAGAACATCTTTAATCTATCACAAAGATCTCTAGCAAATTGCCAATCTTCTTGAGTTGGAACGCATGGAGCACGAGCAGCAAGGCGTTTAAAAACATCTTGGTATAACAATGCAGTGCTAAGCATGATATAAGTGGAGTTCCATCTAGTTTTACAATCAAGAGCTATTCTTTTTTCATATTTACCTTTCATTTGTATTGCCATTTTCTCAAATTTTTCATGTCTTTTTGGAGTGGCAGACCAAAACGCAACACTCTCACGCACAGTATCAGTCCCTTTCTCCATGATACTCATTCCATCTTTCACTATCAGATTAAGAATATGTGCAGCACAACGCATATGTACTAATTTACCCTTCAACATACAGGAGGAAAGTGGCAACTTGCCTTCCATAGCGGTCGTACCCTTCTTGAGATCATCATTGATGGTTCCGGTCATATTCTTCATGAGGTTATCATTAGTGCTGCAATTATCAAGAGTTATAGTTGATAGATTTCTCTCAATATGCCAGTCTAGGAGAACTTCATGAAGAATATCAGTTATAACCTCTGCTGTATGTGGAGCTGGAACGTAAATGAACCTACACAAATAAGTGAAATAAGAACCAAGAAAAAGATGTTAAAGAATAAACATAATGAAGAATACAAAGAATAAACAAGGATGGTTGTCATAAGTTTGATTATTACCTAAGAAGAAAACTTTTCAGCTTCCAGTCATCATCTAGAAAATGGGCTGTCACTGCCATGTATCCTTTTCTCTGGTGGTTTGCTGTCCAGAGATCCGTAGTAACAGCAACACAAGAACTCAATTTTCTGAAATACTTTAATAAAGATTGTTTTTGCACTTCATACATATCCAAGATGTCCTTCCTGATTGTGTTTCTAGACACTACTTTGAATGCTGGTTGCAACGCAGCACAGAACTTGCGAAATCCAAGGGTACTCATGGACAATAATCATTAGAGCAAGTTCTTTCCTAGCTACATCTTGATCAAATGTGTATTTCTCTAAAGTAATTGTCCCATCTTGTCGATTTGCAGATAGTTTGAGAGTGAACTGTTTTAACCCTTCTCTACAAGCTCTATCTGAGCAAATTTCAAGGTGGCTATGCAAGTGATTTGTTCCATTTCTTGTGTCTCCTCCTAACTGTTTCTTACACCATTTGTATTGTGCTTTCCAAACCCCATTTATTTGAAACCTATCAAACTCTGTCCAAACTTTAGATTTTAGCTTTCTCTTACTACCAACTGCAACATCATCCTCTATCTCTATCACATCTTCTGTACCTGGAGCAGCTGAATCGGATGGGGCTGCAGCTGCAGCTGAAGCAGATGTTTGTCCTGCTGAACCAGATGCAGCCACACGTGCTCGAGTAAGAGGACGAGAAGCCCCATCTGCTTGCTCTTGAGATGCACCAGCCTGAGATTCACTAGTGCCAGGAGTCGACATTGCTCACTTGCAAGCAATCTGAAATTTATTTTGCAAAGAAACATCAGATAGCAAAAAAAAATGAAACCACATGTAGCTATTAAGTTGAGTACTTGACAAGGATTGGAGGATGCATATACGTGAAGCACGTCTGTGTGCGTGTACGGGTGGTGCCCGTGCTCGTTGATGTGTCGTAGCGTTGCTGGATCTGTGCCGCAATGCTGGCTGCCGGCAGCTTGGGGACAAGCGGCGCCGTGATGTGCACGTGCACCCACACTGGAGTGGCTTGAGGCCGGTGGCCGGAGGCCTGTCGCTATGCGGGCTCGCGTCACGGCAAGGGCACACAACGACGAGCAGCGCCGCGTGGTGCGCGTGTGCCCGTGCAGGAGCAGTGCCGCCGGATCCACACCTAGCCGCCCATGCCGCAATGCTGGCCAGTGGCGGCTTGGGTATGCGCCGCGACGTGAGGGTCGCGTGCACCCGCGCTGGAGCGGCCGGAGGCCGGAGGGTGGAGGCTTGTTGTGGGCTCGCGTCGCGGTGGGGGCACACGGCAACGAGCAACACCGTGAGTTGTGCGTGCGCCTGTGCGACCGTGCGGGAGCAGCCGGATGCCGAGGGTCTATCGCGGGCTCGCGGGCTCGCGTCGCAGCGGGGATACACGGCGCCGAGCCGACGAGCAATGCCAAGTTGTAGGCCGCGGGCGGCGGCGGCAGGCTGGTTGTCAGTGGACTGTGGTCTGGATGAGGATGGACGGGTGGTAGACTATCAAGGAGTTGAGACTTGGGTTTATATATCTAGGGTTTAATTGCTTACTTTGTTAGGCTGAGCCTTATCTATCTGCATATTTTTATGGGCTGGTATGGGCTGGTATGTAAACTTCGGAGCCCCGCGGATCACCCGCGGGGGAAATTTGAAACCCGCCCCAAACCTGGTCCATTTTGGATCCCCGAACCCGCAGACCCGCGGGGGGAAAACAGACCCACCCCCGCCCCCGTCGGGTCTAGAACCCGCAGGTTTCGGGTCCAGACCCGCCCGACTGCCATTCCTATTGCTCGCTGGTGTCGACTGCGGAGAGACAGCCGGCCGGGTTGGTTTGGGATAAGAATAGCACGGAGGCCAATGGAGGAGCAACGGGCGGAGGAAACGGACGAAATAATGCCGCATGTGGCGCGGCGGCGGTGGCGGCGGGCGGTGGAGTGAATGGAGTGGTCAATGGAAGACTAGACTGGGAAGAAGTGGAAGCCAAGCTGTGACCTCCCCGCCAACCGACACCCCCTCTGCCGCGAGCTCCGAGAGGCCGCGGAGCCCCCACCGGAGTCGGCGACACGTACTCTGTTTTCTTTGCCTCAAAATATCCCCCACCCCAACCAACCGAACCGTCCGTCTCCCTCCCCATCCCTAGGCAGTCCCCACGAAGGCCAGCAGCTTCGTGCTCGCTTCGCTTACTTCCTCGGTCCTCGCCAGTCACAAGCGCCGCACGGTCCCTCGGAGATTTCTTTGGAGAAGAAAAAGGAAAAGAAAGAGGAAAGAAAAGGAAGCTAGCATTGCATGGGGCTGAACGGCCTGATTGATTGATTGGTCTTTCCCTTCGTCTCTGTTTGGTTTCCTTTGCTCGTGTTCGAGATAAGAACACGTTCATAGAACACCGATAAAAAGGGCAATTGCTTGTGTAACATTTGGCCGTGCTTCAGTTTGTTCATTATCAAGAGGACTCGTCCCTCCCACTCTCGTGAAACCAGCAGCATAAATGCATCGAGATGGTTGGTTCACAAGCCACATCTCGCAACATACCTCCTTGGATGATGTCATCATCCACAAAGTTGGCGTCTCATCCTGCTCGTCCCGTCGTCCATTTCTTTTTTCTTTCATCCCACCGATCGATCAAGTATTGTATCGAGATCGATAACCGTTGGAACCTAAAAGGAGGAAAGCAACACCCAACCTGACATACAAATAAAAGAAAATGGCGGCAGCAACAAACAAGCTAAGCTACAGACGACCGTGACGCTACGCCAAAAGAAACCAAAGAACCTGATGCAAATGGAAACACCAACATTTTTTTCTTCAAAAAAATAAAGAAGAGGCATGTACTCAAGTACAAAACGAACACAGGCAATAATTGGAGGGCCCTGAGGTCACACGTCCATCCTTTAGATGGTTTTTTTCCTACAAACTGAAGATTTACACGCGAGGAGTCTTCTCACCAAAAATCATGAAATGGATGATCTTAAAACAAAATGACAAAAACAAAACCCTCTTTATCTAGTAAACCGACTCGCTTGGCGGTGGGGATCTTAATTATTAGCAATTTTCAATTCACTCGTAAGTCGTACGTGGCCGCGTCGCGAATCAGCTCCAGCTGCTTGGAAACACTGATTGTTCCGGCGGCTTTCAAAGGTTTCTTGTTGACGCGTCGCTTTCTCCCTCGCTATAGCTAGCCTACATGCATGGGTCCATTACATTGTTCGTCCACGGGACGGGAGCCGCGCCGTTTTCGAGTACAAGGCACGGTTGACAGCCATCTGATTGCGATCTCCCAACCGTCTTGGCGGCAAGGGCGGAGCTAGGGCTGTCTATCGGGGTCAGACCCCGATAAAATCCAGCAAATCCAGTGGAAATCACTATTTTTTGCAGCCTCGATCCCAATCTTCTAATGGAGAAGACCCCGACGCTTATCTGGGCTGGCTTCGCCCCTGCTTGGCGGCACACAACCATGTACTACAAGCCTCCTTCCTTCCTTTGGCATGAAAATTCAAATTCAAGGCTTCAACCGTTAAACTACTACCGATTTAATTGTGATTTGTCAAAGCACCTGCCGCATGGCCAACCATGCATGCATATTTCCTAAGGCCTAAGCCCTGTCCACCTCAATGTCGACCCAAGAGCTACCCGTTATAGTCTCTCCCTGTGTGGTTGTTATCGATCAGGGCCGATCAAAGCGTTGTTATCAGTTCCGATTCTTCCATGTCTCCAGTGGCTCTTAATCATGGCCACCAATTCAAATGTACTTGTGCTAGTGACTGATGCAACAGTAAATTAGCAACATAGAAGGAGGTTCATTATCCACCAACCACCATGCTGGTTGCGTTGTTGTCAGCGTAGATAAGATCTTTAATTATAGATAAGAAATAGCCAAAACATATATCTCGATACTTCTTTGAAAGACTATCTAGATATTTTTTAACAATTTTTTTTGAAGAACAATATACAATGTTCGGCTTTTTTTCCTAGAACCTCTTTTATACAAAGTTTTCTGATTGCTGTGCGACAACTTGAACCATAGTAATAGGATACGGGTAGGAAAAGACAATCATGTCAGTATGGATCACAATAAAAATTATTAATTAGATATGTTACTATTCAGAATATTTTGTTGGACGGTACACCGACGGTGAGACGGTTTACCACTCGCAAGAAGAAGAGCCGTGTTGGCATCTCTAACAAACCGTAACCGCTCCTTTACGTCCTCATGGTGGACTGCTCATCAGATCTCGTGCAGATGTGGGCCCACCTCACACCCCGCCAGCTATAGCGCACCCAGATCCCCCATGGCAGTGTGTACTGTACTGTGCTGTGCTGCTATTCCATTCCAACGGCATCCATTCAACTCCACCGTGTGGGACGGTTGAAGTGGGTAAAGCTGTGGAGGCCCACGTGCCAGCCAGCACACGTGCTTGCAGCTCTGTGAGCGGCCGGTCCACGTCGTGGCTGTGTTGGCCAATGCGCGTGACCGTTGGGGGGAAAAGGACACCACACCCTGCACTGCAGCTTGCTAGCCGCCAGAGAACAACAGGCTGAAAGATGATGGTACTCGTTCAGTATTCACCTTCTGCTTTCTTCCTTTTTGATTGATGCTTTCTTTTGTCTCCCAATTGATCTTGATGGTACACTGAAGATGACAGTTACAGCTTTTCTCTAACAAGAACATGACCTTAATAGCTACACTACAGGAAGAAGAGTTCCATTCAAATTTTAGACAAATACTGTATTTACTAGTAGATACAATAATATAGGAGAAATATCCTACCACTAAATAGGCCGCTCTGCGGGTACGCCTAATGACAATTTTTGTGCCTGATTTGGCTGAGTCCTATAACAAAAAAGTGGATGCTATGGCAATAGACAGGGTGTACATACCCTAATAAACCTAACAAACAAATATCTCTCAGTCTCTCCTCTTCGCTTTGACAACACAACACCCATGTGCTGATTCTCTGTTTCTAGAATTATACTTTTCAAACAGTATGACTAATTATAGCATCAGGCTATTAATTCGGAGAAGAAAAAAGTTTTTTAGTACCCAACACGAGAAGGCTACTATACCTTGAGTTATGTTTTCCTTATGGTGGTACATAACCATGGATTTTTCAATTAATTGTCTACAAGTTCAAAAATGGCCTTCGAGTATGTAGTGGAGTGGTCAAGGCACGATCTCTGCATATCATACATATGAAACAAAGTGTTCGAAATATGGACGTGCTCATATAAATAATTCTTAAATAAATCTCAGCGTTGGAGGGAGCACACCATCTATTAGACCTATGTTGCTTAATAGTCCTACGTTACTTATGTACAAGGGTGTGGGGTTTTTCTCTCTCCGTATTTACACCCCTTACTATTATACGAGAAGCCTCTAGGTTTGAGAATTCCTAAAGGTAGCCTATACAAATTAGGTTTTGTCTCTTCTTCATTGTTGCACTGCTGATGTAGACTTCTCCATTGTATTGCGTCAGCATGCATGGACGAACGGGAGAGCAGGTGTTTGAAACTCTTTGCCTTTGTGATCCTACCACTATACCACATGTATATCACAGCCCCAATACGCCGACTATGTTGGAGTCGGGAAAAGTGTCTATATCGACCCACCGTCCATCGGCATAGAGTTATGCCGACGCCAAGTTTCTATCGCTGTAAGTGGCATCGGTATAGGTTTATACTGACGGACACCCCTTTACCGACCGATCCTCAAAGATATACCCACAGATCAACCAAATATGTTTACCGACCAACAATCCAATGCTAAAAGTTCATATGAATCTATATCATCATGTAATTACTCGCAAAGCATGCAAGATCAATCTTTTTGAAATATTGCCCATGAACAGAAATTTGATTTGTCACAAGTCAAATATGAACACATGGTCATATTGCACAAACACGGAACTGGATGCACATAGCTCATTTTCAGAGATTCCAACAATATTTGTCTTATCAGCCATATGTTTGGCTTCTCACAGTTCAAGCAGACAAAGCCAAGAACATTTACAAAAGAGGTGTCTACACAGCCATATGTTTGGTTTCACACAGCACACGTCAGATATTGGCTACAACTCACAGTTCACTTCAACAAAATGCACCATTCTTGGTGAAGTAAAAAACAAAAGGCATCTATGAGCATTGCAGTGATCCATTTGCTGCTGACACGATGTGCATGATGCTACAGCTTGAACCTCCCACCTGAACAACCAAAAGCGTAAAGTGTTAAAAAAGGCACTGACGATGACATTAGTTTTCCCTGACTGCAAGTGATTAAATATGCTTAGACAGAGTACTAGTAACTGAGTATAAGAGAACAGGGTACTATCAAGCTTAGTGCTTCAAAATTGAAGTCCAATGCAGACAAAATCTTGGATAGAAATACTAAAAAAGATTGCAAGATTGCTAGCAACTGAGTATATGAACAGGGCATTAGTAAGCTCTGTATGAGGACTGAACCAAATTATCAGACTCAAGATTGCAATATAGAAATAGAAACCGGTGCTTCCTGTGATTACATGATAGATCTTGCCTTCGATGGGGTAGTACTGCCAATGTGGTGTGGACTAGGGTTCGTTGGCCGCGGTTGAGGCCTGGTGCCTGTTGAAGCTGGGAAGGTGGAGGACTTCTGCTCGGAGTCGGGGAGGGGGCCATCGGAGCTGAGGCGTCTGGTGGAGGAGGGGCGGGGATGTGTTGGAGGAGGGGCGATGAGCAGAGCTGGGCAAGGCCGATGGGGGTGACTGGCGGAGGTTGGAGGATTGCGGCGGCGGCGGGGGAACTGCGGTGGTCGGGGAACTATGGTGGCAGAGGAGGGGGATTGCGGCGGCGGCGGGGGATTGCGTTGGTGGGGAAGCTGTGGTGGCGGAGGCCGGTGGGGGATTGCGGCGGCGGCACTGGAACCTACAGGCGGGGATTCATGAGTTGCGGCGCGGAGGGTGGTGGACTGGGGTCCATGCTTTTGGAGGGGGCGCGGTGGCGAAATCGATGGCGCGTGGCGGCGAGAATTGAGGGGGACCGAGAGGGAGGGAGCGGTGGCCGGGTAGAAGCTAGGTTTTCTCAGCTCCTCACCAATGTTTGCTGACCGGTAGGTCTCGGGCCAAAATTTACGCGCCATTGGTTGGCTAGCTGAGCGCGGGAGGCCCAGTCCATATACACCAACGGATAGTTGGACCGAATCTTTAGGATATCCCGACGGACAGTTCAATGCAATACCTAAATTTCTATACCGACTGAAATACAGTCGGTACAGCTTGAAATACTGACTGACAGTCTGACGTATACTTATACCGACCAACGGTTTGACGGTGATCTACTACTTTTAGCAACTGACGTCTGACAGCAAAGAGGGGTTGTGGTATAGTGTACACCAGAAGAGGGCGATAAGATTTTTGGAAAGCACTCCGTGCGACTGCTCAAGATCTTTACCACGATACGTCTTCCGATCAATTATTGTGCTCCACGAGCCCGCCATCTTCACTGTCGACTCCTACGACGTATAGTTCCCGTCAACTGCATCGAAACTGCACCAACACGGCGTCTGCAAACTCTTAGTACCTACGTCAGATCTAGATTCAATCTTTAATCATGTTTTCTAGATCATGCAGGGTTATATTATTTCCGCTGCTTAGTATGTTAGAGAATTGGATGCTGGCCTTGTTCTGTTTACGATTTATATTCAGAATTTTATATTGCAATTGCTTAATTATTCAGCATAAAGAACCAAAGAGAGAAAAGTAGAAGCCAAACGGTTCTGAAAAGTGAAAATGGTTCTGATCAGGCAACTGACTTGGACCCGTGCTGCCTCTTTAATAAAAATATACATGTAAAGATAAGTCGACAAGACCAAACAATGTAAAGTATTGCTTCCTAATCCTAACTAGCGCACAACTATTCTCTTTTGAAAGCACACCACACACCTTGAAGTTGCTTCTTCCGTGGCGGCAGCAACTCAATTAGGACGACCACTAAAAGAGCCCTCAAAACACATGGCTAATTTTTTTTTTTACCATAGGTGCTTTTAGTTTTGGAGACTAGGTCCAAAAAGTAAAGTTTTACAAATTTTACTACTCCAATGGATCCCAAATATAAGTTCAAGAAATATTCAGAAGTTGTATATGACAGGACATATACCTTATCTATGTTATTACTGGTATGTTAAGATTTTTCTAGACTATTCCCTCCATTAAAAATTACCTATCACTTAAGTTTTATCTTAAGTCAAACATCTCTAACTTTTTTTTTTTACCAAACTTATAAAGAATATACATTTCCATAAGACCAACTAAATGCACTGTCAATATATATTTCTGAGGGGTTTAATGAAAATAATTTGATGCTGTGGATGTTGGTATTAAACTTTATCAAAGTTATACAAGTTTGATTTTGGGATAAAATCGAAGTGATAGGTAATTTGAAATGGAGGGAGCGTTTTTGTAATCAGGTAGCACTCGACACAAATTCGAACCTCTAGATTTGAAGACGCATGAAAGTAAAGTGTGCTTTACTAAGCTGAGAAAATGTCTGAGCCGAACTTCTCTGGATGTCCGCCATCCTGAAAACTCAACTCCCTAAACCGTCCTAGCTCGCTGGTTGCATTTCGATTTATTTTCTTATATAATTCTGAATTTGAAACGTACTCAGGGAGAGTACTGGGCTACTGGCCCAGTGGATGGGCCAGGGCCTGGCCCAGTCCCCTAGCACGCAGTAACATGATTGCACTACCTCTGTGGATGTGCCGCACATTTATCACGTGTCGCGGTGTCGGTGAAGGGCTGAGCTCCGTCGTCCGTGTCCGTACGCCGTGTGCTGTGCACGCTGCAACAGCAAGCGAGTGGCTCCCGTGCCGTGGACAGCATCCTCGAGTCAAAGACTGGACAGCCTGGATCGCATTCCCGTGGACCCCGCATGTTCCCGTGTCTTTGGCTTTGCTCGGCTACTGTTGCTCGTTTATTCTGGCTTGGGACGACGGAAATTTTAAAAAGATTGACAAGGAATCAATCAGAGAAGGCAATCATTTGCAAATCAAAGACACCTTGCTAAAGATCGCAGACAAATGTCTCCCAAATCTCATCTCCGTCCCGCTCCCACATTGCTTGCGTTTCATCGTGTCCATTCTCTGTTTCTGACACTTGTAATCTGGTAGCCTTTATTTATTTAAAATTTGATTATGTTTGGATGCAAAGTATTTTGGAGTTTTAGAAACAAATATTATGGTTTTGTGAAACATATATACTTTGGTTTTGAAAAGTTGTGGGGGTGTTTGGACTACAAACTTGATAGTTTTGAAAGCCATGATATTACTAGAGGCAATTTCCTTATACGCCACCGAGAAAACTCGTGATCCTCACATGTCATCGATGTGTCTATGACACGTGGGTACCTCCACAGTTAATAATAGTGGTATATAAGAGATTTATGATTTAACCAATGGTATGTGAGGAATTTTTTTATTACTAAAACATAGTCTTTTTGGTGTTTTTAAAACTCTACTCCATACTTTTCTTAAAGCATGAATTTTGTACGTTTCTGCTTCAAAAATGACGGTTTCTTGATAATACGTTTTTTTAAACTACAACGTTTTTTAAGTAATAAAACTACAACTTCAAACAAGCCCTAAGTGTGGCACAAGACTAATATGGAGAAAGAGAAGTAATATCTGCTGATCCACACAAGGATGCTAGCGCACCGCTGCTTTTTCTTTATTCTTAATGGCAATAACTTATTGCTTTTACTTTTTTGTCGTAGTGCAAAAGCATTGTCATAAAAAAATAGTAGTGCAAAAACAGCTTTGCAACGTGTTGCAGAGTGGCCAGGCAGCATCTCTAGACTTCCTTCTTCTGAAGCAAAGAACCAATGAGAGAAAAAAGCTGAAGCCAAACGGTTCTAAAACGGTCCTAACTCCTAACACCTCATTTGTCACCGGCTATAGTATTATAATTATAGTACTATATAACGCTTCCCTCTTTTTACCCGTTTTGTTTCTTTAATCACACTGAAACTGTGCCTGCATGGAAAGCTGATACTGAAAGACTAAACTAAGCAAAGCATTGGCTAATGGTTTACCCACAGGATGTGGTTTAGCAGCTCGCACTAAGCCAGCAAGAATTTGCATGTTGATTAGTAGGAAGCATGATGATGCAGTATTCCTGTACTGCTTGACTGAATTATTGCAACACTCCTCTTCAACTGATATACAAATTCTTAACAAAATAAAAATTAAACAAAAACGAAAAATAATGATGGTAAATCAAAATGGTTGTGTTTTTTTTCCAAAATGGGTTGAAAAAAATAAAAAGAACCCCTATATATATACTCCTTATACTGCCACTAAAAGTTGTTGGTTCAGTACAGGGGAGCAGCAGTTGTTGATTGTTGGAATCCAGGCAGCAGAAATTTCAGTCACAGAGATATTCTCTTGTGTCGTCATTTTTTTGCTCCAACTTATATGCTCTGCTGACCAGATTTGCACATATCATTGCTCCTGGCGGCTGTGCCAATCCCTTTTGAAGAAGAATATGTATGCATGCATATAACTAGTGCGCCGCTTTCGGTTTAACTTTACTTGCATTAGGAGAGATTATTACTAGCTCAGAAAAACAAATTGATTTTTTTGTTCGTTGTGGGCATCTAACGGCCAACACAAATATAAGATATGGTCCTCATTCTTTGGTGCTTCATTTGTGACGTGTGTGAGATTATGTTGTGCTTTTGATAGGTATGGCATGGTAAAGCAAAGTTGGTTAGTTCCTCCCCTTTTAAGAGCACCACCTGAAGTTGCTTCTATAGTGGCGGCTGCCAATCCTTCCGTACGTCACTTGTATATTTAGTAACCATAAAAATATCTATTTTTTAATTCAAAAAAATATCTATTTTACCCCTCAATCTCTTGGTTGTCCAGGTACTATGCTAAGACCATGTTTGTATCAGCTAAAGCTAATCTAACTGATCCAAATGAACAGCTCAGTTTATAGCTAGCTTATAGTTTAGTTTTCAACTATCTAATAACCCAACTTGTAGAAAAGGATTTTATATATGCTATTTCTAACTATTACATAAGTTAGGAGGATCCAAACAGGCTATCACCTCACTTGAGGCCCTGAGTTTTCCAAACCGAGCCTTCCTCAATCTGATTATAAAAAAAATGATCTGGATCACAATTGTGATTTTGGTGATTGTGTAACAACATAATGAATGCGACTAAGAAAATTTTCTTTCAGAAAAGGACTAACAAAGTTTGCGAGATCATATTCGTAGGATTTCTAGATCTAATGGATAAAGTCCAATCCATAGTCAAGATGTCCAAATCACTATCAAGACGTCCATGTCATAGTGAAAAACCAGAGATATAATATATTTGGGGTGTCTAAATGACAGCTGAGATGAGTTGGACAAGTTACAACAAAAATCACGCGTCGGATCAACCGACGCCTCATTTTTATAGCAGGTCGGTGCATTGAGAAATTGATACGGCAATCAAGTGAAGAAAATCCCAATAGCGCTAGATCAACCGACGCCCTAGGGTTAAATGTCGGTGCATTGGTCAGTTGATTACTTGGAGTGCATTTTTGGGTTCCAGTTGGCTGTCACGACAAGCCTTCAACACCTGTTAAACCTACACTCATCGGTGTAACGCGTTAGAGCAATGACGCCAGCTGAAGGGGATGTTAGGGTTTAACGGCTAGCATGCTCGGTGTGACCGGATGAACCGACGTCTACAACCGGATCATCCGACGCTTTAAGCTTTTTGGCAGAATGGCGGGTAACGACTATGGGTGGCCCTCTAGCCTATATAAGGTGTTCCTCTGGGTCATTTGAGGCTGCTGGAGTTCAGAGGAAGCACACACACTGTGAAGAACATCTCCAAACTATAATAGTGCAAGTTGATCGCATCCAAAGACTTTAGCACATGCTTTGAGAGTGTTAGTGCTAGGTTAGATCTTGAGAGAGTGAGAAAGCAAGGTGTTGCCAATTTGTGTATGGTTCTAGAGTGAACCACCGCTGTAATCTTGGTGTGCCGGCCCCTTGGAGTGTTGGTGACTCACCGGCAAGTCATCACCCTCCGTTTTGATGTGGAGCGGTGGCGACAGCTTTGTGCGGGGGCGAGGAACCTCTCCTTCATGGGAAGCTCCGTAGTGAACATGATGTCAAGGTGACCGGTGCAAGATGTGGTGAGCATTGTCTTTGGCAAGAACCTCACCTACTTAGCGTGAGCTTTAGTGGTGAGACCAAGCTCTTGATCGGAAGAGACTTGGTGACCAGAACGTACCTTGGTGGAGCTCCAACTTGAAGGTGGTGAGTTTGTATTTTCCTAACCCACTCATTTATATTTCCGTACTTCTTTTCATGCAACTTGTGTGGCTTTACTTATTAGAGTAGCTTTAAATTAGGATTGGCTATAAGTTGCAAAACTTCTTTCTAGCTGGGTTGGAACACTAGAAGAATCCTAGTTGCACATCTAGATAGCATATTTCAGTTTATTTGTGCAAACTAGTTGAAGACATAAGTTAAAATTTTAAATTTGCTTAATTAACCTCCTCCACCTCTTAGACTGCGAGCACCTATTCCTTTCGTATCTTCCTTGGTTCGCGCAAGTTAACTGCTCTCCTAGCTTCTTCGGGTTTGCGCAAAATAACTGCTCTCCTAGCTTCTTCGGAATGCTAGAAGCAATCAACGTTCTGGGTTACCGATGAAGCAGATTAGGATGGAAGGGATGGATAATGTGAAAACTATCCAACGCCAAATAATTTAAAGAATGACACCGTTTGCTGCTCGTTGTGGCTTTGCTCGATCCACACGTTGGTTAGCGAAACCGCACTGGGACCATAGCCGCACGAGTAGTAGCCTTTCCGGCAAACGTTGGCATCAACGAACAAACAATTTGGACGGGCCGATCGACGACAGGACGTACGTATAGGTGCTCCTAAAGAGCCGTGCCGTCATCTCCAACGAACCATAACCGCTGCTTTCTATATCCTCGCCGTCGTGGTCGTGGTCGTGGTCGTCGACTACGGTCTACGGCGCCGTTCATTCACCAGCTATACCGCACCCAGGTCAGGTCAGGTCAGGTTCAGGTCACTCTCCATGCTTCCTGCAGCTCTGCCTGCAATGCCCGCGTATCCCGTTCCAACGGCCTCCGGTAGGATACACCCTTTTGTCCGTTTGCAGGTGGGCGGATGCCCAAGTGGGCGTGTGGAACGAATCGCCCAGATGCTACGGCAGAGCAGCAGCCTCTGTCCCTGCTCAGTGCTCACACGTGCTGCCACTGCTAGCTCTGTCACTGATCGTGCCGTGGTTGGGTTGTCTGCGTGGCCGTCGCTGGAAAAGGACACACACCACCTCTTGGGCCGTCGAGAAAATTGGGCTCCCTACTAGTGGATTGTCGTCGTTTTGGCTTGGACGGGGTAAGGATAGATGATTCACAGTTTATATATATATATATATATATATTCGTAGAAAGAGGAATCATGAGAGAATATTTTTTTATATTATTAGTTGTTCAAGACTATTATATTGGTGGTCTTTACTTTGTTTCTAGTCCAAAAGTGACCTTGATGCGCCTGCTGCAGTGTAGCCAGCAGCAGGTAGGAACGTAGGATGTCTAGATGCAGACTTACAAGTGAAGGAAAGAACCAAAGAGAGAAAAGGCCACAAGGCCCAACAGCTCACGCGTCGCCGGTTAATTGTTCATGCCGAATGAATTGCTGACCTGTACCGGTCTAAGCTAGCTAGCTACCTTTTACGCTGAAGTTGTGCCTGGAAAGGTAACAATGAAAGACTAAACTTAGTAGAGCATTGGCTCATCATGGAGAAGGTGGGGCTTTATGTTGGAGCTCCCACTTAACCAACACAAATTTCATGCTGATTAGGAAGCAACGATGTACTAGCTTTCTCTATGCTTTAACTGAATTCCAACGTCCCATCCAACTTGGCGTGGTTGCTGCTCGTCGCACTTTACCGCCAACTGATGCAATATCATATAGATACTTCCCCTATATGTTTCTCATGCATGCAACCGTAAAACTCCAAAAAAAAAAATTCATAACCTGTATATACAAAAACTAAAAAAAACTTGCAAAATTGTTAGTATAGTTACATTTACATAGCTCAATGTTTTAGGCAATCCATATATTGCAGCTTACTAATCATATATATATATATATATTTCATCTAAAATAATAAATCGAATTCCTTTTTCTCTCTCCAAAATTGTTGTGAATACTTTCTTGAACCAATTGGTAACAAAAGTTCAGAAACCTAAAAGATCATTAACATAATGATGGTTCAGTAGAGGGGAGCAGCACCCGTTCTTGATGGGATCTAAGCAGCAGCCTCTGTTCCCCAATCGCACCAAATATTTAGTCACATAAATAGTCTATTCTCATCGATCTTTTCCTCTATGCTAACTTCCCAACTTATATGCTCCACTGACTGGATTGGCACAAATCATCGGTTCCACTAGCTGTCTCCCAACTATTTTATGCATCTTTGAATACGATTTCTATACATTTATTTCACGACTGAGGTAATATTTATATGTTAGTTGCACATTGGTGCGGCTTTTGGTCTAACTTTAGTTCACATTCAAAGATTAGTAGCACAACATGTTATGATTTGTTTATCAATGATGGTGGCCATCTAATGGCCGGCCAACACATGTATATGGTCCTCATTCGTTGGTGCTCAGTTTGTGATGCGTTGTGTTGTGCTTTTGAGAAGTAATATGCCAATATGCCATGCCAAAGCAAACCCCAGCTAGTTGGTTTGGTTCCACCTTTAGATAGCACGCAAGGAAGTTGCTTCGCTCCTATGACGGCGGCTAGTTCACTACCAGGATTATCTTTTCTCTATTTTATTTGTTTATTTTCATCCTGTGGGCAAGGACAATTTGATAGGCTGAGAAGCTGGGTGGTGACCTTTGAACTATAACATTTATTAATATATCTTATATGTTTGTAACAACATATTACATTTATAGTATATTGTCAAAAGTCGATATCTTTTATACCAGAAACATTTTTATTATTTTGCATTCTAATTATAAAATTGAAGTAGAAATATTATCACTGTTGCATTCTGAAAATTGGAAACTCTTATCTAGTATGTTTGTGCTTGCTACGACCTCCGATGGTGAATCCTGTGCTACATAGTGAATTGTGAATCTCGAAGTTCAAATCCAATTAAATTGTGATAAAGTGCAGACTTAGATGGGCATGATTGTGCCAACAACATAACATATATACAATTTTTAATTATATTGAAACTATTAAAAATAGCCCACGTTAAACATTTAAAAGTAATGACAAATAATATTAATTTTAGTATGACTATCTATATTAACTTTAGCATGACTAATGTTATTAACCTTAATCAATATGAAGCTTGATGTATAATTTGACTTTCAAGTAGACCAAATTCAACCTTGAAAAGTCATAACTATGACTAATTATTGTGAAGCTATTTTCAAACTTGTCTCTATGACTAATCAGAACTATTTAAACTATTTATCTTTAGTCACACTTAATATTTCTAATGATGATCACAATAAATTTACGACTTGAAATATGATTCATATAAATTGATAAAATCTATTGTAAATTTAAATTTTTAAAATTTCACTGTTATATTTTTGTTCATCTCACTCAATATTTGATTAAAATATTACCTTATATTTGTTTGAGGTATTTTTATGTTTTTATTTAGAACATTATTAATTTTCCTCAATGTTTTTGTTAGATACCTGTTAGATACCTTATGTTTTTGTTCATCTCACTCAATGTTTGCTAGATACCTGTTGAAAAATATTACTAATTTTCCTTATTTTTAATTAAGTTGTGGAAATGGAATAAAGTATTTACCTTTATAGGTGTATGGTATCCAAATTTTGATTCGGATTCGAAGGTTCCTTTATTTACTCAAAGGTATTTGAATTTGTTTTATAATATGAATATAAATGCAGAAAGCGCAATACCTAATTGTGTCCAATGTGATTTCCACCTCGAATCTTATACATGCTTTCCTCGGCCACACCACTTACCATGTTGTCCTATTACTTTTCTTGCCAACTCCTTTTACCCTTGTGCATCCTCAATCCCTTTCATCTACCGGAAATGATATTATTGAGAAACTTATTTTAACAATACCATGAAAATCATATGCCTCAATCTGATTGAAGTCACGGTAATTTTGGCCCTGTTATTGCACGAACTGATGCTGCCTCTCTAAGAGGTCCAACGCAAGCTCCTAGTTTTTTTAGCTTATGAGAACTTTTAGAATGCTAGCTTTTAGGATGTCCAAAAGCCAGATGCCCTCAAAAGCCAAAAGTTGAAAAACTCATGCCAGGGTACTTCTGACTTTTAAGGGCATTTGACATTTGGAGAACCTAAACGCCAATGGTTCAAAAGTATCCAGAAGTTCAAACAAACAGGATCCATGTCTTTGCTGTTTTTTATTGCCTTTTTATCAGTTTGCAATAAAAAATTCCACTTTTGAAACATAGTTCAATCAAAAATAGAAAACTATTATTGATTACTGTTGTGTAGGTCGAGCTGGTAGCTGGATCAATTCTGATTTTAAAAAGTGTCAAACAGGTTGATTGCTACCCAGCACTGCCTTGGTCACGCTGCTCGAGAAGGGATGGATCATCATGACCAGGCGGACGATGCTACCGCAAGACATATGTGTTAATTTCGTCAATCTCAAAATCTACCGTCACAGTCTCTACAGTCTCTTGACGGTACCCATAGGATTAGAGCGCACACATGTACCTATTTCGTTCTATTTTGCTTCCCGACATTTCGTGCCAAGAATATTTGGATGGGTAGACGACGACAAATTAAAAGACATCCTGCCGTTATTCTTTCACAAACCATGACCGTTGCTTTCTAACGCCTTCAAGTCGTGGCCAGCTACATCACGCATCCAATTCTGTCTGCGTCCCTTCTATATGTCGTGTTGCGGCTTTCAGTTATGCGTGCTCCGAACTCCAATATTCCAACGGCCACCGGAATACGCCGACAACCGACCAGTGGACGTTGAAACGCCAAGGTGGTGTGGAACCAAGGCTACGTGCTCACACACGTGACTGGCATGCACGAAGCTATAGCCCGGTGGCTGTGGTGGTCGAGAGAGGGCTCGTGGTGGGTCTTGTGCTCTGGGCGTGACCACCGTTGGTGGATCGGAGAAGAAGGACATCACGTAAGCCGGCAGCCGGAGAATGTCCAAGAAATCGCTGCGGTGGCCTGCACCGTTTGGACTCTTTCCCTTTTCTGGATTGCTGCGATCACGGCCATTGTTCCCACATGCACGTCCCGATTGTCCACGGTGGTGCTAGCAGCTCCCACTTGCACTAATTTCCATTTTCAAACGACCGCTGATTTTCTTGCTTGTAGCGGTAAATAACTTGCAAAACCTTTTAGAAACTTTTTCTTTATTTCTATGTCCAAAAAAGGGATTTGAAGCTTGCCTGTTGCAAAGTGGGCAGCAGGAAGGGCTGATTTCGATATTCGTTCTTACATCTTAAGGAAAGAATTAAATTACTACATCCATTCTTAAATATGTCATTTAGGGTAAAAAAATTAGTTCAAAGTGAATTAATTTGCTTGAATTAAACGACATATGTTCGAGAACGTAGGGAGTAATAATAAAAAGAGAAAGCAGGAAACTAAACGGTTCCGAAACAGTCCTAACTTCCATTTACCACAACTGTCACCGGTTAGCTATACTTGCTGCGTACTCCTTCCGTTCCAAAATAAATATTATTCTAACACATTACTCATCCTAAGAAATGACTCTGTCACCCCTAATTACTTCTAGAATTGTGATTGAAAACTGTAATATTTATTTGGTTTTCTAGATCTCAATGAATGCATATACATTGGAACTAGAAAAGTAACATCTACTAAGTATTTGATTAGCTCTATACATTTTCCTATATAATATTTTCTTGGTACTTGGCTCTATACATTTTCCTATATAATATTTTCTTGGTACTTGGTATTGCTTTAATTAGACGGATCTCATTCCAATCTAAAACAACACTCTTTGTGGTACAAAATTTGAATGCTCAAACAACAGTTACTTTGGGACGGAGGAAGTACTGACTAGTCACGCTAGGAAATTAATGTAATACTAGAAGACTAAACTAAAAAGTAAAGCCATTGGATCAGCATTGAGATGTGAAATTGGATCTAATTTGTATGATGATTAGGAAGCAACAAAGGATTGCCTTCTGGGTTGTTTCAGCTCGATTCAAATGCGAACTACAATGTATTGCATACGATTCTTATTTCGTCTGAAATTGCTGACCAAATTGATGGCATAATAACAGATCTTTTGAATTTTTTCCTAATATTTGATTTTTAATAGTAATAGTAGTGTAGCCAACAACCAGACGCCTGTGGTCCTCAACCCCACATTCCGTTGGTGGCTAATTGGTGATGTGTCATCATTATTAGTTTTGAGAAGTAACACACCAATACGTATACAATATTTTACACAATGAAAAAGCAAAGTTTTCATTCCTTCTTTTTGGAGCACGACCCCAAGTTCCTTCTTACATACATATTTGTGTCTCTTTGTACTTATCCTTTGTCGGCGTGGACAAATTCAAAAGTTAGGTTGATGGGCTGGTGGTCTCTAACTAGTGAATTCATTAAACTATCATAAATCTACATACATACCATATTACTCTTTTTTGGTGAAACCCAAACTATAGACGTGAACTTTTGACTTACCGGCGGAGGGTTCTAATCCGACGGTTTGCGGGAGAATATGTTTGTGTACGGTGTTATCAGAGGGCTCTAAACAAAGAGGCAGATGAATTAGCCAAGGCAGCGGCACAGAAAAACCCCTTGCGTCCGGATGTGTTCTTCGAAACTTTGAAGCACGGCTCCATACACAGCGACAAAGCCTCAGTGAAGTTTGTGAATGCTATCACCAGTGAAGACTGGAGGGCCACCATAATGGCATTTCTCCAATGACACTTCGTCTCGGAGGATGAGAAGGAAGAAAGAAGAATGGCTCTTCAGGCCAGAAACTATACCACTATCAATGAGGAATTGTACTGAGGGGGGGGGGGGGGGGGGGTGCACCGCTCCTCAAATGCATAACCAGAGACGAAGGCAGACAACTCCTCAATGAGATCCATTCCGGCATGTGCTCATCTCACATTGGCACAAAGGCTCTGGTAGGCAAAGCCTTCAGAGAAGGTTTTTACTGGCCTTCGGCAGTGGCAGACGCACACGAGGTGGTCTGGACGTGCCCCAACTTTCAAAAGCACGCACATTACAACAAGTTTACACCTGATGAAGTACATCTCATACCTCCGCTGTGGCCGCTTGCTCGATGGGGCATTGGCATTGTTGGTCCGTTACCGACAGCACCAGGCAACTACAAATTCACAGTAGTAGCAGTGGAGTACTTCACCAAATGGGTGGAGGCCAAACCCCTTCGGGACATCACAGCCGGAGCCTTGCAAAAATTCTTCTGGCAAAACATTGTTTGTCACTTCGGGGTGCTAAAGGAGGTGACAGTGGACAATGGCAAGCAGTTTGATTGCGCCACTCTCAGAACATTTTGTGATCAGCTAGGAACAAAACTGTGCTTTGCTTCGGTGTACCATACTCAGTCCAATGGCCTAGTAGAGAGAGCCAACGACATCATATTCACAGGCATCAAGAAGAACATCACACAACAACCGAAAGGCAAATTGGTTGATGAGCTGCCGAAGGTTATCTGGTCCCATAACACAGTTGAATCTAGAGCCACAAAGTTCTTACCATTCAACCTCTTTTACGGGGAAGAAGCCATGACCCCAGAGGAGATAAAATTCGTTTCCTGGAGGACCAGAAACACTACACAAGAAGATATGGCGACAACAGTTGATATCATCGAGACCGTGAAGTTGCAATCAGCCAACAACTTGAACAAGTACCAAGATGAGACCCGAAGGTGGAAGAATAAGAAGGTGAAGCCAAGGGAGATTAAAGAAGGAGACTTCATTTTGCGACATGTACCGAAGGAAAAAATGAAAGGCAAGATGAACAGTAAATGGGAAGGACCGTTCCTCGTAATGGAGATGCCTAGACCGGAGGCCTGTAGGCTTCAAACACTCGACGGGGTTGATGACCCGTATTCGTGTAACAAATAAATGTTAAAAAAGTACTTTGTATAGGAAAAATGTAAGAGCCGCCGGAGGAGTGACAACCGAAGGGGCTCGTAGAAACCTCTTTTGTATTTTCTTCTTTTTTCTTCTTCACTTATATCAAAAGATGTATCAAAGGACACGTACTATTTTCTTCACAGGGAAGCCTTCGTGGCGGCCATCATGGTCACCGAAGGTGTAAGGTTTTTAACGAGGCGGGCATCCTGTGTAACCCCTTGAAATATAAACAAGGTTGCCCCAAGAGAAATGTGTGCCCGAAGGGGGAAGTAGCCAAAGCAACTACCCACTTCATCGAAGGGGGGTTGTCATCGGCCGACAGCATTCAAGAAATGCTAGAAAATAAGTGAGCACAGGGCGACGAAGCTAAAAAGTCTCGTCACCCCTTAGCTTCACTTTAGAGAATAAAAAACGATGCCCTCTCAAGCGAAAGGCCGAAGATAAATGATGCCCTCTCGAGCGAAAGGCCGAAGGTATTCGTATGAATAAAAAAATGATGCCTACTCGAGCGAAAGGCCGAAGGTTTTTGTATGAATGAAAAAATGATGCCTTCTCGAGCGAAAGGCCGAAGGTGTACATAAGAATGGAAACACCCTCGTCGCCCCAACAATGCGATTAAGGGGGGGGAGTGGCACTTCGCGACAGTCTTTCATACTTAATCACGTTGTCGGGTCATTGAAAGTATACGCAATAGACAAATGTCACAAAGCTCGCATAAGGATAAACAATACACAATCACAAGCTTTCTACAGCGAGGGGTATCACACGAGAACAAACCGCTTCATGAAGTTACATAAGTACACATTAAACAGTGATAACGTCTTATTACAAAACTTAAATGAACGAAGGCACTACATGTTACATGGTATACAACAAACTTCCCGTAGCGTCATTGCTCTTCATCAAATACAAGGCGATCTATTTCATCAATGAGATCTCTTATAGCAACAGTAATGATGTCTTCCATCATACGACGAAGGGCATCATCGCTTGGAATCCCTGCAGTCGAAGGTAATGCACAGTCAGGATATGTTATAGCTTCTTCTCTTCATCTAGACACACAATACATATATTCCAATGGTCCGCAATAATATTCCACCGGTTCTGGCTTGGGTTCACGAAGACCTTTAGGCGGAGTATACGGAACATTGGAGCAATTACGAATCCTTCAGATTTCTCGCCAAAGGGCCCGATCGGCCAAAACCTTAGCACGCGCGACATGGTCTCTTTGGAATTCAGCGAAAAATTTTTCGAGGCAGCATTGCGGATCTCGTATCTATGAAGCTTCAATGCCCACAATTCATCGAACGATGCCACAGGAAACATGCGGTGAAATCTTTCCCAAGGACGTCCACACATAAAAATACCACCACGGTTCTTTGTCAAAGGCATTATACCTTCGGTAATCCGCGCAGGTTCCATCGCAGGGTTCTGCACAGGGCCGAAGGTGTTAGTATCCAAAAGTGATATATTACAAGACTCAATTGTTCGTACAAAGAACCTCTCACACCTCTCCAGCATCGGTTCTTTCAACAACCGAAGGGTTAACGCGATCATCGGACCCTCTGGCACCGCTTTGTGAGGACGAAGAATGCACGGGCACATTGGGTAGAATACCAGCTTCTGGAGTGGCAGTGACCTCTTCAGACGAAGGACCCCCGGTCGTGATGAGGACATTACCCATACTTTACATTACCTACAGTCCAGAAATCCCAAAAACAGGTTAGATCCAAAAATCCTATCAAGAAATTGAGCCTTGCTGTTCTACTTAGTTCTTTGCTTGTTGAGTTTTCAGTTGCATTGTTTGGACTAGTTCCTGGTTCCTAGTGGTGAATTCTTTAGAGTTTTGAGTTCTGGTCAAGTGTTTAGTCACCACGAAATCCACCAGAACCATTCAGTTTTCCGCTGCCACTTTGCCACCACGAATCCATCTTCCCCAATTAAGCACCAGAAGAAAATAGCCATATATTTTGTGTTTTATGTCCGATTCAAGAGTTTATATATAATCTGGAAAGTTTATCTTGTGGTCTTTCCAATGGATCTGACCTTGTCCCCAAATTCCTTTGAGCGTTTCGCAATAGCACTAGAGATTTGCGATCTGCTGTCTAAAACAAAGGGATGTTGATCTGATTTCAAAGGGGTTGTGTGCAGTAATCCCTTTTTTTTTGGTTGTTGTGATAATGAACAAAAGAGTTTAGTCCTTGAAAAAAAGGAAAGAAAGACAGAAAGAAAAAAGAGCGAAAAAAATAAAATAAAGAAGGGATGAATGATGAGGATATCACCTGCTCGGATACAATTACATTGGCAACTTTTGATTCAAAGGTGAAACAATTCTTTGTCATGATTGTATTTGATACATTTGATGAATTGATGCTGGGCCATGATGTTTTTTTATTGTCATTTTCAGAAATACATACATGTATCAAAAAGAGTATTAAACACACATGGAAGGCATGGAAGACCAAATAAGTTGATTGGGGACCAAGTCCAAGTATTCGCAACGTCCTCCACCAGGCTACCACATCACTTTTGGCCGAAGGAAAGAAAGAGATAAAATCCAACACATTTAATGGCTGGATTTGGACTGCAGGCCTGCGGCAAGTTGTGACGGACACCACGACTTCATCCGGACTCAGTTTTGGGCGTTCAAATACTTGATGGAAACCTTAAGTATACTTTCATATGGATCCAGACTCGTGTCTATATCTTCTCCGAGGCGGCCGCAATCGTTGATTTACTACTAAGACCTTTTCTATCCACGATGCTGCGTCACCTGATTTTGGCCCGATGGGCCATCAAGTGGGGCCCTATAGGGGCATGTCCTAGGGTTTAGGAACGGCCCCCTCCATGTCCTGGTCGTCCTCTGCCCTCTCATATACCTCCATAGCCGCCACAATCAGATTGGGTTTTTGTTTTGTTGAAAGTTTAGCTATTGCTACTTGCTTGCAGACGTGTGTGTCGGCTAGACCATCCGTTCTACTCGATTCAGAACCCCACCTTTGTGATTTTAGATTGGTTATTATCTCCATATTTGCAATTGAGTTGCTTTTTCTACTTGTTCTTTGATTGCTTGCAGGACGAGTGTCCTAGTGGCCAGGTGTTGCGCTCCACAAGATCACGGTAGCCGTTGGAGGTGGTGTATCAGTTGCTAAGGCATAGCATCCTTGGAAGGCTGTAGTCGGGACGTGAACATCGTCTCCATCCACCAATCGAGTTATGCATCCCCTCTCATCGAAAGATCAGGAACAAACCCTAGCGGGTTCACATCAGGTCGAAGACGGACGTAGCACCTGTTTGGCGTAGGCCTCCGCTTTCAGCTGTATCTGTGGCAAAAACTGAAACATGACTCCGAAGCGAAGTCCAAAGGTATAACAACATCGATGAAGCCAGAGCCGTTACTTATTCTTTAAGTCGGTCGCCTTCGCGGTGCACGAGAACATTGCCTTCATCCTTGAAGAACGATTCAATGAAATTCTTGGCAATATTTTTGGGCAGCTGGGGGTAGGCTGCTTGGTTGGACGGCATCTTCCGAAGCCAGTCAAAATTGCGGTCCTGAAGCGCATGAAGTTGAGCCTTGAGAATACCTTGGGAAGCACCACCTTCGGTGGGCATAAGATTGGAGATCGAAGCAGCCAAGGTACGGGCCGAGACAATGGCACACAGATCACCATAAAGGTGGCTCCCAGAGTCAACCATGGCAAGACACGCCCGAAGCCATTGGAAAAACTATTGTATTTCAATGTCTTCAGGACCAGCAAGCTTCGGAGTGGTCAAACCATAGGAGGACAGGAGGCGAGGAACCTCCTCTCGCAGCTGTGCGATGCCGGCGGAGAGAGCTTCACGGTAGACCCTAAAAGTTTCCCGAGAGGCACGACGCCTTTCTTCCGCTTTTGAGGCCCGAGCTTCGGCTGTCTCATACCGAACCTGTGCTTCGGCCAGCTGGTCTTTAAGAGTATTGTTCAGCTTCATAGCAGCCTCAGCTTAGGTGCACACGACATTATGTTGGCTTCGCTCCGCATCAAAGACCCTCTGAAGCTCCAGTTTTTCTCCTTCCAATTGGGCAATTTTTTCCTCCAACTCTGCCATGCAAGAGCAGGCAGAGCCTTCGGCCTGAAGCTGGCGGCTGGCACAACGAGTGGCAACATATGTCTTAAGTGACAAATCCTAAGCACATCAAAGCACGTTGGCTATGCCGGTCTTCGTCAATTCCTTCTCCATTAATGGAAAGCAGAATGACCCACCAGCTTCGTGTAGGAATTCGCGCTCTCAATCACTGCTTTCGAAACGAATGCTACCAATTATTTTTCCTCCAATGAGCTTGGCCTCGGATGCACCAAGTTTAGTAGTGACGGCAGCAGGATTTTCAGAACTCACGAAATACTCATCACTATCAGTTAAGCCCAGACTCCCTTTGGCTGCATTGTTCCCACCTACAGCATCTGTAGCAGGGGCTACATGCTCGAAGGGCGACCCTTCATTACCCCCGGCATCCTCCCCATCATCGGTCTCGGATGAGGACGATGAGCTGGAGCTAGAGGAGCCGGAAGCGTCCCCGCTGGAGCTAAGAACGATCTCCTCGCGGGGTCGAATGGACTGACCCGAAGCATTGTCAACAACAATTTCGTCAGTCCCACCGCCCTCGTCATTGCTTTCCACCTCTTGATCACTCAGATCATGATTCATGGGGTCCTTCACTAGCTCATTCGAGGGGGGAGGAGGTGCTGCGGACATAGGGGTCACTTAACTCCATGGCATCTTCGGAATCCCCTTTGTCTTGAAGCAGAAAGGGCTCCAAGAACACCATGTCAAGGAGGCGGGAGCGCTTCTGCCTACTGTGGGCATTCGCCCCACGTTTCCTCTTCTTGTTTTCAAGCCGCGTCGTAGCAGAGCTGCCAGCACCACCTTCGGAGGCCTTCGCTGTCTTGCTCAGTTGTTTATCTTTCTTCTTGTCCTTGGCCGCCTTGTGCTTCATGGTGGTGATGCGTGGGGGGTTTCGATCGTGAAGGCTTTGAAAACGCGATTGGTGTGCGTCCCTCCAAGTTTTTGCTTGATAACCTTGTATTCTGTGAAGGTCTCCGGGCCAAGGATGTCGTTAGCCCGGCACTCAACAGCAACAGGATCGATAGCTGCACAACCAAAACCTGGGGTAAGCAGAAAGAGACGAAGGTAAAAAAGTTTACAACAACAAAAGTACACTTACCTGCTTTCGAGAGCTCAAAAGAAGATCCGAATTCCGGCACAGGGATCGCTCCGGTTCCCGTTGCCCAGGCCTTAATGGTCCAGCGATCCCTCACCGGCTTGCAGTGGCACGCGACAAACTCATCTATGATATCATGGGTACCGAAGACTTTCGATACCTCGTGAAGCACGTTTACGAAGCCTTCACAGTCCGGGGTCTCCTCAACATCAATGTTGGGGGTGGCCGAAGGCAGATTCTCAATTTGCTTCACGACGAGGGGGGGTGAGTCTCGGTGGTAGAATCGAGAGGAACCTTATGGTAAAACCAGTATGAGGTCCAGTCTTCCCACCTGTTCCTGTAAGCAGTCACTGGACCGCAAACGAAGTCACGGTAGACAAAGTTGTAGCAGCCGTACTGGGCTTCAGCTTCTTCGCCGTACTTTGTGAATATAAGCGAAGCCCTCGGCAGTCGGCTGGAATTGGCATGTCTTGGTTAACAAGAAATACAGATTCAACCGAATGAAGGCGTTTGGTGTAAGTTGATGAGTGTAGTTGTTTTATAACCGAAGGATTTCCACCAGGGCGGGGTCAACGGGGAAGCGAAACCCCACGATGAAGAAGTCATGATAAACGACGACCTCGTCATCTTGTGGATGGGCTGAAGTCTATTCCTTCGGGGGGCGGGGGCGGGGGCGGGGGGGGTGGGGGTGGGGGGTGCGCTCGGGCTTGGCCATCGACAATCATGCCCAAGCTCACCATGTTGTAAATTAAGCCTTAGGTCATCTTGTTGTGGTCGAGGATGGTGGTCGGGAGCAGCTTTGGGCGGTCATCCTTCATAGCCATCGGCTTCGAAAGGCAGAAATCAAGGTTGACGAGACTTGTGGATCAAAAATAGTGCAATAATGGGCAAAGGGCTCGAAAAGCTGCTCGGAAGTGAAAAAGTTGGAGAGCTCCGAAGGGTCAAAAGCAAGAGTGAGCGCGATACAAATGGTAGTAGGCGGGGCCTATATAGCCCTGGAGGACGGCTCGACAGTAAAAGACAATTTTACCCTTGTACGCATAACAGTCAAATGTTGAAACCAATATGGTCCCGAGGAGGGGGGGGGGGTGTCCCAAGTCTTTTCTCTCTTTTCCATGATTTTTCTTTTAGTACCTGTTTTACTCTCTTTTTCCCTTTTCTTTTGACAGGAATAATACGGATCTTCCCATGGTGCACCGGCTTTGTGGCAGAAAATCCGAAGGGTGGCGCTTCGAGCCGCGTTGCACGTGATAGGAAGTCAACGACTCGGGCCTTCCAAGGAAGGCCCTCGTCCCTGAGAGGCTACTGTTGGGGACGTCACCTTTGGATACACCCGAAGGTCAAGACAATTCTCAGCCGGGCCACCCTAGGGGTGCGTGCTTCAGATGTGCCCTGAAGGGGTCGCGGTCGTAGGAGTCCTGAAGGGTCGACGTGACGAAGCCCATGCAAAGTGATCCGATGTCGACTGGCTGCCAAAGACCCGACGAAGCTCGGAGTCGAAGGTCAGATGTAGAAGGGGACATTGTAGAATAGACTGCTGGCGAGTGTGATGAGCTGTAAAGTAGGGTTAGAGAGGAAATTATGGTATACCCGTGGAATATTCGAAGAATATAGTCGTTGGAGGGTAAAAAGGTGTAAATGTGGGGTGGGGTAGGTAAACCACTCCCTATAAATACCCCTGTAACAAGTGGCAGAGCTCGCCGAAGATTTTAGGTGGGGCAGAACAGCACGCCCAGGACACCTCAGCTAGTAGTAATCGTGCTTGCCGATGCTGTAGCAACTGCAGGAGTATACTGTATACTATACACTATCTCCATCTCAAAAAAAAAGAAAGAGGCACATGCGTATGTAGCTTGTTGGGTCTGTAGTCGTCCAAATAGAGGGCCAAAAACATATTTCAGCCCTATAGGCCTATACCTCTCTACAGTGAGTCGTCTTCCCCAAACTATGAAATCAGTACAGCCATAAGCTTCTTAGACTCAACCATGGCTGTCCGCCGCCTGCAAATTGGATTCGCTCTTCACCAGGACAGGGAGGGTGGGGGATCTCCATGACTACAGATCCTACCTACCTTGCCTTACTGGAAGGTGGTCCACCCATTTGCCGAGTGGACACCGGCAGTGATGCGCCGGTGGATGTGTTGGACGCCATGGATGAGATGGGAGTAGCTGGGGCAACTGCCCCATCTTGCGTTATGGGGAGCTTTGCCTGTACCTATAACTGTAACTGATGGGATGGTTTGATCACTATTGAATAGAAATTTGGTTCCTACTCTGAAGGTATCTTGGTTGCCCTTCTTGGTTGCTTGCTGTTCGTTGGTGTTCCACGGACTGTTGTGGTACTTCTTCACTCCGAGAGATATTCTCTACCAACAGATCTGGACCAGGATAGATAGATAGAGAAAGAATGATCAAGTGAGCATGCAAGTATGCAATGCATGGATCAAGCTAGTAGAAATAGGCGGATGGAGCTGATGATGAACGACGGTCGCCGTGGGCTGGTCAATGCCAGCCAGGCTGTGGTGCAAGTACTACAGGGCTGTGCCCCCATGCCTGCCGTTCAACCGACACAACCCTCCAAGGCAAAACCCAGAAGTCCATGCTCTCATCCATATATATGTTTCTTTTTTCTTTTTTCTTGATCCAGTCCACATGATTTGTTCACTACAGACGCCCGTTTACTTTCGTCCAGTCCTACCTGTGTGTAATTAAACACGGTTATTACAAAGTAAAAGGCTAGGCGATAGATTGTTTTCTCTGCTTATAATCTCCGGATACACTCAGAAAGTCAAACAGTTTAACGATGTTGTTAGAGTCAGTATACTGCGCAACACCGCTTTCTTTTTCCGTGTACGCCTTTTTGTCAAGTTGTGCTGAACAGCTGTGTGACTGATGGCAACGTTGCGCCCCACTCTCACGGTGTTAAATCGATAGGCTCAGCTGCAGGGACTCTCAATTATTAGTAGCCTGCTGCATCCCAAACTGTCAGCTCCTGCGCGGGCGGACGTGTTGATCATTTTGGTAGGTTTCATTAGCTGTTTTCTAGTTAACGCGCGCGTCGCTTTCCAGAGGACTTCAAAACCATGTCCCATCATGAAATATTTGCAAATCTTCGTCAATATCATCAGTGCAATTCACATCTAGACAAACTGTAACTACGTGAAAATGCGCTTTAGGTAACGTGGTACCAGTAATGGGTGTTTAATACCCGTTACAAGAAGAGTTAAAGGTAACGACCATTGTTTAAGCCCGTTACGAATAAGTTCCACCCGACCTGACAACACTGACGTCTATTACCATTAACTCGTTATTGGTAACGGACGTTAACAGTGCTTGTTACCAGTATGATTGGTAACGGATTTTAACAACATTCGTTACCAATGTGACGCACATTGGTAACAGACGTTAACAATATCCGTTACCAATGTAACGTAAAATGGTAACAGACGTTATTGGTTACGGTCATTGTTAACGTCTATTACCAATGTGGTGCACATTGGTAACGGATATTTGATGCTCGTTACCAATATGGTGCACTTTTATTATTTTTCTGATATTTTTTCTTGTTTTATGAGCACATAAATTCAAAAAGATTCAAAAATGTTAATAGAAAAGAACTACATTCTTTTTCAACCACAAGTTACTGTGTGGTGTAGTGATTAGGGGAGACTCGTGCGAACCAAGAAGTCCTAGTTCGAGTGCAAGCGGGAGGAGGTAAAAATCGGTCAAGCGGGGCAAAATCGTGTCTCTTGGAGGAAAGAAGACTGGTCAAGCAGGGGTGTCGCTCTTGGGTAGAGAATCTTTTAGTGCCATTTTGTAATTTTAAAATATGATTTTAATATGTTATTGGTAACGGGCATCAACATAATGTCCGTTATCAATGACTGTCATTGGTAACGGGTTTATGCCTGTTACCGATAATGAGTTATTAGTAACGCAATAAAGGTAACATTGGCTATGCCCGTCACTAATGACTATCTCCGCCTGTTACCAATAAACTTTTTTTCAGTAGTGTGTCATGCGATTGGAATCATATCTCCATCATGTATTGCCTGGCCCCAATGTCTCCACGGCTAAGCCAAGAACGGACATTGCAAATACAGGCACCAAGAGTGTCTGGCAGGAATAAAAGTTGCTTTATTTCTATCGTGGCACCGCCCCTCGTTCAAACTTCTTCAACCTACCCTGCTCCCGGAGGTCATCAACTACTCTTTTCCAAAGCTAACGTGGGACATTTTGTTTGAGTAATGTAATCATCTATCGCCTTCTTACCCCTCCCAATTTTGGTTAGTCTCTCCTTCGAAATTTTTCATGTACCCAGAGTTTGCTGGATCCTTTTGGTTGGTCTCTTGCTCTACTATAACAAGCAACATGAACAAATAAGATCCAAATAATACTTACTAGAGCATTGTTAGGTAGACTATATTTCTAGAAAACTATTGAAATTGATTTAGTGATTTTCTTATTATAAATGAATTAGTTTTGAATTTTAAGACATTAATACAGTTTTTTATTATTTTTAGAAAATACATATAAGACAAAACCACCTTTGAAATCATTAGAAAGCTAAATTTGTCTGGATTCTAAAGTTTGATTATCAAGGATATCTCATTTTTGAGTTTGATAGTCAGAATCAGACTATACATCATCATGGTAAAAAACATGAAGTTCTTCCAACCAACCCCTTGGCATGTCTATCGAGATAGGCTGAATGATAAGACAGCCAGTTTCAGACCCAATTAGCATCAACACACAATCCTAACGAACTGAGCAATTCAGCTGATAAGGTTTTTTATGATGGAAACTACCCATTAGGATTCGAGTTGTCCGCTCGGTATGGGTACTCATAATTTCTTGATTTTTTTAGAATTTAATCAAGACTATTCTTTCGGTGGTAGTTGATTTTAACAATTTAAAATTTGCAGACTCAGTCTCTTTAATATATTCTTAATGATAGGTTTGCGTGCGTACATTCAGTCATAAGGATAAATATACGTGCCTATATGCATCAAGATATAGCCCGATCTTGTGCAAACACGGACTAATCCGCCAGCTATACCGCACCCAGCTCAACCCCGGTATGCTCACACGTGCAACTGTGCCAGGGTCCAACAGCCGTCCATGCTTGTGTTGCGTTCGTGACTGTTGGGGCAAAAAGAAACAGGGGCGTGTTTCAATTGCTACCGTTTGCCTTGACGGTGCATCGGAACTTTCGTCTGCTAGTAATTCAAAATGGAACCCTAGTAATTCGTCAGGCTTCTTAATACTGGTTCAGTACGAAAATCTAATTGCATTCTCACTGCGAGCCTGCATTCTACGAAAATTGCTGAGATATGCAAAAAATTGCTGAGAGTTTCAGGGCCAAAATCCGGTTGCATTGTCACTGCAAGATGTTGAATTCATTTTCACTCATGGGAAGTGGTCCTATCATACTGCAAGGAACGTGATCCTGTTAGATCATGATTTTGATTTTGGTAATTATGTGATAACATAGTCCATGGGACTAACGAGTCTGTGAGCTCAAGTTTGTAGGATTTCTAGATCCCATGGATGGAGTCCAATCCATATACAAGATGGTCTAATTCGTTGTCAAGATATCCAAAGTGTAATGGACAAGTGCTAGCCGAAATCAGTCGACCGGTTGAATTGACGGTTCAGAATATAACGGGTCGGTGCATTGGTAGTTGAAACAACAATCAAGTGAAGAAGAACTCAGTACCACTGGTCCGACGCTATAAGAAGGGAGACGTCGGTGCAACGAGGAGATGACATGGCAATCAAGTGAAGAAATGACAGAGGCACCGGTTAAACCGACGGTGAAAAAAAAAGCGTCGGTGCAAGCGTGCCGTGGTTACTTAGTACACATGTTTTTGGTTTCAGAAGGGTTTTCAAGCAAAGTCTTCAGCACCGGTTGAACCGACAGTGCGTCAATGCAATGACGCAAGCAAGCTTAGGTGTGGATGAGAGACATTCAACGGCTAGTATGCAGATTCAGAATGACCGGTTAAATCGACGGCTTTGACCGGTTTAACCGACGCTTTAAGCTTTTTGGCAGAAAAGCAAGTGACGGCTAGGAGTGGATCTGTAGCCTATATAAGACCTCACCATGGGTCGTTTGAGGCTGCTGGAGTTCATGAGAAGCTATAGAAACTCTACTGAAGTTTTCCAAGCCAACCAAAGAGCTCATTGATCAAATCCTTAGGTTTCGCACAAGCTTTGTGAGGTGTAGTGCTAGGCTAGCTCTAGGAAGAGTGTGGGAGCAAGGTGTTGTGACCTTGTGCTGGTTCTTGAGTGAACCTCAAGCTTGTATCTGGGTGTGCCAGCCCCTTGGAGTCTTCGTGGCTCGTCGGCAAGTTTTCGACCCTCCGGATTGGTGTGGAGCGGCGACAACAGTTTTGTGCAGGGACGAGGAGATCCCTCATTCGTGGAAAGCTTTGTAGTGAAGGCGGCATCAAGGTGACCGGGGACTTGTCGTGAGCTTTAGTGGCCGAGCCTTTGTGGCAAGTTAAGAAGAGATCCGGAAGAGACTTGGTGACCGGGAAGCAATACTCTTAATGAGTGCTTCAACAACATGGATTTGAGGTAGTTTAGTGCCTACCGATAGCACGGGACAAATCCCCGCCTCAAGAGTTTGCTTCCTCTCATCCCCTCCTTTAGGTTTCCGCATTCGTGCAACTTGTGTGCCTTTATTTTCTTAGTGTAATATCTTGCTAGGATTAGCTATAGGTTGCAAAATTTATTTTGGGATAATGGTTTCACACTAGATAAACCGTAGTTGCATATGTAGATAGCATGCTTTAGCTTATGTTTTACGCAAACTAATTTAAGCGTTTTAGAATTACCTAATTCACCCCCTCCCCTCTTAGACCAGGAGCACTGATTCCTTCCGCATACTCCATCCCTATTTGATGGAATCTGTGCAAGCTGCAACCTACCGCCCCTTCCTTTCTACGCCCTCCACTTCCCACGCTACATGCTCCCTTGACTGGATTTGCACATACGCACTTCACTTTACATACGCACTTGACGAAAATTATTATAAAGCCTGCTGGTGCATAGCTTTTAGTTTAGCAATAACTAACGTTCAAAGATAATTTCTCCATGTTATTGTTTAGTAGCATAATGCCTGCGTTATTACGGGTAATATAAATTTTATCTGGATCTATATGTGATCATCAACTTTGTGCTCTTTCACTCCATGTACATACCGTATCGTGACCGTGTGAGGCATTGATTCTCCGTGTTCTGATTGGGATTCCGATTGATTTCTTAGAGTTTCAATTGGGATTCCCATTGACGAACCAAAAATCATTACCTGCTTTAGAAAAAGTAGAGATAGAGATAGAGATTTGTTCATGATGGGCATCCAACGGCCAGCACAGACTCCTCATTCGTTGGTGCTCAATTCGTTATGTGTCATGCATATGTTGCTTTTTAGAAATTAAAGGACCCAAACAAGGAATATGCCAATAATGCCATAGCAAATCAAAGGTAGTTAGTCCCTCCTTTAGAGACCATGCTTCTCGAGCGGCGGCGGCCACTTCATGAGGATGTCCATACAAATCTATTCTGTTTGGTTGGTTTTGTCTCTTGTATGAGTTGGTTTCACGCATGACTCCAATTTGCTTCTCTAGTGGTGGTCGTGTCTTCAATAGGGCAACCGATCTGTTTTGTTTTGTTTCAATCTCATGTCAGGGCAAGGACGACCCATTTGACAATTAGGGTGGCAAGTGACGTGTGCTCTATACCACCAGCAAAAAAATATTTAATCTCCGCTTTTATATTGTGGCATATAGGATTACGTATTTTATATTTAGAATGATTGGTTGAATTACTCACTACCAAATAATCAGTAATTTTCGAGTGTAATACTACTAAATAGCTGATGTTGTAGTATATTTTTTATTCATTTTTTTCCATTGGTCTTGTTGGGATTTATTTGATGGTATTTGGTTGCTACTTTTTTTATCTAGAAAAATGTCCAAATGACACTGCAAATACCACCATACCATCGGTCACTGGAGAAAGTTTTGAATTAGTTTGTAGATTTATTTTTCTTAATGGAACAAATGTACAAGTTAAAAAGCTGATGATAGTATATGCTTCATACTTAATGTGATCAGAACCACAATGCTTGCCGATTTAAAATTACCAATTAAAAGGTGTAACATGGATGTCTACTGTAGATCACGACAACACAGGCATAGTAAAAATTGTTTAATGAAGCACCATGTTACTTTCTTTTATGGAAACCACCATGTTAGTTCCAATATGTTATGATTTGTTTATCCAATATGACCATCTAGTGGCCAGTAGAACACGTTGTTATTCTTTTGGAGCAAAATTTATGTTGCGAGATCGTCGTGTTCACTTGAGGATAATATGCTGATATGCCACGGCAAAGCAAAGTGGTACGGTTAGTATCTTTTGATAGCACAATTTAAGGTTGCTTTCTTAATTGCGTGGCGACAGCAACTCCATTAGGACAACCACTAAAACGAAAGAACCACTAAAACTCCATTAGGACAACCACTAAAACAGCTAACAATTTTGATGATATATATCTTTCTATTTCAGAGACTAGGTCTAAAAGGTAAAGTTTACACATACTTCAATCGAGCCCAAAAGTATATTGTGCTTTACTAAACTGATGAAAAACTGTCTTTCCCTATAGCGAACTTCTCTGGATGTTCGGCATTATGAGAACTCACTAAATTGTCCTTGCTCGCTGGTGACATTTTGATTCTTTTGTTGTTCTGAATTTGAAACATATATAGTACTATCTATGTCAATGAATATATGATGTTTAGAAAAAAGTTAGTATAAAAATAAACTAATTTTATTGTTCTAAATATCATATATTAAACACGGTTTCAGCTCAGCTTGCGTACGTAAATATTGGCCCAGTAGATGGGTAAGGTGTGGTACGGACCATTTTCGACCGTCAAATTCTGCATAAAAACGGAATAGAAGCACGGACTAACATTAGAATATTTGAATAGGGTCGTTATCTAACGAATTCCATAGTTGCTGATCTAAATATGTGTGCAGGTGAATTTGGACTGAAAATGCATGAAACGAGCAAGTATTGGAGGACCCTACGAGCGAGTATTGGAGGAGGTGAAAATCCAAGTGACAAACTCCCAGCCAATCACGAGCAAGCACGAGGATTGAAGGACCCACATGATAGTCTAAACACACCTCAAGAACGAGGAAACACACCCCTCAATCCAAAGCAAAACACATCGACCAATTAGAACACACCCCTCAAGAGCTCACAAACACATGCAACCGACTTAGAATAGGGCCGGCACATGCATTACCGACCTAAGGGCCCACTAGGCAGCCACCCTGCTAAAGGGTAAGGTGGTGGGAGCCAAGGCCAGGTCGGCCGAACAAGGCTGACCTCCACCGACCTTCCTCTCCCACGTGGCGCCTCCAGAGCTCCTCCCAATATCAGTTCCAGGTGACTTCAGCTATTTCGCCGGCCGGGAGCTGCTGTGACAAGGCTATAAATATGAGGGAAGGGGCTCCTAATTGAAGCACATTCACATTGCTCTCTCTTGTTCTCTCAAGCTCAAACACGAGCTCTAGGATGTTTCTAGAGGTGTAGCGCTGTCTAGGCGGTGTTAGAAAATAGGGAGAGAGTGAGGGGAAGTCAGGGAAGTGCCCGGTTTGTCGGCACTCTTCTCCAGCTTGTACCTTGATGGATGCTTATCAATCAAAGTGTCCGTGACTTCTTCTTCTGTGCTTTAGTCTCTTAGTTAAGTAATAGTCCTAGTTCCTTAGATATTTACTAGATCAATAGTTCACTAACTTAGTGGATGCTCTTGTCTAAAGCTAAGGCTAGAGTTAGTAAAAGACAGTATAGACGTGGTGTTCAGACTCGACTTTACCTGTTGGTTGTGGTATATCCCATGGTTAGATGAGGTAGGTAGCAGGTGGTGACAGTCCTGTCTATCCAGGGTTACCCTCCCCACTCGGGTATATCCCAGTGCCGTATTACTAGAACAAGCCAGGTTTTATCCGGAAGACGCCAGTAGCCTGAAGTAAACAATTAGGACAACTCTATCTTATCTTTGATTCTAAGCCTTAGGAATCCTCTCTACCCTTTTCCTCTGTCTAGTGTAGTGTCTTTGGACAAACCTGAACATTAAAGAATATACACACGTTCCTCAGTGGATATGATACCCTAGAATTCTCTTGGGTGAAAGTTACAATGGTATCTGTACGCTTGCAGATTTATTTGTAATAGTTAAAATACCCAACAAGCTTTCAGGCGTTGTTGCCGGGGAACTATAGCTATATTCTCTTTCAGACCTAGTTCGTCCTCGTATCTTTTTCATTTTGTTTAATTCTATATCTACCCCCGCTATCCATAGAGCAGCCATCCATTCAACAACTCTCCGCTCCTAAGGGCAAGTTTTGTGAGCCTCCACGTTCTTCTGATCCAATTCTTTCATCTGGCTATGAACTGAGCTCTGGCTACATAGCCATGGTTTAGGAACATTCCTTTTCTGGATGGGATGATGAAAATCCCTACCATCACCTACGCGAATTCGAGCAAGTGTGCTCATGTCTGAAAATTTCAGGCATGACACATGAAACTCTCAATTAGAAATAGTTTCCCTTCTCTTTAATAGAGTCAGCGAAGCAATGGTACACGTGAGTCGTAAGAAGCATGAATAGAGATTGGAATGATCTTCGAGACCAGTTCAATCTCGCGTTCTTTCCACTCTCCCATGTCTGCGCCTTGCAAGCGGAAATTTTGACTTTCCGGCAGAGTGAGCAGGAGTCTATCGGTGCTCCTTGGACCAGATTGTCTTCATTAGCTCAATCTGGTCCTGACTTGTCTTTACCCGATCACTTGTTGCTTCAACATATCTACACGGGTCTTAGCGAAGAGAATGCATAGTACCTCGACATCACTACCGGAGGATGTTCACATGCAAGACTCCAGCTGAAGGAAGGGAAATCCTCGACAAAGTCATGGAAAATACCTCCTTTGTCTGCCAGCACGAGCCTCCTTGAGTAGAACCCATGGTACACCATGAGGAAATTTTAGCAGCCGAATCCAAATCCATAGACATCCAATCCTTAGATTCGACTCCTAAATCCTCCCCTAAACCAGAACCTAAAACACCGAAGGGAAAAGAGATTCAATGTTCGGAGTTTCTCTTTAGTTTCGAGGAAGTTATGTTTGAAGATTATGGAAACACCTTGAACTACTTCTGCATAAAGAGACCACCGGTTTCGGTTACTCCTTCCGATCTTCTCAAGTAGTCGACCGTTATCAAGGGCAATGGACGGTCAGGGGAGGTGGAGCTATCCCCTGAAGCAATTCGGATCAGTTTCCCATCCTTGACTATTCAATGCCAAATATAAGGAACCATGGTGAATGCTTTGTACAATCCCACAGTCGGTGCTAACATAATGTCCAATTTTGTGGCATTGACCTTCCTAGGCAACGAGACCCTAGCACCGACTAGCAAAATCTTCAAGAGTTCCTCTGGATCTATCGTAGAAGGCTATGGGATTCTACAGAATGTGTCTGTACGACACAAGGATGTCGAGGCCTCCCTAGACTTCTATGTCTTTGAAGTCAATGATTTCGACCTTTTGATTGGCCATCCCATAGAAATTCTCTTCCTAGATGTGCCAAGACTAGGCAACCTCGATATCAAACTAGGGAAGGATTCTTCTGTCCCGATCTTTCGAACGACCAATCTGTTGACAGAATCCATCCCTAAGTGTGCACCAATTGAGGAAGTGATGACCGTTTATCCTTTTGATCCTCCTAAATCCATTTTGAAGAAAGATGTTGAACACTTCAAGGAGGATGATTCATGAGAAGATCCTCATTCTCTCACCAAACGACCATCATCCCCCTCAATCGAGTTTAAGCCTCTTCCCGCCGGCCCGCAAGATGCTGAACCGCTTGAGAAGGAGAACCCATGGGCCATGGACGAACTTGAGGCGTTGACTCTGGAGTCCAAGGAAAAGGATTCCACAAACGAGCATGAAAGCTTCTTTCTTGGAAAATCACAAGAACCATGCTCGTATAATTTATCTCCAGAGTCAGTCATGCGTTGTGGCACGAGCACGTATGATGACTACAACCACCTTACGCTCCTCGTTTGCAAAATGATTAGGTGGTTGGTTGTAGATGCCTTCATTTACTACAAATCTTGCAAATTTCATGGGTGCACTGTGGCACTAATTGTAGCTAAAGCTTCAATAGTACATCAACAATTGGTGGTGAGAGGCGAACACATCACCAATGATAGCTGCAAGAGGACGTTCTCATGATCGAGCTTGTGACCATAAAAAAAGCACTGCCGGGAGATAGCCCGGATCATCATTTCCCTTTTCGAATAAAAGCAAGATCATTTCTCTAGGATAAAACCCTCCTTCAGGTATTTTTGGCACTAACCATTTTAGGTGGAGATTAAAAAGAACGAAGGACAGGTGACGCCTAAGAATATAAGAGCTACACCAACTACAACACCATGGTAATTCTTGGTGAGTGAACGATGATGAAGGGAAGCTTGAACTCCACACACTTGAGTTGTGTTGCTCAGCAATGCAAACTTCAAGTGTGGAGGAGGTATGTAAGGATCCCAAGTAAGTTACTTTCATGCCAAATCTTATGTGGGTTTGGAGATGGTGTTAGTTCTTGTATCTTGCCCAATAAAAAAAAGAGAGAGAAAAGAGGGGAGTTACCATGGCAGCAATTCAGAATTCTCCATCAATAAAACGCCACGGTAAGTACACTCAGGTATATCTTGCTTTTGACTTTAAACAAAATCCTTCCGGGAGGTAGCCCGAGGTTCACCACTTTGACACTCATGTTTATCTCCATCTGAATATAGCTTGAACATGTTTTCATGCTTCCTTTATCTATTCTTGTATGCTCTAGTTTGAATGTGCGGTGCACAATACATTCAAAGGATTTTAAATTAAGCATGGTGCTTAGGTGAAAATGTCTTCCTCAATCAAACAAGACATGGTGTCAAGTTTGATTGATGAACCTTAGAGTCAATGCTTTGACGCACATATGCTCGAGATCACCCACAACACACGCACAACACCAAATGAACCAGTAAGCAAAAAGTCAAGAGGATAGTGTGCTTTGAGCAGGAAGAGTCATGTCAATGTGGTGCTAGCTTATCCTTTGGAGTTGTGCAGAGAGTTCGAGCGACTCAACCTTGGGATAGTGTGCCATAAAGAAGGAGTGACTCTAGAAGTTGAGTCAACACTGGAACATGATATCAGGAAGGGACAGCTTGAAGATGAAAAAATAAAGGAGATCAGAGAGCTCATGATGGAAGGCAGAGCCCTAGACTTCACAGAAGATACTCAAGGAACAGTTTGGTTCAAGAAAAGGATTTGTGTGCCTGAAATAGAGCAATCAGAAAAATGATACTGAGGGAAGCTCATGATTCATCTTACTCTATTCATCCAGGAAGTACCAAAATGTACCAGGACTTGAAACAATTGTATTGATGGTATGGCATGAAGAGAGATGTGGCATCGTATGTGGCTTTGTGTGATATTTGTCAGATAGTCAAGGCAGAACACCAGAGGCCAGTAGGTCTACTTCAGCCATTGCAGATTTCGATATGGAAGTGGGAAGAAATCAGTATGGACTTTGTTGTAGGATTGCCTCACACTCAGGCTGGATATGATTCTATATGGGTAATTGTGGATCGTTTGACTAAAGTAGCTCATTTTATTCCTGTGAAGACTACTTATTCTAGTGCCAGGTAGCAGAGCTGTATATATCCAGAATTGTGTGTTTGCATGGTGTTCCTAAGAAGATAGTCTCAGATATTGATCAGTTCATTTCTCGCTTTTGGCAGAAATTACATGAGAATATGGATACATGATTGAATTTTAGTTCAGCTTATCATCCTCAGACTGATGGTCAGACAGAAAGAACCAATCAGATTTTGGAGGACATGTTGAGATCTTGTGCCTTGAAGTATGGAACTAGTTGGGACAAGAGTCGGCCGTATGCTGAGTTCTCGTACAACAACAGCTTCCAAGCTAGTCTAAAGATGTCGCCCTTTGAGGCTTTGTATGGCAGAAAGTGCAGAACACCTTTACATTGGAGTGAAACCTGTGAAAGTCAAGTGTTTGGGCCAGAAATTCTAAAAGAAGCAGAACAACAAGTTCAGGTCATTAGAGAGAACCTGAGGATAGTCCAATCCAGGCAAAAGAGTTATGCAAACACCAGACGCAGAGAATAGGAATTTGAGGTTGGTGACTATGTCTATTTGAAGGTCTCGCCAATTCGAGGTCTTCGCAGGTTCAAAGTCAAGGGAAAGCTGTCACCAAGGTACATTGGGCCATTTTAGGTACTCGAGAAAAGAGGTGAGGTAGCATATAAGTTGGAGTTGCCAGCCCGACTCTCAGATGTGCATGATGTGTTTCATATCTCTTAGTTGAAGAAGTGTTTGCGAGTGCCTGAAGAACAACTACCGTTGGATGAACTCAATGTGCAGGATTATCTGACTTATATGGAGTACCGAACGAAAATCATTGAAACAACAGAAAGAGTTACCAGGAATAAGGTCATCAAGATGTGCAAGGTTCAGTGGAGTCATCATTCAGAAGATGAGGCAACTTGTGAATGAGAGTATGAATTGAAGGCCAAATTCTCCCAACTCTTCTCAAATCCATCCGAATCTCGAGAACGAGATTCACTTTAAGGGGGTAGGTTTGTAACACCCTAAAATTTACCTTTGAAAGTTTTTAGCTTAGTTCTATAATATTCAAGCTTCAATAGGATTAATTTTGGGAATATTTAAAACTCACCATAGGCTCAAACTTGAATTGTTGCATATATGCTGGTGCATATCCTATTTTTGTTTGATTGTGCTGTGTTCCAAAAGTTGTCCCGCACCCACGTGCCGCCACCCGCCCGAGCTTGGACCTCCGCCGCCATCGTCGATCCTCTCTGCCACCGCCCCACGGCTCACGTCGTCACCGCCGTTAGCTTCGTGGTAAGCTACCGGTGCTCCCCGACCCTCTTCTCTCCTCCTCCGGCCGCGTGCCGTGCGCTCCCGCGCTCGCCGGAGTCGCGCCGCTGCAGTGCCTCGCCGCGGCCGTCAAGGGCACACCCCGATTTCCCCAAGCCCCCGCGCTGCGCCCTCGCTCCTCGACCAAACCACACAATATTTCGTGCACCGGAGTGCTTGACCAGCGCTCTCTAGCGACAACCCCCCCCCCTCCCCCCCCCCCCCCCCCCCGCAGATTGACCAGCGTGTCTGCCGCCACCCAGCAGCTGACCTGCCGGATCCGACGGCGTAGAACCAATCTTATCTGGTTAAACCGGAGGCCACCGGTCAGCCCCTATTAGTTTTGTAGAGAGGCCCCTGTCTTTTGCTAAAATCAACTCGCAATCCATGGCTATTCAAAAATAATTCAGTTTTGGTACCGTTTCTTCCAGAAAACTCCCTCCACTCTTTTAAAATAATACCTGCCATCCTTTAGGTGTGTTTTATCATGTTATCCCTTAGGTTTTTATAAAATTACATTTTAGCACTTAGTTTCTTTCTGTTTAGCCCTTTTAGTTAGTTTATTTCGCAGTTAAGCCCCTGCAGAGCCATTTATAGCGTATCTTTTATGTTTTAAATCCGTTTTAAGTGTTCTTAGTATCATTTTGATCGTTGTAACGCGTAGAAGTAGTTTTTAAGCCTTTTACCTCTGTTTATCAGTGATTGGTGTATTGTTTTAATTTGTTTTCATTTGTTTGCTTGTATGTGCTTGTGTTGCTGTTGTTTGATCGTGACGAGTAGACAAGGAGAAGTTCGAGGAGTTTCAAGAGCAAGGATTTGAAGAGTTTGAGCAGCAGCAAGTGATTGAGGAAGGCAAGTATATTCCTTGATCATATTGGATCCTAACAACCTTTAATTATTTTATGCTTGCATGCATTAATTTGATGGGTTCCTATTTATCCGTATTGTTTATCCATGTCCATGAAAGCTGGGTATTTATAAATGGTTGGATAGTATGCTTAGTTGCTAACAATGGTTACGGGTGGTTTGTGAAAATAATATTTGACACATGTTTCACTTCTTTTGGAACCACTATGATGAACTGATTATGATAATTAATTTGAACCATGGAGCGACCACCCGGAAAAACAGTGCAACCACAGGATATATATGGCTCTGGTCTTGGCTAAGTAATTAGATATCTCTAGCTTGTTAGTGGCTTACCGAAAGGCGCATGGGGGTCCTGTGATGAGGTGTTCGCTACCTGCCAAGGGTGTACTCTTTTGTTTGGTTTTTGTCACACCTTGTGGGAGGTTCACTCACGCATCTGCTGAAACCTTAGCGAGCTACTGACTTGTTAGGAAGTCTTTGAAAAGGCCTCGTAGTGAATCCCTGCCACTCACCTCGAAAGTGTTTAAAGGCCTTCCAAAACTGGGCATCAAGGGAGACACGACTTGTGGGTAAAGTGTGCAACCACTGCAGTGTGTAAAACTGATATATCAGCCATGCTCACGGTCAAGAGCGGCTCGGACCCTAACATGACTTAATTAAACTGTTTTTTTGTTTCAAATCAGTTCATTATTTGTTCCAAGCTTTGTTTATTACTCAGTTATCTCTTTATTTCATAAATGTGGGCAATATTCATTCATGGCATAGTAAATAGATTGTTAATGTTCAACTGTTTATTTAAAATTCTTACTGCTTTATTCAGCCAACATTTATCCTTGTTATAGCCTTGCATGTCATTCTTTTTCCAATATACTTGTTGAGTATCAACCATAAGTGTACTCACACTTTCTAAATCAACACTGCTCAGAACAAGATCAGTTTGACGAGTTTTCAGAGGACATTAAGGAGTTCCAGGTGTACGTGCCCCCAGTCAGCTACCTGTGGAGTTTGGTCGTTCCGCAACTGAAACGCTTATTTATTTATATTCATGACTCTAGTTTGGTTTGTAATAAATAACTACAGTACTTTATGATATTGCTTTTGTTATTCATTATTATCGTCATATGCATGTAATTTTGACTAAATTATAGCAACCACCCATCCAACTGATATAGAATGGTCAGAGAATCAAAATTCTTAATCATTAAAAACATTAATCAAAAACTAATGGTAAATCAAAATTGCTTTGTTTTCCCGAAATTGGTTCAAAAAAATAAATCAAGCCCTACACTACAACAAAACATGTATGTAGAGACACTATTTTTGGCTTCTAGAGATATTTTACGTTGTCTCTACGTAATCGTAGAGTCATTTTTCACGATGTCGTAGATGTGCCACTATAACTAGTGTCTTTTTGATAGAAGAGACACTTTGTTAATTGTCTCATGTGCTATAAGATAACTTGTAATGACACACTATTATGTCTCTACCCTCTAGGTGCACTAATAAATATTAAAAAATATGGATGGAGCTTTGGAGCTTTCAACTCATGACCTCCTCAGCTTGCTAGCCATCTCAATTTTACAGCAATTGTTACACATATACTTAGTATAATTCTTATGAGTATTCCATAATGCGCCTCAATGATCTAAATAGTGTCTCAAGATTAAAAGAAATGACTCAAACTATGCCTCTATGGGGCTAAGGTCAAAAATTCAAGTGTCTCAAACTATGCCCCTAATAATCTGTATTGACATTTTACGAAATGACTTAAAAAAATATCTCTATGATTTAAAATGCCTCAAATAGTGTCTCAATACATGTGACAATTTCTAAAGTGCCACAAAATGTATCTTTACAATACATTGTGGCATATTTGTAAAGATAAATTATAAAATATCTATACGAAAAAAGTGTCTCTACATTAGATTTGCGTTGTAGTGCTTATATATGCCACTAAAAGTTGTTAGTTCAGTACAGGGAGCAGCACCTGTTGATATTGTTGGAATCTAGGCAGCACGCCGTGTCTGTAACACGCTAACCTACTCACTCCAAAATTTTAGTCACAGAAATATTCTCTGGTGTCTTTATTTTTTCCCTAACTCCAGTTCCAACTTTACTCAAAAAAAAAAACTACAGTTCCAACTTTTATGCTCTGCTGACAGGATTTGCGCATATCATGCTTCTGCCAGCTGTGTCAGTCCCTTTAATTAAGAATATGTACGCATATAACTAGTGCGCCGCTTTCGGTTTAACTTTAATTGCATTAGAAGAGATTATTACTAGGTAAACAAAATCATGTTGATTTTTTTTGTTCATTGTGGGCATCTAACGGTCAATGCAACACATATATGAGATATGGTCCTCGTTCTTTGGTGCCTAATTCGTGCATGTGTGAGATCATGTTGTATAGCAAAGTTGGCTAGTCCCTCCCCTTTTAGGAGCACGACCTGAAGTTGCTTCTATAGTGGAGGCTGCCACTCCTTCGGTATATACCACTTGTACATTTAGTAACGGTGGAAATACCTATTTTACCACTGAAGCTCTTGGTTGTTCTGGTACTAGACTAAGGACCTGCCTTAGCTGATCCAAACAACTTAGCGGGTGTTTGGATCAGCTACAAATTATGAAAATCAGCTAAAAATCTGTACTATATATATATATACAAATATCCTAAATTTTTATGCAGATTATAGAATCCAACTACCCAGATTCTTATAATTCCACTATCTGCCTCCACCCAGCTATTTTGAGATTATAGACACAACTAAATCTCCAGCTGCCTTGTAATCAAGTGATCCAAACAATTCAACTATTTATAACCTATAATCTAGATGACGGGTCTAGGGACCCGGGTTCCCAGTGGGCCCACTTCTCGGTGACCAACCCAAGACTGTACTTGGGACAAGTGCCCGTCTGTATGGCGACAACATCATCTGGGCCGCCTCGGCCCACAACCTCGACTGACAACTCGGTCAGGATCGCCAAGGCCCATGTCCCCGACTGAGAGAGCGATCGGAGGACAGGTCCGTACCAAGGTTCCGACCGAGGACTCCGACTAGGCTCCGCCCTGCACGTGCCCTCGCAAGGGGACGGGACGCAACGTCATCATGATACGGCCGGCACGCCCCCGTCGCGACGGAGTGACCGAGCATGGCACCAGGGACGGGGCGTGACAGTTGTACCGTACCTATCGACGCCCCCACTACCACCGATCGACGGAGCATGACGCGCAGGGACAAGACAAGACGCTCGCCCCACGATCCAAGACTTGGACGGTGGTCACCGGAAGACTCCGACTGACGGGATGGGCAGACCCGACTAACGAAGCTGACGACCCTGACCCACAGGGTCGGGAGTCCTCTCTTTCTACCCTTACACCCTTAGTATCCCTATAATGGAGCCCCCCTTGGACTATAAAAAGGAAGGGTCATCCGCCTAGGAAAGGGATCCTATCTCTCGATCGATCTGAACCATAGACACTCAAATCTCATAACTTCCGCTCGAGAGCTTGTAACTCTCCAACTCTCACGAGCATCTAGGTTCAAGCAATACATCCGACTGACCCCCGACTGGACGTAGGGCACGATTGCCTGAACGAGTATAAATCTTGAGTCATTGTCTGCTAGGCCACATCTGATCACGACACACGATACTAAAAGTGCATTTGGCCCCCTAAGTGGGTTTTGGTGTTGATGACATACAAAATTAAGGAGCTAATGAGTTTATCGAGGTTTGGATAGGTTAAAATTCAATTCAATGAAATAGAGAAAGAAAAGAAGCCAAATTTGCTTAAAGAATGGTGTTGGTCTTAAAAGAAGATCCTTACTTATTTTATATTTTGAATTTGAGTTTAGAAAATACCGTACTATTAAGAGAGATGTGAATGGATAGCATGAAAGTGTCAAAGAGCTTATTTGAGATGCTAACCATCAAGGAGAGACACAGAATCACACACTTGTGCACCTAGTTTTCTGTCTGTTTCAGTGTGTGTCGGAAGTTGCGACCCTAGGTCGAAAGTTCCGACACTTGTTGGAAGAAGCTGAATTCTTCCGAAAAGGGGTCCTCGGCTAGCTGTTTTAAAAGTGTCGGAAGTTCCGACCCTGTGTCGGAAGTTCCGACAATCACTTAACCAATGCACTAATGGCTATTTTTTGGGGCTTGGGTATTTATATCCCCTCAGCCCCCCCTTCACTAGTTGCTGACTACACACGCAAGAACACCCTCAAGAACACTCTTTCCACTCCCCAAATTCCTCCTTGGCCTAATTCTTCAGTTGATTTGAGCTAGGGCTGGGGTGAGAGCAAGATTGAGGTGTGAGACTTAACCATTTGAGTGTGAGAGCACCCAAGTTCATCTCAAGAGCACTTGAAGAATCTTCATCCTTGATTCACGTTTGTTACTCTTGAAGCTTGCTTCTAGACGGTTTGGTGTCCCCCGTGGAGCGTCCTCTCATGTGTGTACGCCCCGGGAAGTTTGTATTACTCAATCCTCCTTTGTGAGGAAGACCCGGCTCTTTGTGAGCTCCTCAACGGAGATGTAGCTTCCTTAGTGGAAGTGAACTTCGGGAACAAGTGTCTTTTGTCTTGTGGTTATTGCATTTATTTAGTTCTTATTGACCTAGAGTTTGTTTTGCGCTAATCTACGTACTCGAGTTGTTGTGCTTGCAAAGATCACCTGCAGAAGTCTCCTAGCATCATTGTGCAACTTTTAATTCAGCCAGGTTCTGCAGTTTCAAGTTTAATTTGGAATTTCGTATAAGAACTTTAGTTTTGTCGGAAGCTCTGGTCCAGTGTCGGAAGCTCCGACGCATTTAATTCCTACGAAGAATTTTTTAGGTTTTTCAGGTACGCGTATTCACCCCCCCCCCTCTAGGCATCACCAAGATCCTTTCAATTGGTATCAGAGCCTAATCTCTTGATTTAGGCTTAACCGCTAAGGAATATCAAGATGTATATAGTTGGGGATGATGCGGACACCGTCTCAACCGTTGCAGCTCAAATCGATGCCGGTACCGGACTTGATAGTGCTAGAAATCCTTTCGAGTAAACAAGCCGTCCACCCTCCATTCATGATGCCGACTCAAGTTCAAGTGATGAAAGTGAGGGTGAGACATCGGAAGCAAGAAGAAGGAGAAAAGAAAAGAAATTGAGAAGAAGGCCAAGAAGTTGATGATGAAGCGAATCAAGGAAGAAAGCGAGAAGCATCCTTTCTTCGGGTAAATCAAGTTCCTCATAACTATGCTTCATCTCAATATCCTACTTCTCAATTTCAATCGGTTCACTTGGGAAAGACTCCTTTCTTTGATGGGACGGATTATCCCAAGTGGTCTTATGATATGAAAATGCATCTCTACGGGCTTCACCCCTCTATTTGGGAAGTTGTGGTTGTAGGTGTGACTCCTCCTACGAACGGTGTACCCACGGTCGAACAAGCTCAAGACTATTTCCGCAATGCGCAAGCCGTGAGGGTCATCACAAGTTTTCTTTGTGTCCAAGAATTCAACAAAATCCGCAATGTTGAAATAGCTAAGAAAATTTGGGACACACTAAAAGAAGCTCATGAGAGAACCGATGACGTTAGAGAAGGCAAGATGGATTTGTTGCAAGGAAAGCTAGAGCACTTTGTTATGCATGATGAAGAAACCGTGAGGCAAATGTATGATAGACTAATGGTCCTTGTATCAGACATTAGATCTCTTGGAAGCACGGAATGGGAAGATCACAAGGTGACAAAGAAGTTGCTTAGAGCCTTCACGCCAAGGAACCCCACTCTTGCAACAATGATTAGAAGAGATCCCAAATTCAAGGTCAAGACACCTAATCAACTTCTTGGTGAAATCCTCCATCAAGAGTTGGTTGAGAGGGATGTGGCCATGTCACTAAGTCACAAAGTGAACAAGAATGTGGCACTCAATGCTAGCTGAAGTGACAAGGTTGAATCAAGTCCCAAGGCTCTAAAGTCAAGATATGAAGATTCAAGTGATGAAGGATCCACCAATGAAGAGATGGCCTTGGTATTAAGAAACTTCAAGAAATTCATGAAGAAAGAGTACTACAAGAAAGGTGGTGATGATAAGAAGAAGCCATAACAAAGAAGATGTTATGAGTGCAAAGAAGTGGGTCACTACATTGCCGATTGCCCACAATTGAAGAACAAAGAAAAGGAAGAGAAGAGGTACAAGGGGAAGAGCAAGGACTACAAGAAGAAATATCAAGGGCATGCTCATGTTGGTCAAGAGTGGGAGTCTAGTCATGAAGACTCCGAGCATGAAGGTATGGCAACTCTAGCCATACCAAAGAATTCAACGAAACTCTTCAACAACATCTCCGACGATGAAGATGAAGCACCCTTTTGTCTCATGGCAAGAGGGACTAAGGTACAAGAATCATCCACCTCCTCCTCTCATCCTTCCACCATATCTATTAGTTCACAAAATGATTTTGATGATGAGGAAGAGCAACATAAAGCATTCATGGTAAAATAATTTGGAAAGAAAGGTTTTAAAGAAATTAAAAAACTTATGGAGAAATTGGAGAAAAAGAAGGAGTGTCTCGATAGGCAAGAAGACTTGCTCATCCTTTAGAAGGAGAGAAACCTTGCTTTAGAGAAGGCTCTTGCCGAAGAAAAGGTGAAAGTTGAAAAATTAGCTATCGATTATCTCTAGCTAATGATTCAAAAGAGAGGATGTCAAAGGAGACCACATTGATAAATGAATCTCTAGCTTCCCTAAATGCCACTTATAGTGAACTTCAATAAAGCTTCTCATGCTTAACGACCAAGTACAAAGGTCTTGAGGTTAGCTACAATGCCCTTTGGGAAAGCACCAAAACCAATTCTAAAGCAACTTTTGACTCAAATGTCTCCACAAGTGAAGGGTGCTTAAGGTGTTATAAAATTGATGTGCAAGCTTGTATTACTAACTTGGCAAAGCTAGAAAATTTAATCAAAGCGAAGGATGCTTAACTTGAGAGGCTAAACAAGTTAGTTAGAAAAGGATATGAAGGTGATACCAAGCCCGAGCCTAAGGTTGCATACAAGGAAGGGAGACGTTACCACAAGAAGGATGGGCTTGGTCACTACAAGGGAGGCAAGGTAAATAATCGGAAGGTAGTCAAAGGTAAGGAATGTGTCATGTTCACCAAGGAATCAAATCTTGAGGACTTGATGAACATTGCACATGGTGTGACCACCACTCCCTCCCAAACCAAGAAGAAAATTGATGATCCCATCAAGGCAAAGATCACGAAGCATGTGCCATCACCAAACTACACTACGGATTATATGGTGACAATGGACCATAATGGTAAAATAGTGGTCAAGTATGTTGTGGCTTACACTAAGAGGGCAATCCTTAGAAGTGTGTGGGTTCCAAAAGTGTATCCATCTAACCCTCAAGAACCCAAATCTTTTTGGGTACCTAAATTCAAAACTTAACTTGTTTTGTAGGCCTACTCCTCGGGTGGCACCGCATGGTTGCTTGATGGTGGATGCTCAAATCATATGACGGGGGAGAAGGATTTGTTCACATCCCTAGAGCTTCATGATATACCTAAAGAAACTATTATCTTTGGAGACAATAGCAAATGAGATGTGATTGGTTTGGGTAAAATTGCACTATCAAATGATAACTCTATTTCAAATGTTTATTTGGTTGAAACTTTGGGGTACAACTTGTTGTCGGTCTCGCAACTTTGTGAGATGGGCTATAATTTTCTCTTTCCTAATGAGGGTGTGACCGTCTTTAGAAGGGATGATTCCTCTATTGCTTTTACGGGTCGCTTAAAGGGCAAAGTCTATCTTGTTGATTTCTCAAAGGATATAGTTGAGCCCAAGACTTGTTTAGTGGAAAAATCTGATTTGGGTTGGCTTTGGCATCGCCGACTAGCCCATGTCGAGATGAGGAACTTGGCCAAACTTCAAAAAGGCGAGCACATCCTAGGACTAATAAATGTTGTTTTTGAGAAAGATAGGTTGTGTAGCGCATGCCAAGTCAGAAAGCAAGTTGGTGCTCCACACCGTGCCAAGAACATCATGACTACATCAAGACCATTGAAGCTTCTACACATGGATCTGTTTGGACCCATTGCCTACATTAGCAATCGCGGTAACAAATATGGTCTTGTCATTGTTAATGATTTTTCTCGTTTCACTTGCGTATTCTTTTTGAAAGATAAAAGTGAAGCTCAAGGAATTGTCAAGAAATTCATTAGAAGAGCTCAAAATGAATATGAATTGAAAATCAACAATGTAAGAAGTGACAATGGTTCGGAATTTCGGAACACCAATATTGAAGAATTCCTTGATGAAGAAGGAATCAAACATGAATTCTCCGCACCATACACACCTCAACAAAATGGCATTGTTGAGAGGAAGAATAGGATGTTGATTGAAGCCGCAAGAACAATGCTTGATAAGTACAAGACTCCGGATATCTTTTAGGCCGAAGCTATCAATACGGCGTGTCATGCCATCAACCGTCTCTACCTCAACAAATACTTGGGCAAGACACCCTACGAGATAATCACCGGTAACAAACCCAAGGTGCACTATTTTAGAGTTTTTGGGAGTAAATGTTTCATACTTAACAAGAAAACCAAAAGCTCAAAGTTTGCATCAAAGGTTGACAAAGGTTTTCTACTTGATTATGGTACTAACGAACACGCCTATCATGTCTTCAACAAAACCACCGGTTGTGTTGAGGTCACGGTGGACGTAACTTTTGATGAATCCAACGGCTCTCAAGTAGAGAAAGTTGATAAAAATATTACAGATGAAGAGGAACCTCCGAGTCTATCAATCATGAGGATGGACTTGGGGGAGGTGAGACCTCATGAAGTTCAAGCTCAAACTCCAATTGAAGAAAGAAAAAATGATCCATCATCATCCATAAGAGTTGAACCTCCAAGCTCTCAACAACCTCAAGATCAAAGTCAAGTTCATGGTGACGATCAAGTTCATGGCATTGATCAAGGGGGAGAACAAGGTGGAGAAGCTCAAGAAGATGCTCCACAAGCCGAAAATGACGATGATGGACGCATTCAACCTCAATCACAAGTGCCGCACCCAAGAGTTCATCAAAGTGTTCAACGAGATCATCCCGTTGACAATATTATTGGAAGAATTCAAAAAGGGGTAACTACTCGTTCACGTTTAGCAACTTTTTGTGAACATTACTCGTTTGTCTCTTCTCTAGAACCTCTCAAGGTAGATGAAGCACTTGATGATCCGGATTGGGTCATTGCCATGCAAGAAGAGTTGAATAACTTCACAAGAAATAAAGTATGGGAGTTGGTTGAAAGACCAAAGAAAAATATGATTGGCACCAAGTGGGTTTTCCGAAACAAACAAGATGAATATGGTGTTGTCACAAGAAACAAGGCAAGGTTAGTTGCACAAGGTTTCGCACAAATTGAAGGTTTGGATTTTGGTAAAACCTATGCACCCGTAGCTAGGCTTGAATCAATTCGTATACTATTAGCCTATGCCACTCACCATGATTTTAAGCTTTATCAAATGGACGTGAAAAGTGCATTCTTGAATGGCCCCCTATCCCAGTTGGTGTATGTAGAACAACCGCCGGGCTTTGAAGATCCAAGATTTCCAAATCATGTGTACAAGCTCCATAAGGCGCTCTATGGGCTTAAGCAAGCTCCTAGGGCATGGTATGAATGCCTTAAGGATTTTCTTCTCAAGAACGACTTTGTAATGGGCAAAGCTGATTCTACTCTCTTTACTCACAAAGTTGATAAAGATATTTTTGTTTGCCAAATATATGTCGATGACATCATTTTTGGTTCTACTGATAAGAAATTTTGTTGCAAATTTAGTAGGATCATGACCAAGAGGTTTGAGATGTCCATGATGGGTGAATTGAAGTTCTTCCTTGGATTTCAATTCAAGCAAATGAAGGAAGGGATGTTCATATGTCAAACCAAGTATGTGAAGGATATGCTTAAGAAGTTTGACATGGCCGATGCAAAGCCCATCAAGACACCCATGGCATTAAATGGTCATCTTGATCTCAATGAAGAAGGGAATTCGGTGGATCAAATGGTATATCGCTCCATGATTGGCTCTCTTCTTTACCTTTGTGCATCTAGGCCGGATATTATGCTTAGTGTGTGCATGTGTGCAATATTACAAGCCAATCCTAAAGAATGTCACTTAATTGCTGTTAAGAGAATTTTGAGATATTTGGTACACACTCCTAACCTTGGCTTATGGTATCCCAAAGGCTCCACTTTCAATCTACTTGGATATTCCGATTTGGATTATGCCGGTTGCAAGGTAGATAGAAAGAGTACGATGGGGACTTGCCAATTTCTTGGAAGGTGCCTAGTGTCGTGGAGCTCTAAGAAATAAAATTCGGTTGCTTTATCCACCGCCGAAACTGAATATGTTGCAGCGGGTGGTTGTTGTGCCCAACTCTTGTGGATGAAGCAAACGTTGAGTGACTTCGGTTGTGAATTCAGCAAGATTCTGCTCTTATGTGACAATGAGAGCGCTATCAAGCTAGCAAACAATCCGGTACAACACTCCCGAACAAAGCACATAGATATAAGATATCATTTCTTAGGGGATCATGAGGCTAAAGGAGATATTGCTTTACTTCACGTGAGCACCAAACGGCAACTTGCCGATATCTTCACTAAGCCTCTAGATAAGCAAAGGTTTTGTGATTTGAGGAGTGAACTAAATATCTTGGACTCTCGTAACTTGACTTGACTTGTTGCACATACTTGATTGTTGCTTAGATACGAAAAATGAATTTACATGTGTTGAGTTATTTCAAAATGTTTGGATTTTGATCTTTGGATCAAAGCTTGATTCTTGTGATCATTGTTATGTAATGTTGTTTGTGGCTGATCATTATGCTTCAAGTTTCTCATATGTCTACAAGCCATATCTCTTAATATCTCCAAGTTTATTCTTCTAAAAATCTATCTTTTTGGAGCTGAAAAGTATAAGTCGGAACTTTCGACCCATGGTCGGAACTTCCAACGCTTCTCGGACTATCATGCTTGTTCCGACAAAGGGTCCTCGGGAGATCATTTTAATATTCATCGGAACTTCCGACCCCCCATCGGAACTTTCGACAATCTCCATCGGAACTTTCTTCATTCTTCCGACGGGGGGTCCTCGGGTTCGAAAATTCTTTTTCGTCAAAAATTCCAACACCCCATCGGAACTTCCGACAATTCACTTAGAACCTATATATACCCGTTGGACAGCCCCCTCAAACCCTAACATTCTCACCACCGACGCCTACACCACTCCTCTCTCGAAATCTTGCGGGGAAATCAAGATTTAACCGTAGGATTTCATTGTTTTGGAGGTCTTTGGATTCTCCACTCTTCGGAACATCCGATTCCCATCACATCTCTTTTGATTCGCGCGGGAAATCTTCAAGGTATTTGATTCAAAATCCCCGTCGCCTGATATCTCAATGTAGAAGGAGTTAGAAGTTTCTTTCTTAGGGATAGCTTTCTGGTACATCATTGATCATATGCCTAGAATCTTATTAAATTTGGTGGGCAAAATCTCTTGATTCATGATTTTTGGGTCCTCTCGGTCCCTGTCGGAAGTTCCGACCCTGTCGGAAGTTCCACCCCAGCGTCGGAAGTTCCGACGGTTGCCCTCATTGTCCCATTTGATTGAGTCTAATCACGTCTATCGAGTCTATCCTAATTTTCATCTTCCATACTTAGATGGCTCATGAAAGGAGAGGGAAGCAGAGGGCTTCTTCACCAGAGATTGAATCTTCTCCTTCTGATTCCGAAGCGACTCAAGAAGCTTCACCTGTGGCTGATCGTACTAGCAAGCGAAAGGCAGTGGCGAAGGCTCCTTTGCGCTCTCGTGGTCGTGGAAGACCTAATTCACTGGGTACTTCCACCAACTAGGAGTGTCTGTTTGAAATTGACTTGCCGGTGGTGAGGGAAGTCCAAGATGCTTGTAGAAGTATGCATCTCGCATCAATCATGTCCTTCAATTGTGATTGGAATGAGGAGGTTATCGCTCAGTTCTACTCCACTCTCTTTATGTTGAATATGCTTATTTTGCTAGCATTCTTGGATTTTCTAATGCTGATCTTACTAGAGAGAGGATACATGAGCAGGAGAATGTGCTTGATGATGGAGAACTTCACTTCATGTATGACAGTGCATATGGTGATATTAAATTTGGGATAATACATGGTTTGACACCTTATTACAAGTTGCTCAACCAACTCTTCCGCTACACTCTGTGTCCCAAAAGTGGTGACTCGGAAAACATTTCAAACATGTCCAAGAACTTGCTTGCGAGAATGGCTCCCAACAAGAATGAGTTCAGCGTATTTGACTTCGTTTGGGAGGAAATCATCATATGTTCTGTTTCACCAAAGAAAGGTTGTCATTATGCTCCTTATATCTTTGCCATGATTAAAGAAGTGACAAGCGTCAACATCTTGACCGACAAGGGCCATCAAGTGTACAAGCCTAAGAAAGGTCAACTTGAGCGCCTTCTCAAGCTTGGAGCACATGCACCTTGCCGCTCCATTCAAGGACCCTCCCATGGTCCTTCGAGCTCTCATGGTCCTTCAAGCTCTCATCATCCTTCAAGTTCTCATGGTCCATCTAGCTCGCAAGGTCCTTCGAGCTCCCGAGGTCCTCCTCCTCGTGCCCCAAAGAAGAAAGGCATTCTCAATTACATTTCTCAAGGATTGTTTGCATGCTTCAATGTGGGTCGTCACAATGCGCAAGAAATCCATGACCACAAGAAGCATGTGGATGAGCAGCTTCTTAAGATTGAGGCAAGGCAAAAGGAAATCATGGCTAGATATGACATGCCTCACTTACCTCTTCGTGCGCCTATGGATTTTCCTCCTCCACCGACCTTCTACAACCCTTGGGAAGAAATGGGTGGACCTTACATGATGCTTGGTGCTCCCCAAGTTGATGAGGATGAAATCGAAGAAGACTTGGGTGGGTGTGAGGAGTCGGATGAGGACTAAGAAGAGGACATTCCCTCTGCCAACACACCGACCGATGAGGAAGAAGATGATGCAGAAGATGACGACGACGATGACAACTAGTGGCTATGGAAGGGCCTCTCCATTTTGGTGCTTGTTGCCAAAGGGGGAGTGAGCTCACCATAGGCTTGTGGCTGCTTTATCTATTTTAGCTTCATCATTGAAACATTGAAACTTTAAACTCTTGTCCTTGTGGACAAATGAGACTTGTATTTGTGTAACATGTGGTGTGCCAAGTGAGATTTTTAATGTTGTAAGAATTAATTGAGTTTCTCTATGCTAGTGTGATCTTAGAACCTTATTGCTTTTGTGATGCTCATGACTTTTAACTTGGTGTTTGTTCATTTTCGCCTTTTTGTTGTGATAGATCTTGTCATGTGCATCACATTGATATTTATCACACGTTGCACCCCACGAATGCAATTATATAGAAGAAATCTTTCTTAATATGTGCAAATAGCATTTGAGGCTAGTTTTGTATTTATCTTGATAAATGCACATATCAAGGGGGAGTTCAACTATATAATTGAATTCAAAATGTTTTACTGAATTTATTGTGAGCCTTAATTGTGTTGTCATCAATCACCAAAAAGGGGGAGATTGAAAGTGCATTTGGCCCCCTAAGTGGGTTTTGGTATTGATGACATACAAAATTAAGGAGCTAATGAGTTTATCGAGTTTTGGACAGGTTAAAATTCAATTCCATAAAATAGAGCAAGAAAAGACGCCAAATTTGCTTAAAGAATGGTGTTGGTCTTAAAAGAAGATCCTTAATTATTTTATATTTTGAATTTGAGTTTAGGAAACATCGTACTATTAAGAGGGATGTGAATGGATAGCATGAAGGTGTCAAAGAGCTTATTTGAGTTGTTAACCATCAAGGAGAGATACAGAATCACACACTTGTGCACCTAGTTTTCTATCTGTTTCAGTGTGTGTCGGAAGTTCCAGAAGAAGCTTTATTCTTCCGACAAGGGGTCCTTGGCCAGTTGTTTTAAAAGTGTCGGAAGTTCTGACAATCACTTAACCAGTGCACTAACGGCTAGTTTTTGGGGCTTGGGTATTTATACCCCCTCAGCACCTCCCCCCCCCCCCCCCCCCACCCCCCCTCACTAGCTGCTGACTCCACACGCAAGAACACCCTCAAGAACACTCATTGCACTCCCCAAATTCCTCCTTGGGTTAATTCTTGAGTTGATTTGAGCTAGGGCTTGGGTGAGAGCAAGATTGAGGTGTGAGACTTAACCATTTGAGTGTGAGAGCAGCCAAGTTCATCTCAAGAGCACTTGAAGAATCTTCATCCTTGATTCACGTTTGTTACTCTTGAAGCTTGCTTCTAGACGGTTTGGTATCGCCCGTGGAGCGTCCTCTCGTGTGTGTACGCCCCGGGAAGTTTGTATTACCCTATCCTTTGTGGATTTCATAGTAAGTGACTCAATCCTCATTTGTGATTGATTGAGTGAGGTAAAGGGTTAGTGGAAGACCCGGCTCTTTGTGAGCTCCTCAACAGAGACGTAGCTTCCTTAGTGGAAGTGAACTTCGAGAATAAATCTCTTGTGTCTTGTGGTTATTACATTTATTTAGTTCTTATTGACCTAGAGTTTGTTTTGTGCCGATATACGTACTCAAGTTATTGTGCTTGCAAAGATCACCTGCAGAAGTCTCCAAGCATCATTGTGCAGCTTTTAATTCAGCCAGGTTCTGTAGTTTCAAGTTTAATTTTGAATTTCATATAAGAACTTTAGTTTTGTCGGAAGTTCTAGTCCAGTGTCGAAAGTTCCGACACATTTAATTCCTGCGAAGAATTTTTCAGGTTTTTCAGGTACGCCTATTCACCCCCGCCCCCCCTCCCCTCTAGGCATCACCAAGATCCTTTCAGATACACACTTTGAGTAGGTTTAGCTGCCAGCCATTTTCGAAACCAACACTAGATTTCTAGAATTAATAGCCGCTATCCAGATTTTAATAATATCTACCTCATCCAAATAAGAGCTTAGCTTATAGCTAGTTTATTGTTCAGTTTTCAACTATCCAATCACCCAACTTATAAAATAGCTCTATGTTAGTTCCTCTAACTAGTATAGCTAGAATAAGTTAGAAGAATCCAAACATGGTTTAAACCTTTTTGTCGCCTAACTTGAGGCCCCAAAGTTTTCACCTAGAGCCATCTTACTCCAAAATATGTAAGTCGTTTTCCCTTGTATATTGTACAAATAAATTGTGTTTTAAGTTCATTTCTATGCGATGATATATGCCTTTTATATACCCTGCATACAAAAACATGTTAACAATTTTCCAACTACTTATATAGGTAGTAGGCTGGTGGCACCTGATAACGATTTCAATGATGATATATTTCCCACCTGGAAAATTAAGTTTCGAAACATTTTCATGAGGGTTAATGAGTGAAGGTGCTGTGCTTGTTTTGAAACATCCTAATGATGATGCTCGATTCATCGATTGTCTTGAAAATTATATATTCTCCTGATTGGTGGAGTATTATCTGTGGGGTGGTGTTCCACTGGATGCATGCTGGTTGGCGGTGAGGTCGGTTGCTGCATTACACACGCTTCTTGTTACCGACCAGGTGCCCTCGTTCCGCTGCATTTCGACCTCTTTAAGGTGTTTTCTTCTCTTTGAGACTAACACGAGTCCAGATGTATCAAAGAGAAGAAATTGTTTGAAACAATAATGAACCTACTTTGTCAAGTTGACCTGCAGATCCACATGGCAAAACATTTTCTAACAATCTCTATCGGATCACATACTATACTTAAATGCCTCTAGAAGATGCATTTTTGTAAAATTAACATGAGATGTATTTTTGTAAAATTATAATGAGATCGCGATGGAGCGGATATTGTGAAAATTTCAATGGCAAACAAAAGAATGATCCGTGTTGGTAGGTCGTTGTGGCTTTGCTCGATCTACGGCGCACTTGGGTGTAGCACTAGCACGAGAAGCCTTTTTCTGGCAAACTTGAGTATCAACGCCATTTTGAGGAGCAGACGACAAGACATACACGTAGTTTGCGCTATAAAGAGCCGTGTCATTATCTCCATCAAACCATAACCGCTGCTTTCCATCCTTGCCGTCGTGGTCGTCGTGGACAACGGCGCAGATATTCTGTGGGCACGTTAATTCGCGTAAGGTCACGTAAGGTCAGGTCAGCATCCATGCTTCGTGTGCAGCTATGCGCCTTATCCCTTGTCTGTCTGCAGGTGGGCGGATGCAGGATGCCCCAAGTGGGTGTGTGGAACGAATCACCCAGCTGCTACGGCTGCGGCAGTAGCGTCCTCAGTGCCCTGCGCACACGTGCTGCTGGTAGCTCTGTCACTGAACACAGATATGTGCCGTGGTCGGGTTGTGTGCAATGCCGTTGCTGAAAAAATGACACCACCCACAAGGCTGGTAAAGTGGTAATGAATTGTGCTTTAATGTTATCTTCACAGTTCCATCTGACCGCTATGTATTCTAAGTTCAAAATTTTATAAAATATAAGCCCGATTCTTTTTAAGCCTACCTCTTACATTAGATAGGCTAAATTTTAAAATCTTTTATTTTCTCTTCGGCACGCGGCGTCATGTACAAATAACCGTACACTATTACGATGGACTTAGGCAGATTAGTGTGATCAGCATGCTTATAGTATACTCCATCCATCCTGAAATATAAGGCATGTTGGTTTGTCCTAAGTCAAACTGAGTTTGACCAAGTTGATAGAAAAGAGTAAGAATATTTGAATATTAAATGGGAATAATTAGATCTATTATGAAATATATTTTCATAATTTACTTGTTTGATGTGTTAGATGTTATTATTCTTCTCTATAAATTTGGTCAAACTTAGACTACTTTGACTTATGATAAACTAAAATTGCTTTGTATATTTCAGGATGGAGGGAGTATACTTAAATTAATTTTTTGTTTTAAATTGTTGTTACTTTCTATAAAAAAAGAAAATTATAAACAGTATGTGAGATCCATTTGTTAATGTGGGACTTTCGCCGGTGTATCAAAATATGTTATTTTTAACTCTAAACCATTATTGTTTTCTGTAAAAAAAAATTATATAAACAGTGTTAGACGACCTCGTGGGATTGACGGGCTGCCGTATTGTCTAAGGAGTCCACCTGTCAGCGGGACCCATACATATGTCAATGGGTCCCATAAATATTTGAGCGTGGGACCCATGAATAGTCCCTGGGATTGCCCCAAATACTCCACTCCTTGGACCATCGATAAAATTGCCCCCACCCCACCCCGCACCCCACCCCCCCCCCCCCCCCCCCCCCCCGCCCCGCTAGTGGCTCGAATTGATTCTCCATTTCTACAACTATATTTCTGTGACCTATTTGCACCTTTGGACCGGGTAGTAGGGATGATTCACAGTTTATATTTTGTAGAAAGAACAATCACGAGAGAATAAAAAGATAGCAATCAACACCTGCTAGTACACCACAACTTTTAATCTTAGTGGTACGACAAGACTACGGTGGTCTTTACTTTGTTTGTAGTCTAAAAATGGCTTTGACATGCCAGCTGCAGCGTAGCTAGCAGGTAGGATTGTAGGATGTCTAGATACAATCTTACATGTGAAGGAAAGAACCAAAGAGACAAAAGGCCACAACTCCCAACAGCTCATGTCTCACCGGTTATTAGTTATACACCTGCTGATTTGTATACCGGTGCTACTAGCTGCCTTTTTATGGTGAAATTGTGCGTGCAAAGGTAACACTGAAAGGCTAAACTAAGTAAAGCATTGCTGGGTCATGAAGAAGATGGGGCTTTAGTGTTGGAGCGCCCACTTAACCAACACAAATTTCATGCTGATTAGGAAACAACAATCCACTATCTTTCTCTATGTTTTAACTGAATTCAAACTCCCTTCCAACTAATGGCGTTGTTGCTCCCTGTCACACTTTAACTCCAACTGATGCAATATATATCATACAGACACTTCCCCTACTTATTTGTGCAATATCTTATAGATACTTCCCCTGTATGTTTCGCATGCATACAGTTGTAAACTCCCAAAAATTTCATAACCTATATATACAAAAACTAAAAAGTACTGGCAAAATTGTCAATATAGTTACACAGCTCGATGTTTGAGGCGATCAACATATAGCGCAGCTTGCTAATGATTTGTATTTAATCTAAAATTGTAAACCAAATACCTTTGTTTTTTTTCCAAAATTGGTGTGAATAATTGCTTGAGCCAATTGGTAACAAAAGTTCAGAATCTAAGACAACACTAACATAATGATGGCTGAGTAGAGGGGAACAACACTCGTTCTTGATGGGATCTAAGAAGCAGCCTCTGCGCTCCACCCACACCAAATATTTAATCACATAAATATACTATTTTCATTGATCTTTTCCATTGTGCTAACTTAACAACTTATATGCTCCACTGATTGTCACAAATCATCGGTTCCACTAGCTGTCTCCCAACTATTTTACAGATCATTGAATATGATCTTCCATTGGACAATATTTATACATTTGTTTTACTATTGAGGTAATATTTATATGTTAGTTGCACATTGGTGTGACATTTTGGTCTAACTTTAATTCACATTCAAAGAATACAACATGTTACGAGTTTTTTACTAATGAAGATGGCTATCTAATTGCCGGTCAACACATGTATATATATGGTCCTCATTCATTGGTACTCAGTTTGTGATGTGTAGTGTTTTGCTTTTGAGAAGTAATATGCCAATATGCCATGCCAAAGCAAACCCCAGTTAGCTGGTTTGGTTCCACCTTTAGATAGCACCCATGGAAGTTGCTTCTCTCCTGTCGCGGCGGCCACTCCGTTACCTAGATTATTCTTTCTCTGTGCTCTATTTGTTTGTTTGTATCCTTTGTGGGCAAGGACAATTTGATAGGCTGACCAACTGGGTGGTGACATTTGAAGTATAACATTCATGAAAATACCATATGTGTGCAAAAGCATATTACATTTATACTATATTATCGAAAGTCAATATATTTTATATCACAATTCAAATACATCATTCAATTTATTTTGCATTCTAAACATGAATTAGATTGTCGTTGTTGCATAAAAAAATTTGAAATTATTATCTAGTGTCTGTGCCAACACCGAGAGGAGCCAAACCAAAGCTACCCCTAACTATGAATCATGTGCTACACACAATGATAGTGTGAAGGTCGAAGTTTGAATCCACTTAAAATATGTGATAAATTGCGAACTTGTATGAATGTGATTGTGCCATCAACTTAACATATCAATGTTACACTATTAAAGATAGCTCACACTATATTTTGATATGACTATATTGTTAATTGTTAATAATTTTAATCAATATGAATATTGGTATAAAGTATTAAAATTTATAACAATGACTGATTATTGTGCAACCATTGAAACTATCTCTATGAATAATGATAACTATTTAGACTATTTATCTTTAATTAATTTAATATTACTTATGATCCCACACCACACTTTGAATTGAAATATGATTCATATCAATTAATGTAATCTTAAAACTTTAAATGATTAAAATATGAATGTTATATTTTCTTCATCTAACTTAATATTTTAAAATATTAACCTAGTATTGTTATTATTTTATTTATAATAGTATTAAATAATATTAAGTTGATACTTATTGAAAATATGAGTGTTCTTATTTTTATTCATAAATATAAAACTAATATTTAACTTAAAGTTGTATGCTATCAAAATTTAGATTCAGATTCAAAAATTCAAATTTTATTCTAGGATATTCAAATTCAGTTTATAATATGGATACAAAAGAGGAAAATGCCATATCTGACCATATCTGATCCGATTTCCACCTTTAACCCTATGCAATGCCAAAATTCGCCGCACAATTCTTTTCATTGATAACCCCATTTAGTACATGCATGTGCATATGCGACAGACAATTAGTACGAAATTTGGCTACCAAATAAGGGTAAGCAAGGTCATGTCGTACTTTTACTAATATGTCTGAGTTTTTCTAGAGTAACTTTATTTTAGGAATAGAGGGAGTATATATTTCCATTGGCTGCACCACTTGCCATTCATGTTGCTCGACTAGTTTTCTTACCAACTCCTTTTAACCATGTGCATCTTCATTCCCTTTCGTCCAACAGGTAATGATTTGTTACCCACTTATTTATACAAATTCTTTAGACTCATATTATGCCTCAACTTTTGAAGTCACCTCAATTTTGGCCCAAGGTTATTCAATTTTGTCTTTTGGCGGTTTGAACTGAAAAAGGGATGATTTGTACACCATGAGGCTGGATTCAATGTATAATTTTTGTCGGTGTTTAACCTCCAAGCCCACCGAGAGATATCCCCGAGGTGGTAGATTGTAAGTGGGGTGTCGCCGAGATCAAGAACTCGAAGGTGCAAAGAACATAGGATTTAGATAGGTTTGGACCGCAGTATGCGTAATACCCTATGTCCTGTGTGGTGGTTTATATTGCCTTAGGTGTTGATGTGTTTCGAGGGGGTCCATGTCCGCCCTTATATAATCTTGGGGGACAAGGTTACATGGAAATCCTAGCCAGATACGAGCTTAGAAGTCCTACCCGAGTACTACTCGGGTAGTTTTTTTCTTTTCCGACTAGTCCTACTACAGTACGAGTAGTTACAACTAATGTAGGACGTGGACCATGTCCCATCCCTTATCCAGGAATATGTACGTCATATGCGCAGTCCCGTAGCCTCGAGTCTGACAAGCCCCCGAGCTCTTCGTAGTCGAGTACTGCAAGCTTCCGAGTACTTCTGAAGGCATCTTCGAGTTCTCCCGAATTTCATCTTGAAGGTGTCTTCCGGGTACTTCCTTGGCTGCATCGAGGCTGTGAGGTGCTCATGCCCCGTGTAGTTTTCTAAGTCTTCTTTTATATAGGGTCCGATTGAACTCGCACTCCATATGGAGTAGCCCCCGAGCCTTAGGTTGAATCGAAGAATCATGCTGAGGGTCAAATTACTCTTGAATCTTTTGTCCTTACCTTCCAAAAAATTTGAAAAATAAGCCATCAATGACACGTGTCCCGCAGCCCCCGAGCCTTTAATCCAAATTCCCAGGTTTCGAAAAAAGGATCCCAAAGGTCGTGGCATGGGTTGTGTAAAAAAGTAAGACTTTGAATTGATGGTTAAAATGGGTAAATTGGTTCGAAAATTCGAAAACCTCTTTTTTCGGGACGTTATCCCTGAAAAAATGGTTAAACAAATAACTTTCCCAAAAAATTCTCGAAATTACCGCTCAAAACAAATCTTATCAAAAAAACCATTTCGCATTTCACACAATAAATGCAGGTCCGACGCCGCTGGTTGTTTAACCGCGCGGTGATCTAGGATTTCACTCACCCTTTCACTCGTGCCTTTTACTGTTTGAACCCTTCGTCTTCCTCTATCTCACAGCCGCCACCGCTTCCAGAGTTAGATCTAGGTCATTTGCATTGCAAGAAGTAGTCGCCCAGTTCATCCTCCTCTCCAAGAGCCCTGCTCCGCCACCTCTCTCATTGTAGCCCCCGAGCGCATGCGAGTGAAGCGACTTGTGTCTACAAGGATGGACGGCAACAGGCGAGGTGCCACCAAGAGGAAGGGAAAGAGACCAAGGCCACCGCCACATCCGTAGACGGGTGGAAAGAAAATAAGTGCTCCGAAGCTGATCTCTAGGCCCTCGTTGATGAGGGTCTTCTCCAGAGCAAGGGAGTCATCCAGTGGCGCCCTGGCACTGGGGATAAAAGGCCATATGAAGGAGTTGATGAGATAGTTCTCTTTCAATACTTCGTCGAGCGAGGATTAGCCCTCCCGACTTCTGATTTTTTCCGTGGTCTCCTCTTCTACTACGGAATCCAACTGCATCATCTTAATCCCAACTCCATCCTTCACATTTCCATCTTTGTTCAATTCTGTGAAGTATTCTTAAGAATAGAGCCACACTTCGATCTTTTCACCTATCATTTCCACCTCAAGTCCCAACCCAACAATCAGGTCCTGTACGAGGTCGGAGGTGCTGGGCTGCAGCTGAGGCAGGGGATGAAGAAAAGAATACATTTCCTACAAATTCCCGAGTAGTTTGTTAGGGTCGAGAGAGAAGTGGTTCTATATCGGAAATCACGTGCCTTCCCTGCCAAAGAGGACCGCGGGAGCACTTAAGATCACGCCCGAGTGGTCCAAGTAAGGATGAAAGCCAGATCTCAGAATTGCTCGGTATGATCAAAAAGCAGAGGGCTGCGGTCGTCACTAGCGTAGTGGTGATGTTCTCATGGATCGGCAGGCGGATCCAGCCACTGCAGAAGCGGACGAGGTTTGGCTTCGACTATCTTGGAGTCTTAGACCCTTCTCGGTATTCTACAGAGCCGATTCAATGACCTGATGCCGTAGTTTGAGTGAGCCGGGTACTCATGGGCGCTGAGATAGTGCCATATGTCCTGAATAAGTACTCTGCTAAGGAGCCTCCAAAGCATGTATGTATCTGTATCCTTCTGTACAATAATCTTGTCTTAAGTGATACTAACTCATCTGCCAATCTTGTTGCAGCAGGATGTTAATGTATATAGAAGTATGCCGCCGATGCTGGACATCGCACGTCCGCGGCATCTTCAGCCATCAGTGTACCAGAAGCCGATCTCCCGTCCTGTTGTTGATCCAGTCAGTACGGATGATGATAAGGATAGCGACGATAGTCGCACACTGGCTGAAGTGATGAAAGGCCAGGGTAAGAAGACTACCAAGGAGAGCGTAAGCTCTCTTCGTGGTGATCTTATGCCCAGCCACCCATGGGGACCAAAAGCCACCGCTCGGAAGTGCAAGGCCAGCGCCTCACCAGCTGGCGGTGACGTCGGAACGTCCAGATGAGCGCTTGTCATTGCATTCCGAGTACTTTTCCTGCTTTCGCTTGGGTGTTTTTTGATTGAAATTCCCCCTTCTTCTTGACTCTTGTCGATAGCTCCCCGACCCCCAAACGTACTAGGGGTACGGTTGAAGAGGAGATCGGGGATGACACTGCAAGGGGACAGGGCGTGCCCACCGTTGCAGTGGACCTGTCAAGTGGTACAGCTGAGGCCGCGTCGGAGCGATCGCCGCCCCCGGCTGACTCGCAGTTTGAGGGTGACCATCGCGGTTGCCCCCGGGGCAAACGCCGCCCTCTACTAGTGAACCTGCGGCGACGAGTGCTCTGGGTACTGGACCAGTGCCCCGAGTACTTAGGAGGAAAGTATTGTCTATAAAGAAGTCTGCACTATAAGTATCCGAGTGCTTTTCCCTTGTCTGGTAACAACTCATAATGTTGTTTCTGTATGCAGGCCGTCCTCTGCTCTGGGCTTGGAGCAGCTTGGCGATGCCACGGATGCCCGAGCCCTCGAGCCAGAGAAAGTGGTTGATGTGACACCAGCGGCCATGGAGGTTGTTGAACCATCGCAGCAGGCAGATGCCCATGTCCCCTCCCCACAGAAGCTTAAGGTGCCGGTGAAGGGGACATGCCAATAGCTGAACCGGAGCCGGTGAACACAGAACAGCCTCAAGAAAATCCCATAGGTAGGTTGCATTGATCTGCATTTCACCCGAGTTCTTTATTGCTTGCATGATTGCTTATGGAGTAACCATGTGACAGGGAGCCCGCAGCCGCAGCAGCATGACCCTGACCAACAAGGCGACGTGGGTAGTTCAATAGTTCGAGCTCCGATGCAGCCGTCAATTTGGGAGAGCAGCATCCCATTGGAGCTCATCGATGACCCAATGCTAGTAGATGAACGTATGAAGGAGTTCAATGATTCATTTTGGGATTTATTCCGGTTCTCCACAGTTAGTGCCCTGAGCTATCCATATTTGCTGTTGTCGAGTGGTATTTCTTCTCAAACTTCTTCTCAATGTCAAACCGACCATGGCTAACCGATCCCGCATCAAGTCGGACAAATTGCGAGCCGTGGATATCAAATTCCAGCAGTTGTAGACCAGGGAGCAAGAGGATGAAGCACAAGCAGCAGAGAATGCTAAAGTGCATTATGAACTGGATACCTTGAAACTCGAGCACACCCAAGAGGTTTGGCTGCTGACGAAGGAGATTGAAAATCTGAAGGACAGAAACAGACTACAGTCCAAGTCTTATCGAGGTAATACTCTATCGACTGCTTTATCCTTGTTTGCCATAACTAGAGAGTAGTATCTGAACTAGTAGAAGTGCTTCTTCGTCTCCTTTCGCTTGCAGAACCTAATAATATCATAAGAAATCAGGATGACGAGATCACTGACTTGAAGAATCTTGTGTACTATCATTAATATGACGCGGGGAACTTGATTAAGGCCCTCCAAGATGCAGATGTACAACTCGTGGAGTGTATGACACACATCAGGGAAATGGCCGTTGAAAAAGAGCAAAACAAGAAGAAACTTCAAGAGCTCAAGGGTGCTGCTCAGGTGGTGGTCGACATGGTGGATCCGTCCGAAGAAGGGGTGGTGAGCAACAAGACGCTGTTAGAGTGACTTCGCGAAACCCCCCAAAAAATTTCTAGTTATGTCTCAGAAACCACCAGGACCTACGTGGAGCACATCCTAGGACTCGTAAAGTCCTATTGGCCCAAGGCCAATCTGGAGCCACTAGCGACTGGGATCTCTGCTGACTGCACCGAAGACAAGTTCAAGGAATTTGTTGAAGAAGTGAAGCCAGTAGCCCAGAAGCTAGTCAATAGCTTAGAGTAGGAGTAGGTTCAGATGTGCAAACATTGAATACTCTATCATAGCTATGTATGACTGTAGATATATGTACTAGATGCTTGCCTGTTGATGTGTTCGGTGTGCTGACTCGTAGAATAGGACCAAAAATCATAGGAGTTAGAAATAGTAGAGACACCCATATAGAGCTACCCAAAAGGCAACGCTTCTGGAGGTAGCCAATGGTTGTGCGTTCAAAAGTTAAACCCAAACAGGGATGTAGACAAACTAGGGTGAAATCATGTCGTGCGATATCCTAGATTATTTTGTAGGCATAAAAGCCTCTCCAACTGTATCATAGTAACTAGAGCCATTAGTTCTGGTGAACTGTGTAGGGTAGTACTCGAAGTAGTCGGTAATGTTCACAAGTACTCGGTGCTTTGCGACTCGTAGGGCCGTTGCGAAGTAGTCGTGTCAAAAAGTACTCGTGGCGTAGCCCCTGAGTATAGTTGAAGACTTATCGAAGTTAGCGTATTGTTAGTACTCGTGGCTGCAGCACCCGAGTTCTTGTAATGTAGCTAAAGAAAAAGTAGTCGTTTTCAGACTGAATCAATTCTTTATTGATCACAAGATGCTGCGCTGCAGCTAATAACTTTGGATACAAGTTATCTATGGGTAGAAACGGCATAGGTGCTCGATATTCCAAGAGTTTGGGACCTCCTAGCCATCAGGGTATCGTAAGTGATATGACCCTGGTCTTGTAACCTTGGACACGATGAAGGGCCCCTCCCATCGCGAGTTGAGCTTCTGCAGCCTAGTTTCATCCTGGATGCAGTGAAGGACCAAATCTCCAACGTTGAAAGATCATTCTTGAATGTTCCGGTCGGGGTAACAACGAACGCCTTGTAAGTAGCGGGCTGTCTGGAGCAGGGCATTGCATCTGACTTCTTTTGCTGAGTCAAGTTCGAGATGTCTTGCATCATCAGCCTCGCCTTCTTCGTACATCCCCAGTCATGGAGATTGCCACATAACATCAGCCGGTAGTATGGCTTCGGACCCATAGACGAGGAAGAAAGGTGATTGTCCTGTGGGTTTGCTTGGTGGTGTGCGAAGCCCCCAGACTACTGATGAGATCTCATGGATCTTTTCTTCAGTCCATCAAGGATCATGCCATTGGCGCGCTCAACCAAGTCGTTCGCCCGCAGGTGAGCCACTGAGACATACTTGGCCTCAATGGAGATGCGCTCGTACCCAGAACTTATGCGAGTGGAAATTGGATCCCAGATCCGTGATGATAGTGTTGGGGAAGCTGAATCGGTGCAAGATGTCGCAGATGAAGCTGATCACTCGATATGCGGAAAGCTTTGTTATTGGCTTGTACTCGATCCACTTCGTAAACTTGTCGATGTCCACCAACACGTGAGTAAAATCACCTGGCGTAGTTGTCAAAGGCCCTATCATGTCTAGGCCCCAGCATGCAAACGGCCATGAAGGTGGTATGGTGATGAGATTGTGAGACAGGACGTGGGCTTGCCTGCTGAAAAACTGGCAGTTGGTACACTGGTGGACGAGTTCTTCAACGTCTGCCAAAGCCGTCGGCCAGTAGAACCCAGATCTGAAAGCCTTCCCGACCAGTGTGCGAGAAACCGCATGGTTCCCACATGGGCCTTCATGGATCCCCTGGAGTATTTCTTTGCCTTCCTCCGTGCGGACACAATTCATGAGTATGCATGATGCTGATACACGCTTATATAGGTTGTCTCCAACCAAAACGTACCCTTAGCTCCGCCTTAAGATGCGGCCAACCTCGGCGCTCTTTTCTTCGACACCAGGGGGTAGTTTATGCTCCTTGATGAAGTCGATAAAAGTCACTCGCCAGTCAATCTCGATCATCATGACCTCTTGATCAGGTTCTGTTGGACCTTGAGCGATGGTGCTTTGATCTGGTATCTTGGTGGATGGGTGATGTAGCTCGTGGACAAAAACTTCTGGTGGGGCATTTGCTCGATCAGAGCCTAGCTTTGAGAGCACATCCGCCCTACGTTGTTGTCGCGAATCACATGATGAATTTCAAGGTCCGAGAACTTGTTCTCGAGCTTGCGTATCTCTGCAACGTAGGCGACCATGGTGTCCTTGTTGAAATCCAACTCCTTGTTGACTTGTTGGATCACCAACAAGGAGTTGCCGAAGACAAGTAGTCACTTGATGCCAGGAGAGACCGCCAGGCGTAGCCCGTGCAATAGTGCCTCGTACTCAGCTTCGTTGTTTAAGACCTTAAATAGTATATAGAATACATATTTAAGTTGTTCTCCTATTGGACTGATGAAGAGTACTCCGGTGCCACCGCCTCCGAGCTTAAGTGAGCCGTTGAAGTACATCACCCAATGCTCTGGTAGGTTGGCTAGAGCTTCCACTTGGTTTTCTCGCCATTCTGCCATGAAATCGACTAGTGCTTGCGACTTGATGGCGGTGCGAGGCTTGAAGTCGAGAGTAAGAGCCTCCAGTCCACTGCCCACTTGGAGATATGTCCAGTGGCATCCCAATTGTGGAGTATATCTGCCAATGGGAAATCAGTGACAACTGAGATCTTGTATGTATCGAAGTAGTGGTGAAGCTTCCTAGAGATGATGAGTATAGCGTAGAGTAGTTTCTGAATTGATGGGTAATGAACCTTGGATTCAGAAAGAACTTCGCTGACGAAGTAGACTGGCCACTGCACACCAAAGGCATGGCCTTCCTTCTAGCGTTCCACCACGATTGTCATGCTAATGATGTGAGTAGTCGCGATGACGTAGAGTAGCAGGTTCTCGTCTGGTTGTGGAGCTGTGAGGATGGGAAGCGATTGCAGATGATGCTTGAGGTCTTCCAGCACCTGCTCTACCACCTCGATCCACTGAAACTTGTCCTGACGTTTTAGCAACTTGAAAAAGGGTAATCCCTGTTCTCCAAGTCGCGAGATGAATCAGTTCAGGACTGCCATATAGCCTATGAGCTTTTGGACATCCTTGACCTCCGCGGAGCCCTCATGTCTGTAATAGCGGTGATCTTCTCTGGGTTCGCTTCAATTCCTCGGTGACTGACAATGAAACAGAGTAGTTCCCTTGTGGTACGCCGAAGACGCACTTAGTCGGGTTGAGCTTCCACCGGAACTTGCGCAGGCTATTGAATGTTTCTTTAAGGTCAAAGATGAACTCGAAGTGGGTTCCGGTCTTGATGACCATGTCGTCCACGTAGGCTTCAACATTGCAATGTAGCTGATCAGTGAGGCATAGTTGGATAGCCCGCTGAGAGGTGGCTCCTGCATTCTTAAGCCCAAAGGACATAGTTGTGTAGGCATATGCACCGAACGGGGTGATGAACGCCGTCTTGATCTGATCTTCTTCCTTGAGGGCAATCTGATGGTAGCCCGAGTAGCAATCAAGGAAAGAGAGCAGGACGCAGCCAGCCATGGAGTCAATGAATTGGGTGATGCGTCAGAGCGCGAAGGGGTCCTTCGGGCAGTGTCTGTTGAGATCAGTATAATCCACACATATCCTCCATTCATTATTATTCTTTTTCAAAACTAGTACAGGGTTAGCTAGCCACTCTAGGTAGTAGACTTCTTTAATAAAACCAGCGGCGAGTAGTTTTGCTAACTCCTTCTTGATGGCATCCCTCTTCTCTAGAGCGAAGCGTCATAGTCGTTGCTTCTTCAGAGTGGCTTTGGGGTTGACTTTTAGGCAGTGCTCAATCAGCTCCTTGGGCACGCCCGGCATATCCGCTGGTTTCCATATGGAAGCTGATTAGTGCGCTTTCCTATTTGTCACTCAAGCCGCCACCAATCAAAGCTGTCTTGGATGGGTCGCCTTCTTGCAGCTGGATGGTCTTGATGCCGATGTCGCTGGGGTTGGGCTTTACCCTGGACTGGCTTGGCCTCTGATCGGAGACCTCCATCTCTATGACGGCGAGCTTTTGTGCGGCCGCGAAGACTTCTATAGAAGGTTCTGCCACGCGTGATGTCGCGGCATACTCAATCGCCTCTTGGTCACAGTCATACAACTTCTTCAAGTCGCCGCGCAATGTGAGCACCCCTATCTTTCCTGGCATCTTGTTAGCAAGTAGAAATAGTGAGGTACGGCCATGAACTTGGCCAGAGCCGGTCTGCCGAGGATGGTGTGGTATGACGACTCGAAGTCGGCCACCTCGAACTTGATGTACTACATGCGGTAGTTGTCTTTGGTCCCAAAGGTAACTGGCAGGGCCACTGAACCGAGTGGTGTAGCTGCGTTCCCTGCGACGATACCGTAGAATGGAGCCTTGCTGGGGGTGAGCATCTTGGTGATGTTGAGCCCCATCTTCTTCAGTGTAGTCGCGAAGAGCAGGTTGAGGCTGCTCCCGCCATCGATGAGTACTCGGGTCAACTGTGAGCCTGCCATGACAGGATCTAGGACGAGCAGGAACTTTCCCGGCTTGGAGAAACTAGTCCACTGGTCCTCCCTTAAGAAGGAGATTGGGACCTCGCTGTATCTCACAGGTTTCTGTATGGCTGCCTCAACAGAGAGGATCTCACGCAGAGTTAGCTTCTGCGCGTGCTTCGAGGGGAAGCCGCTGTCTCTGCCGAAGATGATGTTGACGACGTTTTTTGGGTCTTGGAAATCTTTGGCCCCCGACTTGTCTCCCTCATCGTCGTCCTCCTGATCCTTCCGCTTGCCATCTTGATCAGGGAGTGGAGCGTTGAGTGACTTGCGGAGGCTGACGCACTCGAAGAGCGAATGCTTGGACTTCGAGTGCATCGGGCATCGCTTGTGCAGGACTTTCTCAAAATTAGATTGATTGTTCCCTAACTTCTTGCCCCGTGGATTGTGCTCAACAGCCGCGACTTCATGGTCTGGCTTGCATTTTTGAAGGTTTCCCTTCTGTTGGCCTTTGTCAGAGTTGTTGTTGTTGTTGTCCTGCTTGTCGTTGTTGCGCTTGGGGAAGCGCTCGTTCTTCTCATCCTCTTACTCGGCCCACTATGCCATCATGTCGCAGAGTTCCACGGCAGTAGTCGGGGTTGTGTTCAAAGTCGTGGTAGGTGTGCTTCGAGAAAAGGTCGTTCTGGAAGCAGCGGATGACGTACACGTCGGTGATGTTGGCGATGGTGGCTCGCATCTTGAAGAAGCGCCGGGTGTAGGACCTCAGGGTCTCATTCATCTCCTACTTAACCTGGGACAAGTCATGATGAGTACCTGCTCGGATCATGGATCCCTGGAAGTTGTCGATGAAGGCCCTCTTGAGATCCTCCAAGGAGTCGATGGAGTCCGACTTGAGGCTCTCGAGCCAAGTAAGAGGCATGGATTCCAAAGCTACCGGGAACTAGAGCGCCTTGGGGAGTTGGATCCGCCTGACACCTCGAAGGCGACGGAGTAGCAGCGAATCCACTAGCGTGGGTCTTGCTTGCCATCGTACTTGGGGATGCCGACTGGTTTGAAGTCCTTGGGGTAGGAACGATCAGTGATGTTGGAGGTGAACGTGGGGAAGCAGTCACTATCGTCGGCGTCGTGGTATCTGTCAGGTCGGTCCCTTTTCCTTGCCTCAATGACACGCTGCGCGTCATGACCATCATTGGTCTTCTGCCTTAGATCAGCCATTGGAGCACTCTGTAGGCTGGCCTCAGGCTGAGCTTCGCTCTGAGGCCTTGCGTTGTGCTGGCTACGGGGTGGTCGCGGAGGTTGTTGCACCTCTTGGTCGACGTTGCCATGCGCGGACTGTTGGCCTTGGCGATTGCCGTGGCCGCCCTGATTGTCCTGGTTGCGCTGGCGGTGTCACCCCCCGGGGGTCTCGCTCCACCTCTGGGGGTGTGACTGACCTGTGCAGAGTCATCGTGACGCTCGGATCTCGAGAGGGTGTTCCGTGTCGAAGACATTGGGTTTTGCTCATCGACTTGCACGAGCACGCGCTGGGTCAGGTACTGCAGCCTTTGCACCTGGGGGTTTGGCGGTAGTTGTTGAACTAGGAGCGCTGCCTCTGCGATGGCGCCGATCGGGGTGCGGTACTCCCGATCTTCGGCTGCTGTGAAGGCATTGTTGAGGTTCCTGCGGTATGGCAGGTTCCATGCGCGGTTTTCCGCGTTCCACCTGCACTTGGCGTTCCTCAACCGCTGGATCCTCTTGTGCTCTTCGTTCTCGTTATGGGGAGCATCCGCCGTGCGCTCGTCAGCGGATATGTTCGCGAGTAGTTCGGCATCGTACTCTGGACAGGCTCGTCGTCCTCCTCCGCGTTATGGAGGAAAGCCATGTAGACTTGGCAATACATCGAGGTCTCAGCCGCATGGCTGTACTCGACTAGCTCTGTGTTGCCCTCTTCCTCTTCAGTGATGTGAGAAAGGGGCTTGCCTTCCTGGAAAGCAGTTCCTGCGTGAAGGCTACAAGGCGGGAGTTGAATCCGAGTAGTTGTCGAAGACAGGGGCCCCCGGCAAGCAGTGGCTCCCTCATCTCAGATCTTGAGCAGACAATCTAAGTCCTCCTCCAAGTCGGAGAAGGAATCAAACCGCATAGCCTCCTGGTAGACCGAGGCGGCACCGCGTAACCCGAACGAGAATCAGGTACGCCCCTCCTCAAATCGGGTTGAGTCCGATCCGGGAAGTCCTGGTGGAGCACGAGTGAAGTCACGTCGAAAACGTACATCTTCTCGATCTCCTCAGCGAGATCGGGGAGCAGCATCTCGTCGAGGTTGTCGATGAACTCGTCAAGATCGTTGCATCAAGTTGCTGCAGAGGCCTCCGACTTGCTGGTGTCGGCTAGGTGGCTATTGAAGCCACCTAAGCCGTTGGCGACGCAGATCCAAGAGCCGAAGACGAACGTTGTGCCCTTATCGAGCACGGCGCTGGTGAAGTCGAAAAATATCATCGAGTTCTCCGGTGGATGCTCGATGAACATCGCTACCTGGCGCGCAGTTGTCGGTGTTTAACCTCCAAGCCCACCGAGGGATATCCCCAAGGTGGTAGATTGTAGGTGTGGTGTCGCCGAGATCAGGAACTCGAAAGTGTAAGGAACACAGGATTTAGACAGGTTCGGGCCGCAGTATGCGTACTACCCTACTCCTGTGTGGTGGTCTGTATTGCCTTAGGTGTTGATGTGTTTCAAGGGGGTCCCCGCCGCCCTTATGTAGTCTCGAGGGACATGATCACATGGAAATTCTAGCCAGATACGAGCTTAGAAGTCCTACCCGAGTACTACTCGGGTAGTTTCCTTCTGTTCCGACTAGTTCTACTACAGCACGAGTAGTTACAACTGATGTATGGCATGGGTCATGTCACATCCTTTGTCCTAGAATATGTACGCCATGTGCGCAGTCCCGTGGCCCCGGATCTGACAATTTTCAATAGAAAATTCTATTTTTAGAATATAATTGAAAAAAAGAGCAATTTTTTACTAATGTGCAGGTCGTAATGGTGACTCAATCAATTTGAATTGTTATTTAGTGGCGGATCCAGCATGGAGGTAGGGGGCTCATCCCTCCTACCAGCACTGGAACCATGGAGCCCCACCGTGCTCCTCAAAATTTCAGTCATGGATGCACTTGAACGAAGAGTTGGAGGTTAAAGAAGGTGAGCATAGCCAGGGGCGAAACTACATACTAATTAGGGGGTGCTAATGCAATAAAAAAAACAGTGATTATGTTCAAATTTTCACCATAACTACCCATAAGGCAAATGCACCCTCTCCGATTTGCTCTAGCTTTACCACCGAGCATAGCACCCTGTGGTTTGGCTTTAGATCCATCCCAGGCACCCCTGCATGGCTGCATTGCCTTGTCATGACAAGCGGATGATGCTATATATAGCACGGGAAAACATTCGAGTTCATCGGAAGTAAAAGCCAGGCCGCATGCATGACCCACGAGTTGTCGCCCCGGCCTGCACCCAAGCCCGCTCTTCTGAACCCTTCGAACCAACACCATCCGGTTACAAACCAAGAAAACGGCCAAAAGCAAACTGCTGCGCAAAACAACCAATCGCATTGCCTCCTCCTCACGCATGCTCGTATACGAGCATCATCGCAGCAAATTAAAAGGTTTAATGACCCGCTGTAAAAAAAGGTTTTATGACCAAAACTACCCCGGTGAAAAGTTTTTTAGTTACAAAAAGGTTGTAGAGGAGGGTAATAATAGTTTGGGGATTTTAAAAAAATAATTGTGATAGAAACTTTAAACAAACTATTTTTTCGATGGTAGACGATGTAAGTATCCGTCGGTATCTCGGTATCAAGATGTACTGGTCACGTTAAGTTATTGGGATGTGTTGTGCCTATTTGTAGCTAGGGATGAGTACTTAACTAGGATGTGTTGTGCCTATTTGTAGCTAGTTAGGGATGAGTATGAGTGTGTATGCATGTATGTAAACGTTCCGATCTGTGCTATGTCATTTCGATACTGGATTAGGATATTTAGGAAAATTAATGATACCAAATTTGGATGTTTTGCACTTGTGTTCGCTTCTTGTTGTAGCTTTGGTAGTCTATAATGGTATATCTTGGCAATGTTGCATACTCTTTTTCCGACATTTGCTGCTAAGAGAATATTTGGATGGGCAGATGACGACAAGACGCCCTGCCGTTCTTTAAGGAATTATTAATACGGAGTCGTGCGTCGGCATCCGTAACAAACCATGACCGTTGCTTTCTATTTTCTAGCGCCCCCATCCGTGTACAACTTGTTGGCCAGCAGCCAGCTACAGAGCGCACCCAGATCTGTCTCCGTCCGTGGACCTTTTTCAGTTATGCGTGCGTGTTCCAATATTCCAACGGCCTGCATGCCCGATCCACTCCTCGTCCGAGTCCCGACCGGGTGGACGTTGAAGCGCCAGGTGGTCTGGACCAAACGCTACGTGCTCACACGTGACTCGTATGCATGGAGCCCGGTGGTGTGGTGACCGACTCGAGACAGCTCGTGCGTGGTACGGTCTTGTGCTGGTGTGCGTGACCGTTGGTTAGTTGCATTGGTGGAGAATGAAGGACATCACGTCAGTTGGGAGGCGGACGGAGAACGTCCAAGAAGTTGCAGCGGTGGTGGCATCCACAGTTTGGATGCTTTCAGCAATCATGATCGGCCTTGTTTCCACATGCATGTGTCCAATTGTCCATGGTGGTGTGCTAGCAGCTCCCACTTGGCCACTTGCACTAGTTTCCCATTTTTCAAACGACCTGCTGATCCTGCTATGTATGTATACAGCTACCTTTTCCTGTAGTGGTAATAAACAAATTGTACTCTCCCTTTTTTTTTACTTTGTTTGTAGTCCAAAGAGGCTTTGGAGATTGTCTGTGGCAAAGTGGGCAGCAGGTAGGATCGATCTCTTGATGCAGTCTTATATGTGAAGTAAAGAATCAAAGAGACAAAGAAAGAGCTGAAACCAAACGGTTCCAAACCGCTCCTAAGTTCCTAACTTCCAACACCACGGCTACCGCCGGTTGGCTATATGTACCAAGTACTGACTAGTCACGCTAGAACAAAAAAGGCAACATTTGAATACTAACCTTATAAGTAAAGCCACTGGCTCATGGAGATGTGGGGATTACATTATTGGACCTAATTTGTGTGATGATTAGGAAGCAACAAAATGGCTACGTGTTGTTTCAACTCGATTCAAATGCGAGCTACAGCGGACTGCAAATTATTCTTATTTCATTTGAAATGGCCAACCAAATTAACGGAACTATAACATATCATTTGAATTTTTAATAAGAATCATCATAGTTTATCCAACGACCAACGCCTGTGGTCCTCAACTCCACATATATTCTCATTGGTGCTTAATTGGTGATGTGTCATCATTATTATATTACTTTTGAGGAGTAACACATCAATGCGCATATAGCATTTTACACAATCAAAAAGCAAAGTTAGTTCCTTCTTTTCAAAGCGCTACCAACCTCAAGTTGCTTCTCTTCTGCTGTGTCACCACTCTATAGGTAAAAAACAATCACTACATGTCACTACTACAAAAACGATTTGCAGGAGCATCTCATTTTTTTCCAGGAGCGGGTCAAAATTAAAATAACCCGCTCCTATATAAAGAGCAAGGTTACTGTAGCAATTAATCTGCCCCTAAAAATGCATCTTTGTTCCTATGATCATATCCTTGGTGGGTGAGGACAATTTCAAAAGTTAGGTTGCATATTTGCATTGGTGTATCATATTATTTTTGTTTGATGGAGCATACAGTATAGATGTGAACCCTCGATTTACTTGCGAAACTTTCCGATCGAAAGTTGTGGGACACCATTTGCGCCGATACTACATCATGATTACAATAAAGAGCGGCAAATTGAGCGTAGCTCAGCTGGTAAGGTTTCTTATGACGAAACCCGCCCACCCCGGATTCGAGTCATCGACTTGGTACGGGTGCTCGTATTTTTCTAGATTTATTTTAGAGTTTAACCGGCGCTATTCTTTCAGTGGTAGGCGACGTGCCAATCGACAGCTAGGTGTCTGTGGTAACTTCATCAATCTCGATTTGTCAAAACGATCTACAATTTGGAACGGAGGGAGTACCTCAAAATACAAAATCTGTGCGGCTGCTACTAAAGTGAGTAAGACCAGTACCGATATTAATTTATTTTTTTAATTCACTTTTCTGTCTTCATCGTGGACTACTCTGAATCTCTCTGATCTTGTGCGAATGCGGACTCATCCGCCAGCTATACCGCACCCAGCTCAAGTTCCTGGTACATGCTGACACGTTCAACTGTGTCAGTGGTCCAATGGCTGGCCGTGCTTGTGTTAGGAAAAAAAATAGGAACAGAGGCGTGTTTGAATTGCTACATTGCCTTGGCGGGTGCTTCGCAATAGTCCTATGCTAGTAATTCAAAATGGAACACTACTAATTACTACTAATTAGTCAGGTTTCTTGGATATAGGTTCATGGTGAAAATCTGGGTCGTCTATGTATCCTGTCGCAGAAAAGCTGGCAAGCGGCTCCCCGCGCCGATTTCCAGCCTCCGTTCCGGCGGCGTTGTCGCCGCCACCACCAGTCAGCCTCACCGGCTGCCGCGCCACCACCACGGACCCTATCTAACCCCCCCCCCCCCCCCCCCCCCCGGCGTCCATGCCGCCTCGCCGCGCCGCCACCGCCACCGCCTGTCCTCCCTGCCAAACCCCTTTTCGAAGTCCGGCGACCATGATTGCCACGGCAGACCCCACCCCCCCCCCCCCCCCCCGCCGCCCCTCCCAGATAACTCCAGTGGCGCTCGTCTCCGCGAGGAAGATGAACAGTAGCGGCGCGGGCCCACATGCAGCGAGCCTAGCAACTCTTCTGCAACGCTGCGATTTCCCCTCGCTCGCACGATGAATAGAATCGGCGGAAAATCTCTTTGCATTCTCGCTGCAACTGAGAGTTTCTAGCAGGTGCATCAAGAGAAAAAGAAACTAACAGTGGATAAAACCCACCTCGTCCACTAAAAAGGAACTCCAATGGTGAGTACCTTTTAGATAATGAATTATCTTGCCTCTGCATTAACCAATGCAAGGAAGCATAAAGTCTCATCTTAAGTTCTTAAGTATGTGCACCTATAACTGCACCAGCAGATGTACCAAATAATAGCAAATTAATATGATGCCAGTTTATGCAGAAGTTAATAAAATTCTTGTTATGAATTTCATGTTATTTCTGCACGGGGCATATTCTTACATGCGAATTGGACAGATTCTGTTGCAAAGTGGATAGCCAGGATCTCACCATATCTTACATGTGAAGAACCAAAGAGAGAAAAGGTTCTGGGCCAACGGTTTCAAAACGGTCCCGACTCCTAACTGCTCATCACCGTTTATGTACACTGATTGGTACTGACGCGCCCCCTCTTTACATGAAAATGTGCATGGAAATTAGGTAAAAAAAAAGCATGCTCATTGTGATGAGGTTTAGTTGGAGCTCCCACTAAACCAGCAAGAATTTGTATGCTGATTAGGAAGCAATAATAGTGGATTACTTTTGTGTATTGTGTAACTGAATTCCGACATCCTCTACAGCTGATGAAATAATCAGCATTCTTTAACAATAAAGACAGGTCCTATGTGGTAGTATATACTAGTACTCTATCTAACTTTTTACAACGTAGAGAATGATGATCAAATCCAAATATCAAAACAAACCTTATGATGAGATGGTAAACAACTTAATTATAGACTATCCTTAGTACACAAAAGAATCAGTAAATTTGCAGAGTTTCTGTTTAATTTCCCTTTGGTTCAAACCAAAAAGCATCCCACCGTACCCTACATAATATATATAATATATTGATTTTAAGTCGACATTTTAAAACCTAAACCATCATTAATGGTGGTTTAGCAGAGGGGAGCAGCGCCCCTGTTTGATGGAATCTAGGCAGCAGCCTCTGCTAGCTGCAACCCACTCAGGCCAAATATTTTGTCACATAAACATTCTCCACCCTTCTTTTCTACATCCTCCACTTCCCACACTACATGCTCCAATCCATTGACTGGATTAGCACATATCACTGCTTCCACTTCCCAACAAGCTCACTTCACTTTATATATGCACTTGAAGAAAATTAGTAGAAAGCATGCTGGTGTATAGCTTTTGGTTTAGCATTAACTAACATTCAAAGATTTGTTGTCCCTGTTATTATTTATTTATTCATGATGGGCATCTAACGGCCAGCACATAGGCTCCTCATTCGTTGGTGCTCAATTCGTTATGTGCATGCATATGTTGCTTTTGAGAATTAAAGGGCCCAAACAAGGAATATGCCAATAAATGCCATGGCAAATTAAAGTTAGTCCCTCCTTTTGAGAGCATGCTTCTCCGGCGGTGGCAGTCACTTCATTAGGACGAACACACCACTCTCTATTATGTTTGGTTCATTTTGTTTCTTGCACGAGTTGGTTTCTCGCATGATCGACTCCAATTTTCTCCTCTAGTGGTGGTGGCCGTCTCTTTAGTAGGACAAGCGTTTTATTTAATTTATACTACCAACAAAACAAGCATTTAATCTCTTCTTCTTTTCTTATTCCGGCATGGAGTATATATTACATATTTTAGAATGATTGGCTGAGTGACTCACTACCAAATAATTACTAATTTTCGAGTGTAGTACTGCTAAATAGCTGACGTTGTAGTATATTTTGTATTCATTTTTATCAGCAATATTGTTGGATTTATTATTTGGCGTGCTATTTTTTCTTGATCATGGGAAGTACCGAAAATGACATACAAATGCTGTACCATTGGTCATTGGAGAAAAGGTTTTCGATTATTTTGGATTTTTTTTGCTTCATGGAACGAATAATGTACATATTAAAAGGCTGATGATAATATTATGATTTGATAATTAATGAACGAATATAATTGTTTCATGGGTCCTTTGGATAATAGTTTTATTTGGTTATTTTCCCACAAATTAAACACATGGTTGAGACAAGGTCAGTATTTTTTTCCGTGGAAAAGAATCAAATGTGAGTTATTTGTTGTTTTCAAGAAAGGTAAGAACTTTATCCATACAAACCTACATGAGGATCTACTGGGCTAAACACGAAGGCAAGGATCAAAACGGTAACCGAAGTTAGTTAAATTATGACCCTGCTTGTTGAATTCTCTCACAATTTGTGTGGTGGAACATCCTTGATATAGCATATATATGGATGTCTCCGGCTCTCTGCATCTCTCCTTCTTGTTATTAGTTAGTCTTAAACAATGTGAAGCCACAAAATAAACTGCAAATCACTATAGTACTTCATTTCATGCCATCTCTTCTAGCGTTTCTGGACCGAGTCATGCTGCACCAACATAAACGTTTTACCAAAAAAAAAAACTACCATGCATGCATGTGGACGACAGGGTGTATCTAGGGGTGTTTGTCAGGGTCCGCTCTGACCCTGACGATTTCTGTAATTCCAGTGGAAGATCACTGTTTCCCGTCACTAATAACCTCATTCCAGCATCAATGTTACTAAAATGACCCCGGTCATCTCATCCCCTAGCTACGCCCGACGACGACTGCAACAGCCTTGCATGCTGATTTAAAATTACCAATTAAAAGGTATAACATGGATTTCTACCGCTGATCACGTCAACACAGGTCACAGGTATGTAAAATTTGTTTAAAGAAGCACCATGCTACTTTGTTCTAAGGAAACCATCATGCATGTTAATACGAAATATTTGCCAGTGCTGGTAAACTCCAGCCCAAGTATGCAGCCCAACTTCATGACAATGCCCACCAAAATCCAACCCTCGTGGGCTCCAATACATTGTGTACGGCCCATGGTCACCACAGCTGGCTTGTTGCAATCGAGGAAAGCCCAGAATGACTGCATCAATATCTATAAAAATTGATGCGCAATGAGCGTAGGTTTGATGGTAAAGTTATTTGTGGATTTAACCGACGCTGTTCTTTCAATGGTATTTATTTTAGGATTTAACCGACGCTATTCTTTCAATGGTATTTATTTTAGGATTTAACCGACGCTATTCTTTCAATGGTGGTGGAACCTTCTGGTACTATTTTTGTTTATTCTTTGCTGATTGATGTGATATGTTGTGAATTAAAAAGTTTAATTTTTGAAGGTAAGGTTGAAGATATAAGCGCTGATGCTTAATACAAGCTTCGGCATCTTTTCCTGGCATAACCAGGGCATGGGCTTGTTTTCAGTCGTTTACATCACATGCAACACTCTGCACTATATATAATGCCATTGTCTTTTAGGAAAAAATATGAGCTTCCTACCAAAAATGTATATTATCAATAAACTAAATTAAATATTGTTACATAGAGGGTGCCGAAGCATTCCTTGTAATACACAGAGATATAAGGAGGAACCATAATGAAATTCTACTATTCTGTTGAAACCATTCCAGTAAGCTGATTTTAGTTGTCTCTCCTCCTTCAGGCTTCCGTCTTCAGCTCTGCATGCCTTGTTGTCAACGCTGATCGTACAGCCTGTAAGCATTTAGGTTAAAATGGTTCAATATCCATAATGTCCTTGCATACGTACAGCACATAAGCAACCTGGTCAGAAACATCAACCGTAAGACAGACAAACAGAGAGAGGCAACTGAGACAAACCTCCATTAACTGAGGTTCAGTTGAAGAATGCAAGTAGTGCGCAACACGCTCCTTCTCCTTTTGTAAACATTCCTCAACCTATATGGACAAAGAGCTAGTCAGAAGGTATACATAGTATTATTAATCAACAGAAGCATCATAAAAAATCAAAATTCAAATGGATACCTTGAGCATGTAATCATGGTCAGAGCACTCCTTGTTCAAGGTTTGGGCCTTCCTAGAATAGTAATTTGTAGTAGCGTTGAAAAATGTCTGTTCGAAATCATCTCGGTAAATGTCCAGATTGCCATCACCAGTTTGGAAAAAGATATCGAGGACATTGTTCAGAAGATCACGGTCTATACTCTTGCCTTCCCTCTCATCATCAATCTGTGCAGCTCCATAGCAGGAAAACAATTGCGTAATCTGTAAATCAGTTTTCCTCAAAAGGAATCATGAAGGAGGTAGAGGCTCACCATGCCAATCACAGTCGCTGTCACTGTACTTTTGATCTCATTGAAAACCTACCACATAAGATTCAAGGGCATAAAAAAAATATCAAAATCTTGTCGTCATTGAATTCAGACAATATTGCGACGAATAACTGCTGGATGCATGGGGCCTGACCATATCTTGAAAAGAAGTGAAGCTGACTTTCCGGAGTGGTGGGAGGGCCTTCTTTGGAATGTAGCAACGCTCGAGGTATCGGAACACATCATCTGAAACTTGACAATCCGCTTGTATTTACCCCACCTCTCCACCAATCCTCTCAGCAGAAGCTCACCGTGCATCTCCTTCAGCGGCGGCAACACCTGCATGCGTGCAGCAGCAGCAGCAGCATCACAACACAAGCACAAGAATTCACCAGCGGCAGAACACGCGATGCAATTTGTGCTACATTGCATAGTTGTTCGACAGAAAAAGGGGACGTGATAGAAAAGTGAAAAAAAAAACAACACCAAACATTGAGAGCCACAAGCACGTACGGTGGATTTCACGTAGTTGTCTGTCCCCTCCTTGTAGCGTTCGTAGAGATCGCCCGAGTAGTCTTGCGGGGGCTTCTGCGTGCACATGTCGAACACCGTCCTGCCAACAACAGTTAGATGAGGTGTTCAGGTCGTCAGGTCAGGTTAGATCCAAGAAGAAGAAAACAGCCAAACAGCAGAGAAGATCGAGATGGGCAATTAACGGGGACGGCGGAGGACGTACGTATAGAGCTCCAGAAGCTCTACGCCGGAAAGAGGAAACTCGCCGTCAGCTTCGACGGTGCGTCTAATCTTGGCCACGCCGGCGGCCAAGAACCGCCACCCCTCCTCGAGCTCGACCACCCTGCTGTCGCCGCGATCCATAACGCGCCGTGCCGCCGCCGCCGATTCGATCGCGCTGGATTTGTCCTAGTTCGTAGAAGGCACCGCAAGTCAGATAGGCCTGGGCGTGCACGAACGCGAGGTTTAATATTGCTAGTACAGGAAGCCATCCAACATGATGAGTCCTCTTGGAACTACAACAACCGGGAGTTAATTTGACGTGATCAGGTAGAACACATGATGAGTTCTGTACGGACCAAGTTTTAGAGCCAATAGTATTGAAGTAATGTAAAGTTGGGCCTATATATATGCGCTTTTATAAGCATGCTCATCACTTTTGATCCAGCACGAGTCCTCAAAGTAACCTGACGCTCAGTCGGGAATTATTTAGTTCGGTTTTACTAATCGAGTGTTTTTTTTAGTCAGGAATAATCACTCGAGTCATAGTAGTTCGGAATTCGTAATGCATCCGTCACCTACGGACATGGGCCGGAAGTGAGGAGAGAGAAACAAACACAACAGAAATTGGCGCAAATACAACAAACAAGAGGGCTAAACGAAACAAACATGCCTAGACCCTGACCGCAGAATTCCTTGCTGGGAAAATCTGGACGGTGAAAAAAGTTAATGATGGACGAAGCAATTTTAGCCTAGCAACATTCCAAAAGGTTAATACTTTATGCTGCCAAAGAAAGAAGGAACGAACTTAATACAAGCGCTGGCCATGGTTAGGACTTTGGCGAGATACCAGCATGTGAAACAATAACCTTGGCAAGGAACGACTGATGTAGAGCGTGATACGTGCAATCCTGATGCCAATGTGATAGTACAACACTGTAGTTGTTCCCACTAGAATTATACACTGGTCACTGGCCCAAACCAAAGAAAACAGCTCATATTATGAACAAGTTGACACCAAAAAGGGATATCGATACCAATCAAAAGGCTCTTCTCTTCTATGGTGGCCTGCCACAGGCACCTGATACATCCAAAGAATGCTCCAAGCTTTTCTGAACCTCGCTCACCCCCAGTTCACACAAGAGATCTAAACTGCTACTACTTCAGAAAGTATGTATCCAAATCTGCCATTAGTTCTGTCACCATATTTTTCTTGTACTCAGCAATATAGCTGTCAGCCTTAACCAAAGTACAAGCTTAGAAAGTATCTTGTCGGATTGAACCCTATTAGTATCACTGCAAGATGAGGATGGATACCATGTGAGATAGTTGTCAGGAGATCAGTTTGAAACAGTGCAAAGGGATGCACTTACTAAGTGGAGACAGGATGATGACGACACCAATCGGGTACAGAAAGAATGTTGTTCTGTCCAAAAATGGAAGAACTACAGCGGAATATTTGATTTTTGTCAGGAAAGAAGTGCACAAATAAACTAGATGAAGTTACTGAAAAAAAATAAAAGATTAGAACTACTGCGTACCATCATATCCTAGAAAGTTCAGGTAGTGATAATAAGAAATTGCCACCACAAAGAGTAGATTCGATAAAAGAGCTGGAAAGAAGCCATGCGCGACCAATAGAGGTGACAGAAAATATTGAAGCACTGAGCATAAAAACTTGTCAAATTAGATACCATACAAGTTGCAACAAACTTTCAAAAATAGACAAATATATTGATACTGCTTACCATATAGGATGACAAATGCAGGAAAGAACGAGTTACAGTGAACATCAAATGCATAGAGCCTGCAAAGAATTTTGCGTGCACTGTTAGTGATATTGGCTGCCACCTTAAGAACAAAGCAGTGGATAAGTAAATTGCGCGTGACACAAGTAATATCAAAGAATAGGAAAATTACCACTCCACACGTTGCTCAACAACATGGCTGTTAGGTTCCTCTCTCAAGTAAGAATTTGTAAGAAACCTGCATCCAATTACAGCATATGATAATTTTGATTCCCAATGGGCGGGTGAGGATATGTTCGGGTAATAGTAGTTTGATCAGAAATAGAACAGAGGTATGAAAGTGTAGACTAAAACCTACAAAGCCACTATGATTAGAAGTAAAATTCAAAAAGCAGTACAAAATTTAAGCTGTGTCAATGCAGCCCCATGTGACTAGCATCCCACAACAGCAATCTTCGATGGAGCTTATTTCATTCTTAATAATTTGCAGCTCAAGCATTTCTTTTCTTCCTTTTACTTCATTTATACATAGCACTAGACATGTTCAGGTAACAAATTGAAGATAGTAATTAGTTAACAAAGGCAATAATGGTGACTAATAATACTCCTGATCTAGCTTGCACATCAGTTCACACAATACTGGAGATTATATCAATGCTGTCTTTTGGGTTCCATGATGGCATGAAGCAGGATCACTACAAAACCAGATACTTACCAGCAAAGTGTGGCCAAAACTATCCCAGCAAACAAGAAATGGAAGAACACAACCGAAGTGATGGTTAGAGCAGCATGTGAGGCACTCTCTCCATACCTGCAGGGATTAAAATAATGATATTTCCATTTAAAAAAGAAGACAGTTTAATAGAAAAGACAAACTAAATATCGATTAATCTGTCAATGATCAAGTATTCATAACAAAATAGATATTTGAAGTTCCGACTACCATCAATATATGTATTTGCAGGAATCACAAATATAACTGTATTCGAAAATCATGAAGAACTTACGCTGCACAGTAAGCTGATGTTGCGAACACGAGGAAAAGAATCAGAATGACAACAAATGCAGGATCATCCCGAGCCCACTGGTTCTTTGTTTCTGAAATCACGGGCAAGAAAAAAAAACTCAGCAATCCACAATGCTGAATGAAAGCAGATAAGTCATAAGTGGCATGCATACTATTGACAGAACACAAATTCGAGATCAGAAGGGGTATGTTCAAAAGATCAATTGCATAGTGAACCCAGGAGGAGCTCTACAAAGGTGAGTTTTAGACTCCATAGTTCTCATGCAAATGCTGCCAACTCAGGTTGTCATATTATTTTGTCTTGGCTTGCTGCCATAAAATGACAATGGAAACACAGTGAAATGGCAGGGGCAATGTTCCAAATTATTTGCATATATCATGTTCTTCTTAGAATAATCAAAACAACAATTAACTAATGAATCAACTTCTCCAATATGCAATTTTCATCAGCATCAGCTATATAATATAAAATGAGGATTCACAACTGCTACATACATAGGTAATGAAAACTGTTTCTTTGTGAGGGATAAAGGCAACCAAAGAAATCATATGAGATATTCAAGTATATCAACCTCATCCCTCAAAACAATGTAACCAGAATTATTGTAAAAAATCGAGAAAAAAAATACATATCCTTATCAAGGTCCTTAAATAACTACTCTTCATAAGAAAATATCAGATGGTCTAGCATATATACACAAAATGTTATTTTTTAAAAAAAATAGTACTCATGAAGAAACATCACATGTCCAAAACAAGGAAAAAGAAATGAACATCAGTAACTTCACAATAAAACATAAATCAAAACAAGTGAAAATTTGAATGTTTTATGCTTACAATGAATTATGTTGGTAAACCATGCATCAACTTGTAATAAGAAAGGTAAAAATAGGCCACGTACGCTTGTGATATTTGGTGTGCTGATAGCTGTCTTCCAGATAGTAACATGCCAGAAATAGACAAATGCAAATCAGATGCTTAATCGCAATATGGGCACGAAGAAAAAGAAATACAAGACATAAATTCTTCATCTTAAGCCGTAATACTAAAAAACCAGACAAATGAATCAGGAAAGGCATTCTCAGTAAGAAAATAAACCAGCTTAGCTTTGACTTCAGGCACAGGAGTGTCACATTAGGTCCAGTTTTAAGTGGATGGTCAAATGGGGCTCTTGGAGGTGCTGTCATGTGACTATCTGGGTTTAAAGTTCAAAATAAAGTTTTCCAGGATTTTAATAGAAAATGTTGGTTTTAATAGAAAATGTTAAGTACCAGGTATGCCCAAAGGATGAAATTCCAGAACCAAAGCATATTTGAATTGAATTAGCAAGTTATGGCTCCAAAAAATTAGCATTGAAAAGTTTTCAAAGCAAGAAGTAATAAGTTGTATGATATCATTATCAGTTCATAATTGTGCCAATAATACTTACAGAACATGTAAGTATGACGAAAGAGCAAATACAAACAATTAAGAACTGGACTGAGTGCAGGATGCATACACTACTTTTGGTGAAGTACAGAGATGAACCATTTGCCAAAATGTGTATTCAATATCCATTTGTTGCCACTGCCAATGAAAACAACAAAATTAGATTACTTTCCACATGACCATATTGAAGATATAAAAAGCACACACACATACACATTACTGTGAGCCTCGTGGTACATTCAGAACGAATAACAGAAAAGTTGTACAGAAACTAGGTTCAAAAGGAGCTTTTCCTTCTCTCCTTGGGAGTATTTATTTTCTTTTCTCCTTGTTCTACGGTGACCACAAATGCAGAAAAATTGAAAGTACACTTCGTGCCGCATTGACAATAATCGAAGTTCAGAATTCCCAAGGTGCAAAATCAAAATACATTTTTAATGGCATCGAGGTTCAATAGGGTTACAATACTATAAGAGCAGTTGAACTGAGCAAATGCCCAAATTCGGGCAACACAAACTGTTAACATGAATAGCACTTAACATCCAAAATTGAGAAGTGGAGTTGAAGAATTAGCAATACTGAATCCAATCAAGAAGCACCGTGAGCATCAGTGATCTGTAAACCTATACAGTGTATTGTCTTGATTGATGCACCGAGAAGACTCAGTAAGAGATTGCAAGGCCAAATTAACAGCATTACAGCATCGCGTGCTAGCTCATTGATGCAAAGGAACGCATACGCACAACCCAACCTAATAAGAGGCATACCACGGCTGGAGCCTCAACCCCTAAATGAAATCGATGAACTACACACACGTATTGGATCCTCCTCCCGGTGAGCCCGCATTCAGACAGGAAACTAAACCCTAACGAGAATCTAAGTTAGTTTCACATCCCTCCGAGCGCGCGGGGACGCGACGCCAGATTGGCAGGCGGCACGATCAGAGGAGGGGTTGCATGAGAAACGGAGTGGATTCGGGTTTTGGGGAGAGCCAAGCGTCCGGCGAGGTTTACGGACCTTGACGATGCGGCGGAGGTAGGGGCCGAAGAGCGGCGGGGAGGAGCGGGCGGCCCCGCGCCCCTTGGACGCGGTCGTCGGCAGCATCTTTGCCGCCTCCTTTTGCCTTGGCGGCTACCCACTGCTCTGCTCTCGGGATCTGCTGCCGCTTCTGCTCCGGTGGATTCCTGGAGCTCCGGCGCCTGGTCCGATCTGGTGACGGTGGCTGTCACAGCCGCGGCGGGCAGGCGAGATCTGGCTCGCTGCCTTGGCTTCGCGTTTGCTGTCCTGCCTGCTGCTGCTACCGAGAAGAGAGAAGGTGGCTGTGGGAGTGGCCCACTTCAACCAACTGCTACTGCTCCGTGCGTAATTTTGGGCCATGTTGTCCGGCCCAGTCCATATATCACAAGGTCCAACTAGAATCCATCGGGGGTTTTTTTAAAAGAATCCGCGTATTATTATTTTTCAAGGGATGGTGAACCGGTGTATTATTATTGCCCTTTGATTGCACCATCTTTATGCAAGAATAATACTAAGTGATGGAGGTGGACACTACCCAGGTGTCGCAACTGCTAGGTGTCGCAACTGCTGGAAGACTGCCCAACCGGAATATGCAAGAATAATACTAAGTGATGGAGCCGGACCCTACCCGTGTGTCGCAAATGTTGCAAGGCCCGACCGGAAGATGGCCATATGGGCCACCCAGCATGGCCCGGCACGGCCCGGTAAAGCACGGGCCCGGTGTTACCGGGCCAGGCATGGCACGGCAGTGAAGTCGGGCCGTGCCGTGCCCACCCACGCGCTCAACATTCGGTCCAGGCATGGCACGTGGCCTTCTTTTTCGGGCCGTGCCGGCCCGGTTGGCCCAACCAGCCCGACAAGCTCGTGCCAACCCAGGCACAGTCGATGCCGTTTGAGCTCACCGGAATACCGGATCCGCGCGAAGATATCACCGGAACTGCGTCGCTCAGATCTATGTGGCTAGGAATGGGAGACGGGCCGCACCAGATCCTCCTCCTTGCCGTCATGCTGGCTGGCGATCTTGGGCATCCGACATCCCATGCAGACGCGCCCACGGGAAAGAAACAGCCGCCAGCGACCGGGAGGGGAGCAGGGTGCCAGCGCCTTGGTCCTCGAAGGAGAAGGTCACAACCTCATTGTAGACTGAGGCTAGGGAGTCGGGGAGGGGAGGGCCGAGCCGCAGAGGTCCGAGGGCGACAGGACGAGAGAGCTGAGAAGCGGTGTGCGAGGGGGAGACGACGAGACCACGAGAGGCGAGCGTGAAAGACTAGCGGGCGGGTGGCGGCATGCATCGTGGATTCACGGTGGGAAGAGGTACCAGTTAGGGTTAGTGGATTAGCAGGTCGGGGTTAGTTGGGCTGTTGGGGAGGCTAACGGGCCGTGGCCGGGTCAGCTCTTTTAACCGGGCCAGCAGCCGACGGGCTGAGTCATCGGTCCAAGGACGGCACGGTATACTGGGTCGTGCCGGCCCGAGCACGCAGGCTATCAGGCCGTGCCGTGTTTGGACCGGGTCAAAAAGTAATGCCTCGTGCCGAGCTATCGGGCCTCAGGCTTTTTGGACATCTAGCCCGACCTAAAGATGGCCCAGCCCAGGATCCTAAGAATATGAATGGCGATGCTGGGGCGACTTGAACTGAAAGTTACACGAGATATACCCTAGCCGGGATCTAAGGAGATGTTGGTTGTAATCGGATACGACATCTTACCATGTATGCAGAGGTTAGTTAGGAGATCTAGTCAAACTTGTAACCCTAGACCATCGGACTAGTTAAGGTGGCTAGGGACCATCCATTAGACTTAAGGTGGCTAGGGACCATCCATTAGACTCTCTCGAACGATTGATATTTGTCACCTTGATTTTAGCGAATTCATCAATATAATATACCAGAAAACAGGACATAGGGTATTTTGCCTTCTCGACGGGTCTAATATCTTGCTATCCTCCCTTGGGTCTTGTGGTACCTTCGAGCTACATATCTTGCGATCCTCCCTTAAACAATCAACCACTTGGAGGTATCCCTTGGTAAACTGTATTTGAACATTGACACTATATCAGAGCGGCAAAAAACTCAAGCACTATGAACGATAGCGGATATGCTAGCACTAAGGCCTAGCAGGTTTAAAGTAGAGGGCGTCACATTAATTGTGGGAACTTAAGGAATCCATACAATTTTGTACTCCTTTCGTTTTTATTGATAAGTCGCTTTAGTTTTGTTTTAAGACAAATTTTTCTAGTTTCGACAAAGTTTATAAAAAATATACAAATATCTATACATCAAACTAGTTTCTTTAGATATCATGTAATATATTGATAGTGCATTTATTTGATATTGTAAGTGTTAATATAATTTTCTATAAACTTGATCAAAGTTAAACAAGTTGATTTAGGACAAAGCTTAAAAACTTTCTACAACTGTATGGTAGCTTTTTGTATGGAAAATCAATGTATATAATGTTGTTTGGATCTTAAATTCATCTTTGTCCTTAAGTCTTATAGATAAAATTGGTGCAGATGAATCAATGTATATAACTGATTGGGTTTGAAAGTGACATATTCTGTTTTGAATTGTTAACAAGACTAGAGATTGTACAAAGTCAAATTTAGTGTAAATTGTCTTCTGAATTCAGATATTAGTGAGATTATTAGGACTTATGTGATGAGGACATCACCAAGGTGGATACGCACGAGTCATGCCCTTCGCCAAGTTGCAAGTCGTCATCAACGTGGACTCCACGTTTGGTTCTGATTCAGCATACCACCCTGGACGGAATCGGCCACATCTCCCTCATACGACATTGAAATAAGGCGTTTGTCGGTATTTTTACCGTCAGCCTACCTAGGGATACCCTAAGGTAGGAGATTATTTGGTGAGGGATCGCCAGATCTGGAATTTGAAGGTAAAAGTGAGGACACAAGACACAAATTTAGACAGATTCGGGCTGCCAGAGTAGCGTAATGCCCTACATCCTATTTGGGGTATTGTATATTACGTCCTGCGCTTCGGTGTTGAGTTGACCGTTGGCTGCTCTACTGATCTAGGTATCTCTGCTCTCCTTTATATATCCTAGGGGGCGGGTTACTAGTCGGTTACAAGGTAGGAGTTCTAGTAGGATTATAGAGAAATCCTAATAGAAGTCCGACTTCTTTTTCCATGCGGGTACCTAGGGATCTATCCCTGACAAGCCCCCGAGCTCTTTGTGGCCGAGTAGTGCAGGCTTCCGAGTACTTCTGGAGTCATCTTCGAGTTATTCTGAACTTCATCTAGAATGTGTCTTCCTAAGTACTTTCCTGATTGCTTCGAGGCTATAAGGTGCTCATGCCCTGAGTACTTTAAATCTTCAAAAATAATCTTCTGTATTGGGTGCGATGAAAATCGCACTCCATATGGAGTAGCCCCCGAGTCTTAGGTTGAATCGAAGAATCAGGCTGAGGGTCAAATTAGTCTTTAATCTTATTTGTCTTCCAAATAAATTTGAAAAACAAGTCGCTGATGACACGTGTCCTATAGCTCTGAGCCTTGAATCCAAATCCAAAGTTTGGTAAAAGGATCCAAAACAATGTGGCATGCATTTGTTGAATATCTTCTGAGTAGTTTTACGGCGTCCAGCCCCCGAGCTTATGAGCCAGGTGACTCGTAGGAGCCATGACGAGTAGCTTTTGGCATGCAGCCCCCGAGCTTATGAGCCAGGTGAGCCGTAGCAGCTATGTCGAGTAGTTATTGGCGCCCAACCCCCGCGCCTGGGATCTAGCGGAGCCATTGGAGATGTGCCGAGCGAACTGGAGAGTTGTTGCTGAAGCTTGATTTAAAAAAAGACAATGCATACATTATGTAGCATAATGCGAAGATACCAAAATTTATTCAGTGTAAAAATAAACTTGTTGTGTCGAGCTCTTGTTTAGGCCATGTAAATCTCCGAGTAGTCCGCCTTTTAAGTTCAAGCACCTACTCCTGTTTTAGCCGTTGCTCATAGCGTGTATGAGATCTTTGTCCCGTGTACGCGTAGAGGCGTTAGGCGTGACAGAAGAGCCGAGGTTTCACGGATTAAGGCATGTGCTACTTGGGTAGATTAGCGACCGTTAAGAGAAAACAACGTGCAGAAATAAGAAGTCGGCATTGCAACAAAGAGAATGCTCATTGGCATAAAATAGTCGACGAGAGCGCGTGTTGCAGTGCGCATGTCCGTACGGTGTAGCCGCTATGAGTCCAACACAACTCAGTGTACCAAGGGCGTGGGCAGTGTCCTACGAACACGATGTACCAAGCGTATGGGCTGTTAGTCAGCAAACCCTAGAAGTAGTCGATCATGGTGTAGCCCCCGAGGGTAATTCCCATCAAGAGGCGTACCCAAAATAGTAGCTGATCCAGTGAAGAACAAGTTAAAAAAGGTATAAGTAACTTAGCTTGATTCGTGGGCGATTGTCGATGAAGCCGTGGTGGTCGTCGATGAAGCCGCGATGGTTGTTGATGAAGCTCGACTAGTCAGAATCGCTTCCGACTAGTTATTGACGGTGTGAGGCTCGTTCCCGACTAGTTTTGTAGTCGAAACGAGTAATCGAAGTAGTCGTCGGCGGTTCACCGAGTGTCCTTGCAAAGTCGAAGTAGTTGTCGGTGGGTCGTCGAGCGTCCTCACGAAGTTGAAGTAATTTGAAGATGAGTTCCTTCAAGCTTGCCCAATGATCTTGTCAATCCGCCCCACGGTGGGCGCCAACTGTCGGTATTTTTAGCGCTAGCCTACCTAGGGATACCCTAAGGTAGAAAATTATTTGGTGAGGGATCATCGGATCTGGATTTTTAAAAGTAAAAGTGAGTACACAAGACACGGATTTAGATAGGTTCAGGCTGCCAGAGTAGCGTAATGCCCTACGTCCTGTTTGGGTGTATTGTATATTGCGCCCTGCGTTTGGGTGTTGAGTTGCCTGTTGGCTGCTCTGCTGATCTAGGTATCCCTGCCCTCCTTTATATATCCTAGGGGGCAGGTTACTAGTCAGTTACAAGGTAGGAGTCCTAGTAGGATTACAGAGAAATCCTAGTAGGAGTCCGACTTCTTTTTCCTTGCGGGTAGCTTCTTTGCGGGTACCTGGGGGGTCTATTCCTGACAGCGTTCTTTGATACATTGGAAAGCTAACAACAAAAGCTTTCTTTTGGTTCTGGCCCTAGCTCCAGAAGGTTCGTGGATCATTCTGTGCGACCACGACAAGGCGTTGTGTCACCAGTTTTGGGCCATAACGGCCTTTGTATCGTGTCGTGCCTTAAGCCCATGTTGTGGGTGCCCCATAGTCTTCCCCAACCCTAGCTTCGTCCTTCTTGGGTATAAACTCAGTAGCCACCACCATATTAGGGTTTGGGTTTTGTTTAGTTCTAGTTTTTCTATCGAGAAATAGACATCTTTTATTGTAACTCTGACGTCGAGTCCTTTTGCTGTGAATTAGGGCCCCCGTTCTTGTTCTACACCGCTGTGGCGATTAGTGTTTTTGTGTTCAGAGCTTGAACCTCATGTTCATCTTTGCTTCATACACATCTGCAATTTCAGATTTGCGTGTTTATCATTTCTTGCTTGTGTTCTTTGATTCGCTTGCAGGGAAAAGCCTTCTTAGCGAGGTCAATCGAGTTGTGCTTGGTTGATAACCAATGGAGCAGCAGTATAATGGTTGCAGGGGGTTCGAATTGTTTCTGATTAGAAGCTCGAATGCCAACGTCGAGTTCTCCACCAATCGAATTTATCATACCTATCGGAAGATCTACATGCTCAATTAGGGAATGCGATCAATTCACTGATTGTTATTTGATTGTTCAGTCGTGTGTTCTTTTATATTGTGACTTCTTAGGGTCTGTTTGGCAGGGTTGCGGCTCCTCCAAAAACTGCTTAAGTTCCGGCTCCTCTTATGGAGCGCCTTCTCTGGTGGAGTTGAAGCCGTTTTGGAAAACATTTGGCAAAACGGTTTTACCTTATTTTTCAAATGGATGGATTGAAGAAGTAAACTGTCTATAATGCACTTATGTTTTTTCTGATTTTTTACATTTTCTTCTTATTTTTGTTTTATCCTTTCTCTCTCAACCTTATCTGCTCACCACTAACGCTCGTCCTCGCATAATACCTTTATTTTTCAATTTTTCTATCTATTTATTCCTCTTATTTTCTTTTCTTCCCATCTTCTCTTTCCTCCTTATCCTCTTCTTCCGTTCCCGCACGGCCTCCGTCCCCGCCTCCGCAGTGCTCTCCGCCCCGGCCTAGCGCTCGCGCCACCAACCACCGGCCTCCCCTACCTCACGCTCCCGCTGCCGGCTGCTGCCCTCACCTTGAGCTCCCACCATCGGAGGCCATTGCCGCCCTCGCCTCGCGTCGCTCCCTCTGTCCCTGTCGCACCTCGCGAAGCCGGCTCCCTCCGCGCCTGCCGCCGCCGACATCCTCCGCACCTTTCATCGCCTGCCTCCGCCTCCGCCTCCGCACCCGTCGCCAGCTGCCTCCACCTCCACGCCGCTGCTGGCCACCTCACAGGCTCGTAGAGCTCTCTATCCGCTACTCCTCACGAGGACAAGGGTGTCAAAGGATAGGAGGAGACGCGGGGAGCTAGTTTTTTTGGCTCCCGCACCCCGGTACGGCTCCATATCAGATCCGGGATCATGGGACTGCTTACGTGGCATAGATAATTCTATGATAAGGGATGGGGCATGTCCCATACCTTATACCTGTTGTGATATACTCGAACTCGAGTAGGACTAGTCGGTATACAAGGAAGCTACTTGGTACAACCAGAGTATGACTCCTAAGCTCATACCGGACAAGGATACCTGTAACCCTGTCCCCCAGAGTATATCAGGGTGGGCAGGGACCCCTCCAATCAACAACTAATCCAAGGCAATACAAACCACCATACAGGACTTAGTGTATTACGCAACACGCGGCCCGAACCTGTCTAAACCTTGTGTTGCTTACACCTTCGAGTTCCTCATCTCGGCGACACCCTAGCTACAACCTAACACCTCGGGGGTATCCTCGGTGGGCTTGGCGGTAAAACCCTACAGCTCGTGCGCCAGGTAGGGGTGTTCATCGAAGATCCCCTGACGAACTCGATGGCATCGTTCGACCTCATCGTCGCGCTGGTTGAAGGCACAAATTTTGGTCTTCGGCTCCTAGATGTGTTTTGCTGATGACGTAGGAAGTTTCCATCATCACCTCGCAACCACGATGGGTCCGAAGGCATCTGCATCAACTCCTCGCCCGATCATCGACAACCTCGTCGAAGATCTCAACGAGATTCAACTCTCTGATTTGATCAAAACCCTGATAATCTCGACTACTCGGCTCGATTTCAGCTCGCGCCGCAACGTCGGCGTGCCGCTGTTACTTCAACTGCTTATCTCGACTAGAAACTAGTTGGGGATGGCTGCCGCACGCTCGACAACTAGTCGAAATCGACTCCAGCTAGATGGCTTCATCAACAAATCGCCCATGGATCAAGCTAAGTGATTTATACCTTCCTCCAACTTGTTAATGACAAGATTGGTCATGCACTGACTACTTTATGCGCTGCAACACGCGCTCTCGCCGACTACTTTATACGCAATGCGTTCTCACCGACTACTTTATGCCAACGAGCATTCTTTTTGTCGCAATGATGACTACTTATTCCTGCATTCGTTGTCTTCTCTTAACGGTCGCTAATCTACTTGGGTAGAAAATGCCTTAATCCATGAAACCTCGGATCTTCAGTTATGGCTAAGCGACTCTATGCGTACACAGGACAAAGATCTCATACACACTATAAGCGAAGGCTAAAACGGGACCAGGTGATTAAACGTAACAGGCGGAATACTTAGAAGATTTAGATGGCCTAAACAACAGCTCGACACAGCAAATTTATTTTTACACCGAATAAATTTCAGTATCTTTGCATTATGCTACATAATGTGTATATCTCCTATTTCAAGTCAACCTTCGACGATGACACTTCGGACCGCTTGGCGCGTCTCCGTTGGCTCCGATAGCTCCCAGGCTCGGGGGCTGAGCGCCAATTACTACTCGGTGCATCTCCAATGGCTTCACTAGCTCCCAAGCTCGGGGGCTGGACGCCAATAACTACTCGACATGGCTCCTACGACTCACCTAGCTTATAAGCTCGGGGGCTGGACACCGCAAAACTACTTGGGATAAGATTTGTTTTGAGCGGTAATGTAGGGTTTGTTTGGGGAAGTTATTTGTTTAACTATTTTTCAGGGATTTCATCCCGAAAAAGGGTTTTCAAATTTCTAACCAATTTTCCAATCTTAACCATCAAATCAATTTCTTAAAAATATTCTACAACATGTTGACGGTCCTTAAATGCCAAATTCGACCGTCAACCATACTCATAAATAAAGGAAAACTATGCACCTTACTCACATATCTGTATCTCTAACCTAGTTCCACAGTTATTTTGGATAATAAGCCATTTCAGGGATGCAAGTCCAGAATAAGAAGAAAACACGTAGAAGACGCGACAAAAAAGCACAAAAGATCACATCCAGTGTCACACTTACAAAGAAAGCCCACCAAACAGAGCTAACCGCCTTACCAAGGAGCGAATCACCAAAGATCAGCACAAGGACCCACATGTCAGCCCACCATCCGAAGGAGGTAGCCCGAGGAACCACCTGAGGTTCGGCCGAACTTGGACAGGGCCCCGTCCAAGTGCACTTTGGCTGGAGATCCGATCTTATCCTCCCAAGGTCGGTTGTCGAAGTTTCCATACAGAAGGATGGCAGGAACTGCCCTTGGAGGGTATAAAAGGAGGAGGAGCCCTCTCATTCAACACACACCACAACTTGGAGCCTCTCTCCCTCTCTCGCTTTGTGACTTGTAATTCTTAGGCTAGTGGAGCTAGGCTAGAACTTCTCTTAGCGAGTGCTAATCGTCCTTGAGGTCGTTGAGCAATCCTCGACCTCTGGTATGGCATTGTATTCGACTTGTCAGATTCTTATTCATAATTTTAAGAGTTCAGTCATGGTTGCTATACTATCTTGATAGTTTATCATACCATGCCTTTCTTTATCACAAGTTATCCAATGTATGCGGTTAGGACAGATGAACTAAGCAACGATATAGGTTCGTTGTGCCTTTGGGCTTACCTTAGCGCTTTACTTGTCCATCCGAAGGGTGGTAGACTGGGGGGCACTAGGGTAGTGACCTCATACACGGGCGTGGTGCTTGGGTATGCAGGATCCTTCCGATATGACCATGCTCCACGGTGTTGTATGGGTAAACGGCTGGTGGTGACTGCTCTGTCCGTCCGCTACGGCAGTTTTGCCGTGGTTAGTGCACTCCCCCATGTTCGGGTATGGTGTAGGAGTTCTTAAAGATGTAACAGGACTGGTTGTACACTGGTACGGGACATTCTCCCTAATATCTGGAGTCTTAGCTCTGAGACCTAACCATGTACCTTATTTAACCCTTGCTTGTATGAATAGATGCTATTAGGACCTTGTTTGTATGCCTATGCTCCCGGTAACCTTTGGTTTATTCATTATTCTTTCATCTTGAGTTTGACTTGAGTGTGTGTGTCACATTACCCATATCTATCATTTATCATGACTTACCCCTGTATGAAATATAGTCTATAGCTTAATCATTTTGTCATGATTATGTACCTAGTAAACTCTTTTACACCATGCCATCCTACGGGAAAATATAAATAACGATACCCGAATAATGTCCGGGTGAAATGCTACAATGGTATATCCGTGCGCTTGCGGATTCATTCTGTAATCGTTAAGACATACCACCACGATATTTCTGGCGCCGTTGCCAAGAACTAACAATTCTGGTAACGATGTTAAGAAATGCCAACAAGCATTTCTGGCGCCGTTGCCGGGGACTAACAATTCTGGTAGTGACATTAAGAAATGCCGACAATCATTTCTGGCGTCATTGCCGGGGATGGCATTGGTTAAAAGATTTACCAATACATGATCTTGGCAATGTGTTTAAGAAATAGCTATTGCTTATAAAGACTAATGTCGCTTTTGTTTTCTCCTGATGGGTGAAAATAGGGTAGTGTATGACTGGTTTCTCTCTACCAACAAACTTCGTTGAAAATCCAGAGAAGCTTGTGAGAATTGTCCGACCTCGCGTCATCCCTCCTCAAATCATTCTCTTGGCAACCGAACCAATCGTTCAAGCTCCATCTGCACCTGAGACTATGGCCGAAAATACTCTTCATGACTTCTCTGTCCCCTCCGCCACCAACGTGGCCACCAGACCCAATGTCGAAGTCGGGGACGTGAATTTTGAGCTCAAAACGAGTCTCATTACAAAATCCCCATGTTTGTCCTACCAAAGCCATATGTCGATCATCTTGGACAAAACCATTTACATATGTGCCTTGTTGTTGCATTGAGCTTCATCAAATTTTGTGACCCTAGTGGGATACTTTTCATACTTGCTTGGTCAAGATCACTTAAACTCCATAGGCTAAACTTCTACACTGGAAGTTAGCCATTCCATTCCATCCATCCAAAAAATAGAATTCTATGTGTAATGATCTCTTTGTCCACTATTCCTGCCAAAGAGACATGGGCTATATGAAAAAAATATATGAAAAAACATGCTCAAAAGCATGGTAAAGAAAAAAAAGAAGAAACAAAAAAAGAGAAAATAATAAAAAAGATATATATCCATGGCTGCATATTTTTCAAATAAAGGAGAGATGGTTTCATAAAAGGAGTCTTTTATTTTCATCATCCACTTTCCATACACTTGCACAATCTTGATCAACTCATATGATGTGTCATCTCCATGGAACCATTCTTTGATTTTGCAATATATGTGAAACAAGTGCATGCATCCAAATCTCCTACCATGAGCTCCACATAAGCTATCTTTAGAAGTAGGATGAAAAGAGGCAATGCTTTGGTAATGATACATACACACTGAGTGACTCAAGAGATCCTATGGAGGAGTAAATCTATAGTTGGTCTTTTCAAAAAAATCTTTCAACCACCTAGTCATACAGCAGAAAAATAGAGGAGACTGAAGTCAACACCGTTCCACTCTTCAACTACCAAACTATTATGGTAGATACATCAAGATTCGCAGGTAAAGGTGAAGCTTGGAATAATCTGTATGCAGGTATCATATCAAAAGAAAGTGGTGTTTCACCTTAGTCCTATCCTTTACTCGAGGACGAGCAAAGACTAAGTGTGGGGGAGCTTGTTCACGCTCGTTACTGACCATTTTTAGAGCGTCAATTCCTGCATAATACATATAAAATCAGTGGGATAACATTAGCATAGATCCATTATCTAACGAATTCCACATGTCCCCTAGAAAATAGTGCTATGCAATAATTTAAGCAGAAATGGAGGGAAAACTCACCTTTGAATCCAAGGCACAAAACACCGACCAATCACAAGCAAGCACAAGGATTGAAGGACCCACATGACAGCCTAAACACACTCTCAATCGAAGGCTAAGCAGTTCTGACCAATCAGAATGCACCGTTCAGGCTCACACGGATCAAAGGGCCCACCAGCGCAGGAAATCGACTCAAGAAGTGCCAAGTCACTTACGAGGGACCAGAGGGCCCATCTGCCAATCTCCTGCGCGTAGCTGAGGTCGGTTGGTGCCCAACCTGGTTACCAAGTGGTTCGACCGAACCAGCCAGGGCACAACCAAGTTAACCCCTGCACGTGGCGCTTCCTCATTGGCTCCTAATGGCGGTTCCAGGAGGCCTCTGCTATTTTCCCGGCCGTAGACCCCTGGTGCCACACCTATATATATGAGGGAAAGGGTTAGAATTAGAACACACTTCACACTTGCAACTTTTGCCTTCTCCTCTCCCATTCCGAGCTCTAGGCTCTCTCTAGAGGTGTAGCGCTGCCTAGGCGGTGTTAGAAGATAGGAGGAGAGTAAGGGGAAGTAGGGAAAGTGCCGGGGTTCTCGGCACTCTCCTCCAGCTTGTACTTCGACGGATGCTTATAAATCAAAGTAAGTGTTCGTAACTTCTTTAGTGCTTTAGTTTCATAGTTAAGTAGTAGTTCTAGCTCTTTAGTTGTTTATTGGATCGATAGTTCACTAGCTTAGTGGATGCTCTAGTCTAGAACTCCTGACAGAGACGCATGTCCTTGGCGAGGCTAGAGTTAGTAGACGACAGCGTAGATGTGGTGTCTAGGCTAGACTTTACCTGTTGGTTGTGGTATATCCCACGGTTTGATGAGGTAGAAGACATATGGTGACAGCCCTGTTCACTCAGCGTAACCCTCCCGTTCGGGTATATCCCAGTGTCGTATTATTGGGGCATCTTGATTTTATTCAGGCGGAGTAAGTAGGCCGAAGTATATGACTAGGATAGTTCTACCTTATCTTTGATTGTTAGCTTAGAAATCGTTTCCGCTCCTTGTCTCTAGCCAATGTGGTGTCCTTGGACGAACCTGAACTTAAGAGAGTGTACACACGTTCCTCAGTGGATACGATACCCTAGAATACTCTCGGGTGAAAGCTACAGCGGTATTATGGGTGCTTGCGGATTTATCTGTAACGTTAAAAATATCCAACAGTGATGTGGACTGTAGTCCAAAACTTGAACTTGAAATGATGTATTTGAACAATTTGGAGCTGGTTGTACTCTTTTTTCCTTTGTAGGGTTTTCTTCTCACGAAGTGTGAGGTTTTATCTACAAAGATTTTTATTGAGGCATCAAATAAAACAGCTCAAGTTAGTATATGTTATTCTTTTCAAATTTGTGAATGTGTATGTGTGAATGTTTGATCTTTGGACGTCTATGTATCTATGTATGTTTGAATGTGTATGTGTGGATGAAAATGTTTGAATTTGCGAATGTGTTAAGATTTCAATATATTTCTTGTCAAATTTGAAATTTTAAGACAATTCTAAATTAAAAAAGGTTCATAACTACACGGGCTGACGGACTGGCACGATACGCAGAGCCCGTATAGGATATTAAGCCGGTCCGACATGGACAGCAGACCTTCGTGCCGTGACTGGACTGACGCCGACAAGTGGACCCGCCCGGTACGAAACTGTAGTCGGGCCAGTCTGGCTGAGCGGCCCGGACCGTGCCGTGCCATGCGGTCCGAATGGCAACTATACCCCCTCCCTCCCATGCCCCCCGCGCAAACCTCGTATTGCGAGCGGCGGTGGCGGCGGCGCAAGGCGGTGACAGGCAAGGAAGGCCGGGTGACGTGAGCTCGGGCGGGGCGCCGGTCATGCGTGGGCGTGTGGTTCGCTCGCGGGCACGCGGGGGCGAGCCAAAGCGCGGTGACTTGGGGTCGCGCGGCCACCGCCGGCCATGCGCACACGGCTCGCTCGCGGGCACGCGCGTGGGGGCGCCGGCCGCGCCAGCTCGGTTGCTTGCAGCACGCGCAGGGCGCCGGCCAAAGCGCTGAGATGATGATGTCCAGCAGCTTCCACGCGGATCGAGATGCTATCTCGCGGACCAACTCATCTTCTCCTTTTTTTTTAGACAGGCTCTCATCTTCTACCCTTTCCGAATCTGTTTGATTGAATCGTCCGCTGCGTGTGTTAATTTAGAAAAAATCTAGTTAATTGCTAAATTGGATTGTTAGCTGCTGGCGTGCTTGGCCATGCGAGGGAGAAGATGGTAGTACTGCTATTTGTAGGTCTAGGCAAATCTCGAACCTGAAATGTTCAAACCCGTTCCCAAAATACTCAAACCCAAAATACCCGATATCTATTTTGGGTATGACATCGCGAAATCTAAATTTAGTTTGGAAAATTTGGTATACCCTCATGGTACCTGAAAATCCCGAAATATCTAATATTTAAAAAGATTTAGTATTAACTAAGGCCCGAGGCCCATCCATTTCTTCCAGCCTATAACCTTATGAACCCTAAAGCCTACAAAGCCCACACAGGCAGCCACCACCCACCCCCCCACCCCAATCGGCCACCCAGACTACTCCCCACCCGGCCGGCGGCCGCACACCCGGTCGTCGCCCGCAGCAGGCTCCCAAGCAGCGGTGCACATCCGGCCGTGGCCTGCAGCCCGCAGCAGGCTCCCGATCAGCCAACGCACCACCGCCCGCAGCTGGCCGCCCCGCCGCGCCACTCATCGGCTCGCCGCTCGGCAGCCCACGCACCGCCGCCGGCTGACGAGCCGCACCCTCACCAGCTCGCCTCCCTCGATCTGCCGGGCGAAGCGGCCGCCCGCCGCTGACCACTGCCCCGCGCCGCTCGCCCCTCGCCGCCCTCGACCTGCGTAGGGATATTTAACTTTTTGCCACGGCACACATTCAAATGCCATTTTTTAAAATAGAATCTATAAAATTGCCACCGGAGATAAATGATCATATTTATTTGTGCCAAATTTGCTTACGTGGTGATCAACGTCCGCGTTCCAGCGTGGACAAGGCAGGCGAAAAGACCTCCGTGCCCCCCCCCCCCCCCCCCCCCCCCCCCCCCCCCCATTCATTTGAGGGCTGCTGCCCAGCCCAGCTTCCCCCGACCGCCCATTCTTCCTCCCCCTTTCTTCTTGCTCCCCATCCCTGTGCATCTTCTTCCCCCTCTGCATAGGTCCCTCTCAATTGTACCTGGGCGCGCTCAAGTCCGCGCGCTTCGCCGACGTCCGCAAGTCGTGGGCCGGCATCGCCTCCCGCCGGCAGCCGGACCGGACGCCGCGCCCCACCTGTTCGCGCTCAGGTCGACGGCCACGGACCGCCGCGGCGAGATCATCGCCGTGCCGCTGGGCGGGCAATCAGTCTCCTCCCGCCACAGCCGCGCGCGCGACGCCGGCCCACCGGACGCTGCAGACGGAGTGCGTGGGCCGGTGGGGCCCCACCCCATCCGCGCGGCCATGCTCGCCGACACGCGCGCCGCGGCGGGGGCAGGCAACCTGTCGCTGGCCGCGCTGGTCGAGTCCGGCGCGCTCGTGCGTGTCCCACGGCGGCGGTTTCGCCCGGTCCCGGCGTGGCGCCCGCCGGACTTCATGGAGCCCGAGGAGGTCTGGATCATCAGCACGTCGCACCTCTCCCCGGAGTCCGTCGTCGACGTCGAGAGCGTCCTCCGTGCCGTCCAGCCTGACAACGTTGTCGTCGAGCTCTGCCGGAGCTGGCAAGAACTCGGTAGTTGGTACACTTGACTCGCTCGATCAAGGATGGCCATTTCTTCCTCCGGAGCTAATTGCAGAGTCCTCACTGCAGAGCTGGGATTATGAGAGGTGATTCCTCAAGCCATTGTAGCCTGTAAGTTTTATTCAGAAGCTTTGAGAAAATACAGGGGCTAAATTATGCTGCTGCATCTTCTGTGAGTTTCGAGCAGCTAGGAAGGTGTCTGAAGACATCGGGGGAGAGGGAGCCTATGGTTGATGCAATGGCTGATGGCGCAGCGGGGGAGAGGGAGCCTATGCAGACGGGGAAGAAGATGCACAGGGTTGGGGGAGGAAGAATGGGCGGTCGGGGGAGGTGGGCTGGGCAGCAGCCCTCAAACTTGGAAGATACTCCCGAATCATTGTGCAGTCGTGCACGCCAAGATTATTGGGAATCAACTAAGGGGGTGTTTGGATACCCCGGACTAAATTTTAGTCTCTGTCACATCGGATGTTTGAACACTAATTAGGAGTATTAAATATAATTAGGAGTATTAAATATAGACTAATTATAAAATCAATTGCATAAATGGAGACTAATTTGCGAGACGAATCTATCAAGCCTAATTAGTCCAATGTGCTAATGATGGATTAATTAGGGTTGATAGATTCGTCTCGTGAATTAGTCTCCATTTATGCAATTAATTTTATAATTAGCCTATATTTAATACTTCTAATTGATGTCCAAACAACCGATGCGATGGGACTAAAGTTTAGTCCTAAGTCGCAAACTTCTTTAATAGTCTTTCTACTTTCATGACAAACAACACAAAGGCCAAATGGCTAGATTCTATCCAAACCACCTTTTTTTTTATACAGCTGTCATCAGAAATGTTCCTCAAAAATAAACTACTCTGTTTACAAATAAACGGTCGAGTTTCCGACTTAAAGCAAGTACTGAGACGATCTGAATAAAGACAACATAATGTCGGGTTCGAGATTCTGACTCAAAGCAAGTGCTCCGTGCTCGTGAATTAATTCATTATTCTCTGTGACGGATTTCGTCGTCAATCTCAAGATTACATCATGAGAGGATCTTGATTATCGGACGCTCGATCATAGCTGCGAGCAAACTAAATCAGACTGCAGTAGTACATGCTCATCAGTACAGATTTACAAATGAAGCACGCCGCGCAGATAGACTACATGAATCACACAACGCCCACCCACTAATCTTCAAGAGCAGACATGATCGAGCAACATCAATTGTTTATTTTGCATTTCCAGAAATAAAACATGAAGGAAAGCCATATTATAGTTCCGATTCGCTTCCATATCTGACGGTACTCTCAAACAATTAAAAGGATCTCTGAAGATATTAGATATGTGGCCACCACAGCAGCTAGCAGCAGTAGCGCAGCGTCAATCACAAAACACACTCTACCAACGATGGTGGACTAAGCGAGCTCGAGTCGCTAGCTAGTCCTGCTTGACGCCGGGATTCTCCTTGGCGTCCTTGGTGGGGATCTCGTGCACCACTCTCACGGGATTGAGCACGCCCTCCTCGTCGGGCTGCCCCGCCGACGACCGCACCTCCACCGTCTGCACCGTCTTCGTCACCGTGTCGGCCTGCTGCGGATCCTTTTCCGCGCCGCCGCCACCAGCCGCGGCGGCGGCGGCGGCGTCCTGCAACATGTACAAAGACCAAGATCAACAAGCGGATCATTCATCGTCAAACCATGAACTGATCGCGAGCTGATGATATAACTGAGATACGATGCGTAATTGCGTACCTGCTGGGGGGCCTGGGAGCCGGTGTTGGTCGACATGCCGCCGTGCTCGATCGGCCGGGCAGCAGCAGTAGTTTCTCGATCGGCGGTGGTCCGTGTTGCGTTGGTTGCCGCAGGCGCAGTGGTCGCTGCTGCTAGCTAGCAGCGCTCCTTAGCTTTTATCGTTGCGGCTGCCGAAGCTGCGGGAAGGGGGCCGAGGTGGCGCATGGCCGGCAGCCGAGCCGGCCGCGCCGGGCAAGGCCGTATCCGCCGAACACCTGTCCGCTCCTACCCTAGTTTAAGCCATTTTTTTATCGTACCAGGAAGGAAGGTCGAATTAATTGATGTGTGGTCTTTACAATATTTCTTTCTCACGGGACACGACACCGACGACCAACAGAGAATGATCCATATGCTCCGTCCTTTGCTCTGCAAGCAATTCATTCAGTACTCGAGCGACACACGGCAGTGTTAGGTGTCACGGGGCAAAAATGCTCCTGCGTGGCACCAAAACTTGCCTTGAGCATCATGAGTTCGAGATGATCATCATGTTTGCATCCGCACGGGTTGTACACTGGTAATACGTTAGTTGCATCATTATAGTGGTGATTCTCACCGGTTTTCATGCCTTAGTTTAATGGATCGAAAGCAATTTTTCTCACAAGCTCCTACATACCCTACCAAACATGCTTTTTAATGGCGGAGCCAGGGGGAAAAAAGAGATTTTTTAAGGGTAGCACACTTCATTAACCAGCTAAAACATACTGGGTACAAACGCCTACTGGCGGAGTTACAAGCCACACATGACGGCTAGGGGAATTATAAATGACACTCCTTGTTGCCAGATTATGGGCTTCAGTGTTGGATTCTCTTCGTTCATGGACGAACTCAATATTCAGAAAATTTTCCACTATCACCTTGATTTTCTGGGTGATTGATATGGCGATATGTGCCAATTCCTCCAGTCTGAATACTCCTGACTGCATTAAGGCTGTCGCTAGCTTGGCCCTTCCTGCAAGCCAAAGCCTCCAGTATTTCTGGATCAGACACGCCAGCAAAAACCAAAATTGATGCTCCCAGGTAACAGCCAGAGCTATACCTGGCTACAACAGCCATTGAAACCGAGTTTGAGTTTTTTGACAAAGCCGTGTCCACATTGATCTTGGCGAAACCCAGCGGTGGGGGGATCCATCTGGGGCGGTGGTCATGAACATGTTGTACTGCCTGCTGCTTCGGCTTCGTCAAGTCTAGATCGCTTATAAAGCGTTCCACAAAATTGTGTGTAGATAAAGGACTCTGCAAAGTACCCTCGTGAATTGCCTTTCTCCTCGCATACCAGATCGACCACATGTTGATAGCCACCCGAATGAGATCGTCCTGGGGCAGCGACGAGAAAGTATGTGCGAGCCATGCTCTAGCATCCTGCTCCTGCACGCCCCCTATGAAATCTGTGATGTCTTCCTTCTCCAATGCCCAAACACATTTTGCCAAATTACATTCAAGTAAAGAGTGTCTCCATGAATCCTCCATACCACAGATAGCACTTGAATTGCTCACTCCCATATTCCTGTGATGCAGCACATGCCCAAAAGGAATCGAAAGCCGAGCCAATCGCCAAAAGAACATTTTGATCTTGGAAGGTACTTGAACCTGCCATAGAGCAGTCCATTCCTTTTCTTCTGATTTGAAGTCCGACTTCCCCGGTCGACCATCTCGCATGCTGCAGTTCTCTCCCTATTAGTCACCAACATGCGATAAGCCGATCTCACTGAAAACACGCCCTTCTTCTCATAATGCCAAGCTCAAAAATCATCCTGGCGTCTAGTACCGAGCGGAATGTCGTTGATCGCCTCGATATCCATTGGATTAAAATATTCCTCCAACTTTTGCTGATTCTAGCACGCTGTTGTCTGGTTGATGAGCTCACTGACCAGGCTCGGAGGATTAGGCTTGGAGCTAGCCATAGGACGAAGGAGACTGTCCCTGGGCAACCAGTTCATGTTCCATATTTCTGTCGTCTCACCCGTTCCAATTCTCCGTATAATGCCGTGTGATAGAACATCTTTTCCTTCCATGATAGCCCACCATATTCTAGACGGTCGCGTTCCCTCACTGGCCTCCAGGAAATTTCCGTTAGGGAAGTACACCGCCTTGAGAATGCGAGCACTCAACGATCCAGGATCCTGCAACACTCGCCATGCTTGCCGGGCTAATAAAGCAAGGTTGAACAATTCAATGTCACGAAACCCCAAGCCTCCACAGAACTTCGGCTTTGTCATATCCGTCCATGCAACCCAGCACGTCTTCCGCTTCCCCTCCTTACTGCCCCACCAAAACTTCCGAAGCACATTGTTGATGCTTCCGCAAAGTCCCCGTGGAAGCTTAAAGCATGACATGGAGTATGTCGGTATGGCCTGAGCCACAGCTTTGATCAGGACCTCTTTGCCTCCTGCCGATAGCGATGAAACCATCCAGCCCTGAACTCGTTTCCACACCCTGTCCTTCAGAAATTTGAAAGCTCTGTTCACCGAGGCACCCACATCAGATGGCATGCCTAAGTATTTATCACTCAAGGATATATTATTGACATCCAACAAATCCATGATTTCCCCTCTAGTGCTTTGTGAAACACCTTTGGCAAAATAAATTGACGATTTGTCCATGTTTACCTGCTGGTCAGACACCCGACAGTACACTTGCAAAACCTCATGTATCTCCTGTGCACTCTCCATGTTTGCTCTAAAAAACAGCAGGCTATCATCCGCAAAGAGTAGGTGACTGACCACCGGAACTGATGGCGCCACCATGATCCCATTAAGAGTCGATGATTGATTTCTTGATTTTTCTAAGTCACGAAAGGCCCTCTGCTGCCAAAGGAAACAAACATGGAGAGATAGGATCCCCTTGTCGAATTCCTCTCGATGGTTTGAATTTATCCAGGCATTCACCATTAAAGAGAACTGAAAAGAAACTAAAGAGACCAGTCGCATTACCATTTGCACCCAGAGTTGATGGAATCCCAGCCGAGACATGATAGCCTGAAGGTAACTCAACTCGACCGGTCGTAGGCCTTTTGCATGTCATGCTTCAGTGCACAACAACGAAAATCCCTAGCTTTCTTCTGCTTCATAGAATGCAGACACTCGTATGCTGTTATAATATTGTCTGTAATTAGCCGGTCGGGGACAAATGCAGATTGTTCTTCCGCAATGATCTCGGGCAATATCAGCTTTAGCCTGTTCGCTACCGCCTTCGATGCAATTCTGTAGATGACATTGCACAAGCTAACGGGTCTGTACTGTCCCAGATCGTCCGCCCTTTCCACCTTCGGTATCAATACAATCAGAGTGTCATTGATACTCGACACGTCATCTTCTCCTCTTAACACTCTTAGCACCACCGAAGTCACTTCTTTCCCCACGTAGATCCCAGTGGTGTTGAAAAAAGTGGGCAAGAAAACCATCCGGCCCCTGTGCCTTTGTCGAAAACATCTGGAACAAAGCTTCTTTCACCTCCTTGCTCTCAAAAGGAGCAAGTAGCTGGTCGTTCATCGCGGGTGTGATTTTGGTTGGGACAGTATCTAGGACCAAGGTCCATATCACTCACCCCCTCTGAACTGTACAAATTCTTGTAGAAAGCTGATCATCTTCAGTAACCTGGCCATCTGGTCGCTTTAAGCTACTGATCTTGTTCTTCTTCCTGCGTTGGGTAGCCCGAAGATGGAAAAAAAAACTGGTATTTTTTTCCCACCCCACTGTTAACCATCTTATCCTTGATCGTTGCTGCCACATGACCTTCTCCCTGTGGTTTAGTTCGACGATCCTATCTGTGATCTTGATCTCCGCATGAGACGGCCCAGACCGATGTGGATCTGACTGCAGCTTGTCAAGTTCCTCGAGTGTCTGAAGCTCGAGTCGAACATGCCCAAAGGTCTGCTTCCCCCAACCTGCTAGTCTACCTGCGGCTTCTGAAAGCTTCCGATTCAGATCGTTAAGTGTCAGCGCTTTCTCCCCTTGCCAAACATCTGCTAGCCATGGTCTGAACTCCTCATGTGTCTCCCACATCACATCATACTGAAATCTCCTCTTCCCCTTAAGATGTCGACGCTCTAGCTCCTAATTCCAGTGTAACAGTATTGGACAGTGATCCGAGGCTGTGGCCGACAAGTGGTGAACTGTCGACAGAGGGAAACGACCACACCGTTCCGGTGTTACAAGAGCCCGATCCAGTCGGAACCGGCAGAACGAGCCCCCGGCGACCTTCTTCTCATACGTCAAGCATCTCCCCTCATAGCCTAGATCATAGAGCCCACAGACATCAACCATCTGATTATAGCTCCGTTCCTGCTCCTGAGTGTTCCGATCGATGTAGAACCTCATTAAAATCGCCAATGCACAACCACAACAGAGACGATGATGACTTTATATGCTTCAACATATCCCATGTTTTGAACCTCTCGCTAACCCGTGCTTCTCCATAAACACATGTTAGTCTCCATGGATCACCACCCACCTTACTAACCATAGCGTCAATAGGGTACCGCGAGTAAGGTAAAATCTCAATCTTTATTTCATTATTCCAGAAAATTCCTAGACCACCGCTACGACCAGAACTGTTTACAGCAAAAGTGTTGTCAAAGCCTAGCGTACTCTTGAGATCTTCTACATGTGACATGTGAACTTGAGTTTCAAGCACGCATAGAATAGACAGGCTGAAATTTTTCGCCAGATCGCGAAGTTCTTTTATTGTTGAGGGATTATCCAGCACTCGATAGATCCAACTAATGCAACTCATTGCACCCGGCGGTCCTCCTCCTCGGAGGCCGTCTTGTACTTCATGGGGATGAATTTGCACTCCTGGCAGTGACGGGGTTAAGTACCGCGCGGCGCCTTCAAAGGCCTAAACATGAATTAGCTAGCCGTTGCCACGCGGCCCAGCCCTCCGGGGCAGAGAGGCAGCCAGCGCCAGCCCGATAAACAAGGAAACACGCCGCGGCCCAACAGCGGCCGAGCGCGAGGCACGTGGTGCCCTCCCCACAACATCGCCAAGATCTTCTGGGAAAGGCGCGAGGCAGCATTAACTTCGTTGGATTCGACAAGATATATATGCACACCCCTCGCCCGACAGCCAGGTTAGGGGCGCCGCCTACAGACCGAAGGATCGGCGGGAGCGCCCCCGTTCAGCCGGGCCATTATGACGCTATGACCGGCGCGCCGGTCGCGCCCCCTCTTCGTCAGCTCGACGGGACAGTTCATACCGGGTCACCCTCCGCCACCAGGCTTAGGGCGAGGCAGGCACCCAGAGCTAGCGGGCCCCACCGCAAGATCCGACGGCAATGGTAGTAGGGCGCCCGACCTCCTGACCATCACAATGGAGGTTGGCCCTGCCAGCAGAACGAGAGGCCCACCCCTGGCGCATCAGGAGGGGCGCGCCGCAGCGGCGCCATCACCTACCACGGGGAGGGTGAACAGGACCGAGGACGTACCAGGCGACGCCGCGGATCGAGCGGACAGGGCTTGGCCTTGGAAGCGCACTGGACACATGCAAGATAGCCGACCTCATCCCCAGGACGTCGATCCCGGGGGCGACGTACCCTCTCTCTCACGCATTGTAGCCCAGCTCAGCCTTCTCTCAAGGAGATCGTTTTCTAGCTCACGCACACACCGCTTGCAAGCACCCCGTTGTAAGCACTCAGCATTAGAACGTGAGGAACACGAAAAACACCACCCCATACTGGACGTAGGGCACTCGCCCGAACGAGTCTAAATCCTTACCTTTGATTGCTAGCCATCGAACCATAGAGAAGGGGCGCAAATTGCTAGCCATGCTCTGCCTTCTTCAGCATCTCGTGTTTCTTGTTCTTTGCTCCTGCTTTGGAAGAACCCGCCTCCATCGTCGAAAGTTTCTCCGCAGCACCCACCTTTCCTAACCTCCCGAAACCCTAGAACTGACCCCTTGCCAAGGTCGGGAAGCTGAGCAAGTCAGCCCCTTGTTCAGCCCAAACAGGGAGCCTGGAGGGTGTGCAGGAAGCAGGCACAAGCAGGGATAGAACCCTCGTCTTCGGAGATCGCCGCCGAGTCGCCGAAACCATAGGTCGTAATTAGTTTTTCTTAGGAAAAAAAAAAAGAGATGAGCCAGCAAAGAACGGCCACTTGGACTGGGCCTGTCCTCACTCCCCCCTCCTTCTCCATCACACCCAGCCCACCAAGTTAAAGCCCATACCCCTTCAGGCCACCATCTTCCGTTCTTCCTCCTCGAATGCATCGACGCTGAGAAGCAGGCAAGCAGCACGCCATGGCGGGGATCCTGGCGTGGGCAGCCGATGTGGTCGGCGGCGCAGGCGCCAGCGACGATGAGGCCGACGACGCGCGCGACGCGGCCTCGGCCGCGATGACCCCGGAGCAGCGGCTCCGCGCCGCCGAGCTTGACGCAAGGGCGGCATCGATGCGGCGCGCGATCCAGGACCTGCGCCTCCGGGTGCCCCCGCCACACGTCGCGCAGCGGCTGCCGCACCTTCACGCGCACTCCCTCGCGTCCTCCGCAGCCCTCGCTCTCCAGCTCAACGCACACTCCTCCACCAAGGAGCAGGTAGTGAATCCTTAGCTGTTAGCTCCTTCTCGACGTTCTTGACCTTTATACAAGTCTTCCTGATAATCGTTAATCGGGGAATAGTAGTACTAAAATTAAGTTCGCGCAGCCCATTTGATCTGTTAAGAAGTGCAATTGTTGGATCTGGATCTGGTAGGTGCTTGAAAGATTCGTTTACAAAAGATCTTACTTTGAAAATGCACATATTGATGTTTGTATATGTTGGTTCTGTTATAAGACGATACTAGTTTTTAGAGCATGTCTCTAGGGACATTACTTGCTTATCTACGTTTGTACTTGTTTGCATCTGCAAAGTTGTAAAGTTTCTAGATGGGTTAGCTGATACAATCATAGTGTTAGTGGTGCATTTGCCATTGGTTTAAGTATCCGTCAAGTTTAACAATATTGCTCAATTGATTACTCAAATATTACAGTTGGTTTCTAATCACACTGGGATAGTTGGGTATTCCTACGCAGATATCTATAATGGGTCCTGTAAACTTTTTGTAGGCCCAGCAGAGAGAAATAACTCTCCAAGAAGAAAATGCAGCCTATGAGAAAGCTCTATCAGATTGTAGATGGAAAATTCAGGAAAGGCAGATGGAGACCGATCAGCTTCAAAGTGATTTGAAGGTACACCATTGTGCCATTTAAGAACCCTGTTTTGCCCTCACGTCATCTTGTATCTTTTTTGCGTTTTATATTCCTCCACTTGATATGGTCTTACTAAGCACACCGTGCATGTTACATTTTTTTCATGTATATTCAGTTTAATCAGCTTTTCCTACTGTGAGATTGCTACTCCCTAAGCATTTGTTAATATTTTTATGCCACCTCACATGAGGCTTCAACGACCACATTTTAGTAATAACAACAGCATTGTCGTTAATAGATACCATGGAGTATTACAGAGAGGTAACGACCGCTTGTGATAATGGCTCGATCTTTATAACTGTTAAGGGCCAAATTTATAGCATCTGCTGCTTACATATAAAGAAATAAATTTACAGCAGCAAGCAGTTATTATTTATGCAACCTCTCAATACTTCAAGATGTTTCTTTGCAACAAACAGAAAAAAATGGACCAGCCTCAGGCACGAATCTAACAGTCGCTGACTTAAGACCAATCCGATAAGGAAAAAATAATGAGAAGGTTCACTATTTGCCTTATGAAAGCACTCTATAGCAATCAGCTATGCTTGAACCTTGAAGGCAGCAAATAATCAAAGGTCTATTCATGAACAATTCTCATGTCATGCTTCTAAGAATCTTCTTCATCATGATCCCTGTAAATATGTGAATTTTATATCAGATCAGAGCACAGGTAAATGAAAGAAAACAAACAGATCAGCCATTAAATAATCTTTTTGAGCGTACGTGCTTATAGCTGCCTTTTCTAATTCATGTTGGCTCCAACAGTCCCACCAGGCAGCGCACTCTTGATCCTATTCCAGATAATCTATTATTTACAAAGTGAAGCCAGGTGAACCAAATTTCTGCTGTTTTTGTGCCAGCAACTGAGAGCCAAATGCCCAAATTCCTGCATTGGTGAACAACAGTTGCAGTCGGTTGACTCAATGGCAGGATTTCCCAACTGGAAAAAAATAGTTATGTATCTGTTTTGAATCATATTTTACCGATATAAATGTTGATTATGCATACATCAAACATTTAAACCTCTAACAAAACCACCTGCAAGAACATGGAAAAAATTAAAAGCCAAAAACAACAATTATTAAGATGGAAAGGTGAGATTTCTAGTTCATATGAACCTGCCTAATTAGAAGAGGACAGTCCAGCAAGTTTTTGAAAACACATGCTGCAGTTAGCTACAAAAGTAGACTGCCTGAGTGAAGTGATCTTTATCCTAGACTCAAAGAATGGACAATTCTGATCCAACTAAGCTCTAACTTAACCGAAAAATGTAGGAGCTGCCTTATTTGCATTAGTCATGCTGTACACACGGGCAAAGTTTCGGATGCAGGCTGAGAAATTATTCAATGACTGGTTAGATTAACATCATATATAGTAGAATGAGAATATTGTAAAGATTGACCAGAAGTCTGGTACGTCATTACATTAGAACAACATTAACATTTCTTCATGTATGATGTATGATTGGTTAGTAAATGAAAGTGAGGTCACAGAAAATGCATTCCTATCTAAGTTGACTGAATAATGCATTACACATGTAACACAAGTAGTTTCCATACACACGTTCATAGAACATGTAGGGCTGCACAGAGTGCATCTTCTGCAAGCATGTGGTTAATGTTGATTGACATCCCCGCGAATGGCTGCATGCTTGTTCATGACTACAAGACATAAGTAATAACTGTTAATATTGAAAAAGAAATAGATACAAGACAGGTTAGTTGTATTTTGAGGGGGCAGAGTCTGACCTTTGGACTCCTCTGCATTTATCACTAAAGTATGCAAACCTGGCTTAGTCTCATTTTTTCAGACTTCTTTGCATCCAAACATTCAGTGCTGGGGTGATTATCAACTAGATCCATCATGCTTTACTGGGTGCCATCTAGTGTGTTTTAGATGATTATTAAACTACCCTGTGCCGATCAATATGGAGTCAAAACAAAGCTATCTATCATGTACATGGGAATATTGCAAAAATTCATTGCATCTACAATTGCTTAATGTTCAGTTGTTTACACATGGATCGGTAAACCTAATTGCTACTTAATCAACCCTTTGTGCACACAGATCCAAATTGTACACGAATATCTTCAATCGGATCAAAGAACATGCACTCATTTTTTTTGTTATTAAACCATATAAACAGAATTAGGGAGGTCAGGTGGAATCTAACGGACCTGTATGGGGACTTATGGCGACATGGTTGCAGCAACGGCGACAATTTGACTGTGGGCATGAGGGTGGTGGCAGGAAGCAGCCGGGTTGAGTGATTACGGGGATGACGAACAATGCAAGGATCACTACCTGGTCTTGGAGAAAACAGAGTGCTGGAAGCGAGAGAACAGATCGCATCTGCAATTTCGTAACTGCTGAAATAACAAAACAATCGAAGTCTAAACCTAAACGTTGGGGAATAAGTTGATACCTGCAGGAACCAAATTGGGCGGCAGCAAACCATGGTACGAATCTTACAATCCTATGTATGCTGCAGATCGATAGTGCAAGCATTGGATTGACCATGAAAGATGAATGTGCGGAGAGGGGAGGGCGGAGGAACACGATGGGATTGAAAGTCCAAGCAGGGGGCTGGGAGGAGAGGAATTTAAGGGTCAGGTGTCAGGAGGCAGATCTGCATATATTTAGGATAACTCCCATGGATAACCACAACCAGCACAGCTCTTTTGGTAGGGAAACCGATTGATCTTTTTGCGCGCTGATTAGTAGTGTTAACGACCACAAGGTTTCGTTCGATAACGACAGGGTCTATTCTCTTGTCGGGTTTCCTGGGCAGCGCCTGGATGGACGTCTCTTGTATTGCTACTTAAACGAAAGTTCGAGTTCTCTGCATCAACAAGGAATGACTTTCTGAAATATCCATGTTGTCCTGTTCTTTGATGGTTATCATGAAGTCTTTAATCAGCCTGTCTGGAGCATTTTCTTGCCTGAGCAACGTGTGATGTTCATCAACTTTTACTCTTTACTTGAATGGCAACATCTCTTGCTAAATCCTTTTTATGTTTTTCTTTTTGCATACACTTTTTCCTTGTAAACAATAAGGCCTCTCTCATTCTTTTAATAGAATACATTATTTTTCTAGGAAATGGAAGTAGCAGAGCATAATTTAAAGGCACAGCTTGAAGATGCTCTGAAGGAGCAAGAGGCTACTCAACATAAAGTATCGACTACAGCTTCTGAAACAGCTGAAAATGCTCTACTGGAAGCTGAATCATTGATCAATCTTAAGTCTAAAGACTTGGAAGAGAAGAAAAGAGTGTTGGTACGCCATTCTTTGGAACTTTCTTCTCTATTTTGTTTTGGCGCATTGTAGGATTCTTTTTTAAAAAACTATTTCCTCATCACAGGAACTATTGGATAACAAGGTGCAAACATTAGAGAAAGAGTGGTCTGTGGTTGAAGAAGAATCTTTAAAGAATCCCACTCCTGGTACTTTTGATTTTTTTTTCAGCATGTCCACCTTTTTGTTGACCTCATGTTGGATTATCTCATACTTATTCTTCTTTAGAAGATATCATTATACTAACGAACCTGTTGACTTGTGCTACTTTGCAAATTGCAAAACGTCCCTGGATTAGAAATACGTGATCATTAAAGGGGCCAAACATGCCTATACAAAGTCATTCCATTTACATCTGTGCTATGTGTGAACAAATAAAAAAACATGAAACCATGGATAACATTAATAATTCCAATGTTTTGCATCATAATGGACATACTTTCACAGCTTTGATCTTTAATGAGTTGACTAGCCGATATTTATTTCATGGACACCTCTTTACTTGCTAGTGACTTTTTTCCATAAGCCAACTGCAAAGAGATATATTCTGAATATTGGAGAACACAAAATGGGTTATGTTTGTTTACTCCTTGCTGCTATGTGTACTAGTAGACCATTGCTTATGCACAGCACTCAGCACCCAATTTCTATTGGTTGACTTGGTAGAGAGAAGTTTTCTTATCAGTTTTCTGTTTTGAATGCACAAGGGAACTAGATATTTTTTCTCGAAATTAAACTGTCGGAAAGCATAATGATTCAGGAAAACATTATCATCACATATTCACATTAATTGGGCATCCAGGAAGTTAAGTTCTACATGGTTGCAACTCATATTTTTAAGTAAAGCTTAACCCAATCATCACATTTATACTGCGTTAGGATGTAGATATTCAGCCTTAGAATTTGGAATTAGCATTGGTAGCTTTAAATATCAATATCGGCTGTTTGGATGGTTTGGAATTCGGAATTGGAAATCAACCCCAATACCAACTGGTATACATTCCACTGTCACCCCCTCGCCCTCAATACCAAGCCAACCCCCTCTGTTTTGCGGTGAATTGGCCGTGCCCTCGAAAAAGAAGCAAACCGATGACTCCGCGCGAGCGCCATGAGAGACACCGTCCGTCTTCACAGCAGACCCCACCCCCCCCCCCCCCCCCTCCCCCCCTCCCTCCCTCCCTCACCCACCCCCGACCACCCTCTGCAGTACTCCTCTCCCTCTCCTATCTCTCGATTCATCGATTCGGCGTGGAGAGAAGGTCGATTCGGGGCCGGGGAACCTCAATCCAGCGGCTGTGAAGCTCGATTCGGTGCCTGCAAACCAAAATCCGGCAGCAGCAGAGCTTGATTCAGTGCTGGCAAGCCTCAATCCGGCGATGGTGGAGGTCGTGGCGGCAACGCAAGGATGATTCGGTGATGGTTCAGGCCTCCGCCGCCTTCTTTCTCAACTCCGGCCATGGCTCCGTCCTCAACTCCGGCAACCGCTACATCCTCAACTCCGGCGGCGCGCGCCCATCTCTACAGCTCCCATTCTACCTCCCGAATCGGCAAGACAAGGGCCCCAAATCCAGCGGTGCCCAGGTGCTCCGACTCAATATGGGCATCCATGGCCTCGATGATGGGCTCTGGTGGCCATGGCTGGTTTCGTTAGTGAAGGAACAGGTGGAGCTGTAGAGCTCGTTCGTGGTGGAAAGGGGGAGAGAAGATGTTCAATTCTGAATTCCAGGATATATTCATCCAAACACGAATTGGTATTGACCACCTCAATGAATTCCAACTAGCAATGCCATCTACATCCAAACAATAAAATTGGTATTGTAATCCATTTCCAATACCACTCCGATTTGATATTGGTGCTCAAATCAATTCCGACAGCTCAATGTCTACTTCCAAACAGACCCTTAGGTTTTTCATGTTTGGAGGGAGTAAGATCACTCCATTGTAGAATTAGGGCATATTGCCCTGTGTAACATTGTTTTATGAGGTAGCTAACTGTTTATCCGAGGTGCATTATCCATGGACCCAAATTCTTGAGTGGGTTCTTTGTTAAGGGGCAGTTAGTAGATAATGTTTTGAATTTGTGGTAGCAAACTGTTGCCATTTCGGAAGCTCAAGAAGGTTAGTTCTATACTTCTATCTAATTCATGTGGCTAAAGTATAACTGGGGAAGTGATTATTGGTACGCTTTAGCAACGACTAGTTATGCCAACTGGTTATTTCTTCCTGTTTGATGTTAATCTTATCTAATCTCAACGTCCCAAATTATAGGTTGTTTTTGCTTTTCTAAATACATAGTATCTAGGTACTATGTACCTAGAAAAGCCAAAATGACCTATAATTTGGAACAGAGGTAATAGCAATCTTAGTGGTCTTTTCTGCTAAATATGCAGCGCAAAGGGAGAAGATCCTGGAGAGACAACTACACAGCCTCATTGAGCAGTTGACATCCAAGCAAGTCAGTTCTATATTCTCCTACTCTACATCTTCTGAATGGTATTGGCTCCTGCCATCTCAAACTTAGTTTTGTCTTAAAAAATTTTAGGCTCAAGCTGAAATCCTGATCACGGATGTGCATGCCAAAGAAAAGGAGCTGGAACGGCTGAACCATTTGCATAGAAATGTTTGCAGCAGTGCCAATGAAATAAGGGCACCACGGAGCCGGTTCAGCAGAGGTCTTTTGAGTGGCCCTGAAGATTATTGTGACGCAAAAGCAGGTCGGAAACTGTATCAACCTGGCCTTAGAACAGAAGGCCAGAAACGGCTGATGATTCTTAGGTCCACAATTGTACTGTATGTTTTGCTGCTTCATATTGTCGTTTTCATAAAGATCTCAGTTTGAAAGCAGTTACATTTCATAGGGAAAAAAATCTTTTTAGCGGCACCAAGCATGAAATATTATTTCTTATGTAAATAATATGTGTAATTTGTAGGCGATCATGCTTCTGTAGAAATGTTATTATGGGAAAATCGGTTCAGTAGCTTTTAGAATGGGCGTTCTTATTCTGGGAACTAAGAAATCATCTGTGCTTTTAGCATGGGTGTTCCTAAGGTATGTTGCGGCTTTGGTTGAAGAGTAAGAGTTAGGAGCCGCTCTGCCCGGTGAAAGGCCCGGAGCAACTCAGGATGAAAGACATGGCAAGCAAACCGGAATTGATGGGGTATGGTACCTGCTGCTGACTGAGCAGCAACTTTAAAAATTAAGGAACATTATTGTGCATGGAAAAAATAACAGTCCTGAACTGATTTAATGGTCTTTTAAAAAAAGAACCTGTTACAAGGAACCAGGTACCTGTTATAAGAAACAAAGTTGTGGATCAGGAGCTCATTACAAGATTAAGTGAAATGAGTATATTTGTATTTTCATCTCTCACCTTTCGTGTGGGCATCAAATTAAATTGACCAAAGAAGTCATCCTCGCCGCCCGCCCGGTGTGCTCCGCGCTGCGCGAGCTGGAGCTGCGGAAGAACTCCGTGAAGATGCCATCCGCGTTGCGTGAGTTGAAGAAGTCATCCTCGCCGTACTTGTCGCGCCTCCTCCTAAGCTGCCGCGTTGCGCTCGCGCCGGTCCGGCCTAGCTGAGAGCTCGGGCTGCGGGGAAGCAACAGGTCAGGGAATTCGAGCTTGTTGGAGGAAGGGCCCACACGGGGAAGAAGTGTAGGATCGTCAGCTTTGATGGCAACGATAACCTCTGGATGAGATCTGTCTGCTTTTGCATTCCCCTGGAGTCTTTTGCTTGTTAATTTGTGTACCTCAACTAGTCTAGATGGTGCAGTAAGCAGGCCTGCTTAGTTTCGAATCTAGGATGAGCAGTCTAAATCAATTATCCTAGCAGTATGGCTTAGAAGTTCAGTGGAGACTCCACTGTGGAGTGCTTGCTGAAAATCCTCGATTAAATGCGGAATCCTGTGTTGTATTTCTGTTGCTCTCAATCTGCATATGAGATGTAGAGTCAGGCTGGCTCATGTTCTATGACTGAGCTAGGCATGGCTGTCAGATTAGTCAGGCTCAAACTACTGCCTCCGTCCCAAATTACAATTCATTTTAACTTTTCTAGATATATATTTTACTATGCATCTAGATGTATATTATGTCTAGATACATAGCAAAAACTATGTATCTAGGAAAGTCAAAATGAATTGTAATTTAGGACAAAGGGAGTAGCGTCTAGCGGATGTTGCTCTTCTTTGCGTTTGGGTTACTGCTTTGCCTTATGCTTAAGTACAGTTTACCTTCTGATTAATTCAGTTGCTACTCTCTTTTCAGGCTAGACAAATTGTCGGTTCAGCTATACTCGTGAAAGCTGGAGAACAAGGGCAATTTAAAAGGCACATCACCCTTTCCTCGCAAAAAAAAAAGCCACATCACCCATGCACTGTCGTCGTCACTACCTGATAAGGGAAATTTTAGGCCTATGCTGCTGTTTCAATCACGCTTTTAATCCATACACCACTTTTGTTTGTCTCAATGGTGTAAGAACAGAGCAAGCTGTGCTCGATGCTGCTTAACCAAACCGATGTAAACCTTTATGTCATGTTGCAATGCGCATAGAACGGGGCGATGCCTCTAGAATTTTTTTAAAACAAAGTGTTGGAAAGATGCCTCAATTTGCAGGAGTAACACAACTTTCAGATGAAAAATAAGTAAGGAATGCCTTCATCCCTTCATCCAGATCCATCAAAAGGTCGATAGTGAAAGGAATACAATGCTCATGGAAAGAATTGCACGATAATTACATTGCAGCCAGTGAGGGCCCCCACACAGATTGGTCACAAAAAAAATTCCTTGCAGGAGTTCAAGCTGCTTAACAAAAAGATAATTCAGTAATTCAATTATTCAAAGTATCACACTCACACCCCAAGAATTAAACATACCACATGCCTTTCAACAGATCATGAATGAGAACAGTAATAGAAGCTAAAACTAAAGCACATGATGATCATTGCTGCAGATATCTCAATCCTGAGCTTCTGGTGAAAAGACACATGTAGAACTCAAAAGAAAAAGGAAAAGGTATATTTTACTCTCTTCAACAATTCACTTTGTCCGCTTAACCCCCTCAGCAAAATTTAGGCTCAATTTACTCCCTCAATAATTTCAATTAGTCCAATCTACCCTCTAATGATATTTCTTTTTTTTGTTTCTTCGCGTACGAATTGAATTTTAAGTTCAAATTTTGTGAGTGGATAGAGAACATCATGTCATATGTTAAAAAATACATTAAGAATTTTTCATGATTATTTTCATAATTTGAAAACATTTAACACAAAATTTATCACAAAAATACAATTCTGCATGAAAAATATTCATGAAAAAAATTATAATGTATTTTTCTAGCATAGGGCATCATATTATAAGTTACATTGCAAAATTTAAAGTTCAAATTCCACTTGTAAGTGGAGAAATAAAAAAGAGAAATCTCATTAGGGGGTAGATTGGACCAATTGAAATAGTTTGATGTAGTAGCTTGAGCCTAAAATTTTGTTTAGGGGGTTAAATGGATAAAGTAAATTGTTGAGGAGAGTAAAATTGACTTTTTCCAAAGAAAAAGAATGAAGGTATTAGTTTAAACCGGTTTTATGTAGCCTACGGACTACCTTAAACTTGCTTGTGATCTCGTAAATGGTATCCATATTAGTACAAATCTTTGCAGGGGAAGGACAAGATCTGTTGTTGGACCTAGCACAAACTCACGAAGCTTTGTCCCAACTAGTGATGATAATCTAATGTTAATTGTAAGGGCTCAACTGGTAGTCTGGTACTGGCTTAGGTTGGAGACCCTTCGATTTTCACCACGATCTATTCACACTTTTATGGTCAACTGATTTTGTGGCAGCCTTGGTATTGTTCCAGTCTTTCCTTGGTCTTCCATTATTCTTCTGGCCTTGGGACAATTTTACTTTATCATTTTCAATATTATCTATGGAGGACTTGGCCTTTTCTGACAATTTCCGCAGCTTGTGGTTTTTCTTTTCTTACTGTTTGCTGCGCCGATTGGGTAGACACCGCCATCCGATCCACGAGCTTCTGGATTTGCAGCCAAGTACTCTTTCCAAAGGGGATCACTACATATGAATACTATTATTTAGATAAATCCAACAGCAGCTCGCTTCAGTATTCAAGGCATGCACTCCAACTCAGATGTGTGATTCCATGAAGCATCAATAGTGGTAGATGGGATATACAATTTCCCAGATTCAAAATATTTGTCTTGCCTAAACTGAACATATTCATATGGCTACCACGTCAACCAATTGATAGCATAAAGCTTATAGTACTTTCAGCAGCCGTCCATCAAACAGAAACTAGCATAGAGCTTACAGCAGTATCTCTAATCCAAACACCACTCAAAGTTTCAGAGGCCAACCATCAGCCCAGCACTGCAGTTATTTGTGGCATAGGCTGCACTCTTAAACTTAATCTTTGCTTTGCCTAAAAGTTTTGCCTAGTTGCTACAGTTGCCTAGTTGCTAATTATTCATCTTCCCGCGCCCCCGCCTAGATTCTGGCCCACGGGTTATCTTCCCAACTGCCTGCGGCCAGCGGCTCCTGCCGCCTCGCCTCGCCGCGCCGCCCACTCAATCCGCCACTGGCCGGCCTTCCTACCCCCTTCCTCTTCTAAGACCGCCAGCCACCGGAACCTGGCAGCCCCCCCCCCCCCCCCCCCCCCTCCCCCCAACTCCGGCCGCCGCTGCGCGAGGAAGAAGAAGAATATGAGTTTGGACCCACCTGCCACAATGTCTGTGCGGCTTCTCCGACGTCTTGCTTCGCTGTAGCGTGCGTCACTCCTAGTATTCGCACACGATCTAGCCCAAGAAACTGAAGATACTTCTCTACACGCGCCAAATCTCATCCATCCCAGCCTTATTGTGTTGTTTGTCTTGCTCTCTTAGCAAGTATATTAAAGCTGTCTAATAGACGGTCTTATGCATTAACATGTCATCTGAAGACAATTTAACGGACAACGTGTATAATGGATTGTCTTTTTTATCATCTCGTAGTAGCACCATATCCCTTAATTTATGGAATGGAAAAATGGAATATTATGAGTAGTATGATAACAACAACTCGTACAACGGTGAGGAAGCGGTCTCATAATCCTTAATTTTAGCTTATGAGATAGTTGTTTTACAAAGCAACCAACTTGTTCTCTCTCCTCCCCTCTCTTCTCCACGTCATCAAAAATTTTATGTGGAACTACATGAGATATACTATAAGACTGCTGACGTGTAGAAGTGCATGAGATATCCTATAAGACTGCTGACGTGTAGAACTGCATGAAATATCCTATAAGACTGCTGATGTGTAGAACGTACTTGTCCCATAGTAGTTGATGATTGACACCGATCCGTGTTGGGTGCATGTTGTGCCGAGCGGAGTGGACGGGGATTCCACATGCGGAGAGGGCTGACTGTCATGACAACCACTCGTCGCAATGCGCCTGGCCAGCGAGCCCCGGCGCAACGAAGCCCTGGCCTACGAGCCTCTCCGCAGCGATGCCCTAGTGGGTGACCCCATGCCCGGCGTCGGGGAACTCCCGATGCGCCTGCGTGTTGTGCTTATGGTTGAAGGAGCGCTCGAGGATCGGTTGATGGCCGGACGGGGGAGGCGTGCCTAGGCCGCCGGCACCCAGCTGATGGGCAGTCCGAGAGAACAGAGAAGTCAGCCCGATCTATTTTGTGCTGACAGAATAGATTACTAAACTACTCCATCCATCCTATAAAAAAGTGCAACTTTTAGATTAAAGAAAATCCCTTACAAGAGTCCAATTCTAGTAGTAACTACCTACCTTATTCATTTAGAAAGATTTTTCATAACTTAATTATCTGCACGTCGTAACTCAATGAAAATTGAACATTCTCAACACCTAAATAAATGGGTTTGGATCCGGCTATATTACAGCCGGCTGTAATATAACCACCCCGCATGGTACATACATTTTGGGAAAGTATATTATATTATTGCTTTCTAGTTTTGGCCACCCCGCCTCAACCTCCTCACAACCGCATTTTTGGCGCCAACCTGCGCTTGTCACGCGCCACAACCCTGCGGGCCCCCGAAACCACCTTGTCCCCCTCATCTCCGCCGCCGCCGCTAAAATTGCTTCGTCGAAAAAACAACCTGGTTTCTCCGCTGCCTCCGTGGCTCTGCCGACGCCGCCTGCCACACAGAAAATCAAAACAGGGACGGCAGCTCGAGCAACATCTATGCGACACACAGATCAACTAAAGCTGAAAAAAGAGGACACAACAGATAAGGTGCATGACACACAGATAAAAAAAAAAAGTCTTATGCGGCCATCATCTGCAACTTCATTTTATAGGCTCCTGGAACAACATAGATCCACGGGCAAAACACACATGACCCCCACGCCCCCTGATTCAAAAACAACAGATCTTCAAATGCAAAAAAAAAATGCTAGTCACAGAGAATAAACGGTGTGTGTAGTAGAATACTCTGTCGTAGAATTTGATTTGAATCCATTGGTGGACAGATGTGTTGTAATAGAATCCTCTGTTAGAACCTGATTTGAATCCACTGCTGTAGAGCCTGATTAAATGTAGATAGAAAATGCTTGATTAGATTGATTGTGATGCTGAACAAACATACAGGAATCGTCTCGAAAAAAAAATAACGGATCTACCTGTTTAACAGTACATTATTGCCTGCTGAATCACATTTAGTTGTTTTTTTGATGCATGTAAAAAATACTCTGGTTCTTCATCAGGTTTCTGACCTGCTAAATTATTTTGAGGGGGGAGTTGGAAAGATAAATAAGTTAGATTTAAATAGGTTTCCACCAGAATTTGATTATGATTTTCTAGATGAGTCAGATGCAAATCCACCCTATTGCACTCAGGCAGAAGTTGGAGATATTGAGCATGTTCCAAATCAAGAGCCGGCTGCAGTTTCTATTTGCAACTATTTAGCTGTTGATGGCAACAATCTAGCTGAAACCACCCAGGATGTGCAGGCGAATGCTGATAACACCCAAGAATTAGCAATTGTGGAGGAGATCTGGTCGACACCTCCAGTACCATACACTGGGCAAATATTTTCCACTAAGCAAGAGGCGAGGGAGTTCTACAACTCTTATGCAAAACGGATTCGATTCTCAGTTCGTACAGGAACTTTGCGCCTCTCAGGTTTAACAAGGTAACAACAGAAGGTTCTGTTTGTTTGTAACAAAGAAGGGCATGGGAGGAAAACGAAAGAAGGCAAGTCAGCTGCTGAATCTGATGACAGCAATTATGAGGTGGGGGATTCTGAACCTGAGAATAAGAACGAAGAAAATGACAATGAAGATGGTGAGAAGAAGAAGAAGTTGGATGGTGGAAAGAGAAGGAAAAGGGAGAAGATGCATCATACAGATTACAAAGCAAGAATGGTTGTCAAGCTAATTGGTGATAGATGGCATGTGATTTTCTTTGCTCCGGATCACAACCATGACCTTGTTGTGAAGTCTTCCATGAAAAAGTTCATGAGGTCTCACAAAGGCATCCCTAAGCAGGAGAAAGATTTTATTGCACTGTTTCATGGTTGCAACTTAAGCACTGGACGCATAATGCAGCTAATGAATGAGTTCTATGGGTCTGCACAGCTAGTTCCATATGAAGCGAAGGATGTTGGCAACTTCCGCTCCAACATTCGAAGAACAGAAAAATACAAGGACATGCAAGACATTGGACTACTTTAGAGAACTAGAACATGAAGATCCTGAATTTTTTCACAAGATTAAACTTGATGCTGAGTACAGGGTTGAGAGCCTCTTCTGGGTTGATGGTGCAGCTAGGCATGCTTACATTGAGTCATACCATGATTGTGTGTCTTTTGATGCAACCTACATGACAAATATGTATGATGTCTTTTACTCCTTTCATTGGGATCAATAGGCATGGACAATCGTTCATGTTGGCGTGTGCCTTCCTAAGGGATGAAAAAACTCCTAGCTACACTTGGTTATTTGAAACATTTCTAGAGGCAATGAAAGGAAAAGCCCCTGTGAGCATTATCACTGACCAAGATGCTGCTATGAGATGTGCAATTGCTCATATATTCCCTAATACTAACCACCGGAACTGCCGGTGGCACATTATGGACAAGTTCAGTGGTTACAATAGGACCTGTGTTAGAAGGAGATGAAGGCTGGAAGAGGACTTCAAAGAATGCATGAACCACGCTATGACTCCGCAAGAATTTGAAGAAAATTGGGTTGCTATGATAAACAAGTATGGGTTGCATGACAATGTCCATTTTCAGCGGTTGTATGCAATCAGGAGCAGCTTTCTGCCAGCATACTACATGCACTATTTCTATCCCTTTTTGCAGTCCACACAGAGGAGTGAAGGGTTCAATGCTATCCTAAAGAAATATGTGAACCCAAACATCTCTGTTCTGCACTTTGTTAAGCAGTACCAGAAGATTCAAGACAAATGTTTAGTTGCGCGGGATAGGCAAGACTTCAGGACTGACGATAGAGAGAGAAGTAGATGGTCTAAATACCCTATTGAGAAACACGCATCTACTATGTACACTAAAAACCTATTCTACATATCTCAAAGGAGTTTGAGAAGACCGCTGAATATAATGTCAAGCCTGAAGGGCAATTCCAATACTGGCTGGTGCCTAACAACAAATCTGTTTATGCCTATGGCAAGCGGACATATCTCGTGACTGCGATTGAGGACGAAGGAAGCTATTACTGTGAGTGCAGCAGATTTGATAGAGATGGTGTGATATGTTGCCACATTATGAAGATAATGACTAGACTGGGTGTGGAGACAATACCTAACCGCTTCATATTGAAAAGATGGACACAAGAAGCAGTTCCTGAGAATGAAAATGGTAATGCTAATGCACATGTGCAAGCTGACTTTATTACCCATGGTATGCCCCTAAACAACAGGAAGACTCTATGGTTCACAAATTTGTCTACAGCGTTTGCGGGATTAGCTGTTGAAGGATGTGTTTCAAGGGAAACTTATGATCTTATGGACACTCATATCAAAATGATGCGCTCTTAACTAAATGAAATCAAGAAGAGGAAATAACCAAGCAGGCAGGGGGTCCGTGCAAACACTCAGCCTCCTGGAGGGGACAATATACCTAGTGTTACAACTGAAAGTGCTGCAGATACGCTAGTTGTTTCAGCTCCTCCTAATGATACTCATTCTGCTCCATCTAGCGAAGGTGTTGTTGCAACTACAAATGTTTTGCCTACTATCCAGCCAAGTATGGAAAAAAAAATCTATCAACCCTGGTACTATGCACTAGATTAATTCTCCTGGTTAGCGATTATGCGACATGAAAAAATATTCTGACACATTCAAAACTTTGTTTGCAGGTGGCAATGGTGGGCCTACTAACAAACCTGGTGCTGGTGCATTATCGGCCCCATAGGCAACCCCCCGAGGTTAAAGGTGAAAGGCTGTAAGAAGGAAAAAAGACTGAAAAAAGGGATGAATGCAGAGGCGAAGAGGAAGAACAAGTTCAGCATTTGCAAGTCCATTGATCATAATGCAGCAAGATGTCCAGAAGGGGGGGGGGGGGGGGGGGGGGGGGGGGGGGACTCTTGGAGTCAGGGAGTGTCCGAGCTTTAGGGAACTTGGGGGGATAGTGAGGGTGTGTGTGTGAGAAGCTATAATATCATAATTTATCTACTTTCTTAGCATATATATATTCTGCCTTGTGACAGTAAAATTTACCGATACAAAGTGCCATTGCTGAGTATGAAGAAACAAAAAAAAATGGTATTCTGCTCATTTGAAAAATGCTTCATAAATACACTTGAGATGCTTTATGCACTATGTTGATTTGCTTGTGATGGGTTGAGCTTTCTAATTTAGTTACTAATTTTTGGTTTTAGTACAATATACTATTATTGTTGTGGAAAAATGCTTGTTGAATTTACTTGATATGTCTAATGCACTCTACTGATTTGCTTGCAATTGGTGTGTGACAAAAAGAATCATATCTATGCCAAAATCAAGATACTCTCTCACTCTACGTTATTTTCTTCATAATTGAACCACGTGTACGTGAGGATCTTCCGTATGTTGGAAATGTCCTTTTCTTGAAGGTTGCACACTAAACGCCCGTCCCAATGTTGAGCATGGATCAACATGTGGAACCCACGGTCGTGACTGCATGTGGAAACCAGAAAAATAAAAATTCAGTGTGTCCTGTGTTGTGCATCTGATTGCATACATTAAAAACACACAATTTTTGCTTACTTGTTTCCTTGTTTTGGAACTCCAATTTGAACAATTTCATAGTTCTCTATTTATTTTCTTGTCTCAGCGTAGTGGATTTTCCACAACTTTTTAATTGTGTTGATGATTGTGGTGCAACATTGTGCCAGTGATTCATTCTCCAATGTCCTCATGGAGTCGAGGATTTCAAACCTATTATTCCGCAGATTCAGAACAATCATGAAGTAATGCCCTGACTGTTCGTCACTCTTAACTAGCTTCTCAATATAGGGAACAATACCTGTGTATTTTGTTCACAAAAGAAAACGATAAGAGATTTGGAAAAAAAGAACTTACAAGGGTAAAAAGAGAGAGAAAAAAAAGTTAGGCTTTGCAGCATACCAGTTGCCGGTGGTCCAGATTGTTTTCGCTTTTTGTGAATACATGTTTGACCGCAGCTGCTTGAATTAGATTGCTTTGCAGAAATGTCTGCAATGTGGTTTCATCATATAAAAAAGATGCCAAAAAGAAAAAAAGATTAGCAAATGCTAAAAAATATTGTCATTGGACAGAAGTAAAAAACTTGCTCCCGGCATGACCTATCTGGTGGCACCCCTTGTCTTCCTACCATTGATTACATAAATGTCGATCTCCGCGATGGTGTTGACTAGCTTTCCTCCTGGTTTTACTGAATCAACTAAATGTCCCAATGTAGCGTGGTTGAACAAATAGTTGATTATGTGTACACTGCAAAACTAAAAACAGTAAACACACACAATTTAGAAAAATTGTGAGCACACAGAAAAAGTAGATGTTGGTTTTCAGGTAAAAGAATGTGTACAAGTGGTGGGCACAATATACATACTTCCTGTTCTTGGACCTCATCGACCTTCCTGAGCACATACAGACTGCGTCGTAAACATTCATCACAGCTCTGCTATATTTGAACGATATCTTTCTTGCAACATGAACATAAGGAGATTGTAGTGCAGCAGCCATCTTGAAATCCCTTCTTGGTGGAGTTGCATACTCTGGTGTGATGGAAAGGTCTCAAGCTTGTGGCACCTGTGCTGCTGCATGAGAAGATGTCCTGATAGCTTGCGGTGTTCCTTCAACTTTTGTTGTTGCTCCTGATAGCCTGCTGCTAGTGGAGTCTGCAACTTTTGCTGGTGCTGCCGCATAAGAAGTTGTCCCGATAGCCTGCGATGTCCCTTCTACTTTTGCCATTGCTCCTGATAGCCTGCTACTAGTGAAATCTGCAACTTTTACTGGTGCTGCTACATAAGATGTTGCCCCAATAGATCGAGGTGTTCCTGCAACTTTTGCTGTTGCTCCTGAATACTTGCTGTTGTTGGTTTCTGTTCTTGGCACCATTGATATTGCAGCATCCCTATTCTTAGCCTTTGTTTGTTCATTGATCTGAATAGCCCGTGCCTCCCAAATTTGATACACAACATCATCTAAGCCATCCAATGACCATGCAGATCCTAGATCTTCTAAGAAAGAAAGAAATGAAAAAAATAATGAGAAATATGGTGAATTTTGATGAACTTGCTTGCTGATGCATTAAAAAAAATAGATGTGCGGGAAGGGAGACATGCCTGGTCGTTCATGGCCGTTTGTGTTAGATCCTTTCTAAGGTGGTGTGGGCTCTACAGTGAACTTCATAATATCACAGTTGGGGGGCGGAAAAATCCCATTTACTCCCTTTGGCAGCACCATGAACTGCTTTCGATGAACTTGCTTCGTTAGCATGATTTTTGTCCCTAGAACTGCAACCTTGATCTGAACCACCATCCTTATCATTGGGTTCCGCTACGTTACTTGGCTTGTTTGGCGGCCTTAATCTTGAGCTCCTGCTGTTCAGATTGCCCGGTTTGTTAGGTGGTTGAGCTTCAGGTCCTGTGCTCCCCATTGCTTGAATTGTAGGTTCACCTCCAATGTTGTTAGTAGCAGGTGCTGTTTCCAATTACATCCTTTTTAACCGTCTACTGAGAGGGACAAGGTCTTCTTCTTCTTCTTCTTCTTGAGCATCTTCATTCTCAAATCCCTGGTCTGAACCATCCTCGCTGCTGCTGATCCACTCTTCTTCATCTTCAACGTAGTCTGAATCTTCGTCTATGTCTTCTTCTCCGTCATTGTTTTCATGTTGTTTTGCAGTTTTCCTCCGCTTTGATCTTCTCAAGTCTGACCTGGGAGAGTCTTCTGCCTCGGCCATGTCTTGTATGAATGTGCCAAGCAAGTCTGATGCTCCGCTTAGAACTTTGCTCACAGCATAAGCAATTTTTCTCTTTATCTGCAAAACATTAAAAAGTGAATCCAGTGTGTGTATGCTGATTTTGCTGAATACATGCTATAAAACTGCCTGTGGAGGAAACCTAAATTACTTAAGGACAAACACACCTCAATTGCCATCTGTCGAGGCGCCTTTGATGCTACAAATCTGTTTACATCATCCATTTGGAAAATGAAACCTGGGCCACCGAATTTCCTGATAATTTAAACTAGAAAAAAGGAAAAAAAAAAGGCAGAAAGGTGTGTGAGGCCATCTATAGAACCTATTTTTACTGCAATGAATGTGCATTATTCGATTACCTTTAGTTTGTCAAATGATCCATCACAATTTGTATCAAGCTTGATAACCTGGTCCAAAAGTTTCCTCATCCATGCAGCAATCCTGGGCTTGGTTGTAGGGATTTGTACATCATCGGCAGCTAGTGAATCTACATAGAGGATCTGCAAAAAAAAAAGATGTAAGAAAAAAGGTAAAAACAAGGCAAGAGATGCAGTGCAGAAGGTATTTTGGATAAAAAAAGGTAATGACAGTAAAGAAAAAAAAGGAATTGGAACTTACAACAAGTAGTAAGAGGCAACCCTTCACAGAATTTTTCTTGTTTATTTTTCTGGTTGCATCCTTCAGCTGGTCAACGATAAATTGACACCAATTTAGCTTCTTCACAGACGTAAGGTCGACTAGTGTTGGGTAACATCTGAGGCTTATTCCCAAACTGGTGGGTGGGCACAAAAAAGTTGACACTACAATCATCAGCCAAGTCCTCAAGAAATCCTCATTCGCATGCTTGTTTCGTTTCACCCTGTTCATCATTTCTTCAATCTTGGGTGCTTGTCCTTGGATAACCCCATAAATGTTGTGCATGAAGTTGATCGCATCCACATCAAGCTCGTATTTCACCTCATCGCCCTTGTTGGCAAGTTTAGAATGTCAGACTCTGCTATCATTGAAATCCTGCCCCTCCCAGGGAAAACTAATTCTGATGATTCAGCATCAAAGCACTCCACCATCAGCCAGTTGGCAAAATCCGATGGGATTGTGGCGCATGCGATCTTGAGCAGACCATCAAAATTGACTTCACGAATCATCTTGTGCTGATCTTCAGACATGACTTTATATAGCTTGACAAGTCCATTGTTTTTACGGCGGTAAGGCGAGGCGCGGCGACCTACCCCTTCTAGACGCCTAGGCAAATAAGGCGCGCGGCGAGGCGATGCCATACACATATCATCATTTAGAATTGAGCAGCACAAACATAAGCGATTAGACATTTTTATACTAACTGAACAACAAGCACAACATAGAGATTCGGAGTTTAAACTAGGAGCACACAATCATTAAACAAAAGGCAACGCACGGAAGCTAAGCAAAAGGCAACACTCGCACATGCATCAGGCAGACAGGCACACACCACACATTCACACAAAGCTATCTACTTATATATCAGATTAACAGCACTACAGCAGAGCAGAGCACCAACTCCAGGGTTATGCGCTAGCAGCCTAGCAGAGGGAAAGAATAGGAGAGGAAAAGGAACCTGTGTCCGTGTGATGCAGCTGCAGGAGGGGTGCCGGCAGAGAGGCGGAAGAAGAACCAGGAGCTCGTGGGCGGAGGAGGAGTGGAGGGAGTCCGCCCGGATTGGTTGGAGAAGAGGAAGAAGATGCAAATCGATTGGAGGAGAAGGGGCTCGAGCCACGGGATTGGGGAGCAGGCATGGCGGGATCGGAGCAGCACGCCGCCGCCAAGGATTCCAGGTGCCGCTGACCCGCCTACCTCTCTCTTTCCCTCTCTCGTACTGAATCCGCGCCCCTCAGATGCGTCGCGCCAGGAGGTGTAGGCGCGCACAGCTGCTGCCCTTTTCCGTGCGCGCGCAGCTCTCCCCCGCTGCCCCTCTGTTCCCCGTGCGGCCCCTCAAAATCGCATGCGCGGCGTCCGCCAAGCGCAAAACCGACGCCAAATCTGCCAAGGTGACGCCTCCGGACGTCGTACCCATGAAATTCCTAGCGACCTTGGCGCCACGATTTGATTTCCGCCTGGACGCCAAGGCGACGACTTAAAAATCATGGACAAGTCTAGCAAGAGATGCCCTATTTCTTCGAATCTGCTGATAAAGTACACAGAAAACTCAGAAAATTGCCTAATGAGATGCATGAATTTGCTCTGCTAAAAAAGAATTATTGCCTAATGAGATGCATGAATTTGCTCTGCTAAAAAAGAATTATTGCCTATCTATGAGTTGGGGTATTACATGAAAAAGGGTGGGGGGATACATACTGCATTAGATGATGCCGCATGGACTTGTTGCTGCTTCTATGCTCTTGGCATTTTAATTAGTGTGTGTTTCAGAAAAAAAAAAACTGCAGATTACAAAACGAAGAAGTTGGTGTTGGTTGTGGTGGTGTGGGGGGAGGGTGGTGGGTGAGGGTGGGAGCCAGTCTAAAGTAACGTGCAATGAGGGTGCCGTCCTCGCCGGGTGTGTGTATGATTTGCAAAGAGGGGGAGGAGAAAAATGAAAACACACAATCTCAGACCCCCTCTCCGTCAACACTAGTTCTCTTAACAATTTTTTCCCATAGCAGAAACAAATGTATGCGCTTAAAAAGCAAATATGTTGAGAAAAGTAAGCATGTATATATACACATATTCAGAAAAACATATAGTCATGTTCAGATTTAATTTTCTGAATAGAAAAAAAAACAATAACTAGCTATGTTCAGAATAACTAGATTAGCTAGGCTAATACACAGTGAGCAGAAAAAAGCTAAATCCAGCTTAAAATCACAGAGCACATGCACAGAAAGGGCTAATACGCGTAAAAAAAACCAAAATCAGCCTAAAAATAACAGAGCACGTGCAAAAAAGGGCTGATACACAGTTAGCCTAAAAGCCGAAATTCAGCCTAAAGTGTAGAGCACATGCGCCAAAAAAAAGAATAAAATACACAGTGAGCAACCATAAGCCTATTCGTTCAACCAGATGTATGATATGATCGTCGGGCTACCATCAGCACACAGAGCACATACTGAATTTGGTTGGGGGGCATCAAGTTGACTCAGCTTATGCGCTTTTTCCCCTGCTAGGTGTGAGCCTTCCCCCTGTCAGCAAAACTTCAATTCCAACACTGGAAAAAACAGGCCTAAAAAATCAGGGACCCCTGTTGAAATCCAGTAATAGGTGCAAGGGAGGCGCTGGGGAGGCTGGGAATCGCTCACTTGATTCAGACCTGAAAAATCCGCCGCACCCGGATCACGGAGAGCCACAAGCTGCTGATGATTTGCGCTTCCAGTCGTCCACAGATCCCCGGATGTGCTCGCCGATGAGCTCCACGAAACAAAACAAAACAAACCAAAATCAAAATCGACTACCAAGGGAGGAGGGGAAAAGGGGGTGTGCAGGGGTTGAGATTCGTGGGAGCAAAATAGCTCTCCTAATCACCTCCACGAAAATTGCAGATAAGAAACTAGACCCCCCCCCCCCCCCCTCGAAATCACCCTCGGGATTATGATCACCTCCACGCGTGCACCCCCCCCCCCCCCCCCCAAAAAAAAAAAAAAAAAGAAAATCAAACGCAAAAAACTCATGTGGGCGAGGGGGGAACAAGGATTCAAGGGTGCGCAGGGCATGAACTCACCTAAACTGATCTGCGCTTCCTATCGTCCCCGATTCCAAATGACCTCGCCGATGACCTCCACCAAAAAACAACTGCAAAAACCAGAAATCAATCGCTGCGCGCGGAGGGGGAATGGATGCGGCAAACGGGGCGCAAAGGGCGAACACTTACCCAAGCGGATTTGCGCTTCAATCCCCTTGAAAATGCTCTCGCGGGAGCCCAGATGTGCGCGCGGATGGTGCAGGAATCGAGCAAATGCCCCCAGGTGGAGGAGAGAGAGAAGAACCCTGCAGGGAGGGGATGAGCAGAGGAAATGAACAGGCGCGCAATACGATGTTTTGAATAGAAAATCTCCGACACTGGCTGAAACGTGGGGCCGCCAGGTCAATGGCACCTGGTCGGGCTTGCCGCGCCGCCTCGTTGGATACACCATGAACGGTGGACGCAGCCGGCTTACCAGAATGCGGCCGGTTGTAATAGAGTTTTTACCTTGAAATAATTACTAAAGGTAGGATGGTCATTTATCAACAAAACCAATCTATTCGAAAAAGTAAGATTGCACTCTTTATATTAAACAGAGAGAAAAAGTCTACGTAATCCCTCCAACTATTCAGGGTGGACTACTTCACCTCTCAAACTATAAAATCGGATATTCTACTCCCTAAACTTTTTAAAACCAGTCAAATAACCCCCTAAATAGTTTTGAACGGTGGATTTGCTTGACGTTGTTTTATCTTTTTTTTTATTTATTTCTATTGAATTTTTGAAAAATCATAGTAAATCACAGAAAAATTATAAAATAGTAAATTCAATTTTGTTGGACTCCACATGAGTAGATCTAAACAGTGAACATATAATATGGCATGTTTTAGTACAAAGTTTTTCTGTAGATTTAGATCTATGCTTTTCTGTAATTAATTAAAATAATTCATAGCTGCAGCTTTTATGGTCCAATTGTGGTGAAATGTTTATAGTTGGCAAATAATTATATGCTTGAACTGTAGTAAAAATTTCATACTCATTGGATCATGTATAACTTAGTTATAGATAAAGCATAGATTCAGAGCATAGATTTAACAAGCATAAACCTAAATAAATCTATAACTAATTTATACATGATCCAATGAGTATGAAATTTTTACTACAGTTCAAACATAAAATAATTTTCTCACCATAAAAATTTCACCACAATTGTACCATAGAAGTTGCACTTATGAATTATTCCAATTAATTACAGAAAAGTATAGATATAAAGTTAGAGCAAAAACTTTATATTAAAGCATACCATATTATATATTCACTCAGTAGATCTACCTAAGTGGAGTCCAATAAAATTGGATTTTCCATTCTATAATTTTTCTGTGACTTACTATCATTTTTTAAAAATTTAGCGGAAATAAAAAAAGATAAAACCCGCCACTATAGCAAAACCACCGCCAATACCACTTGGGGTGTTCTTTGACCGGTTTTGAAAAGTTTAGGGGTAGAATATCCAATTTTATAGTTTTAAGGTGAAGTAGTCCGTCCTGAATAGTTTGGGGTGTTATGTAGATCTTTTCGTAGATAGAGGAAGTACTTCTCATTAGTAAAAAACAAATCGTAGAGATCAACGGTTATTTGGTTATTTTTTGAGAGAGGAGGAACCAAAGAGAGGTATTGGTTCCTCCAAAGTACCCTAACAAACCTCTTAAAAAATTGTAAATCCTCAAAAAACTTATAAAAAATAGTAGGCCGACTTGGGCTGGCTGACGTCAGGTAATCTTAGGCTGGGCCGAGCAGCCTAGGCCGAATTTTTTCACCCATAGTGACTTGCCGGCCCAATGAATCCTGCTCCACCATTTAACCCCTCGAACGCCGCCAGCCCCGCCGCTGTATCCTCCCTCTCCGCCCAACGGTTTCCTAAACCTTTCCCGCCGTCGCCACAATGTCGTCGGAGCCTCCGCCCTCCGCTTCCCCCTCCGCTGCGGCTGATCAGCTCGCGGCCGACCTCTCCGCCTCCGCCACCCTCAGCAAGAAGCAGCAGAAGAAGGACGCCAGGAAGGCGGAGAAGGCCGAGAAGGCGGCGCAGCGCCAGCAGCAGCAGCAGACGGCCGCCGCCGCCGAGGAGGACCCCTTCGCGGCCAACTACGGCGATGTCCCAGTCGGGGATGTCCAGTCCAAGGCCGTCTCCGGCCGCTCCTGGACCAAGGTCGGCGACCTCGACGAGGGCGCCGCGGGGCGCGCCGTGCTCGTCCGCGGGGCCGCGCAGGCGATCCGCCCCGTCAGCAAGAAGATGGCCTTCGTCGTCCTGCGTCAGAGCATGAGCACCGTGCAGTGCGTGCTCGTCGCCAGCACCGACGCATGCGTCAGCACGCAGATGGTGAAGTTCGCCACCGCGCTCAGCAAGGAGTCCATCGTCGACATCGAGGGCGTTGTCTCGCTGCCAAAGGAGCCACTCAAGGCCACCACGCAGCAGGTAATTAGCATGGAATTCGTTTTATGTCACTATGATTATTTCTTGATCCTAATTTGTGTCAATATAGTCTTCGTATCGACGTCTGGTGACCCTAGGATGGTGATTCAGACATGTCAGATGGTTTGTGTGATTTATACATACATAGATATTTGCTCGCTGTCACCACCACCATAGCTAAACTAGGTTTACTCCTATGGCTTATAATTCATAATGCAAACTATTACACGCATTCAGCATTGCACTTTTTTGATTTATCCAGTTCTGATATAGTGCGTGAATGGATTGTTTCTGTGGTCCTTCTGGATGCATCTTGCAGGTGGAGATTCAAGTGAGAAAGATCTATTGCATCAATAGGGCGACACCAACCCTTCCAATTAACCTTGAGGATGCCGCCCGGAGCGAGGCGGAATTTGAAAAAGCTGAACAAGTATGTTCTATGCAAATTATGTGCTTTGTCAGCCCCCTCTATTCTGAAAACACACAACATTGTGCTCCAGATTTCCTTCCTATCATTTTTAGAGTCATATTGCAGTTCAATGGATTGACTGTTGCTGTGATTGCAGGCTGGAGAGAAGCTAGTGCGTGTTGGTCAGGATACCCGCTTGAATTACAGAGCGATTGATCTTCGCACACCCTCTAATCAAGCAGTATTCCGGATTCAGTGCCAAGTTGAAAACGTAAGTTCTTGGTATTGTTTCTACTAAATGTTGATTCTGGTGAATGGAGTTGTGTCAGATAGCACGCTATATGACCTACTTACATATTACTAAATAAACACGAGTCTGCTGAACTTTTATACTTGCAGCATAGTATATTATATTTAATAAAATGTTCTTGTGTCTTTGTCTGTACTTGAATTTTTCTTTAGCTGTGGCTCTTGTTTAGATATGTGGATTCAGTGGTCATGTTCATACTATATAGTGCCCTTTTACCGGTGTCTTGCAATTCTGTCTTATTGCATTATTACAATTGAGTTCTACCATGATGCATAAAATAATTGTTTTTAAGGTGAAAACTATGTATCGCCTTGACTCTAACTTAAGTAGGCGATTTGTCAAGGTGCCATGATTTGATGATGTATTTCTTTAGCATGCAATAGTCACAGTGCTGGTTTGTAAATATATCTTTTCCTGGGTATTCTGCAGAAATTCAGGGAATATTTACTGTCAAAGGACTTTGTTGGGATCCATACCCCAAAACTGATTGCAGGATCTAGTGAAGGGGGTGCAGCTGTGTTCAAGTTGTTGTACAATGGACAGCCTGCTTGTTTAGCACAATCTCCTCAGCTTTACAAGCAAATGGCTATATGTGGTGGATTCAAGTGTGTATTCGAGGTTGGTCCTGTATTTAGAGCTGAAAATTCCAACACACACAGGCATCTTTGTGAGTTTGTTGGTCTCGATGCGACGATGCTGAAATGGAGATCAAGGAGCATTATTTTGAGGTAAGGGTGGAATGATTTTATTTCATTTACTTAAGTAATGATGATTAAAATGGATTTCTTTACACAGGTTTGTGATATTATAGATGGCTTATTCGTGTCAATATTTAAACACTTGACCACAAACTGCAAGAAGGAACTTGAGACACTAAATGGGCAGTATCCTTTTGAACCTTTGAAGGTAAATATTATTGTTTGTTCTGTGCTATATGTTACTATTTGTGCCCTTTAGCTCTAATAACTGACTCAAATTGTGCGAATTATTCGTGTAGTATTTAGAAAAAACCTTGAAGCTGACTTACGAGGAGGGAATTCAAATGTTGAAGGTACAAACTTGCTGCTGTTTCATCTCCATCTTGATTACTTGAGCACTTATTATATTAGGTCAAGCAATCACATTAAACTTTTCTGAGTCGTTATATGCTGGTCTAGATTGCAGAATTGTTTTTATCATGCTTGGTTTAGCATATAATATTCAGTAGCTAGTACCTGCTGTCAACTTTAGTATGCATAAAAATGACTGCATTGCAATTCATTTAATTGGCAGGAAGCTGGCACAGAAATTGAGCCTATGGGTGACCTCAACACTGAAGCTGAGAAAAAACTTGGTCGACTTGTCAGGGAAAAGTACGTAGACTCTACAACTCTATTACATTTTACTTTATAAATTTGAAGCTTAATTTATGGTGTTGTTTGTAGGTATGGGACCGATGTTTTCATTTTGTACTGTTATCCTTTGGCTGTACGTCCGTTCTACACCATGCCATGTTATGACAATCCAGCTTACAGCAATTCTTTTGACGTGTTCATCCGAGGTAAGCTTTAATGCAAGTTATCAGTGAGTCATAAATAAAATGCGAAGTTATCACCGAGTCATAAAATGTCTGTACTGGGGTGAACCCTTTTCTTCTGTAGACTGTGGGTAAGGCCTTTGAGTTTAGAACTTTAGATACAGACTGAAGTTGTTTGCCCTCTTATTTTCATTCATCCTAGGATATGCTGTCTTTGTGTTTTCTTGTTTTATTTAGGTATCTTGATTGTTTTTAATACATTTGAGGACTATTTATTTGATTTTCTGATCACCAGTTTTAGGTGTGAGATATTTCTTATTCCAATCATGCATATTTAATGTTACTTATAGTCCATGTGCAACTTTGGTTCTTTTTATTGCAAACAGTTAAGTAAAGGTATTTCATTTGCATGCTTTATTTTCCCTCTATTTCAGGTGTATATGCTTGCAGTTTGGGTTTGAAAATACAAAATTTAATTGTGCATAGACATTGTAAATATGTTTTTTTTCTTTACCAAGAAATAAGTTCCTTATCACTCTGCACATATTCTAGCTGGCAAATCTTTCCATTTGGTCTCCTTTGAATGTACTATTTATGTTTTATCACTATACAAATAGTGTTCTATTGTACAGAAATGGGTGTCCAATACTTTTGTCTTGCTTAATCTGGCAATGGAGACAAAAAAGAGATTCCGTTACCTGAGCTTTAATGAAAATAGGCACCGTAAAAAGAATCACATCATTTTTCATGTTCTTTTGAAATGCATGGAAACCACTAACATCCTGTATGTCAGCTGGCCGTCATGTTTGATCTTTATGATTAGGTTATCTTAGTGTTTTACACTGCATCATAAACCCTCGGATTGTGCCCTTGATCAAACTAAGCAAGGTTTAAATGTTCAATTCAGTGAACTTAACTATTGTGGCTGCCTTATTCGTATATTTTCTGCTTGCCTAATGGGAAATCAATTTGGGCTTCACGAGTTCCTTTCTTCCCCATGATGGCATTCAGTATTGGTAGCACTCATATACACCTGTGGAAGTTGTAATAAGTTGTATTTGGGAACCTGCGTTTTAAGCTTTCAAGCTGCTGCGTAAAGCAAACTGTGGTGTTTTTTTTTTTTACGAAGTTGAGCTTTACAATGATCAAATAATGAGCTGGTCCAAATTTACTGATTTGATATAGGTGAAGAGATAATTTCTGGAGCATAAAGAATACACACACCTGAGCTGTTGGCGAAACGTGGAGCAGAGTGTGGAATTGATGTGAGTACTATCTCAGCATACATCGAATCATTCAGGTATGTTCCAGTCTTCCATGTTGCAACCTCTATTATATAGCTGTGTTTCAACACTGCATCAGTTAGTTTCTCTCTGTTTGCCTGGTACTGATTTCAAGATATTTTTATCATTGTAGTTATGGTGCACCTCCTCATGGTGGCTTTGGGGTGGGCTTGGAGAGAGTCGTGATGCTGTTCTGCGCCCTAAACAACATCAGGAAAACATCGCTATTCCGTCGTGACCCACAACGGCTTGTCCCATAATTTCCATGTTGCCATAGCTGAGGATAATCCCATTGTGAATTCCATATTTGCCAACCCTCTGTCTCTCAGCTGTTGAAGCAATAGGTTCATTGTTTTGGAAGTAGGGCTGTAGCACAAAGCTACTTGTTTTTACTAGTTTGATTAAAGCCATTGAACAATACATACCTCATTCGTGGATTGACGTTCTCATTTCGGTTCTTTCTCACTTCGCCCGTCTACATGTACGCCCGGTGGAGATCCTTTGGTTGACGATTCCTGTTGATAAGCTGGGCTGCTATGGCAGCGCCATTGTTGGGTGGTGTGTGTATGCGTGTTTGATATGAGGATTGACCTGATCTCCCGTTCACCGGACCGGCGTTGATAGCTTTGTTTCATGGAGTGCCAAGTTGGCGAATTCAGGGTTTTTAATCGAGCTTTGACCAGAAATCTTGCAATCGTTATATCAGGATGTTATCAACCATGTTGAGCAACTTTGCTTCTAATTGACCTTTGATCATGTGAGTATAGAAAAAATATCAGATTTTTTGATTCAGTGATTAAAAACGTAGTCCTAAGCTAGGCTATTTCTTTTGAAACTATTTCTTCTTTCTTTTCCTTGACTTATTTAAATTGGTTAGCCGCTTTATTTTCATTTTCTTTTCCTTGCCTCTTTGAATTGGCTAACCTGTTTTATTTCCATTTTGTTTCTTCTTTCGCCACTTTGCTATTCTTATTTTAGAAAGTGCTGAAAAATAATTTTACAATGCAAGGATTCGATGTACCAGCACAGCTTAGACATTCACAGCCATCTAACAAATTCTTATTTGGTTTGAAGAATGAAACGTGTTATCCATCGCCACCTCATCCCTCATATGCACATAATTAGTAATACGGACTTGAATCATTCTACGAAAATACATAGGGGCAACTCGTGAATCGTGAAAGGAAAATGCAGAAATATTTTGGTTATAGTCTTTAGTATCCTTTTCTGTAATTGGTGCTGCTATTCTGTTTTGTCCTCTGTTCGCCGGATTTTGCATTATATGCTACCATGCTAAGAGAGGAAAAAGGTTGGTTGCGATCAATTAGAAAGGCCATTAAAAATACAGGTTAAAACAATTTTGGTGAAGGTAATAAGCATTTCCTTCTAACAATTCTTAGCAAAAGCGTGCTTTTAGAATTTAACAAGGTCTTACTCAACTCCTTTTTGCAAGCTCAGCAGGATTTGAAGTAAACTTTCACAAATCAATAATGATCCTCATCAATCTATTAAGGAGAAGATCACACAACTTTTTTTGCGTGGAAAAGGGTTTCCCATTAACTCAGAGGTGCAGCAATATCGTTGGCCACAACGTCCACAATACAAGACGGAGTACCATCCCAGGACAGTACATGCTCAAGTGGACACGAGCACCCTACAGCTGCCAAGACATGAGCAGCTTTGTTACATGATCTAGGAGCATACACAAATTCATACGACAGGAAGCTGTCCTCCACGAGATCACACACCTTACAGGAACCTTCAGTAGCAATGCTGCATAGATGCCTTCTACTTACCTTGGGCTGCCATCATGCACCACTAGACCTACAATGTCAGGGATATATGCTTCTCATGAACAGGGTGGAGAGAAGAATGGCTGATATCCATTCCAATTATTTTTTTTCTCACACACATATGCTGGATGACCGGTCCTAGCGAACTCAATCTATACTAACTTGCCAATGACTACATGATCGGTTGAAGAAAAAAGACTACATGAGCATATATGTTTAAATATCCAGCCACAGTGATCAAACAAGTGGAAAGATATAGAAAGGATTGTCTGTGGGATGGTGATGAGAGACATCAAGAAAGGCTCACGCCTTGCTGCATGGAAAACGGCCATAAGACCCAAAAGAACAAGGTGGTTTTGGTATTCATGAATGTGATTTGGAGGCAGGCACAGAAACAGTATTGTCTTCGACAACTAGAGACTATCTCTTAGCAGATGGAAACCAAAGTTCAAAGAACAAATGGGGTTGACCATTTTGGAAGCAAAGATGAGTAAGAAACAGAAACTTCGGACCTGGCTGGGTAGGTTCCGTTAGCTTCATTGTTTTCTTTTCTGTTTGGGGTTTTGGACTCACGTGTGTGGAACCGTCCAAATTATCTCGACTAAATGGAGGTTATCATCCATTGCTTGACTCAGCTTAAGTGAAATAATTCCGGTAATCCTTGGTATGCATCTTGAGCATCGTCCAGAAACAACTTGCTTATCGTTTGTACATTATAGCAGCTATCATCACAAGGATACATAAGAGAGAAAAATTATAAGCTTTTGATTACAAGTCCCGATCATCTTACAAAAGTTTATGAATTTTAACTATAACATATACAACTAAATTATGAGAGTTTTCACCAATTAAAGTGAGGTTCTTTACCAACTAAGATGTAGCCTAGGTCTAGGTGGCTATCTTCCAACATGTTTTCCTTTGATTGAAGATAAAACACAGCAGGAAGGTAGAGAGTATTAAGGAGCAACAATGATATCCTGGCCCACAAGACACCACATGCATAACTTTGAGCGACTTCCACCATCCATCCACTTTGCCGGCTCCGTTATAGCCTTTGCACGACCACTTGTTTTGAGGAGATAATTTTAGTGCGGTGGACTCCGAGGTGGACTCGAATTCGCTATATTGCGGGTTTCCGACTTGGCTTGGATATGCTGCTCATGATGGTCTTCCCCTTCTCCATACCTCTCTCTACAAACACTTTTTGGTCCTCTCCATTTTTCCTAAGTACAATTATATCATTAGGTAGCATACCATTCTCACAATTATCAAATGTGCATAGTAACAAGCTCATCTGTTGATTTAGCTTAGCTGTTGTGCTCAAGGTCTAGTGACGGTCCTTGCAAATCATACATAAGTATTGTGTGCATCCAAAAAAGTGATATCCTCATTAGATTTGAACCCTTAAGAGAAGCGTAGTGAGGATGCCCCCTTCCTACAACAGGAATATAAATATACTTTTGATAGTTGTCTAGTGTGTTACATTTGTTCCTAAGTGCGAATATATTAAGAAAATGAGAGAAAGAAATAAAAAGTAAAGATGTAAAACTCTTGGAGCAACACAATCACACAATTACTTTGATTACACATAGCACAAGGTCATCGATCTCTTAAACGAGAAACTATTGTTATACACCTACCATGAGCTACTATCACACTAGACTTGTTAATTAAATAAATAATAGGAATTACATACTTCCTCCGTCCCAAAATAACAAGTTAGTCTAGAATTTAAAATTTATCCTAGAAAATAAGTCATTCTACCCTATTTAGAAGGTGCACGTGCATGCAAGAATTAATTAGTGTTAAATATAGGTAATAAATAGGAGCAGATATGATCATTTATCTTTTTGTTAATCTGTCATAGAATTCCTAAAATGGCTTTGTATTTTGGACGGATGGAGTATACTGATTTTGATATCCTTATCTATTTAGGGAGAAAGTTACCTACCTGACACTAGTAAAAATATTGCTTTTTTTTAGTTCTAGAATGTTAAACTTCCCTATTTGGTACTATGTTGAAATTTCATCCTCGATATAACACTACTATTGAATCTGTCAGCTATTTCCATCAACATGTGTCCTCATGAAATTTATATGGACCAAAATTCCCTCCTACGGCTAAGGCCTCCAGCGGCGAGGTTGCGCTCTCCACACCGCGGCCAGTTATGTCGTCGCTTCTGCGCCGTGTTCCTCACTTAGCTGCGGTGGGATGGACACCGCGCCGAGGCCATCACCATCAGCCGAGTTGATGAGGCGGAGCGGTGGCTGGGTTACACGACGACGGACCTTGGGGCGGTCCTGCAAGCTGCAAGTCGTTTTGGTGGTATTACACAGGACAGGAGCCGAGTTTGTCTGTTCTGATCCTGTCACCTCACGACTTGTCCTGAAGATCACGTCTGCTTCTACAACTTTTCGTGGTATTTTTTTTAAAGAAAATTCGTGTTGTTTTGTCGTCCAACTGGAGGACCAAAACATGTACTGATACACTTTTATGTTTTGCTTGCATAATAAAAAAATGATGCTGAAACAACTACCTGATGTACAAATACACATTTCTTAAATATCAACGGCAAAATTGCATTACTCACACTAAGGGGCAAAAGGGTCTTATCAACCGCCAATTAACACCATTACTGCTCAAAACGACGGCAGTGTCGTATTGGAAATGAAATTTAGATATAGTGTTAATTTGAAAAAGTTTAAACTTTCGAGAGTTAAAGAAGGAATTAGTTATTTGACTAGTGTCAAATAGAGACTTCCTATTTAGGCTATCCAGTGTACCTATTATGCACATTTGTTTTTAACATGGCACGGAGTTACAGAAGTCAGAGAAGAAAGCTATCCTATCATAGTAGAGATACAGTTTGGACTCTATATCTTAACTAGAAAAATCCATTTGGATCCACTCTCATAGACACAAATACATAACAACCTAGGGCACTTTTGGCGTGGCTCCAGCTTCCGCACTGTAGCAGGAGGAACTGGAGGAGCCGAGTTTTGCAGCTCCACTACCTCCCACTGATGTTGTACAAAAACGGCTCCAGCTCTGAGTGGAGATTCATGTGAAGCCGGCGGTGGAGCCGTTTTGTATTTAAGCATTTGGTAGAGTTTCACGTGAAGCCGACAGTGGAGCTGTTAAGGAAGCCATGCCAAATAGCTCTTAATGTGTTGCGTGGCATAGAATATAACAATACAATTCGGTGTATTGTGAGAGTTATTTCTACACATCTATTTAATATGGTTTTAGTGACAACCTTAGACTGAACACCATGTTAACTGGTATTAGCCTTAACCTAACTTGGGCTCCATGATCCACATTGGCTTATAATTTGTAGAGTAAAATAATTTTTTTGTAAATGTTTATGTTTAATTAAAACAATAACAAATGTGCTTAACCAAATGTCTCCAACGTGCTGATGGCTCCTACTTTCAAAGATGGTGAAATAGCTATTTTCATCCTTAAATTTTTCTCTCAAGGTCCAATTTAATTGCTTACCTATCATGGTCCTCGGACTTTTCTTTTGAGCTCAATTTCATCCATTATACTATGTGGTATGCCATGTCGTGCCAAGTCGGCAAAGAATCACCGGAGTTTCATGGTAGCTATGTAGACACATTTAAATATCCCTTTTACTCTCCTATATGCAGCGCATGTCCCATTGAACATAACCTATTTGGTTGACATTCTATTATGGTTTGTTTGTAACCAATCGTGTGGTCTGGCTGATCTGGTTCATATTCAAGGAGGAGGAATCATATGATTTTATTGTGTCTTTTCTCATGTACAGGATTAAGAGAATCTAATTAAGGGATGCGAATCTTTGACTCACCAGGACTGACAAAAGTCAATAATCTTCGTACGGTTGGCGAGCTCTGGTTGCTACTGTGACACTTATGAAAAGTACATTTCCAGGCCATCTGCTTCCAATCAGAGGCTGAGATTGCGCCACAAGTTACTTTACAGGCCTCAAGTAGCCGAATTTTTTTTTTGAAAGGTTCAAGTAGCCGAATGACTAGGCGCTACTCGCTCCTCATCCATTCGTGTCAGAAGGGCGGCCCCCAAATTCCTTCAGCAGCAGCGAAGCAGGCAATGGCGCTCTCCTGCTGCATGCTCGCCGGCGCCCGGGCGGCGACCTCCCCTTCCCTCCCCGCCTCCGCCACCCCCCTTCTGCGGCGCCACTGCCCGCTAGCGGTTGCCGTGGGTCCATTCCCGCGCGCCCAGCGGTGGCGCCGCGGCCTCCGCTTCCCCTGCGCCTCGTCCCCGTCTTCATCGCCTCCGCCGCCGGTGCCCCCCGAGGAGATCGACGACTACGAGGTACGGCCGCTTCTTCAGTTCTTCTCCTCTTGGGTTTGGGTCTCGTCTTCGTTCTAGTAGCTTATTACCCAGCGACCCCGCTGGATTTGTTATGCAAGCTGGCTTGCTGCTGCGTTTCGGTAAAATAAAGCTTGACTGAACCCATGCTGCCGCGGACACTCGGGCAGTATGCGTCTATCCCATCTTATACTCGGATCCTTGTGTGGTTCGAATCGTGTGGCATTTACTAGTGGTGATAGCTGACGCTCATTCCTTAGATTTCAAAGTGATCTAGAAATGTAGTTTTTGATGACAGCGAAATAAATATTATGAGAAGTTGTGAGAATGTGCCTTACATCAACAGTGAGATGCAACTATTTTCTAGCATCTCAGTGAAACTCTCATGAATGAGTTTCTATAAAATATACAACCAGTTACTGGCCATGAACTAGATCCCGTCGAACATGGCTGCAGAAAAATAGCATAGAACACATTGCTTGATGGTAGTCTTAATTGTTAAATTATAATGAAGGGATATTAGGTTGAATCTACAAGCATATGGTTTGCTTTGGTTTCCACAGTCTTCAAGATTATACTATGCTGGTTTCTAGTATCAAATGTATGATTAATTTTTTGCAACTAGCGAGTTGGGGAGTTTTTTTTTTGTTCTAGTGAGAATTTCATCTGTTTTCCACCTGCACATCATGCTTGGATAAAACTTGAAGAACAAGACCATTGAGAGGAAAAACACAGCTGTTTAGGTCCTACAATTTTTTATCTGTCAATCTTACGATTTATTTTCATCAACGAGTGCAACTACCATATGGTGGACGGTGCGTAACTGCATATACAAGTAATTTGTTAATTTAACTTTAGTGACACAGAGTTTCCGTGTATTCCCATTTATCAGTAAACTACTTGTTGATAGAGATCTCTGCGTCCTTGCATACGAGTACTTGGCACAGTATTTGTGTTGCTTGCAAGTGTATTATGCTGGGCTTGGTAGTTGCTAGTCAGTCCTATGCAGTTATTAATGCCTTTTTGTTTCACTAAAATTTCAGCTTCTGGACACAACAGGGAATTGTGACCCTTTATGCTCAGTTGATGAAGTTAGCTCACAGTACTTTGAAGCTAACTACAAACCAAAAGATGATCTTCTGAAAGCTTTGACTATCTTTGCAACAGCATTGGCTGGGGCAGCTGCAATAAATCATTCCTGGGTTGCTGCTAATCAGGTCAGTTAAGTCCTTGCATCTTGTTCAGCATTTCCCTCTTTTATTAGTTTAACTATGTATTTTAACCTCATTATTTTATTGCTATTGTGTGGTAATAATGATTGTTGTGAACACAGTTTTATCATTTCCCTTTTTTTGTTATGCATACAATAGTAATTATTATTTTTGCAAGCATTATTAAAATATTTCCTTTTGCAGGACATCGCAATGGTGCTGGTTTTTGCTCTTGGCTATGCAGGTATCATTTTTGAAGAGTCACTGGCATTTAACAAAAGTGGAGTCGGAATATTGATGGCTGTCTGCCTATGGGTTGTCAGAAGCATTGGGGTAAGCTACTCTGCGAAACAATCTTCAAGATTTCTTAAACAACAACTTCAAGACTTCAGCAACTGTCTCAAAATTCAAGCTATCAATCATGTGTTTTAAGGCTCAGTTGTTTTATCTTGATTATCACTGGCTGAGAGTTGAAAATATTACACTATAGACTGGTTGTGATCTTATTAGGCATTGAACCTCATATTGGCATCGTGATTAGCTAAGCTCAAAAATGACATATTGTCAATAAATCTGTAACAAAATTATGGAAGATTGGAGGCCATGGTCGCTTTATTCCTCTCCCTAATCTATCTGTCTCATTATTTTAGCTTATTTAGTTAATAAGAAGATTCAAGACTTGTGAGCGTTAGAAACTTAATATATTTTCGACATTTATGGCAACCTAATTGTTGGTACAGTTAGAATAAGGTGCTTAGTTGCAAGTTACGGGCAATGCTGATTGATGTTCTGATGGGTTCTTAAATGATTCACAATAATAAATTTGCAGCCTTCTTGTTTCTGTCACTGAGCCAAGGAAGGTTGTTTTGGGACACTGAGTTCTCTCATTGTCATGTGGCCCCGGAATGGAAGAAAGTAAAACTAGATGCCATCATGTCTTATGGCAAGAAAAAATTTCGCTTTATTTAATCCTGAAACTCAGTCTAGTTTTAGAATAAAATCTATCTGAATCTTTGCATGTTTGTGATGAAATTTTGAATTGGGTTGTCCCAATACAGAACTACAGATGAATAATATGGTGTAACTTTGTTTGTGAGTGTCTATTTAAAGTGCCAACATTTTAACACATGGAGGGAGTATAATTATTTTTTCTGTTGAAACTATCCGTTCAAGCATTTATATATGATATTCTCTTTTTCCAAAAGTGATGTATATGATATTCTCCGATTGGCCTTTATTCTTACCTATTTTTCTGCTGGATGTAGGCTCCCTCGATTGACGTAGCTGTTCAAGAGTTGAGTCAGACAACTTCTGAAGTCAGTGAAATAGTATTTTTCTTGCTTGGTGCAATGACCATTGTGGAGATTGTTGATGCTCATCAAGGTTTCAAGTTGGTGACTGATAATATATCTACTCGAAGCCCTAAAACTCTTCTGTGGGTGGTGAGGTTTTTTAACATATACTTTATCCATTATACTGTGCACACACTTTGTATAATACCAAAGAGTCAACAAAAGAAACTGTTTTGCCGGTGGTGTACTAATAGGATTGCTACACATAAATACTACAATGTTACTCTTTGAGACTAAGAATCTTCATTTAACTAACTATCCAGTCCAGATAGAAATTCTTTTAGTAGATGCCCAGAAAGATCATTTTGTATTTAGGGATGTTTAGTTTCGACCAGCTTCTAATGACCAGTGTGGATCACCTTCTGTTTAGTTGTTCAGTCCAGATACAAACCATACTTTTCAACACAGAAACATGCAAGATTTGACCTAACATGAAAGCTGCTTCCACCCATTCTCTTTTTTTTTTCTCGAACACGTAGGAGAGTTGCGTATCTTTGTATTAAGAAGAGAGAATTGGCCAATCCACCTTGGGCCAGAATGGGTGACGGTAGAACAGAACTCAAAAAAAGACTATTACAGAAAAATAGGAGGTAGGGCCTGACCACAGCACCCTAATGGCGCAGCTAAGTCACCCGGCCAACGCCGAGGGCCCTAAGCCCCTTGGTGCTTCCACCCACCATTCTCTTTCTACTCTTCTGTGTTTCTCTTTGTTACTGCTTTGTATACATGGGGGGATGTCTTATCCCCAATGTTGAGTTGTTGTTTTTTTACGCTGATACTGCTATTGTTTTTTTTCTGATCGGGCCTTTACCCCATTTCCATTTAAAAAGAGAGAAGTACCTACTACGGTGATTACATCAGAGATAGAAAGGTCAAAAGAACCAGAGCTTATTTATTCTTGTTGGGTTTCTCTCTAGCCTACCCTGAGTTTGAGGATAGACTTTGAGTTTCTCCTTTTGGTTAGTAGTTTTATTGCTTCCTAGCATATGTTGGTTTCTGCCACTGTTAGTTAACGCTGCAAACATGTTAATTGGATCTGAGTTTTGCTTCGAGTTAGGTTTACTTCCCTTGCTTGCTTTCGCCTTTCTTCACTTGGAAAAGTTCAGTTGTAAGTGTAGTTATGCTAAAGGCTGTAATGAAATATGTCGAGTGTCAAATACTTTGTTCACTTCACCCTCTTATTGCTCTCGGTCTCGGTTTGTTGTTCCTTTTGCCAAGTAAACAAATCCATCAACTAAACCTGCTCAATTATGCAGCAATTTCTAAAGGTCTATGCACAAATTTAAGCTGTTATTTAATTCCAACTCTGGTAATATCTTAGCAGTTGAGAAATACTACATTTTTACAATTTTCTATAGAATTCCAGCTCACCCAGACTTTGCGTTGGTAGGCTAACTTGCTTGGGACAAAGGCTTTCTTGTTGCTGCTGCTGTTAGACTTCTGATATTTTTTTTCTCTCCATATAGTGCAAAGTCTATTTTAGTGAAGAATGCTAGTTTGGTTCCTATAGCTTCCTGTGTTCCCATTTTCCTGTTCTACAAGGTCAAAAGAAGAAAATCGTGGCTGTAATGAGTGCACTTGAGCTATGTAGACTGACCAAATTCAAGAGAAGCAATGCATGTTGTGCAATATTTGGTGCAGTACAGCGCGGATGAATTTGAATTTTACTATTTCAGATAACTGTACTGCTGCATACTGCATCTCTTTCACTATTCTTGGTGATCAAATCTTTCTTCCCCAAATACTTTGCACTACGTCCATCCCAAACGCTTTTTCCGCAATTTTGCCCTTACGACATACTCTGGTCATTGCTTGTGCAGTTTAGTTTTGTTAGATGATATGGTAGGCTGGTTAGGCCGACCCATTGGGCCGTAGGGCTGCTGGCCGTGCGCGGGCCCCCCTCCTGGGATAGGTTCTAGGTCAAGTATCTGGATTAGGCAAGGTCTCCGTTGATTGGTATTGTTTCCACAACCCTAGGACATCCTTGCCTATATATCTTGTACATGTGCTTTGCACCCTAATCAATCAATTATCCCGAGCCATACTTGCTTTCAAATTTGGACTAGATAATTAAGCATGGATTATGCAGGCACATATACTTACGTAAAATACGAAATAAAGAATTAGCTGTCCCTTTCATCTCCATCTCATTAGTACCCATCTGGCGGAGGAGATGTCAGCACTGAACCTCCCTTGGGCGGGTACACCAGGCCCAGGGTGGGTTTGTGAGATTAGATTAGACTAAATTCCTGTATCCCTACCATTATGGTGCAGCCGCCGGGCAACACCAAAGGTTGCAGAATTTGTGTTCATGGTCGTGGCCATCTAAAGTATGCGCATGACACCCCCACCAACTACCTTGAACTATTAATTTGTTTCTTAATTGTGAAACTGTTTAATATCTTGCTATATTTTTCAAGGATGAATTATTTACCTTTTCAGATTGGTATAGTAACTTTCTTCCTGAGTGCGATCCTTGACAACTTGACGTCCACCATTGTGATGGTGTCATTGCTTCGGAAATTAGTACCTCCATCAGAATATAGAAAGTATGATTTTTTTCAACTCGCCTGTTATATCTGCACATGATCTAGTAATTTTCTTCTAACTATTATGTCATTATTTTGGCTCATGATGACCATATCCTTGCACCACTATACATATGTCTGTTTTATGGTTGCTCTATCTTGCAACGTTTTTAATAGCGGGCTATAACATTTACATTTACTTAAATAGTGGTCTAAGATTGTTAGGGATCATGTCCGCAAAAAAAGGGGATGAACAATTCTTATTTGTCACCTATATTTGGTGATAAATAAGGGTTTTCCCCTCCTTTTCTTTTTGTGTGTTGGGTTTGAGCCCAACCCATTGTAGTTTCCATACTTTCACCAAGTGGGTTGTTGGTGTTAGTTTTTTTCTTTTAATGTTAGAGCATGGCAATAGAGGTCGACACAACTCAATGCAGCCTGCTGAAGCCTCAATTGCTGAGGTGATACGGTTGCTACTGTAATGGGTTGACTGTAACCTCTTTTTCTCTTAATACAAAGATACACAGACCTCCCGCATGTTCGAGAAAAAAAAGGTGTGCACAACATTTAAGTTCAATCTAAAGGAATTTTTATTCCCTTGCTCCATCCATAAATAGTTTGTAGGAATGTTATTGAGCTTCTTGAATGAGTAAAACATTTTCTTATTGGGACAGATTGTTAGGTGGTGTTGTTGTAATAGCAGCGAATGCTGGCGGTGCATGGACACCAATTGGTGATGTGACAACCACTATGTTGTGGATTCATGGTCAGGTTACAACATTGAAAATAATGCAGGTCAGCTTTTCACGACTGTTGTTATGTACTGCAATATGCCTACACAAATAAATTTCCTTACATTTGGTTTCATTGACGTTTCATGCTATATTGTTCTTTCTTTAGTTGTTAATGATCAGTATTTGTCAAGATTTTAATAATCATGTCTGCAATCAATCCAGAATTTCAAAAATCAGATAATGCCTGTCTTTTTATGTGCGGAAGTCATAAATATTTTTCTTGAACACGCAGCAGAGCAGCGTGTATAAAATCTTAGCAACTTGCTCAGGAGAAGTGGAGAACATATAAACTTGTCTGCAGAAGATGTTACTAAAGGATAACACAAAATTCTCTCTCTCTCTCTCTCTCTCTCTCTCTCTCCAGAAAATGATCTATTTCGTATTCTGCCAAGTGTCTATATCTTTTTTACCCAACACACTGTTTTTGAAATTCCTCACAGTTGTATGTATTACTCTTCCATGGTGCAAAAAATTAGGTGACTGGATTAGATCAATATAGTTGAAAGATCTGTCATCACAAAACTGGAAAGTAATATTGCAGAAATTACAGAATGGCCACCACAGAGCAAAGCAGCTACTATATCTATGACATGAAATTTAGATTGCCGAGCTTTGTTTGTTGGAAACTGTTAAGTCTCCACTTTATTGCCTTGAATGATGAAATGCTAAATAGATAGCTATGTTAAAATTTAGATGGATTATGTTTATTCAAGCTTTTAAGGGCTGCTTGCACAAGCCTGGAATCCTTCTTTCCATGATTCATGATAAACAAAATGTACATAGTAAAAGAAAGAAAATAAGGCATTGTCACTGTTTGGTTTAATGTGTCCGGAAGATTTTATCGGATTAATTCATTACAGGAATTAAGAAGTTCATTGCATGCTGGACAAACAACATTCATTTTATTCATAATCTGAGTTATTGATTCATTGTTTTGAACAAAGACATTTTCCTATAGATTCTAGACCATACTGTGGACTAATATAGCTTTATGAAAGGCCCAGCTGCACACTGGAATTACATATTCATTGCACATATCTGTTATGAACATGACATCACCCAGTGGATCTGGGGACTCAAGTTTTAAAATAGCATTGAAAGTTAGCATCGTGTAAGTGTTAGTTAACTGATCATGTGGTTGCTCATACAAAAGGCCAATTTTCTTTGAGATAATTTTTGGTATCTGATCTTTGTAGGGAAACCGGTTGCTTTATATTGGTTTTCCATTTCCATTATTTACTTGCTTTGTAGGATAGAGCTTCGCCCATTGTTGTCGTGCTGTTATGTTTATTTTTCTGCATACCACTTCAGCAAAACACTGCTTCATTTGATTGTGAAATCAGCTGTTTGGCTTATGATCTGGCAGGGCTTGTTTATTCCCTCAGTTGTTTCATTGGCAGTCCCACTGGCTCTGATGTCCCTCACCAGGTTGTTAACTAGTGACAACTTATGATATACTCCGTATGAAATGGAACAGTTTTAAATGTGCCTGATTTAACATTTTGTATGCATTGCAAATAGTGAAGCAAATGGATCATCTCAGAAATCTTCCAGCATGCTGTCATCAGAGCAGATGGCTCCTCGGGGACAACTCGTATTGGCTGTAGGACTTGGAGCTTTAGTGTTTGTCCCAGTCTTTAAAGCTTTCACCGGTCTGCCACCTTTCATGGGTATGCTGCTTGGTCTTGGGATTCTCTGGATCCTGACGGATGCAATACATTTTGGAGACTCTGAAAGGCAGCGACTAAAAGTTCCACAGGCCCTGTCACGGATTGATACACAAGGAATTTTATTCTTCTTAGGTATCCTTTTATCAGTTGGCAGGTAAATCCTTCACCCCCTCTCTTACTAAAATTATTTAAGAAATGCATACACCACTGAGAATCGTATGCAATTGGCATACATAATTGTTAATATTCAAAGTATATTCTCAAAATAAAAATAAAGTACTGAGCTGTATGCTGTCGTGCCATGGTTACTGTGAAATGCTAGTAACTATGAGCTGGCATAGAGATGATAAGATTAGTTGGAGCATATCTTAAAGATAAGACTAATTATTTATTTGTGCAATGATTTGCCACCGTAAATGTCATTTAGGCCAAAGTTCTGTTTGTGATATGGTAATTAACTAAATGTAATGTACCTTTACACTTATGAACTATACGAGTTTATGGTGTTAGTGTAATGAAAAAGCAGCTGTCCTGTTATTTGCAGTCTAGTCCATTACCAATCAGATGTTCTTCATTTGCTAATAGTTTTTCTCTCTTTTGGCACTAGCCTGGAATCTGCAGGGATCTTGAGGCAGTTAGCGAATTATCTTGATGCCAATATTCCAAATGGTGATCTTATTGCTAGTGCAATTGGTGTGGCATCAGCAGTTATAGACAATGTTCCACTTGTTGCTGCAACGATGGGAATGTATGACCTGACTTCATATCCTCAAGATTCGGACTTCTGGCAGCTTATTGCATTCTGTGCTGGTACTGGAGGTTCAATGCTTATCATTGGCTCTGCAGCAGGAGTTGCTTTTATGGGAATCGAAAAGGTGGATTTCCTTTGGTATTTTCGCAAGGTAATCTTCTGTTTTGTTCAAATATGATGAGGAGCTATGTAACAGCCTAATGAGTTAATGAAAGTACCATATACTGCAGAACCCTTTTTTCTGCGTCGAAGTGCATTTTCCTATGTTTCCCTGATAAACTGTTGAATCCAGTCTCTGTCTGCTATTAGACCTTTTAAGGAGCGTAGTGTTGAGCAAACATGACTACCTTAGTTGACTGCAGTCCACTTATTTGTATAAACATATTAAAGTGTAGCTATATGAATATACTATTGCTGCCTGTTGCTGACTAAAGGTTACATCCAACTTCTATGATCGTTCATATATATGCTTATTGCTAGAGATGAAACATTCTTAGTTGAGTTATTTTGCCCACTGGTTTGCGCCATATTCTAGTAACCAATTATTCATCTTTTCATGTTCCTTCTTGTGTTGGCAGGTGAGCGGTTTTGCCCTTGCAGGTTATGCAGCAGGTATAATCTCATATCTAGCTGCTCAAAATCTCCATCTAACTCTTCCCACATCACTGGCTGAGATCCCATTTATTCCTGGCTCATAAAAGGTTGGTCTTTGTACTCCTGTAAGAATGTTCTTGCCTTACACATGGAGAAAGTATTAATACTGTCTTTCATATTGTATGTATGCTCTGATGTGTTGTCAAAGGGAGTGTTTAGAACTTGGGCAATAGATAAGATTAATACCCTAAGGTCCAAGACCCTCCACATCGGATCCAGACCAGCGCTATGAGTGCTGGCGAACTTTGTTACCCTGGACAAGAATAAGAAAGAATATCAGGGAGAAGGCAGACTATGGATATTTGAGCGTCTACTTTGGATAAATATGAGCAGCTTAGAAATGTGGGGTTATTGCAGAAACAAGCTTATTAGTTACTTTCAAAAGAAAACAAGTTGTGTCTCTTGTATACTAAGAACATGCAAGCTCGTTTAGTCATTTTCGAAAGGAAAAAAAATGTGACTCCCATGATGCCATTTTAACCTACCTGACTGAAGAATACTCCTCCTTTCTAAGTTATTATTGTTCATGTTCTAAGTCAAACTTGTCTAACTTTGATTAAGTTTATAGAAAATATAAAAACATCTACGATACTAAATAAATACAATATCAAAACATATTTCATGATGGATCCAATGAAACTAATTAATTTGATGTTGTAGGTATTGAACTTTTTCTGTAAACTTAGTCAAAATTAGGAAAGTTTGACTAGGATAAAGCGAAAGTGAAGTATGATGTAGAATGAAGGGAGTATAACCTACGGATATTATACAGATATTGCGTGTTTGTATACTGCCATTGTTGCTACATGAATGAGCATCAGCTGAAGGGCAAGGCAAATGCAGGTGTCTGGTAACAGCACCAGCTGTCACTCGCATGAATGCGGACAGGCAGCCTATTCAGAATGAACACGACAGCCTGAGCAGTTCTCTGAAGTCTGGACTGCAGCAAGCGAGGTGTCAACCAAGGCATCGTTCCGAAAATCCTTTTTCGTTTCCTCTAAAATACCTGATGTTAGAAATACAGGATATTACTAAAAATACCTCTAACATCACTCATGTCTGCCCAGACTACATGATTTCCAGCTGGGGATGCACCATCTTGCTCAAACTTAGCTCACACATCGTCCTGCATGTACCATAAAAGGAAGTGGCGACTCGCCTGAAAGCGAGAATTAGCAGGCATAGAAATGATATGAATGATAGCCCACATAGATAGATAAATGCTGGCAATCTGAAAACGCAACTATTAAATTATCAAGGCACAAAGCAGGCGTCCCGATCAATGCTGCCTTAACCTTTCCAATACTTCCAGTCTAGCGGGCAATTTTAGAAATCTAATGAGCTTATTACTTCAAAAGCAATAAGGGGCTGACCGAGGTGTGCATAATTTGCCGCAGTGTAGTATATGGCAGCAGTGGACAGCTAGCACAAGGAGATTTCTGATTCTTCGTTGCCAGATTGTTCAGCACGCACCTGGGTGAACACTGCGTAGTGGACGCACTAAGATGATCACGATTCACGCTTCACGGTGTAAGGCATGGAAAGCACCAGCGGGTTCAGCCTTGGTTTGACACCTTTGGGATGGAAATTCGACACCCACACTTGAGCGAAGAAGAAGAAGAGAGCATACGGGGTAGCAGGATGCATTAGATGGTTCAGCAACATCATCACAACATAGTATAGCAAATCGCAAAGCTCCCTAACAACGAACTTAACCAAATATCTAACCGGCCAGCTAATCCAATCCGGCAAACCAACAAACTCAAACAAACCGAATCAAAACTCAAACAAACTCCATAGCCACTATCTGCGCGGTGTCTATTCATAATAGTTGTGGTTGGAACTCATCCAATCGTAGCAGCGCTCCCGCCACCGTCCCGGCGACGTAGAGCTCCCAGCTCCAAATCCAGCCCACCGGTTATCCCGACCGCCGGCGGCCGGCGGCGCGCCCGCCGCCTCGCCGCGCCCTCGCAACCGCCTCTGCCGCCGGGCTGCCCTACCCCCCACCTCCCTCTTCTAAGGTCGATATTGGCCACCGGACCCCGGCAACCCCACATCGAACTCCGGCCGCCGCTGCCCTCAACGAGGAAGATGAACAGAAGCGGCGGCGGCCTTGCGCGATGCGGCGCATCCCACCCGCGCGCACGATGAATAGCCTCCGCCCTATCTGCCGCATGGGCCTTCTTCCTGCGCTGGAATTTCCTCCCAAAGAACGAGTCCACAACAGAAACTAACATGGTAGTGATGAAGAAAATAGCATGGTACCAACTTGAGGGTCTCCGGTTCATTTTCTTCACACCACAGAGAAGATCAAGCTTAAAAAGTGGTTCCTATTATGTCTGTGGCGATTCGAGTAACTTCTCTTTTGTTTTTTTAAGGATGCAACGGAAGTAAAAACAGTATAGCTAGGAGAGATGGAGTGCATATACCCGAGGATGCCGGTTAGGAGCATAGACGCACGCGTCGCAGTTCTTGGGAGGACCTGGTGAAGAAACCTCGGCTGCTGCACGAAGCTTTAAGCTAGCGTAGTCCAAGCTGTTATCGCGCAGAGATTGGGAAGATTTGTAGGTGGCGCGGTGGACGGGCCTATGATGCTGGCAGCATCGTCCAAACCTGAAATCAGCTTCTGCTTCGTCTCGCTCGGAGCACGGAATGATATCGATCGCCATCTGCCGATGTTGTATGCTAGCTGCTCCGTCGTAGCGTGATGTATGCGGGCGACGTGGTTTTCAATTCACCGAAAGATGCTGCAGGCAGATGTGGGCAGATCGTCCAAAGTCGGTGCTCCATCTGTTGGATGCGGGCGGCTGTTGGATCTAGTGGGGAGAGCTTTGCTTGAACCGAATCCAATCAGCGCAGAAATGGTGGATGTGGAGGATGAGCCAGAAACGGAGATTTCATAAGGGGGGCTCAATTTTCGTGAGAACTCTCATGAAATTTTTTATTTTCATGAAGGTGGACCAAAAACTATCGCGAAAAGCTATTTTCGTGAAGGTATTTATGGACCGCCATGAAAATGACTATTTTTTGTGAAGGTGTTGCAAAAACTCTCATGGAATCTGTTTAGATTTCGTGAAGGTGCTATATAACACTCATGAAAAGCTATTTTCATGAAGGTACTTATACACCGTCATGAAAATGATTATTTTACGTGAAGGTGATGCAATAACTCTCATGAAGTATGTGTTGATTTAGTGTCCACAAACCCTCACGAAATAGTTGGATGCACACTCTAGTTTTCTAAGGCACACAATAGTTACTAAATTTTAATAGTACCTAAATTTTTTCAAACAATTATGAAATTTGGCTGAGGACCGATATACATCCCTATAACATACCCAAAAAAATTTCATCATGAAAATCAAATTGTGGTAAAAGTTGTTCATTTTGTGTTCATTTGAGAACAGATGTTCAAAGTCAACTAGCTCCTTTCTAACAAGAAGTTAACATAATCTCAATTAAGTATGTAGTCCATAGAAATAATTTCACTATAATTTCTAAGCAATAATATACATTTCTTAGAATTTAAATGTATTTCTGCCTATTTATTAGAATTACCTCACATTTGAACTACATGAGCTGTAAAAATTATCCCTAAATTACAAACAAACATATATGCAGTTAGATTCATACATTTCGATACCACATGCAAATTTTTAAATGTTGGTATACTTTACACTCTTGTTTTCTTAGTCACTTTATAGGTTCTGAAATTTAATAATACCTATTTTCTCAGAAAATTATGAAGTTTGGATGAGGATCAGAATACATGCTTACAACATTACCAAAAAAGTTTCATCAATAAAATCAAATTAAGTTAATGATTTGCTTCATTTAATGTTCATATCGAATCATAAGTTTATGGTCAACTCTCTCTCTTCTCTAGCAAGATTCTAGGTGATCAATAGCTAACTTTACTTTTTTGCATAAAAAACTAATACAGCCTTAGCTAGTATGTTTGTTAATGAACATAGTTTAGTTATAGTTTTTAATGCAATTTCATGCCTTTTGAAAAGAATTTAATTGCATTCCTATTTGAGCAAAACATCTGTTAATTTTTATTAAATGGGCTGAAACACCTACACCTGGGCATTGTTAATTTTATACTTTCCTTGACTGTCATTGTTCTGAATTTGCATTTCCTTAACTGCCATTTCCGTGGAAGTCTGTTAAGTTGGAGACGCTGGCAGCTTGGGCCCGCAAGGCCGCAACCATGCCCTCTGTTATCGTTTCCGTGCCGCATGCCGCACCCACCCAATTCGGCGGACGAACTGGCCGCGACTAGGCGAATGCCGGCTGCCATGGCGAGCGTGTAGTCGCATCTGGGTGAAAGCAGGCAGCCTTGGGGAGCGTGCGGCCTGGGCAAGCATAGAGCCGACAAGGCGCAGCGCTGGCTGCTGGGGTGCGTGCGTCAAGCCCCGTACAAAGAACAGTGCCGGAAAGTTGCCCGGTGAGGGCCCGACCTAGGATCCTTTAACATATAATGATGGGTTTTTAATTTATATAGCACCATAATAAATAAGAGAGTAGAAAGAAAAAAAACTGGATCTCACATTTAAACCAATAAGCTAGTATTCAGAGTGAAATGGTGTCTTCGTAATAAATGAACAACAAATATGATATGTGGAGAAAAGAGCGAGTTTAATAGAAATCTGCATTAACATAAATTAATAAATTATAGAGTATAGTTTTTAAAAATGGTATATTAATGATATGACAATATATATACTACCCCGTATATGCTGTGGCTTGAGATTGCCTTGTACCTCGGCCATAGATTACGGCAATGCGCAACCTTTTCCTCTTCTTTTCTACTGATTGGTTTCTGATGCCATTTTTTCTCTCGCGTCTTGGGTTCATTCTTTCCAGTTAGGAAATAATCAAGCATCGACGGGAGGCGGAGTTCGCCATTGCTGCTGTAGCCGGCATGCGTGCCTTTTTCCTCATCCTCTCGGCGCCACGTGCGAGTGCATTGGACCGCATGTTCATACCCCGTCAGAATGATGCTCCCGCCGAGCCCAAGAATGGCACGCGTGCGTGTTAGCACTGCCTCTGATGGGCCTGCTTCTGAAGAGCTTGCTTCTGTTGGGCCGCGTCGTGGCGAGCATGACCGAAAGCGTAATGCGCGTGTCTGGTCCAGAGTGGGAGTAGCATGAGCTAGTTGCTCGGTGTACGTAAGAGCGAGTCGAGCGTGAGGGATGAACTCATGTATGAACAGAACAACTTTTCCTCCAACGAAGCATTCCTCCGAAACTAATTTGTCCAATTCCTGTCTCTTGCTTGCTATCCGATCCCTATTCTGATTCTCTACTCCTATCCCCGCTACCTCTGCTAACATCTGGTATCAGATTCGTCGATCGTTTGCTTCCGTTCGTGTCGAATTCCTTGGGCCATCGGTTGATTCGGTGTCTGGATTTGGTTTGGTGTTAAATTCGCGTTCGTGAATTCGGCTTGCCAGTAATTCCGGTCCCTGCTGAGTCGACTTGTGGCGATTCGCCATCCTGGATTCCAATTTCCATCACGACCATTTCACCCGTCTTCAGCACCGTCACGGTGCGATGGATCCCAATTCCAAGATGCTTCTCGATGAGATCGACAAGAAGTTCGCCACGATGGACCTGAAGTGGGATCGGCGATTCTAGGAGCTCGTTGACAAGAAGGAAGAGCGGATCAGCGCTCTTGAGAACGCCAGCGAGGACCTGGAAGCTTGGCGGCCGAAGGTCGATGCCGCCATGGACAACATCAAGTTGGAGATTCGCAAGCTGAACCAGCACTGGGAGCGCTCTTCTCTAGAGCACCCTGGTGTGGATTCCGGGCTTCTCCTCAAGCCCGAGTCGACGCCGCCCCGCCCATCTGCGGGGAAGCACGTCGACAGCCCTGATGGGCACCGCCATGACAACAATCACCGGGATCTTGGGTTCGGGTCTGTTACGACCTTTACTCATGTCCCGGTCAAGGGCACGACCTCCTCGCCTCCTCCTACTATGCCTAAAGCTCATGGTTCTACTTTTGAGTCGTCCTCTACTCGTCCTCGTAGTAGTGACTCGGGGGGATTTCTCATGGGGAAATTGCCTAAGGTTCCGTTCCCTATTTTTGATGGTGAGAATCCTAAGCTTTGGATCTCCCGCTGTGAGAAGTATTTTGTTATATATCATGTCGATCCGTCTATGTGGGTGAAAGTTTCAGTCATGAAGTTCTCTGGCGCAGCTGCGCGTTGGTTTCAGGCTGTTGAGAAGAGGTTGGCTCACGATTCCAAGCGCTTTGGTAAAGAGCAGTTCTCTGGTTTGGTAGATCGGTTGCTTGCGTATGAGTCTTCCACTGATTCCCTTTACTATGCCACTAGATTTGTGGATGGTTTGAGAGAGGATATTAGAGCAGTAGTTCTTATTCAGAGGCCGGGTGATTTGGATACTGCTTGCACTCTTGCCCTTTTACAGGAAGAGGTGGCTGAGCCGGCTCGGTGTCGTGAATTTTGCAAGCCTGACTCGGGATTCTAGCCCAAGCCTCAGCAGAAGGGTCCAATGGCGTTGCCATTGCCTCCCGTCCCAGATCGTGATCCTCGTACCACACCGATCGACGACAGGCGTTCTTCATCGACCACGAATCCAGATGATGACAAATTGGCTGCTCTGCGTGCCTACAGACGAGCAAAAGGGCTCTGTGAGCGTTGCGCGGAGAAGTGGAATCGTGGTCATTCTTGTGCTGCTACAGTTCAATTGCATGCCCTATAGTAGGTATGTGAATTGTTTCAGTTGGAGGATTTGGTTTCTGTCCTGGAGGACGAGTCTGCTTCTGAGGAACAGTTGTTTCTGGCAATCTCTGATACTGCTGTTCAAGGTGGTTAGTCTAAGCGCACAATGCAGTTCAATGGCACCTTTCATTCCTTGCCAGTTGATATTTTGGTGGACTCGGGTACTACTCACTCTTTTATCAGAAAGAGTTTTGGATAGGATCCCTGCTATTTCCACTACTGCTGCTAGTGCTCAGCGAAAGTGGCTAATGGAGGTTTTATGCAGTGCTTGGCTGTTGTCCCTGCAACTGAATGGGTCATTCAGGAGCTTGTCTTTCAGCAGAATTTGAAAGACCTTTTGTCGGTGTTTTGATCACTGACTAGTAATTTACGCCGCGCTTCTCTGTGGCTCGATGGCTAACAATCGAAGGCAAGGATTTAGACTGGTTCGGGCGAACGCCCTACGTCCTGTATGGAGGGTGTTCTTCGTGTTTTTCACGTTCGAATGCTGGGTGCTAATGATGGGATGCTTGCAAGCGGTGTGTAGCTTCTGAAGCCTCCTGAGAGAGAAGGCCTAGCTCCACCTTATATGTCTGGCGGACTGGACTACAATGCGTGAGAGAGGGGGTGCCTTGCCCCCCCCGGTTGACATCCCAGGAGGGAAGTCGGCTATCCTACACGTGTCCTGTCCGGGGCCCTCGGTCGAACATGTCCCGCCGCTTCCTGAAGTCAAGTCTCGTCCGCTCGATCTGCGGCGCCGCCTGACATGTCCTTAGTCCTGTTTGCACTCCTTGTGGCAGGGGATGACACTGTCGTCTTTGCGGCACGCCCCTCCTGATACGCCGGGGAGGGCCTCTCGTCTGGTCGGTAGGGCCGACCTCCCTCGCGATGGTCGGGAGGTCAGGCGCCCTGTTACCATCGCCGTTGGTCTGAGGCGGCGCTCGCTAGCTCGGCGTGCCCGCCTCGCCCTACGCCTGACGGTGGACGGTGACTCGGTACAAACTATCCCATCGAGCTGACAGTGGGTGGCGCGGCCGGCGTGACTGGGGGTGCTCCTGCCGGTCCTCTGGTCCGTAGGCGGCGCCCCTACCCCGGCTATTGGGTGAGTGGTGCGCATGCACGTCTTGTCGGATCTTGTGCATTTAATGCTGCCTCGTGCCTTCCCTAGGATATCTCGAGGTCGGGCTCCTTCCCGGGGTTGGCTCGGCCCTCCCAACCCCCATGGTTACGTGGTCGGCGGGCCGCCACACGTCCCGGGTTCCGCTGCTGCTGAGCTGTGGCAGCTTCCCCCATTGACGGGCTGGTGGTGCTGGCTGCGCCTTCTACTCTGGTGGGCCAAGCCGCCCGACAACGGCTGGCTAATTCTTGCTCAGGCCCTTGAGGGCCGTTCTTTGGGGTACCCGTGGTACTTAACCTCATCACCTTCCCCTCCAGTCCTTTGACTTGATTCTTGGCATGGATTGGTTGGAAAGTTTCAGTCCTATGCAGGTGCTTTGGGGCCAAAAATGTATGGTGTTGCCTCATCAGGGCTCTACTGCTGTGCTTCATGGTGCCTTACATGATGACCAGATTGAGTTTAGTCTCCAAATTTCTGAATTGCATGGTGATTCTGTTGCTTCTCCTGCTGTGGCTAGCTGAGTTTGCACTGGTCTTTTCATGGTAGCTGCCTTGCTAGCTGAGTTTGCACTGGTCTTTTCAGCCCCTGATAGTCTCCCTCCTAAGAGGTCTTGTGATCACAGTATTCCTCTTGTGGTTGGAGCAAGACCTACCAATGTTCGTCCTTATAGATACCCTCCTTCTCTTAAAGGATGAGATTGAAGAGCAGGTGGCTGACATGATCAAATTGGGCATTGTCAGGCCTAGTACTTCATCATTCTGTTCACCTGTTTTGCTTGTGAGGAAGAAAGATGGTTCTTATCGGTTCTGTGTTGATTACCGTTACTTGAGTGCACTGACAATCAAAAGCAAATTTCCTATTCCCCTTTTTGACCAGCTTATGGATGAGCTTTCCAAAGCTAGTTGGTTTTCTACTTTGGACTTAATCTCTGGCTACCACCAAATTAGATTGAAGTAGGGGGAGGAGTATAAGACGGCCTTTCAAACCCACCATGGTGACTTTGAGTTTTTGGTGATGGCTTTTGGGTTGTCTGGGCCCCATGGTACTTTTCAGGGTGCTATGAATTCAACTCTAGCACCTCTCTTGAGAAAATGTGTCATTGTCTTTTTTGATGATATATACTGATTTACAGCAGGACTTACGAGGAAGACCTAATTCATTTGAGGCAAGTGTTAGAACTTCTTCAATAGGATCAGTGGTTTGTGAAGATGTCAAAGTGTAAATTTGCACAGAGGAGAATCTCTTATTTGGGGCATGTAATATGAAATTAGTGAAGAGGGAGTCAGCACTGATCCAGCTAAAGTTGAGGCAGTTCTCAATTGGCCTGTTCCAGTTAACGTCAAGCAACTGAGGAGCTTTTTGGGTTTGGCAGGGTATTATAGAAAATTTGTCAAACATTTTGCAGTTATCTGTAAGCCTCTAACTGAATTTCTAAAGAAAGGGATGCTGTTTGTGTGGACCCAAGATCATGAATTGGCATTTTCTACTCTCAAGCAGGCTCTGAGTTCCACTCCTGTGCTTGCATTGCCTTATTTCTCCAGGACTTTTTGTGTTGAAACAGATGCTTGCAACAATGGTGTGGGGGCTGTACTTCTTCAGGATGGTCATCCCTTGGCTTACATCAGCAAACCTCTAGGTCCTAAGACTCAAGGCCCTTCTACCTATGAAAAGGAGTACCTTGCTATCCTCATTGCTATTGATCAATAGAGATCTTATCTGTTGCATGGTGAGTTTGTGATTTTCACAGATCAAAAGAGCTTGGTCCATTTGAATGAACAAAGTCTTAATACTCCTTGGCAACAAAAAGTGTTTACTAAACTATTGGGCATGCACTATAGAATTGTGTATAAGCAGGGATCTGACAACAGGATTGCAGATGCACTGTCCAGGAAGGCTCATGATCAGTCTGTCTTGTTTTCACTTTCTGTGTGTACTCCTGATTGGACAGAAGCTGTTAGGGAAGGTTATATGTTGGATTCCCAGGCAAAGGAAATGTTGACTAAGTTGTCTGTTAATGCTCAGTCTGTGCAGCATTTTTCTCTCAAGGATGGCTTACTTTTCTACAAAGGAAACGTGTGGTTGGGCAATAACAAAGTAGCTCAGCAAAGTGTTCTATCAGCTTTTCATAGCGCAGTCATTGGAGGGCATTCTAGAGTCCTGCCACTTACCAGAGGGTGAAGAAATTGTTCTCTTGGCCTGGGATGGGGCAGGATGTTAAGAATTATGTGGCTAGCTGTACCATTTGTCAACAAGCTAAGCAGAGAGGGTTAAGTACCCTGGATTGTTGCAACCTTACCAGTGCCTTCTGGAGCTTGGCAAACAGTCAGCATGGACTTTGTGGAGGGGCTGCCTGTTTCTTGGGGTAAGAATTGCATTTTGGTGGTAGTAGATAAGTTTTCCAAGTTCAGTCATTTCATTCACTTGAAGCATCCATTCAATGCTGGATCTGTTGCTAAGGCCTTTATGCAACATGTTTGTAAGTTGCATGGTTTGCCCTCTATAATTATCTCAGATAGGGATAAATTTTTTACCAGTAACCTTTGGAAGCATTTGTTTGACATGGCTAGTGTTAAGTTAAGCATGAGCTCAGCATATCACCCCCCGTCTGATAGCCAAACCGAGAGGGTGAATCAGTGCATGGAAACCTTCCTCAGGTGCTTTGGGAGTGCTTGTCCTACAAAATGGTTGGACTGGTTGTATTTGGCTGAGTTTTGGTATAACTCTAGCTGGCATTCAGCCTTGGGTTTCTCTTCTTTTGAGGTGCTGTATGGTTATGATCCTAAGCACTTTGGCATTGACTTGTTGCAAGCTTGCCCAATACCTTCTCTTGGTGACTGGTTGGAGGAAAAAGCTACAATGCAGCAGTTGGTGCAGCAGCATTTGGGGCGTGCTCAGCAACGAATGAAGTTACAAGCTGATAAAGGCCGTACTGAGCGTCATTTTGAGGTGGGCGATATGGTTTTCCTGAAGCTTCAGCCTTACATTCAGTTGTCTCTTGCTCCTCGGGCCAATCAGAAGTTGTCATTCAAGTTCTTCGGTCCATTCAAGATCATATCCAAGGTTGGCAGTGTAGCTTACAAATTGCAATTGCCTGAATCTTCTTCCATTCATCCTGTCTTTCACGTTTTGCAATTGAAGAAGGCAATTCCTCCTTCTGTGGGAGTGGCTCAGTTACCCTCTGGTCTCTCTGGCTTTCAAGTTCCTAAGAAGATTCTTCAGCGGCGAATGGCTTCTGAAGGTACTGCTGGGTTCTCTCAAGTGCTTGTGTAGTGGTCATGCTTGCCTCCATCGTTGGCTACTTGGGAGGATTTCACTTCGCTGCGTCAACGATTTCCTCTAGCTCCTGCTTGAGGTCAAGCAGGTTCTCTTCCAGGAGGGGGTGTTAGCACTGCCTCTGATGGACCTACTTCTGAAGAGCTTGCTTCTGTTGGGCTGCGTCGTGGCGAGCGGGCCCGAAAGCGTAACACGTGTGTGTCTAGCCCAGAGTGGGAGTAGCGTGAGCTAGTTGCTCGGTGTGCGTTCTGATCTGTATTAAGAGCGAGTCGAGCGTGAGGGATGAACTCATGTATGAACAGAACAGCTTTTCCAAGGAAGCATTCCTCCGAAACTAATCTATCCAATTCCTGTCTCTTGCTTGCTATCCGATCCCCATTCATATTCTCTACTCCTATCCACGCTACCTCTGCTAACAGTGCGAGGCGAGGGCAACCATGGCGGCTGCACGCAAGAGAGAGACGGGCGGCGAAGGCGACAATGTGTTGCGCCTGTCATGATGGAGGAAGAAGGCAGTGCCATAAAGATCCCTTTGCCCTTCCACCTGTATGAGGTGACGCCAGGCCATATCCACTGTTGGCCGCGCAGGCGGCTCAGGCGGAGTCGCTGCCGCTGGTGCCGGGATGGACTCACCTGTGTCGTGGGGTGTGCTGGCGCTCGGCTTGGCCACGGCTGCAGCGCTCCTCAAGAGCGTTGGTGGCAGATCTACAGGGGCAGTTTGTTTATGCTTCAGGTTTGTTTGATTCAAACACATAGCCTATTTGTTCAAATGCTCTGGTACAAAGACGGATATGCTTAGCTTTTTTTTTGAGAGAGGATATGCTTAGCTTGGAAGCATGTGTTTCGTAAACGTAAAGCGTTAGGATTTAGCACTGGTTGTACAGGTATTATGTGAATCAATTCAGATAAGCTAGTGGGTTCTCCAATCCTGATAAGTATTTTGAGACATGTTCCTCTTGTAATAATCCGGTTCTTAAAGGAATCAGTTTTGATTAGTTGAATACTTTGCTATTATGCATAATCTGTTGCATGACTCAAGGAACCTGATTAGTTGCTTGTATTTTGAAGGTTATAAGAGAAGACATTATGTTCAGAGAGCTGAAAAAAGGATGAACTTACTTCAAAGGGTTGAAGAGCAGCAGAATCTGAGCTTGAAACTTGAGGGGGTTACATACTAAAGGTTGCTTTGTACGCTTCTTTGATAATTCACCTAATACCAGTTAATCCTAGATTCTTACAATTATTCATAGAATCTGTACTGGTATACGTCCTCTGCGTTTGGCATTCATGAAACTTTAGGTATTCAATCTGAATACCATCAATATACTGTGTAGGCGGGAAACTTTAGGAAATACATCAAAATACTTGGCAAATCTCTGAAACTGAGTCAACCAGTTGATAGAAATATAAATACGACACCCAGATACTCACTGGTAAAATGCTATGACGGTATATCCGCGCGCTTGTGGATTTATCCGTGACTATAAGAAATACCAACACCTTACTAGTGGCTCTGGATTATTGTGAAAGTTTTCAGGTAGCTCAAAGCGAGTCATGCACTGCTCTGTTTCATCCAAAAGAAGAAAACAGAACAAGGATAAGCCTACTTGAGAAGTAATACACTAAATTTTGATAATTCTTAAACAAAACAGAAGAAAGGTAAGGCTTATCGGTATGCTCATAGGCTGGAACAAGCAAGGGACCTAGGAGATATCAACAATTCAACCCATCTGCTAAAGCTATCAGACACTGGGTCAAAGATGTTAAGGAAAAAGATCCAAAGGACAACAGTGTACCTAATATAGCTGAGCTGAGAGCTGCATGTAAATGCTTCAAATGCAGAGAGCCCTGGGTACTAGGACATGCAAAAACCTGCAAAGCAAAGCAAGTTTATTTTTGTCATTTTAGTGGAAAATGCAGAAGGGCAAGAGGAGGTAGCTGTGGTTGATGACAACCCAACATCTGAAGAGGGAGAATATCATGATGCTCAACCACACCTAGTCTTAAATAATTTCATGCATGCTTTGTGTGGAACCTTACCAAATTCAAACACATTCTCATTAAAAGTCCAAATTGGAAAGAAGACAGCTAATGCTTTGGTGGATACTCGCAGTGATGTTTCATTCATCAAGGCAAAATTTGCAGGAAAAAGCAAGTGCCAAGCAATTGAATTCAAACACACTCAAGAACAAATACCCAATACCAATCATTGAGGATCTTTTGTATGAATTGTTTGGAGCTAAAATATTCTCCAAAATTGACCTCAAATCTGGGTATCACCAAATTAGAATGCAGACCCAAGATCTACCAAAAACAGCATTTACCACTCACATGGGTCACTTTGAGTTTGTTGTTATGCCTTTTGGATTAACAAATGCACCAGCTACATTCTATCATTAATGAACCATATCCTGGCTCAATTTCTCAGAAAGTTTACTCTAGTTTTCTTTGATGACATTTTAATCTATAGTTCCACTATGGCTGCTCATCAGGGGCAGAGGACCTGGTATGGCAGCCGCCATACCTTGATTTTTTGACAAGTACCACCAGGTCTTCCACTGTTTTGTCGCCGGCAGCCATAGGAGCTCCGACTCCAACGTTCTGAGAAGAGGAAGAGGGTGCTGGGTGCAGGGAGGAAGAAAAATAGTATTGGGCCATGCGAACCATTATGTGCGCTGAACTGGGCCGACGGATGGACTCTTTTTGTTTAATGGGCCGGCTCCATCCATACATGCCCCATCGAGTTCCACCTGACGCTGCGACTCCTCGTCTCCTGAAACGCGCGGGTTCCCGATCGAAGACGAAACGATGAGGCCGCGAGGCAGCAATCTGGTCTCCTGCCATCCGGCGGCGAGCGACGGCGCCGCGTCTGGCGAGTGTGCGCCGCGTCAGCTGCGGCCAGCGATTGAACCAGTGAAGAGTCTAATACAAGAGGTACATAAAGTGCAATTTGAATAATTACTTTTCAGTTTTCATTTGTTTTCTTCTTTGCTTTGGTGAATTGATGCTACCGTTCTAAGTGAGTAGATGTTAGATCATCTCTCTATATATGTTCTGTACTTCTAAGTTTCATGCTTAGTGGATTATTACATTTTGAAATGCACATTACATACTACTTTAACTTGAATCTTAATCTTTCGACAATTCGACGACCTCGCCATACCTTGAATTTTTTGCCGCCACTGCTGCTCATATTATTCATTTGAGAGCAAATCTAGAAGTGTTGAGGCAACATAAGCTGTTTGCTAAGATGAGCAAATGCACATTTGCTCAACCAGAAATTGAGTATTTGGGTCACATAATCAATAAGGAAGGAGTGACTACTTATCCTAGTAAATTAGCCATCATTCAACAATGGCCTCAGCCAGAGTCAGTGACTCAGCTAAGAGCCTTTTTGGGCCTAACAGGGTACTATAGAATATTTATTCAAGGCTATAGAGTCATTTGCAGACCATTATTTGATTTGCTCATGAAAAATTCATTTCAGTGGACTTCTCACCAAAGTCATGCCTTCAACAGTTTGAAGCAGACTTTACCAAACCATTCATACTGGAAGCAGATGCTAGTGGGATAGGAATTGGGCCTGTTCTTGTGCAGCAAGGCAGACCAATTTCCTTCATGTGCAAAACCTTGTGTCCAAAGGCTGCTGCCTTATCCACTTATGAGAAGGAGGTTATAGAAATTTTGGAAGTTTTGAAGAAATGGTAACACTATTTTGCCAGCACATCAGTGATCAGAACAGATCAGCAAATCTTGAAGTACATCTAAGATCAAAAACTGGTAGAGGGCATCTAGCACAAACTTTTGGTCAAACTTCTTGGTTACAATTAAAAAGTGGAATATAAAAAAGGAAAAGAGAATAAAGCAGCTGATGCTTTATCTAGAACCACACATGCTACTCAAGTTCTGGCAATCTCATATGCAATTCCTGTATGGATGGAGCAGGTGGTCCAAAGTTATGAAAATGACAAATTCAGCGGTGATCCCATAACAAAGCTAAGTATTGATCCTTAGGCAGTGCCTAATTATACTTTGAACAATGGTCTTCGCAGATACAAAAACAAGCTGGTAAATGGAGACCAAGGAGAACTCAGACAACAGCTTTTACTTAGCTTCCATAAGTCTGCTTTCGGTGGTCACTCTGGAGAAAGAGCTGCTTATCACAGATTGAAGCTTCTATTTTTCTGGCCTAAGATGCAACAGCATACAAAAGAGCTTGTCAGACAATGTCCTACTTGCTAGAAGAATAAATCTGAAAATGTTCTTTACCCTGGTAGCTCCATTGCCAATCCCTGATATGGAATGGACCCACATATCTATGGATTTCATAGAAGGCTTACCAAAGTCTGAAGGCAAGGATGTAATCCTGGTAGTAGTGGACAGATTCACAAAGTACTCTCACTTCATTGCCCTTACTCATCCATATACTGCTCAAACAGTAGTGAACTTGGTCCTTGACAAGATCTTCAAATTGCATGGTCTGCCAAAAGTGATCATATCTGACAAAGACCCAATTTTTACTAGCAGCATTTGGCAATCCTTATTCAAGGCCATGGAAGTGAAATTACATATGAGCTCAGCATACCGTCCCCAAACTGATGATCAAACAAAGAGAGTGAATCAGTGTTTGGAAACTCTTTGAGGTGCATGTGTTTTGCTTGTCCAAGGAAATGGCATCACTAGTTTTCTTTAGTTGAGTGGTGGTATAAATTCCACACATCTCTCAACATGACCCCATTTCAGGCTTTATATGGTTTTCTTCCCCCAATGGTGGCTGAGGTGGTGATACCTGATTGCCCTGACCTATCAGCTCAAGAACAAGCAAGGAACAAACAGTTGGGAAATCAAGTGATTAAAGATACTCTCCAAAAAGCTCAAGCAAGAATGAAGAATCAAGCTGACAAGCATATGACTGACAGAGAATTTGCAGTTGGCGACATGGTATACCTGAAAATCCAACCATACAGGCATACTTCTCTCAGTGCTCATAAATCTTTGAAGCTGCATTCCAAGTTTTATGGCCCTTTCAGAATTCTAGATAAGATAGGCAAAGCAGCCTACAGATTACTTCTCCCTGAACATTGCCAACTACACAATGTTTCTCATGTCAGTCAACTCAAGAAACATATTGGCGCTCAAGCAATTCCATGCCCTGAATTACCATTAATCGATGAAAAAAGCAATATCAAGGTAGCTCCACACTCCATAATGCAGAGGAGAATGATTCCACGCAACAACGAGCCAGTTGTTCAATGGTTGATACACTGGATGAACATGCCTGAGTCTGTATCTACATGGGAAGATGCTGCTTTTATAAGAAAAGTCTTTCCATCCTTTCATCCTTGAGGACAAGGATGCTTAGGAGGAGGGTATTGTCAGGAATTAAGAAGCTCCACCATTCAGTATAACATGAGCAGAAAGGGCGGTGTTCAATGTAACGTTTCAGCGACTACGAGGATGCCGTCTACACTCCATCCGACGGTCCAAGATCAAGCAAGACTGCTTAAGTCATTCGGCGTTCCTTTTTCAGATGTTAAATAGTGCTTACGTGTGTAATTTTCGTTTACCTTTAATGACCGTGCCACTGCTATTTAGGCGCTGGTCCTTGGCTTGTAATCTATCTGGATCCTGAACATGTAAACCCTAGGTAAGAACTAGTTCTAGCTGTAGCGGCTCGTCACCACGGCGGCCTACTGTATCGAGGAACAGATCCAACTTATCTTGCCGATTCAGTGCTATAGCAGCTAGTTCTTCCAATATCTTGTTCTAGTTCTAGAATTATATCTTAGTTTCTCTGCATTCCTCTGTGATTCTTTCGGTATCTTTGCTTCGATCAGCCGGTTCCTGACAGGTTGGTATAAGCAGGCTAAGGAAAATAGTAAGGAAACAACGCTGCACCATCCTAAAATTTGAGGATAGGAAATATAGATGGTACTGAATCGATGATATTTTAACCCTCGTGATAAGATCTCCTCCAGCAAACAAGCTAATCGCGAAAATGGCGTTGTACTCTATCGGTGTTCGGTGGAACGGTCTTTTGTCTTTCGAAAAAGGGAAACAACATCCTTCAGCAGACAACGTAGAGCCCCATGGATATCGCCGTCCTACCGTCAATCACTCAACGGTCCTCTCCTTTCCAGTTTAGTTTTACAATACGCAACGCATCCCCTACTTGTTTCTCCGTCCTGCTCGTCCTCCTCCCCACATCCACATCTCGAACCTGAAACCTCAACTCCTAATCGCAGTGAACAGCCAGGGCGTTCGAGCTCGAGGTTAGCGGCGGTAATGGGGATCGACCAGCCCATCAAAGCATGTTCCTTTTCCTCCAACTCCCTTGCCATCCAGTTCTTGTATCATCCCGTGCATTGCTTTTATTATGATAGATTGATCCCGCTGACGATCCAGGGTTGGTTCTTCATGTCTCAGGGGTTTTTCTTGAATCATCTCCTGATGCCACATTTGGTTTTTATTCTTGGTATTGATTAGAGTACTGAATCCGTTACCCTGCTTTTGTTGTTTTTTCTCTGAAACCACAGAGGAAGAGAGGGAGGCCAGCCGGTTCCCGGCACCCCAACACCCAGATGGAGCAGAAGATGGCATTGGTCAAGCAGAGGACGGCCTTGCTTGATAGCGGCGGCAGCGATAGTGACAAGGATGACGATTACCACCCGATGGTGAGTCCCTGCGTCACATGATTTTTGGGTTACACTGCAGTGTTTCTAGACACACTGTTTCAGACTAGCACCAATTCACAACTCTGAAGTACTGTAGAATGTGTTGCTATTGGAGTCTCTTTGTTTGCTAAGTTTGGTAACTCGTCACTCAGAGTAGTATCTTCTGAACTATAGTCATTAGTCAAGTCCAGAAATTATTCGGAATGTTCTTCTGTAAATTCCCACAAATATCTGGTACCAGAATTATCGTAAGCATTTTCATGTTATCACAATACATTTTCCTTCTGGTCTACTGTCAATGTGATATTTTCATGACATATGCGGTGATTGCAGGATGATGAGCTCTCTGTTGTTGTCGCGCACCAACCTGTAGCAATTCCTTGTGGTGATACAGACGACGACGGCAGCGAGGTTATTCCCATAAAAGTAAGTGTGCTGCCACTTCATTTCTGTTGTACACATCATGCTGACTATGTTATATAGTTATACACTACAGATGCAGTTTATTTTTCCTTTTCTCTTTTTGGACGTGAAACAGTAGGGGAGGACCATACAGATAATTATTACTAACAACATATGTGAATTTGCAATTTCTCAGAGCAATACTACATGACCAACAAAAAACAAATATTTAACAGTACTGCAATGATCCTTGTTGTAAAATTTATTGTTCCAACCTTTCTGAAACTGATCGGAATATCATTCTTACCATAGATGGTGAGGCCAAGGAGAGTGCGAAGAAACCGAAGAAAGCTTCCTGGTGTTCCTCAAACTGACGATGCCAAGCACATTAGCAAGGACATCCATATAACTACTGGAGTAAGGAATTTCATCATGGAAAATTATAATCAGCATAAAGGCTTTAAATTTTCATTAATAAGCTCACATGGATTCAACATTGCATATTGAACACTTCAGACGTTTTACCTCTCACTCAGATTTTATGAATTGAATTGTGTCAGAGCACAATACGTGTAAACATATATTTTGAATGGATTTAGCTGATTCCCTTTCCACAATTCCATCTGAAATTGTTCTGTTTGTGGAAGTTCCACATTTTTTTTTGTCTTTTGTTGGTAATAGACTGAAGGGTTGAACTAATGGTGAACAAGCAACTTGACAGGAATCTGATGTTGATGGCCGTCAGATACATGCAAGGTAATTCAACTCTTGTTTTATTTTTCTATGGTCATGAGTAAACTGTATCTCAAGTTCTCAAGTCTGTCCACTTATACACTCAATTAAAAAATTGTAGTGTGGACGACAACTGGGAATCTGCTATGTCTAGAGCTCAGGAGATACAGGCCAATTTACCAGTAGGACATCCTAGCTTTGTCAAGCGTATGTTACAATCCCACGTCGTCAGAGGTTTTTGGCTGGTAAGTTGCTATTTGTTACTAGCTATTTAATGTTTGCCCAATTCTGAAGAATTTGATATCTGCTTCTTATCAAAAACATGATGAACCAAATAGAGAAATGAGAGGAAACCCTATATTCAAAATCACAATGAAGGCTTGGAAATGGTTCAACTCCAGAAGCATAGGACAATTTTCTCTGTGTTCCTGGGGGCCTAAACATATTGGTCTGACATTCATGGAAATACCCAGAGCACAAAATCAAGTCTGTGAAACAAAAAATGTGCAAGCTATTGGCATTTCCTACTTATCTTGCAATTTGGCACTTTATTGAAAAGATTCCCGTGCTTTAAGAAAATAGACAACCACATGTTCAGTACAAGCCACCCTAGATCAGCATCCCTTTTGCTTCATCTGTATTTGACGTTCTTGTCCCTCTCCTAGGGTTTACCAAAAGACTTCAGTCAGAAGCATCTTCCAAAGAAAGAAGCTGGAATTGTGCTCGAAGATGAGCATGGAGAGGACCATCACACGACATATCTTTATTACAAGCAGGGACTTAGTGCTGGCTGGAGAGGTTTCGCAATTGATCATGATATTAAAGTTGGCGATGCTGTGGTTTTTGAGCTCGTGAAGCCAACAAAATTGAAGGCAATTTTTTTTTTTTTTTGCTTTTTGAACAAACTGGCACGAGGCTGTGCCAGATTAATACAAGGACTTGGATATAAGGCAAGTTTTTCCCCAACGTTCTGTGATTGCTTAATCTTTGCACATGTTACCGCGATTTCTTGAACCATTTCATTTGCATACTGAGTTGTTCAATAGTAGTTACTTAATACTCACCCCCCTCACTAATCCAATATTATAAAGTCTTAGTTTCTATATGCCTTTACATTCAGGTTTATATAGTCAGAGCAAATGAATTTACTACGACAGATGTAGATCTCAATCTGCTGAATTTGGGTGCGAGCAAGAAAGAGAAGCAATCGAGTAAGTTCTTGCAGTTTCTGCAATCATGATCCATCACAGTACACAGAAATAGGCTAACTTTTGAATATCCTGAATCACCAGAAGAAGAAAGTTCTGAAGATGTCATAACTGATGAGGACGCGAAGGTTGGCACACCCTATCGCGAAGTACCCCCTAGTGATGGCAGCACTACAGATGGCATTGGTTTGGATTCAGACATCGATTTTGATGACGTGACAAGTTTCAGCAACGTCAACTTGATCCTGGACTGCCTGGCCACCGGCTGTGGATTTCATGATCACCTACGCCGGACATACTACGAGCTCTGCTGTTCCCAGAGGTCGCTCCTCCACAAGAACCTGCTCAGACAGTTGCATCCCACCCTTGTTGCAGGAGTGATCGTGGAGACGGTCAGCATCGCGGAGGGTATCAGGGCCTGCAAGGCACAATCATCTTCCCGTGAGGACTTGTTGAATTGGAAGAAGACGCTCGAGTCCTTTGAGCTGCTGGGTATGAATGTTGCGTTCTTGCTCAAACGTGTCAACGAGCTCCTCGCTACTCGGTCAGGAGAATCCTCAGAGTGGCAGGAGAAGTACAAGGAACTGAAGCTGGAGCGGGCTTGTGCCGGGGAGAAAATGAAAGTTCTTGAGCTTCAGTTGTCGAATGTTAAGGATGTTCTGCAAAAAGTGGACGTGGAGATGGTGGAACTGGAGTCAAGGTTGAAGAAAAGCGATGAAGCACTGCAGGAGCTAGCCTCTGCGCCATGGTGATCCTGATCGTGATAGTTACCACAGACAACATTTTGGGACCAAACTTTCAGTAGTAATGTAAAGAATGGCCACTGCATCATGTCTAATGATGGTGAATTTGATTGTTAGGAGTTATCAGTGGGTGACAGACTTCTTGTACCGGGGACACTCCCTTCTGCTAGTGTAATCCCCATCCTTCGCTGTAATTGTTCCTGCATCATGTGCTTTGCTCTGAACTGCCAATGGGCCAATCCTCTGTAGGCAAGCTAAGAAAAAGATAAATCCTGTTTTCATTGATGCTGAAACAGAGGGAGGAGGATGGTAATTTTGTGCAGGTAAATGATATTAACCACGTAGGAGTTTTCGGATTGGGAATTCCGCTGTTCCCAAACCCCAATGCGAGAAAGTCAGAAATTAATGTTTACTTTACTTGGCGTACTACTTCCTCCGTCCTAGAATATTGCTACCTTTAGATTTTTTCAATGTCAAACCATTTTAACTTTGACCAACAATATCTCTAAACATAAATTATTTTAAATAGAAAAGATTACATATTATGATAGTTGGTTTCACGATCAATCTACTAACATAACTTTTATAGTATTAGTCTCTATGATTGTTTTGCTATCTATAGTCAAAATAAAAAAGATTTAACTTTAAAAAAATCTAAATTTAGCTATATTCTGAAACAGAGGGAGTATTGTTCTTTTCCCGTGTCTAATACTTCTTGATCTCGTTTTTGGCTTGCGTGGCACCAAGAAATGGAGTGGCACCAAAGCCTCAAATGTGACCTGGTCGCCGGGGACAGAACACTGCGCGGGAGCAGCATTAGCATGAGGCCAATAATACGCCATGGCCCTGTTGTATTTGCATCTGACCTGGCTGAAGAAATGACAAAGGGCATACAGTATTTTGGCCGTGGCCCTCTTGATGCTATTTTGGCTGATCATAAGATCAAGTGCTACCAATAGGCAGGCTGCAGACAGATGTTACTAGACAGGGGGCCATCCTAGCCCTGTGTGCGCGTGTTATTTTTATGCTGAAGAAGTGCAGCTAAATAGCCATGCCAAATCCAGGTAACCACGCTAGATGTCGCTCAAGGGAATTCTGAAGAAATGCAGGCAGCGTCTGCAGATGGAAGCATCACTGTGTACCCCGCTCACATGTGATGCTGTTAGCAGTATGCAGCTTTTTTACAGACACGTCTTTTGCTATAACGGAATGAGCATCAGCCGCAGCTGCAGCCTAGAGTGCTGGCAGTTACAGCACCCCAAACGGGTAGTGCGTGGTCAATCAAGATATTTGTTCAGGAAATAAAACATAGTACTATATAGAAATGTATATTGCACTATAGATTAGAGTTGGACAGTACTGTGAAGAGATGTGGAAGCAGCTAGTTTTTTTTTCAAAACATAGTACAGACGCGGATGGTCATGTACATGCATGCACACCCACCTCTTGAGATTAACAAAGACACTGAAGGCACAACCACCTCCGAGAGATTGATCAGTTAGATCTCGAGATTGCTGTTGACGGGTATATCGGCTACCACTGAGAGAATAACGCCGGTTAAATTCTAGAATAATATAGAAAAATACGAGCACTCGTACCAAGCCAAGGTTTCAAATCCGGATGGGTAAGTTCCACCACAACAAATCCTACTAGCTGAGCTACTACGCTCAGTTTGTAGCAGCCGGCGATCTAATTTTATAGTGAAGTGGGAAAGGTCACCAGAAACGAAAATGATCACTTGATTTAAGTTCATGGTCCAAAAAGTTCATATAGTACGAATTTCTTTGGAGAATTTAAGGTTTACCCGGATCATAATTCGACACATAAGGTCCGGCATCCACGAGATGCAGCGTCCTCCATGCAAGTTTATCACTAGTGGAGAACATGCATTTAGTATTGATTCCAAACTCTCAATAGTTCCGATTTGCAGCCCCTACCATAAATTCGAGACTAGTTTGAATATAGACATTAATACTGGGTGATAACATTAATCAGTACCAATGTATAGCCTTAAAGGCCTCCAGGACCTTCTAGCCACTATAAAAATACTGATGAGAATTAGACCAGGTACTAAAGTTATAATTAGTACCGGGTCCAATTCCCACCGCTATTTTTTGGTGAATGGAAGACTCTTTTTCTAGTAGTTCATGTCGGTACTCACAAAAATTCGGAGAGAATAAAGTCAAATATTTTTTCCGCAAGTCAAAATGGATGAGCAATAATGAGTGGTAGAGCTCATTCATGAATACCTAACATATTGTGGAATTTTTTTGACTGAAGTCAGTAGAGGAAGTCCCAATCTATTTTTTTTGTATTTTTTATTCGTGACCCGTTTAATTTGCTCCCACGGAAAGTCTGCCCTTTTGCCTAACATACTGTGAAATTGTGTTCTACATGGGATCGAATTTGAATTTCTGCATAGACATGAACATATCCTTACTTACCACCTATGAATTTTTCGGAACCTTTAAGCAGAACTTATAATGAATTTGCAATACTTAGAAAATGAGGACCAAATACACCTGACTCTATACACAAACCTACTCTTTCCATTCAAAATACTTATTATTTTAACATTCTCAACTACTTTCCTAGATACACATTATCCTAAAACTTCTATGCATCTTTTATTGCTATTTTCTTTGTTTCTTGGCCTTGCTAAATAAATGCTATCACTCTCACAAATAAATGAAACATTTCTTTGCAATGTACTCCCTCCATTTCAAAATAAGGTGTGGTTTAACTTGGTATAGTCTTCAAAACTAGACTTTGATTCTTAATTTCTCTTTTCATACAACATGGAGCAACAAATTCATGACAATAAATAATTATCGTCAAGTGCGAATCCAATTATAACTATTTCATATTACAAATTTTATACCATGTGAGAATACTTATTGGTTGAAAATGATCTTTAACTTTCAAGATACGTGTACCCCTTATTATTATGTGTAACTTGAAGACCATTTTTAGAGGAAAATTTCATGAGACGGTTTCCATGGCGGCCACATCCTCGAAACTAATTTTAGGTGATGCATGAAACTATTAGTATATCTCAAATACATAGTTTCATAGACAAGTCATAGACATTAATTATGATACATCGGATTAGACGAAATCAGATGAAATGAAACTTTGTAGCTCTTTAATACATTTCATAGTCTTGAAAACAATATACATCCAGTTTCATCATGATGAAGCCAATCTCTTCTCTACCATCTTAAATATTCTGCCATGTCATCAAATTTATTAATGTGGTATGTCATTTAATACGGATGAAACTTCCACTGAGAATAGCCTAAAGCAACAATTTGCAACCATGTTCCTCTTGTTGAAGGGGCATATATTCAGTGCTCGTATGCAACTCGATGCTAAGACAATCTATTTTTTTATTAATCATCTTACACGACCATACATCGATAGATTTCTCTCAAGATGAGTAACAGTTGGACTCGAATAATCAAAATCCAGTTGCTGATATTACGGACGAAGGAAAATGTGACGGTATAAGTAATTATTAACTGAGCCCGACTAGAAGACATTTATCTGCTTGGCAGCAGCATAGAAAAGGGCCATTTGGCCGTGTACGACCCATGTTATGTGCCTACTTTCTCCAGACTCCCAGAGAAAGATTCCTGCAGCAAGCAGCTACTGTACTCTCTGTTTCTTTCTTTCTTTCTTTTTTACCGTGCACGACCCATTCACCCATTTGTCTGCACGGTAGAACGCGTCCCTTCCGTAGCTGAATTCGGTGTGGCAAGCAGCTAGCGTTCAACCGTGCAGATAAACATCGAGCATAGCCTTTTATTAAGCTAAACAAGGCATTCCTAATACTGTACGTACTGCTTGAATTTTCCAATCAACGATGCTGTTTGCTGACGCTACATTGGCTACTTGCAGAAATGGTGTAAGCCGTTGGAAAATTTATAATTAGAGTGGACATATGAAAGAGCTCCATTAAAAATAGATTCGCTGCATTATTAAGTTAAAAATTATTAGACTCGATTTATTGTATCATTATGTTGTTAACTTTAATAATAAAATTATTGTATTTGTTGATACAATATAAAGCTAACGTTCGATAGAGTATATAACAACTCTTTTGCATGCCCCATAATAAAGAAAACAATTATTAACTTTTCGTTACTTACTTTATAGAGTTTCCCATAATATAATAATATAAATAATTTTTTGGCTATATATGTTGTTACAATAATTACAATTGCAAATTATATTTGCCCTAGTAGCTTCTCTTAAAATATGTTACCAATTGCTGCAGTGATAATCAATTTCATATTAAACATCTATCAGATACGAATCTTTTCGTATACCGTTTTCAAATCCTAATACGCAAGAGAAGGAAGGAGTACATTCTTTTTAAAAACAATACCTTTTAGAGCTAACCGTAACGTAACATAGCCAACTAGTTCACTTTTCAACGGCTCAACCTATATGCAGATAAAATAAAATCCTTGGTATCCAGCACTTCCAACGCGGGCGTAGCACGCAGTAGGTGTCTCTGTTCTTCTTGGTCCTGTCCTGCACGCTGGCTCCCGTCGATGCAATGCAATATATCTATGCGCGCTTCGACAAAGCTAAGTCCTGCATGTCTGATGATGCGCTGTGCCGCCCGTGTATTCTATCCGCTCCCGAACAAAGAGCACCAGGCCAACTCCACTTCACGCCACCAGCTCGCTGGTGCCTCCCACATGCGTGTGCCGCTGCTCGCCTGCCTGCTCCACTCTGCTACCCCTGACTGACTACAATAATATTCAGAGAACCGTTCGTCCTCTCGCACACTTATATTGTCAAGGCACATCGTGCGAATAAACGGGTCAAGTATGCAGTTTCAGTGTACTGCTCTGCAAAAATGTACGGTAGAAATCAACCTCCGCATCAATGTGTTTTGCGGTCTCTCTTCGCTTTACTACTTATCAAAGTTAATCGCTATTTTTTCAGTGGCAGACGATGTGTCCGTTGATAGCGAGACGCCTGTGATGATTTCGTCAATTTTAAAAATCTAACGGCTCAGTCTTTTGGAGGCACTCATGGAGGTAGGGTTGCGTGCGTATATTCATAGAGATGAGTATACGTGCGTGTATACAAGCGTCTGCATCTTTGTAAAAAGTTAATTGTCTACAAAATGACAAGATTTCGAAAATCCTTAAAAATGATGTTTATGGAAAGATAAGGAACACAATATCCTTGGAGATTTTGACCGGTGAGAAAGTGCAAAATTCTTACTCTGCTTTTGGTACGCGTTACTACCCTAATCATCACAGGTATACACGCTGCTGGGCAGGGTAATTATATCCAGCCTCGTACATCCAAGTAGGATCTGAACAATTATTTTTTATTTGTTTAGTTTACCGTCGTAATCTGTACAAATCTGGAGATGCAATCTAGTGCTATCAAGCATCTAGAACTTTTTTATTAAAAGCAAGCAAATGGCGCTTGTAAAATAGCCGATCCATGAGTCGTGTAAAGATTTTTATCGAGTTCTGAATCCAAGCATCCATGTAACTCCAAACACATGTAAATCATTTTATCTAATCTTGTATGAAATTGTACTTCGTTAATATTTGTTCCAAAACATACCGCATTCTTTTGATGATGAATGTCTATTCATTTGAAGACCGACAGATTTTCAGCCATTCATTTAGCGTGAGTATGAAGCAATATAACTAGAAGTGCAAGCTATATGTCATTGTCATCATTAGCTAACAACAACAATGGCATCTGATTTTGCATTGGGCCTAGATATTCATATGACATTTTTTCAAAATGGATGGCAAAAAACACAAACACATTCTGTTGGTGTTTAGCCGCTAAGCCTACCGAAGAATACCCCGAGGTAGTAGATTTGTAGGTAGGGTGTCGCCGAGATCAGGAACTTGAAGAACAAATATTTTGTTTAGACAGGTTTGGGCCGTGATGTGTGTAATACCCTATGTCCTGTATGGTGGTTTGTATCGCCTTGGATTGGTTATTGATGTTGTCTTTGGAGGGGATCCATATCCGCCCTTATATACTCTGGGGGACAGGGTTACCTGGAATCCTAGCCCGATACTAGCTTAGGAGTCCTACCCGCGGGTAGTTTCCTTCTGTACCAACTAGTCATACTCGGATACTTCTATGCCTTATGAGCAGTCCCGTTGCCCCGGGTTTTGATAAGTTCTCGATCTCTTCGTAGTCGAGTACTGTAGGCTTTGAGTACTTCCGAAATCATCTTCGAGTTCTTCAAAACTCTGTCTTGAATATATCTTCCGAGTACTTTTTGGATGCTTTGAGGCTATGAGGTGCTCTTGCTCCGAGTAGTTTAAAACATCTATATGGGGTGCAATAAAAATCACACTACATATGAAGCAGCCCCCAAGCCTTAGGTTGAATCGAAGAATCAGGCTGACAGTGAAATTGGTCTCGAATCTTCTTTGTCTTCCAAATAAATTTGAAAAACAAGTCGCTGATGACACGTGTCCTCCAACCCCCGAGTCTTGAATCCAAATCCAAAGTTTGGTAAAAGGATCCAAAAGAACGTGGCATGTGTTGTAGAATATTTTTAAGAAATTGAAATGATTGGTTTGAATTTCGAAAAACCTCTTTTGGATAAAATCCCTGAAAAATGGTCAAACAAATAACTTCCCCAAACAAACCCTAAATTACCACTCAAAACAAATCTTATCCCTGATTTAATGGCTAGATAAGATCTTCGGATTAAAATCCCTAAAATAATGGTTAAACAACTATCTTCCCGAGATAAATCCACAAAAGCCTCTTAAATCGGGTTCTTTTGCGAATCTTCCGAGTAGTTTTGCAGCGTCCAGCCCCCCAGCCCCCGAGCTTACGAGACAGGTGAGCAGTAGCAGCCACGTTGAGTATTTTATTGGTGTCCAGTCCTTGAGCTTGAGAACTAGCAGAGTCATTGGAGATGCGCTGAACATCCTAGAGAGTTATCGCCAAAGGTTGACCTGAAACATGAGATATACATATTATGTAGCATAATGTGCAGATACCAAAATTTATTCAATGTAAAAATAAAATTGTTGTGTCGAGCTCTTGTTTAGGCCATCTAAATCTCCCAGGTAGTCCACCTGTTACGTTTAAACACCCGGTCCCGTTCTAGCCTTTGCTCATAGCGTGTATGAGATCTTTGTCCCGTGTACGCATAGAGTCTCTTAGGCATGACCAAAGATCCAAGGTTTCACGGATTAAGGCATTTGCTACCCGAGTAGATTAGCGACCATTAAGATAAGACAACGTATGGAGGAAAAGTAGTCGTCATTGCGAAAAAAAGAATGCTCGTTAGCATAAAGTATAGTCGGCGAGAACGCGGGTTCCGCGTAAAGTAGTCGGTTGTGGTGTAGCCCTTGAGGGTAATTCCCGTTGATGAGCATACCCAAACTGGTGGTTGACATGAACAATCTTGTTGTTAACAAGTTGGAGAAAGGTATAAGTCACTTAGCTTAATTCATGGGCGATTTGTTGATGAAGCCATCTAGTCGGAGTCGATTCTGACTAGTTGTCGAGCGTGCGACAGCCATCCCCGACTAGTTTCTAGTTGAGATAAGTAGTCGAAGTAGCAACAACATGTCATCGTTGCAACGCTAGCTGAAGTCGAGCTGAGTAGTCGAGATCATTAGGGTGTTGATCAAATCAGAGAATTGAATCTTGTCGAGATCTTCGATGAGGTCATCGATGTCGCGATGGGATGCTAGTGCAGATGGCTTCGGCTTCCTTGTGTCGACGAGGTGCTGACGGAAGACGCCTGCATTGTTGGCGACGCAGATGAGCCGAAGATGAAAATTGCGCCCTCCTCGAGCGCAACGTTGGTGAAGTTGAACGATGCCATTGAGTTCGCTAGGGAATCTTCCATGAACACCTCTACCTGGCGCCAGCTGTCGGTGTTTAGCCGCCAAGCCTACTGAAGGATAAGGATACCCTGAGGTAGTAGATCTGTAGGTAGGGTGTCGCCAAGATCAGGATCTTGAAAGTGCAAGCAACACAAGGTTTAGACAGGTTCGGACCGCAATATGCGTAATACCATATGTTCTGTATGGTAGTTTGTATTACCTTGGATTGGTTATTGATGTTGTCTTTGGAGGGGGTCGCTGCCTACCCTTATATCCTCTAGAGGACAGGGTTACATAGAATCCTAGCCCGATACTAGCTTAGGAGTCCTACCAGACTACTACTCGGGTAGTTTTCTTCTATACCAATTGTTGACGCCAGATTTTTACACGTGTTGAATCGGCATCAGGAAAGGAAGAGATTGGCCGATGCGGCAGATTTAAAGGCTACAGTTGTGAATCGGCCGATTGAGGATACAGTTAGGGATCGGCCGATTGGTGATGCAGCTGGTACCAACAGATAGGGGGATGAAGCCATTGGAATCCCAACAGAGGATCCTAGTAAAAAATGACCTGATGTTGGTCAAAAGAACGATGCCGACTCGGTTGTGAAGCAATAGAAAGAATCCGGATTGGACTAGGAGATGGCGGCAGAAGATTCTGCGGAAGCCCGTTTCCTTTAGGAAAATATTATAGATATAGTAGTTTTCTATTTAAATCAAGTTTGTAACGGATCATGATCGATCAGGAATCTTAGTCCTAGGATATAAATAGGAGTCGTCAGGGTTTTGTAGAATATACATCAATTAATCAACAAAAACAATCTACTTTTCATCGCACTTTACTTTCAAGTCGGCGACTTCGCCAAAACTTCTTTTTTTCTTTCACGAGTTTGTACGGATTGGCAGGGCTGCATTGACACGATCTCCGGCCAATTGGTAGGTTCCGCTTATCGAATAACATCTAAGCTTTAACTTCGAGCGCATCGCCGTGGTTTCGTTTGGGTTTATTCACCAGTTATCGATATTTACTAGAATTATAGGTTTTACCTGTTGTTCTAGTATTATCACCAGTTATCCAGCTTGAGATTGAAACTATCGGCTTTATCATCGCTTTTCCTCGTTCATTATTAGACAGCCGATTACATCTATTTCAAGTGTTGCATCTGTAATAATTGTTTAAGTTGCTCCAGTAGTTTTCATTGCAATTATTACGTGATTATCGGCTGATCCATAGCCGGTCATCTTCATAGCAAATCGGCCGACTCGCCGATACGCTTTTCGGGACAGATCGGAACCTCAGCCGATCGGAGCGCCTGAAATTTAATACGTTTATTTCCTTGTCAATCAACAGGTCAGATTGACTGGCACGCTGCACGAACCGCACCAGGGTAATAACCCGAACAGGAGCTAAGCAAATTCTCCCGGGTCGTGTGTCCGATGCTGAAGGTCATCGGCCGATTCCTGGCCGATTTTCAGCGCCAACACACTTTTGGCACGCCCAGTGGGACAACCTCAACATCCAATATGTCAAAGACCACCGAAGTCTCTGAGAACAACATCATTGAGGTCACGGAAGCAGATCTCAAGGACGACCAGAAAGAGGAACTGGCAAGACACCTAGAAGACTACAAGAGGGTGTATCTGCAATCTTTCAGTCGTACCAGAAGCGGGGAGGCAATCAAGAAAGCTTCTCTTCCAGTTCCCCGCCACATCACCATCGCTGAGGATTCGGGCAAGATGTCCGATATGATGCAACAATCCGTCTATCAGGCTTTCATCGACCAATCCTCAGTAATGACCAACACGGTGTATAACGCCGTCATCAGTTCTCTGGTCAGCGGAGTAGCTCAGGGATATCAGGGGCCAGCATACACCCCACCTATTGTACCTCCAGCCAGAAGCTTACCAGGCACGTCTCACTCGGCTCCTCAGCCGATGTCGACGCAACAGGAAGGGTACAACACTTCGTTGCCTTCAATGCCTCCAGGGTATAACGGTGCACCATATTTTCGTTCGCAAGCGCCGCTTCAGCCTTTCCAGATTGCTTCCGTGCAATCGCTGCCCTCAAACTCAATACCTTGGGGGGCACCAGCAACAGCGGCTTTTCCTGATCAATCAACTGGACACGGGAGCTACCCGATCCAGGCACCGTTCCATTTGGCCGTTCGGCCGACGGTCCCTCAGTATCAACCGGGCACGTCAGAAATCGGCAGGAGGGCAGATGCCGTAGAAGCACTCAGAAGCACGACGCCGATGACGATGTACGGTGGGGCGGCAGATTCGCTTCGCCATCAGCTGTCAGCTGCTCAGACGGCCACGATGCAGCAGAATCTGCCACGCACTTCGATCCATCACCCGGCTGTACCGCCGCCGATCCACCTACATACGCCGGCGCCCCGACCAGCTGTTCATAAGTAGCAAGTGGATTGGACAGCAAGAATAGCGGAGGTAATTCAAGATCAATTCGGGTTAAAGCCGAAAGTACAAACTTATACGTACAAGACGCCATACCCATCGGCCTACGATCTACTACCGTTTCCCCATCGGTACAAAGTTCCTGACTTCACCAAATTTTTGGGGCTGGATGACACCTCAACCGTGGAGCACATAAATAGTTCATCATCCAGTGCGGGGAAGCCGCCACACAAGATGCTCTGCGGGTGCGTCTGTTCTCGTCGTCCCTATCTGGGTCGGCCTTCCAGCGGTTCACTACCTTACCACCCAATTCCATCGTCACTTGGGCTGATCCGGAAAAGCAATTTCATAAGTACTTCTACGCGGGAGTCCACGAGATGAAGCTTTCAGATTTGACCAGCCTCAGGCAAAGGAGCGACGAACTAGTAACTGGCTACATACAGAGGTTCAGAGAGGTCAGAAACAAATGCTATACTCTAGCCCTGACCGATGCTCAGTTGGCCGACATCGCCTTCCAAGGCCTCCTGCCACATATCACGGAGAGGTACGCCTCACAAGAATTTGAAAGCTTGAGTCAGATCGTTCACCGATTGGCCGGTCAGGAAATATGTCCGTTTGATCAGCGGAGGAATTTCCAGAAAAAGGTGGCATATTTGGAAGGGTCTGAATCTGAGGAAGAAGAAGAAATCGGCCTAGCAGAATGGGTCAAAGGGAAAAAGCCGATATCGTGCCCTTTCGGCAAAAAAGAACCAGAGGCGTTCGGTTTTGACACGTCAAAGGCTGATAAAATCTTCGACTTACTTCTCCAAGAGGGGCAGATCAAGCTCTCACCTTACCACTCCATCCCCTCGGCCGATCAGCTCAAAAAGATGAAGTATTGCAAATGGCACAATGCTACATCTCATGACACAAATGAGTGCAAGATCTTCCGTCAGCAGATACAGTCGGCCATTGAGCAAGGCAGACTCAAGTTCGAAGTCCCGGCGAAGCTGGTAAAGCCGATGAAGATTGATTAGCATCCTTTCCCTGCTAACATGCTTGACACGGGAAGAAACTCACTTCAAACCAAGGTGCTGACGTCGGAATCGGCTAGAAGAAGCGGCGCCGTAGATCCCAGAAAGCAGGTCACGGTGGACGATGTCAAAGGGAAGAGACGGGTTGAAGACGAGGGCGAAGGATCAGAACAATCGCGTAGACCCATCACTTCCCAATTCTTACTCAGCAAATATCAGCGGCAGCAAGAAAGGTCGTGATACCATGAGATGATACGCCGCCACAAAGATCGTTGGCGATGTCCGTTCTTCATCCATTGCTGGGAAAATGACCTCAGATTGCCATCGGCCGATAATTGCCATGAGTGCAGCGGATCAAGTCGCAATGATCACCCACTCAAAAGATCACATCCCAGAGACAGAGGATCAGAGCCGATCAGCAGAAATTGGCACGAAAAAGAAGGTCGGCGCCTTTCAGTGCATGATTGGCTGGGGGTTTAGTTGACCGGTATCACCGGTCAAAGGACAGGATCAACCAGCAGAAGCGACTGGGGGGCAGAACCAGCGTACACGATCGGCTAGAAGAAATGGCTGATGCTAGGGTGTCAGATGAAAAACCCCTAGGAAGAGAACCAGACTGGGAGCACGCCAAACCGCTGGCCAAACCAGTAAACCCCAGGTGGTGCCCTGATGGACTGTCTAAATCTCAAAAACGAAGGATCCAATGTCTGCGCCAATGGGAACAACAAGAGGAAGAGTAGAGGCAAGTGCTGGATAAGAAAAATGACAGGTCTTGGGTCTGGCACCCCAAAAGAAACAACAATAAGGAGGGCGACAATCAAGAATCGGCAGCCGATGTCAACATGGTATTCATATTGCCGATGGAGTTCATGGCGCCCGCCGATCGAGATAAAGTGATAAGGATGGAAGAGCAAATAGCGCAGTTGGTTTTGGAACCGATGACAGCCACTTTTGAGAAACCGGAAGACAAAGAACGGCAACATCTCAAGGCTCTATTTCTCAAAGGACATGTTAACGGACGACCCGTTACCAGGCTACTAGTGGATGGAGGCGCCGCAGTCAATATCATGCCGTATGCCATGTTCCGAAAGTTAGGCAAAACCGATGAAGACCTGACCAGGACGGACATGATGCTCAAAGACTTCGAAGGCAACGTGTCTCCCGCCCGCGGAGCGCTCTGCGTCGACCTCACCATCGGCAGTAAGACCCTTCCCACTACCTTCTTTATTATTAATGGTAAGGGGTCCTAAAACATGTGGCTCGGTCGCGATTGGATACACGCGAATTGCTGCGTCCCGTTTACAATGCACCAGTGCCTCGTACAGTGGGTCGGCGACAGTACAGAGATAGTCACCGCCGACTCCACCTACAGTGTTGCGGCGGCCGATACGCAACAGTGGAGTTGTGAACATGTCAAGTGTATATCTGGTAGAACTTGGGACACTGATTTCCTGAAAGTGTCCGATTTTGGTCTACAGCCGATCCAAGCAGTCGGCTCTGAAGATTCAGATTAGATGGATCAGTTCGACCGAGAAGACGGGAAGCTTGGGTATGGATTTACGTCGGCCGATTCATTGGAGATGGTGGATTTAGGAGATGGTAGCAAGCCAAGGCCGACGTATATTAGTGCTAGCTTAGATCCCGATTACAAATGTGGATTGATAAGTTTGCTAAAAGAATTCAAAGATTGCTTTGCTTGGGAATACCATGAAATGCCTGGCCTAGACCGGTCCATTATCGAACACCGGTTGCCTATAAAATCAGGATATCGGCCATATCAGCAGCCTGCACGATGGTGCAACCCTAAAATTATACCTGATATAAAGGCCGAGATCACAAGATTGATTGAAGTAGGATTTATTCGGCAGTGCCGTTACGCCGAATGGATTTCTAATATTGTACCCGTATATAAGAAAAACGGAAAGTTGCGCGTATGCATCGACTTCAAGAACCTAAATCAGGCTACACCGATGGACGGGTATCTGATGCCGACAGCCGGTGTTTTGATAGATGCTGCCGCAGGAGCAGGACATAAAGTCATCAGTTTCCTGATTGGTAATGCTGGGTACAATCAAATACTAATGGCCGAAGAAGATATTTCAAAGACGGCTTTCAGGTGTCCGGGCCACCTCGGTCTATTCGAGTGGGTTGTAATGACCTTTGGGTTAAAGAACGCCGGCGCTACATACCAGCGGGCTATGAATTATATCTTTCACGAGCTCATTGGTGTATCGGTGAAAATCTACATCGACGATGTTGTGGTCAAGTCGAAAGGTCAGCAGGAACATCTGGCCGATTTACAAGAGGTATTAGAGTGCACAAGGAAGCATGTGTTGAAAATGAACTCGAACAAGTGTGCATTCGGCGTGTCGGCCGGACAATTCTTAGGATTCAAGGTCCATGAGCGCGGGATAGAGGTTAACCGGAAGACCATAGCTACCATCAACAAGGTTGTGGCCCCGCAGAATAAAACTGAGCTGCAGTCCCTAATTGGCAAGGTCAAATTTATCAGAATATTCATATCCAACTTGTCCGGGCGTTCGGAGAATTTGCCGCCGATATGGGGAACGATATCCGCCGATAATCGGTATTCCTCAAACTATCACAACTGATCAAGGTACAATGTTCACCTCAGGGGAGTTCGGAGAATTCGCCGCCGATATGGGGATTAAATTGTTGAATTCTTCTCCGTACTATGCTCAAGCCAACGGCCAGGCTGAGTCATCCAATAAGGGGATAATGAAGTTGATCAAGAGGAAGATAGAGGAACAACCCAAGAAGTGGCACATGTATTTGGCTGAATTTCTATGGGCTTATAGGATGGTTTGCCACGGGGCCACTAAGATATCTCCTTATCAGTTGGTATATGATCACGCGGCAGTCTTGCCTTGGGAATTAAGGACGAGGTCAAGGCGCATATCGCTTCAAGATAAGTTGACGGCTGATGGCTATTCCTTCCTCATGAAGGAAGAGCTCGATGATTCGGCGGGTCAACGATTGAGGGCCCTGATTAGCATCGAAGAAAACAAGAAAAGGGTGGCCAGGTGGTATGACAAGAAGGTCAAGGTTAAACAATTCTCCCAAGTAGATTTGGTATGGAAGTTGGTGCTACCGATAGGGTCTAAGGATCTCAAATTCGGTAAATGGTCGCCCACTTGGGAGGGGCCGTATAAAATCGGCCGATGTGTTCCGGGAAATGCATATATACTAGAAACTATCGAAGGGGAAGAATTCACAAGAGCCTTAAACGGGAGATATCTGAAGAGGTACTATCCAAGTATATGGGTGGGTGCATAACTTGCGCTAAGGTGCATCAAGACAACGTGGCCAATTCCCATTGGCTCCTGTCTATGTAGCCGATGTAAAAATGACATCGCCTTAAGGAGGAGACATTTTGATTTGGTCTGACCGATTCATTATTCGGTGAGAACAACAGAGTACATGGCCGACATGGTACAAGTCGCTCTTAGGATAAAAGTACAAATATATCTATTGATCACGCTTTTTCTTGATCTCTCTCTCAATCCGGCCTAATTTTATCAAAAGGCAGATGCTCTTCTCCTCCAGATCCTCCATGGTGGCTTCAGCCTCGACTTGACGAGGGAGTGGATGGCTCCTGTCCAGAGGTGGTTGGGATGTTCCCGCCGCAGCATCTTCAAGGGCAACTGAGCAAGGGAGTGGATGACTCCTTTCAGTTGGCGGTCGCCTGGAGCAGTTAGCGTCTATATGGTCCTAGACTTTCTGGACGTCAGCAGGAACATGACCTTTGAGTTCTTCAAAATGAGTTTTTATCAGATCTATGTCTGCCTGCGACAATGGTTCGTCTGAATGCATAACTTCAATCGCTCGTTCCAAACTGGGACTAAGGCGTTTCGGCTAAAGAAAGAGTAAACAACTATCCAGTGTCAGAGCGATTGAGATGTCAAGGGAGGAAATAGAAGAGGGTTCGTACCTGGTTGACAGAGAAGGAGGAAGATGAAGAAGACATCTTGATGTCTAGCCTGGGAGGACAAAGATCGAATTATTGGAGGGGAAGAAGATGGGTAATGCGGACGCCTTTGGAAACGATATGGGATCTCATACTTATAGAAGGAAGGGGGTAAAGAGACTTCGCCAATACTTCTTTTTTTCTTTCATGAGTTCGTACGGATTGGCAGGGCTGCATCCACACGATCTCCAGCCAATTGGTAGGTTCCGCTTATCGAATAACATCTAAGCTTTAACTACGGGTGCATCGTCGTGGTTTCATTTAGATTTATTCACTAGTTATCGATATTTACCAGAATTATAAGTTTTACCTATTGTTCTAGTTTTATCACCAGTTATCCAGCTTGAGATCGAAACTATCGGCTTCATCATTGATTTCCCTCGTTCATTATCATACAGCCGATTAGATCTATTTCAAGTGTTGCATCTGTAATAATTGTTTAAGTGGCTCCAGCAGTTTTCTTTGCAATCTTCACGTAATTATCGGCTAATCTATAGCTGATCATCTTCATGGCAAATCGGCCGATTCGCTGATACGCTTTTCGGGATAGATCGGAACTTCAGCCGATCGGAACCCCGGAATTTAATACATTTATTTCCTTGTCAATCAACAGGTCAGATTGACTGGCACGCCGCGCGAACCGCACCAGGGCAATCACCCGAACAGGAGTTAAGCAGATTCTCCCGGGTCGTGTGTCCGACGCTGAAGGTCATCGGCCGATTTCTGGCCGATTTTTAGTGCCAACACCAACTAGTAATACTCAGATACTTTTATACCTTATAAGCAGTCCCGTTACTCCGGGTGTGACACATTCATTCGAATGCTACCATGTCGATCATTCAAAAGATGTGAGAAGCAATACAGGTCCATAGATAGCAAATTACATCATTTGTCAATATAAAAGTATTTAAGAAATCAAAACATTCATAAGACACTTGAAAAAAATCCATTTCAGCTCTTACTCCAATATGCATTCTAATTATATATAGAACTAAGATTTATGGATATTAATAGAAAATAAAACTACATACATAGAAAATGTTGCAAGTATAAGTCGATATCCTATCCATGTGGTCTATAATATAATACTTTGGCTCAAAAATTCCAAAAATGTATTATTTGAAATATCTAAGTTATATATTTCTACGTAAATATGTATGCTGCAGTTTTGGTGGTCTCAAGCCGCTAGTGAGCGGGCTTACCATCGAAACCGATATCCTCCCTCTGTCCTGAAATATAAAGTATTTTAGTTTATTCTAAATTAAAGTAGTCTAAGTTTGATTAAATTTATAGAAAAAAATATTATTATAATAAATAAATTATGAAAATATATTTCTTGCATCTAATAATTTTCATTTGGCATTCAAAATATTATTACTCTTTTATATAAATTTGGTCAAATGTAGATCCTTTTAACTTAGGACAAACCGAAATACCTTGTATTACAGAACGGAGGGAGTATGTGCCCATTAGCACAACTCCGATTCTCAGGTTTAGGCAGGATTTGCAGTTTGTACGCTAAATTAAAATAGTTTAATATCTATGTTTCATCTAAATCATAAGAAATTGGTTCATCTAAGTGCTCTGTATACTCCACCTCCGAATCTAGATTTTTTTCTCTTAGAGCTACAAATATCCAGCTCTAAGAATCCTTAGATTTCGATCACGCCTCAATAAGGATCATTAACCTTGTTCTGATTGCAATGCATGTGGTCTATGGACCTGGGCTTGGCTCCATATATGTGGACGCATTTCTCCAGCATTGAAATATCCTTTGTAAACTATTTGGAAAGAAGAGCAACCAAAACATAGTAAGGGGTGTTTGGTTCCTAGATCTTATTTTAAGCCATGTCACGTTGAATGTTTCGATGCCAATTAGAAAGACTAAACATAAGATAATTATAAAACTAACTGCATAAGCCTACAAGACAAATCTATTAAGTCCAATTAATCCATGATTATAGTACATGTTTACTATAGCATCATATGGACTAATCACAGACTAATTAGGCTTAATAAATTCATCTCACGAATAAATCTAGGATTTTAGAATTTATTTTACCATTATTCTATATTTAATACTCTAATTAGCATCTAAACATATGATGTGACGGGATTAAAATAAACTCAGAAACCAAACACTACACATCGTCACAGTTAGACAAAACCCTCTGCGAGACAGGTAAGTTTTACTGCTTTTGTGAATGTATATTCCCTTCACACACATGTTCCAACAATAGGTTTCCTTTCCTCTATTCTCCTGGAAAGGCAGCTCTGCCAAGCCAAAGGACCAAAGGTGGAGCTAGCAGAGTGAGCTTTCTACTACCAATGCGTCCACATCATACATGAAGGGTCCAAAAGCTGACAAAACAAAAGTACTTGGCGTGCGTGCTGCATCAACCTGCTACCTGCTCTCTTCTCCTTGGCCCATGCGCACACCGGAGCATGGGTATACCGTATCCATGGCGAGATCCCCTTCTACTCCATCACCACGACTAGTCGAGCTCGAGTATGATATATCCCTTTCACCCCATTCCCTTTAGCCCCTTTTGATACCTCAAAGGCAGGGGAGGGGTCTCTCCATTCTCCATTGCTGCTTCGCTCTCCTCTGCTCCATTGCTTCCGAGTCTCCACTCCACTCCCATCTCCTCCCAAGTCTTCTCCTTCCCCCCTTTGCAACCGTTTTGGTGAACCACCTTCTCAACCAATCCAAGCAAAACCAACACCACCATTGGCATCGCCATTGCCACAGCACCTCCTCTTCTTAACCTCCATGTATGCTGCATGCCACGGCATCAGCACGACTCGCCAGTCACCTCCACCGCCATGGCCGGCAATGGCGCGCCTCGCCTTCTCCGGCTCTCTACTGCTGCCACATCGTTGCCGCTGCTGCAGCTAGCAGTGCTGCTACAACTGCTGTGCCTCGCCTCGGCGCTTAACCAGGACGGCACACTGCTCCTCTCCTTCAAGCTCTCGCTCGCCGACGACCCGCTCGGCTCCCTCTCCGGCTGGGGCTACGCCGACGCCACGCCCTGCGCGTGGAACGGCGTCGTCTGCTCGCCGGACTCGCGGGTCGTCAGCGTCGTCCTCCCCAACGCACAGCTCGTCGGCCCCGTGGCCAAGGAGCTAGGACTCATTGAGCACCTCCGACACCTTGACCTCTCCGGGAACGCGCTCAACGGCACCATCCCGCCCGAGCTGCTCCGCGCGCCGGAGCTCCGAGTGCTCTCGCTCGCCGGCAATGGCATTACCGGCGACCTGCTGGAGCAGGTCGGCCAGCTGCGCAGCCTCCGCGCGCTCAACCTTGCTGGCAACGCGCTCTCCGGCGCCGTTCCGCATAACCTCACCCTGCTTCCCAACCTCACCGCCGTCTCGCTCGCCAACAACTTCTTCTCCGGCGCGCTCCCCGGCGGGGGTTTCCCGGCGCTTCAGATACTCGACGTCAGCGCCAACCTGCTCAACGGCACGCTGCCGTCGGACTTTGGCGGTGCCGCGCTGCGGTACGTGAACCTGTCGTCCAACCGCATCGCAGGCGCCATACCGCCGGAGATGGCGTCGAACCTGCCGGTCAATGTCACCATCGACCTCTCCTACAACAACCTCACTGGCGCCATCCCGGCGGTGCCACCGTTCTCGGTGCAGAGGCCCACGGCGTTGGAGGGGAACGTCGAGCTCTGCGGGAAGCCGCTGGACAGCCTCTGCGCCTTCACGTCTTCCTCCGCCGTGGAACCCCCAAACGGCCCCGCGAAGTCGCCGCCGGCCATCGCGGCGATACCGAGGGACCCGACCGAGGCGCTTCCTGGCGATGACACCAGCAGTGCCGCCGGAGCGTCCGCGTCGGGCGAGCAGCGCGGCCGGATGCGCCTTGCTACCATCATCGCCATCGCCGCGGGCGACGTGGCCGGCATCGCCGTCCTCTTCGTGGTGGTCCTGTACGTGTACCAGGTGAGGAAGAGGAGGCAGCGTCAGGAGGTGGCGAAGCAGAGGATGGGCGTCGTGTTCAAGAAACCGGAGCCGGATGAGTCGCCGGACACCGTCTGCCGGAGCCTGTCCTGCTGCCTACGTAAGAAGGGCGGCGACGACAGCGACGACACGGAGGAGATCACGGACACGTCGGCCTCCTTCGCCGCCAAGGAAGGCATCACAGAAAAGAACAGCAAGGCAGGAGTCGAAGCAGCGAGCAAGAAGATGGGCGGCGACGGCGCGGTGCTGGTGACGGTGGACGGCGGCGCGGAGCTGGAGCTGGAGACGCTGCTGAAGGCCTCGGCGTACATCCTGGGCGCGGCCGGCGGCAGCATCGTGTACAAAGCCGTGCTGGCCGACGGCGCGGCGCTGGCGGTGCGGCGGATCGGCAGCGACGACGCCGGCGTGCGGCGATTCAGCGAGCTAGACGCGCAGATGCGCGCCGTGGCGAAGCTGCGGCACGGCAACATCCTCCGTCTGCGCGGCTTCTACTGGGGCCCAGACGAAATGCTCATCATCCACGAGTTCGCCGTCAACGGCAACCTCGCCAACCTCTCCGTGAAAAGTGCGTAACTGATCTGGTCTGATCTTCCCAATGCCGAACGCCATTGATGTTGTACATGCTGCTAACGGATGGGTATGCAGGGAAGCCGGGGTCGTCGCCGATCAACCTCGGGTGGAGCGCGCGGCTCCGCATCGCGCGCGGCGTGGCAAGAGGCCTCGCGTACCTGCACGACAAGAAGTGGGTGCACGGCAACGTGAAGCCGAGCAACATCCTGCTGGACGCGGACATGGAGCCGCTGCTCGCCGACCTCGGCGTCGACCGGCTGGTCCGCGGCGCGGGCGGCGGGCACAAGCCGTCGTCGTCGTCGGCGTCGGCGCTGGCGGGGCGGTTCGGGAGCAAGCGCTCGGCGAAGAGCCTCCCCGACCTGTCGCCGCCGCCGAGCCACGCGGGCGGGCCGCCAGCGAGCCCGCTCCCCTCCGGCGCTCCCGCCGCCGGCGACACTGCGGCGCACTACCGGGCGCCGGAGGCCGTGCGGAGCCCGAAGCCGAGCGCCAAGTGGGACGTGTACTCGTTCGGCGTGCTGGTGCTGGAGCTGGTGGCCGGGCGCGCGCTGACGAGCGTGGAGCTGTGCCAGTGCGCGGCGGACGAGAAGGCGCAGGCGCAGGCGCTCCGGCTGGCGGACCCCGCGCTCCGCGGCGAGGTGGAAGGGCGGAAGGTGGCGGTGGCGAGCTGCCTCAGGCTGGGCGCCGCCTGCTGCGCCATGGCGCCCGGCAAGAGGCCGTCCATCCGGGACGCGCTGCAGGCCATCGAGAGGATACCTGCCCTGGCTGCCGCGTCCTCCTCGTCCTCCTGCTCCACGGCGGCGCATCGGTGAAGTGAATCTTGGTCGTGACGACGGTTGTGATCTGTGATCCTGTGAAGGCGAGAATTGGTCGTCGTTGATGCGTGTTTTTCGTCTTTTCTCGTTCTCTGTACCATACCACCATTCACGGTTTTGTAAGCCCAGTTCCTGAAAGGAATTGGTTTGCATTGCATCTCATTCATGTTACTACTCGGTGTCAGCCTATACTCGATGTCAGCTTAAAAATAAACGCTAAACAGTCGTGCGAAATATACACGGCTAGTTAATGTATAGTGTTTATACGGTATGTACACGAGCTAAACGGCCGTGCGAATAGTGCTACTGCTGTCATGGCGTGCGGTTCACTCAGAGGTCCAGTAATCTCATCTGGCAATTAATGACATCGAATGAAAGCTAGCTAGCATAAATCCAAGTCTCTGTCCTGCTAGTAGAACTAGAAAAAACATTCCTCGATCTGTCATCATGAACTGCCATTAGCCGTTATCAAAGGAGCTCCAGGTCCCCTTGTATTTCTATTGCTTCAAAATTACAGATACTAGTGCCGAAATAATCACAGCGGGCACAGGATAAGACTTGCTGCGACAGCTCTTGCACATTTCAGAACCTAGTGCTGCTAGCTAGTATATGCTAGTGAAGCAGGCGAGCAGGACGAAGGCATGTACAGCAACAGTTACAGTGCCCGTGATGCGGATGGGGATTTTTTTAATTTGAAAAATTGCAGATGGGGATTCGCCTCCGCTTCGAGCGCGGGAAGGGGAGGGGAAGACTCCAAAAAGCGTCGGGGCTTCACTGGATGGCGCGGGCGCGCCAAACCACTCGCGAACAAAGCAACAAAGCATGCATATGCGGCCCACTCCTCGGTACGGCGGATGCCATCATTCTCATATGTACTCCGTTGCATGGCCTGTCCGCCGGGCGCCGGTTATTCTAGTCATTAGGGTAGGAAAGCTTGCACATTTACTTTTTCGCAAAATTGGATACATACCACTAAAAGAACCCATCTTTAGATATATACCATCAAAAAATTCAACTATAAATATATAGCATCAAAAGATTGAATGTTATAGGCATTTACCATTTTATTTGCTTCCGTTATCATTAGTTTCATTCTTTTTTCTGCCGATACAGTATGTGGAAGTTCCAATTTTGCCCTTCTCCAGAAACACATCAACACAGGCAACAGCCGGCCCCAAACAAACTCTCGTCAACTCATCCCTGCTTAGAGTAGGGACCGCACAGCGCGTCTCTCCGGCAGCGCGCTCCCATGGCACCTTCCTGGATTCCTTCCTCTTGAGCTCCTCCTCGCCGGCGATGGCAACCACCTGCCAGCGATGTGGCCACCTGGCACAAGGACGGGGGGGGGGGGGGGGGGGGGGGGGGGTGCGTCATGTCCTGCCTCGACTGCTTCTTGTAAAGCGGCAGCGGCGGCCTCTACCTCTTCCACTACGCCATCTCGCCCGCCTTCTTCCTCGCCAAGGCGCGCGGAGGGACCTTCACTGGCCGCCTCCGACCCTAGCCATGTCGTCATCCACCGCGCCTGCTACCTCTTGGACAGGGGGGATTCGGCGCCCACTCCCTCTTCAAGAACAACTGCAAGGACTTCACCATCTACTGCAAGATGGGGCTGCTCGTCGAGACCGCTTTTAGTGTTGGCCGCGGCGGCCACCTCGCATCCCTCACGGCCGCCTTCAACACGGTGGCCTCGTCGCTGCTGCGTTTCCTCACCGCCAGCGCCCGCGGCCGGCCTCGCCCTTGTCACCACCGGCATGTACTGCGTCGATCGATATGTCTCGGATATCGGCGTTCGCCGGGATGTGGTCAAGGTCCCTGTCCAGATCCTTGTTGCGCAGGCTACTCCTCCTGCTATGGAGGCATAGGTTGCAGCAGCAGGAGCAGTCGGAGCTTCCTCGCCTGCTTGCTGAGAAACCATCGGGTTGCAGCAGCAGGAGCAGTCGGAGCTTCCTCGCCTGCTTGCTGAGAAACCATCGATCCATTGCAATGAGAGATGTATCGTGGCCATATAATTCTTTTCTTAGCAAGGATACAATGGTCACATTTAACATGGAGTTGACACAAATGGTAAGCAGCCAAAAAGTATCATCTTTTAATGGTATATCTCTATAATTAAATCTTTCAATGGTATATCTCTAAAGATGGTTTTTTTAATGGTATGGATCCAATTTTACCTTACTTTTATACTTTTATAGTGGTCCTAACTCGTGGTAAAAAGTTAAATTACCTGCTTCTCGTGTCTCTTGTGCGCTATATCACTGACGCTTCTTTTATCCAATCTTGCTTCAGATTTTACTCCAGCCGCACACAATGACCAAAAGTGCTTCCTAGCAGAACAACCACAGGCAGCTCACAAGATCTTGTGCAGTGATAAGTAGGAAATTGCAATCGGCCTAAGGGCCCGATGCAATGGTGACAGAACATATGCAATCGGCCTGCCTGTTGCGACGATTATAGCGAAACACAAATAAAATTATCAAAAAGGTTATTTGGCTAGTGCGGAGAAATTTTGTTGTTTCAATAAATAGAAAAATCTTTCCACTCGAGTCGCCAAAATTTGTGTTGACATAGGCCTGTTTGGCATGGCTCCAACTCTGCCTGGAGCAGCTTCACTCCAAAATTCCAGCTGAAGCTAGCTCTGGGTAGAGTTGGAGCTGACTGGATGGGGCGTTTGGCATGGAGTGTGCCCCAGCTCTAGGAAAAAGGGTTTTGAGGGTGGATTGTCATTTTTGCCCCTATCTCATGGCCCCACATGTCATCCTTTCGATCCTTTTTGCCGGCTGTAAAAGACATCTAGGCCTGCTTAGTGGATTTTGGTTGATTAATGACATACGCTTGTGGAACTAATATTATCTATGAGCATGATGAGCAGGTACTACAAGTGATAGATGAATTAATATAAGGAGATGACTACCAAAAAGGAAATGAAAGTTGCAAATCGAAGTGTTGACGCCAGATTTTGACACATGTTGAATCGGCGTCAGGAAGAGAAGAGACCGGCCGATGCGGCAGATTTGAAGGCTACAGTTGGGATCGGCCGATGGGCGATGCAGCCTGCGCCAACAGTTAGGGAGACGAAGCCATTGGAATCCCAACAGAAGATCCCAGTCAAAAGTGGCCTGACGTTGGTCAAAAGAACGATGCCGACTCGGTCGTGAAGTAATGGAAAGAGTCCGGATTGGACTAGGAGATGGCGGTAGAAGATTCTGCGGGAGCCCGTTTCGTTTAGGAAAATATTATAGATATAGTAGTTTTCTATTTAAATCAAGTTTGTAACAGATCGTAATCGATCAGGAGCCCTAGTCCTAGGGTATAAATAGGAGTCGTCAGGGTTTTGTAGAATATACATCAATCAATCAACAAAACAATCTACTTTTTCATCGTACTTTACTTTCAAGTCGGCGACTTCGCCATTACTTCTTTTTCTTTCAGGAGTTCGTACGGATTGGCAGGGCTGCATCGACACGATCTCCGGCCAATTGGTAGGTTCCGCTTATCGAATAACATCTGAGCTTTAACTTCGGGCGCATCGCCGTGGTTTCGTTTGGGTTTATTCACCAGTTATCGATATTTACTAGAATTATAGGTTTTACCTGTTGTTCTAGTATTATCACCAGTTATCCAGCTTGAGATTGAAACTATCGGCTTTATCATCGCTTTTCCTCGTTCATTATTAGACAGCCGATTAGATCTATTTCAAGTGTTGCATCTGTAATAATTGTTTAAGTTGCTCCAGCAGTTTTCTTTGCAATTATTACGTGATTATCGGCTGATCCATAGCCGGTCATCTTCATAGCAAATCGGCCGACTCGCTGATACGCTTTTTGGGACAGATTGGAACCTCAGCCGATCGGAGCGCCTGAAATTTAATACGTTTATTTCCTTGTCAATCAACTGGTCAGATTGACTGGCACGCCGCGCGAACCGCACCAGGGCAATAACCCGAACAGGAGCTAAGCAGATTCTCCCGGGTCGTGTGTCCGACGCTGATGGTCATCGGCCGATTCCTGGCCGATTTTTAGCGCCAACACACTTTTGGCACGCTGAGTGGGACCACCTCAAGATCCAATATGTCAAAGACCACCAAAGTTTCTGAAAACAACATCATTGAGGTCACGGAAGCAGATCTCAAGGACGACCAGAAAGAGGAACTGGCAAAACATCTAGAGGACTACAAAAGGATGTATCTACAATTTTTCAGTCGTACCAGAAGCGGGGAGGCAATCAAGAAAGCTCCTCTTCCAGTTCCCCACCATATCACCATCGCTGAGGATTCGGGCAAGATGTCCGATATGATCCAACAGTCCATTTATCAGGATTTTATCGACCAATCCTCAGTAATGACCAACACGGTGTATAACACCGTCATCAGTTCTCTGGTCAGCGGAGCAGATCAGGGATATCAGGGGCCAGCATACGCCGCACCTATTGTACCTCCTGCCAGAAGCTTACAAGGCACGTCCCACTCGGCTCCTCAGTCGATGTCGACGCAACATGAAGGATACAACACTTCGTTGCCTTTAATGCCTCTTGGGTATAACGGTGCACCATGTTTTTGATCACAAGCGCAGCTTCAGCCTGTCCAGATTGCTTCTATGCAATCGCTGCCCTCAAACTCAGTACCTTGGGGGGCACCAGCAACGGCGGCTTTTCCCGATCAATCAACCGAACATGGGAGCTATTCGAGCCAGGCATCGTTCCATTCGGCCGTTCGGCCGACGGTCCCTCAGTATCAACCGGCCACGTCAGAAATCGGTAGGGGGGTAGATGCCGCAGAAGCACTGCACCGATGACGATGTACGATGGGGCGGCAGATTCGCTTCGCTATCAACTGTCAACTGCTCAGACGGCCACAATGCAACAGAATCTGCCACACGTTTTGATCCATCACCCGGCCGTACCGCCGCCAATCCACCAACATATGCCGGCACCCCGAACAACTGTTCATCAGCAGCAAGTGGATTGGACGGCAAGAATAGCGGAGGTAATTCAGGATCAATTCGGGTTGAAGCCGAAAGTGCAAACTTATACGTACAAGACGCTATACCCATCGGCTTACGACCTACTGCCGTTTCCCCACCGGTACAAAGTTCCTGACTTTACCAAGTTTTCGGGGCTGGATGACACCTCTACCGTGGAGCACGTTAACAGATTTATCATCCAGTGCGGGGAAGCCGCCACACAAGATGCTCTGAGGGTGCGTCAGTTCTCATCGTCTCTGTCTGGATCGGCCTTCCAGTGGTTCACTACCTTACCACCCAATTCCATCGTTACTTGGGCCGATCTAGAAAAGCAATTCCATAAGTACTTCTACGTGGGAGTACACGAGATGAAGCTTTCAGATTTGACCAGCCTCAGGCAGAGGAGCGACGAACCAGTAACTGGGTACATACAGCGGTTCAGAGAGGTCAGAAACAAATGCTATACCCTAGCTCTGACCGATGCCCAGTTTGCCGATATCGCTTTCCAAGGCCTCCTACCACATATCAAGGACAGGTACGCCTCACAAGAATTTAAAAGCTTAAGTCAGTTCGTTCACTGATTGGCCGGTCAGGAAATACGTCCGTTTGAGCAGCGAAGGAATTTCCAGAAAAAGGTGGTATATTTGGAAGGATCTGAATCCAAGGAAGAGGAAGAAATCGGCCTAGCAGAATGGGTCAAAGGGAAGAAGCCGATATCATGGCCTTTTGGGAAGAAAGAACCAGAAGCGTTCGGCTTTGACACATCAAAGGCCGATAAAATTTTCGACTTACTGCTCCAGGAGGGACAGATCAAGCTCTCACCTTACCATACCATTCCTTCGGCCGATCAGCTCAAAAAGATGAAGTATTGCAAATGGCACAACGCTACATCTCATGACACAAATGAGTGCAAGATCTTCCGTCAGCAAATACAGTCGGCCATTGAGCAAGGTAGACTCAAGTTCGAAATCCCGGCAAAGCCGGCAAGGCCGATGAAGATTGATCAGCATCCTTTCCCGGCTAACATGGTTGACACGGGAAGAAACTCACTTCAAACCAAGGTGCTGACGTCGGAATCGGCTAGAAAAAGCGGCACCGTGGATCCCAGGAAGAAAGTCACGGTGGACGATGTCAAAGGGAAAAGGCGGGCTGAAGACGAGGGCGAAGGATCAGAACGATCACGTAGACCCGTCACTTCCCAATTCTTACTCAGCAAATATCAGCGGCAGCAGGAACGGTCGAGGCACCATGAGGAGATGATACGCCGACACGAAGATCATTGGCGATGTCCGTTCTTCATCCATTGCTGGGAAAACGACATCAGATTGCCATCAGCCGATAATTGCCCTGAGTGCAGCAGATCGAGTCGCAACGATCACCCGTTCAAAAGATCGCGCTCCAGAGATAGAGGATCAGAGCTGATCAGCAGAAATTGGCCAGTATGACTGGTCGAAGGGCAGGATCAACCAGCAGAGGCGACTGGGGGGAAGAACCAGCGTACACGATCGGCTGGAAGAAATGGCTGATGATTGGGTGTCAGATGAAAACCCTCTAGGAAGGGAACCAGACTGGGAGCACACCAAACCGTCGGCCAAACCAGTAAACCCCAGGTGGTGCCCTGATGGACTGTCTAAATTTCAAAAATGAAGGATCCAACGCCTGCGCCAACAGGAACAACAAGAGGAAGAGCAGAGGCAGGCGCTGGATAAGAAGAATGACAGGTCTCGAGTCCGGCGCCCCAAGAGAAACAACAACAAGGAGGGCGACAATCAAGAATCGGCAGCTGATGTCAACATGGTGTTCATATTGCCGATGGAGTTCATGGCGTCCGCTGATCGAGATAAAGCGACAAGGATGGAAGAGCAGATGGCGCAGTTAGTCTTGGAGCCGATGACAGCCACCTTTGAGAAACCGGAAGATGAAAAACGGCAACATCTCAAGGCACTATTTCTCACAGGACACGTTGACGGTCGACCCGTTACCAGGCTGCTAGTGGACGGAGGCGCTGCGGTCAATATCATGCCATATGCCATGTTCTGGAAGTTAGGCAAAAATGATGAAGACCTGACCAAGACGGACATGATGCTCAAGGACTTCGAAGGCAACGTGTCTCCCGCCCGTGGAGTGCTCTGCGTCGACCTCACCATCGGCAGTAAGACCCTTCTTTATTATTAATGGTAAGGGGTCCTACAACATGTTGCTCGGTCGCGATTGGATACACGCAAATTGCTGCGTCCTGTCTACAATGCATCAATGCCTTGTACAGTGGGTCGGCGACAGTACAGAGATAGTCACCGCCGATTCCACCTACAGTGTTGCGGCGGCCGACACGCAACAATGGAGCTGTGAACACGTCAAGTGTATATCTGGTAGAACTTGGGACACTGATTTCCTGAAAGTGTCTGATTTTGGTCTACAGCCGATCCAAGCAGTCGGCTCTGAAGATTCAGAGTAGATGGATTAGTTCGTCCGAGAAGACGGGAAGCTTGGGCATGGATTCACGTCGGCCGATTCATTGGAGATGGTGGATTTAGGAGATGGTAGCAAGCCAAGGCCTACGTATATTAGTGCTAGCTTGGATCCCGGATAAAAGTGTAAATTGATAAGTTTATTAAAAGAATTCAAAGATTGTTTTGCTTGGGAATACCATGAGGTGCCTGGTCTAGACCGGTCCATTGTCGAACACCGGTTGCCTATAAAATCAGGATATCGGCCATATCAACAGCCTGCACGACGGTGCAACCCCAATATTCTACCTGATATAAAGGCCGGGATCACAAGATTGATTGAAGCAGGATTTATTCGGCAGTGCCGTTACGCCGAATGAATTTCTAATATTGTACCCGTATATAAGAAGAACGGAAAGTTGCGCGTATGCATCGACTTCAGGAACCTAAATCAGGCTACACCAATGGACGGGTATCCGATGCCGACAGCCGATGTCTTGATAGATGCTGCTGCGGGACATAAGGTCATCAGTTTCATGGATGGTAATGCTGGGTATAATCAAATATTAATGGCTGAAGAAGATATTTCGAAGACGGCTTTCAGGTGTCCGGGCCACCTCGGTCTATTCGAGTGGGTTGTAATGACCTTTGGGTTAAAGAACGCCGGTGCTACATACCAGCGGGCTATGAATTATATCTTTCACAAGCTCATTGGTGCATCGGTGGAAATTTACATCGACGATGTTGTGGTCAAGTCGAAAGGTCATCAGGAACATCTGGCCGATTTACAGGAGGTATTGGAGTGCACAAGGAAGCATGGGTTGAAAATGAACCCGAACAAGTGTGCATTCGGCGTATCGGCTGGGCAATTCTTAGGATTCATGGTCCATGAGCGCGGGATAGAGGTCAACCAGAAGACCATATCCTCCATCAATAAGGTTGTGGCCCCGCAGAATGAAACGGAGCTGCAGTCCCTCATCGGCAAGGTCAATTTTATTAGAAGATTCATATCCAACTTGTCAGGGCGTATTCAAGCTTTCACTTCCTTGTTGAAATTGAAGCCTGATTGAGAATTTGTGTGGGGAGAAGAACAACGGAAAGCGTTAGAAGATATCAAGCAATATCTAATTTCGCCACCGGTGTTAGTCCCGCCACAACCCGATAAGCCGTTCAGATTATATTTATCGGCTGACGAACAGGCTATCGGATCGACGCTGGTACAGGAGTTCGAAGGAAAAGAACGGGTGGTATATTATGTCAGCAGAAGACTCCTGGACGCCGAAACAAGATATTCCCCGGTAGAACGGTTGTGCCTGTGTCTATATTTCTCGTGTACCAAGCTCAGGCATTATTTGTTATCGGCAGAGTGCATAGTTTTATGCAAGGATGATGTGGTAAAATATATGCTATCACTGCCAATTTTGAAAGGACGGATTGAAAAATGGATCCTGGCTCTGTCAGAGTTTGACTTAAGGTAGAATCGGCCAAGGCTGTCAAGGGTCATGTTATGGCCGATTTCGTGGCTCAACATTGTGGACCGGAAATTACTGTCGTTGAACCAGTTCCGTGGACTCTATACCTCGATGGGTCTTCGTGTGGAGCCGGATCGGGAATCGGGATCGTTCTTGTATCACCTCGGGGGGCAAGCTATGATTTCTCTCTGCCGATAGAAGCATCCGCAACCAACAACCAGGCGGAATACCGAGCCATCCTAAAGGGTATCCAATTGTTAAGAGAAGTCAAAGCTGATGCAGTCGAGATTTTTGGAGATTCCATGCTCATCGTAGATCAGTTAACGGGGAAATCTGAATGCAAAGATGATATCTTAAGGATTTACTATGAAGATTGCCTCAACCTGTTAAAGGAATTCAAGTCTGCAATAATCGAGCACATCCCCAGAAATTATAATGAAGAGGCCAATAGGCTTGCCCAACACGCGTCCGGATATCGGCCGATTCAAGGGGCTATGATTCTGGAACTCGCGGCCGATGATTGGTGAAAGGAGATTGCCGATTACTTGAAGGATCCGTCCGAGAAGGTGGATTGGTGAGTGCGTTTTCAGGCCACGAAATATGTGTTACTCGAAGACGATTTGTTTTACCGGACGATTGATGGGGTTCTTCTCAAATGCCTGGGAACGGAAGAAGCAAAGGCCCTGATGGGGGAAATTCATGAAGGTGTATGCGGAGCCCATCAATCGGCTCACAAGATGAAGTGGATGATCAGAAATAATGGGTATTATTGGTCGACGATTCTTGAGGATTGTTTCAAATATTATAAAGGTTGCCAAGACTTTCAGAAGTTTGGCAATGTGCAGCGCGCGCCAGCTTCGGCTATGAATCCGGTAATCAAGCCGTGGCTATTCAGAGGTTGGGAAATAGGTCTCATCGGGCAGATTCACCCTCCATCAAGCAAAGGGCACAAGTTTATTTTAGTGGCCACTGATTATTTTACCAAATGGGTGGAGGCAGTTCCGTTAAAGACCGTGACATCGGCCGATATGATCGATTTCGGTAAAAACCACATTGTTTATCCGTTCGGTATTCCTCAGACTATCACAACTGATCAAGGAACGATGTTCACCTTAGGGGAATTCGGAGAATTCGCCGCCGACATGGGGATTAAACTGTTGAATTCTTCTCCGTACTATGCTCAAGCCAATGGCTAGGCCGAATCATCCAATAAGGGGATAATCAAGTTGATCAAGAGGAAGATAGAGGAACAACCCAAGAAGTGGCACATGTCTTTGGCTGAATCTCTATGGGCTTATAGGATGGCTTGCCACGGGGCCACTAAGATATCTCCTTATCAGTTGGTATATGGTCACGAGGCAGTCTTGCCTTGGGAATTAAGGACGGTGTCAAGGCGCATATCACTTCAAGATCAGTTGACGGCTGATGACTATTCCTTCCTCATGAAGGAAGAGCTCGATGATTCGGCGGGTCAACGTTTGAGGGCCCTGATTAGCATCGAAGAAAACAAGAAAAAGGTGGCCAGATGGTATGACAAGAAGGTAAAGGTTAAAAAATTCTCCCAAGGAGATTTGGTATGGAAGTTGGTGCTGCCGATAGGGTCTAAGGATCCCAAATTCGGTAAATGGTCGTCTACTTGGGAAGGGCCATATAGAATCGGCCGATGTGCTCCGGGAAATGCATATATACTAGAAACTATCGAAGGGGAAGAATTCACAAGAGCCTTAAACGGGAGATATCTGAAGAGGTACTATCCAAGTATATGGGTAGGTGCATAACTTGCGGTAAGATGCATCAAGACAACGTGGCCGACTCCTATCGGCTTTTGTCTAGATAGCCGATGTAAAAATGACATCGCCTTAAGGAGGACATATTTTGATTTGGTCTTGTTGGTGCCAAAATCGGCCAGACAGGGATCGGTCGATGGTCTTCAGCGTCGGACACTCGACCCGGGAGAATCTGCTTAGCTCCTGTTCGGGTTATCGCCCTGGTACGGTTCGCGCGGCGTGCCAGTCAATCTGACCTATTGATTGACAAGGAAATAAAGTATTAAATTCCAGGCGCTTCGATCGGCTGGAGTTCCGATCTGTCCTGAGGAGCGCGTCGGCGGCGAATCGGCCGATTTGCTGTAGAGATGATCGGCTATGGACCAGCCGATAATCGTGTAGTAATTGTAAAGAAAACTGCTCGAGCGATCTAAACAATTACTACAGAGGCAGCACTTGAGATAGATCTAATCAGCTGTATGATGATAAGTTGAAGAAGAATGATGACGAAGCCGATTACTCTGACCTCAAGCTGGATAACTGGTGATAATACTAGAATAACAGGAAAAGTACTATATCTATAAGAACTTTTAAAGGAAACGGACTCCCGCAGAATCTTCCGCCGTCGTTCCCTAATCCAATCAGGATTCCCTTCAATCGCTCCTTGACCGACTTAGCGTGCCCTGTTGACCAACTTTTGACCAGGACCCTCCGAAATAGTCCCATCATGTTGGCGCAAGTTGTATCACCAATCGACCGATTTTCAACTGTTGCCTCAATCGACCGATTCCTTACTGTAGCCTCCAGATCTGCTGCATCGGCCAATCTTCTCCTCCTGACGCTGATTCAACACGTGTCAAAATCTGGCGTCAACAGATGCCCCCCAGTTTCAGAGTAAAACATAACTTTTTCTTCGAAACTCTTTCTTTAATCCTTTCCTTCGAAACGGGCGCAGTAAAAATCTCCTTACGTTCCGCGGCACAATGATTGCAATTTCCTCGGACTGAGCGCGCGAAACGACTGCTCCCCTGGAATTCGTGTAAACGGCACAGTAAAAATACCATCTTTGCCCTCGCTCTCCCGATTTTTCTCAAGTACTGGCCTTCTCCGCCTATTCTTCCCCACAAATCTAGCATTCTCTTCCAACGAACCACTATTCGTCTTCCTCCAAGCTCTCTTGGTCTCCAAGTGCTTCCCCCTTCCCGGCGATCTCATCCACGACCTGTTCCAACCCTCCAATGGCGTCACCATCGGCGACCGCTCCATCCACGGAGGCTCCATCGGCAACTCCTTCGGCGGTGGCAGCCCAATCGGCGGCTTCCATAGCGGTCTCATCGGCGACGATGATTTCCATCCCAGAGGTAAATGCTCAAAATTTTTTCCTTTTCGCTTTTCTACGGCTTCGGTACTTTCCGGATCCTCTCTCAGTTTCTTCCCCTTTTCCCTTTTTTAGGCACTTAGGCACCGAATTACCATTCCACTCTCAGAATCCCCTGACCTCATCTGTTTGGGCCCTATGGGGAACCCTGATCCAACGGACCTGATCAGCCTAGAAACTCATAGAATCCCTTTTAAGCAATCATCCATGGATTTAGATCACTGGGTAGGCACTTTCAGATCCTGGCCAAACGAAACCCCCTGATGGAGAGAATGGTACCAGAGGGTGGCCGGATCTTGGAAGGTTCAGTGGGAGGAACAAAAAATCGGCCAGTGCATAGACTTATCTTTATCTCAGATGGAAAGAAACGAACCTCTGGTCATGGCAACCTCTTATTTTTGGTGTGATGCACTTAATGCATTCCTTTTCGGACATGGACCTATGACCCCGACCCTGGCCGATGTTCTGCTGTTGACCGGCCTCGATGTCTCCTCCGCCGATACCCCTTTCAATTATCTGTTCAAGCCATCACATCGGCTAGAGACCAAAGGAATCGGCGGGTGGAAAGGGTATATTAGCAAAAATATGAAGACCGGGACAGTCTCACTGAGGGAGCATACTGCCTTCTTGATGATGTGGCTAGAAAAGCATTTCTTCTGTGGCAGAGCAGTTGGCCCCTCTTCAAACACCCAAGCTTTAGCAGAGGCTTTGTCACAAGGATCGGCCATCTCCCTTGGAAAACATTTACTGGGATCGGCCTATTACCTGATGCACCAAATCGGCACCAAGCTGTCGAAGGGGGAGCCGATCGGGAACCCTGGTGGTCCCTGGTTGTTCATCACCCTCTGGCTCAATTTACACATGAGCAAGGTCTCTCAGCAACGGATAGAGACCAAAACCTTCCCTAATATTGAGTCAGAGGAGAATCCATCCGTCCGACGCCGCTGCAGATCTTTTTGAGAAGCGGCATCGGCCTTCCCCGGCTGCCAGTTTACTGCTACCCGCACAGCTGAGTACTTCAGATGCTTTTATAATGGCCTTAGTGAAGAGACCATCAGCTGGCACCCATATCAAGCAGTGGAACCGATTTTTGAATTACCCACAAGCTACGATTTCTCCACCCATACTTTTGACAGAGAGCTCATGGATGTCTTGATCAAGCCGGGGATTCTGCCAGCCAATTTCTTCTCAGGAAAGGACTCTCCCACCTACGAGTTCTACAATCCATCGGCTGCGGCAAGGCAACTGGGTTTTGGCCAACTGCCGATTCGGGTCTACTTCGCCGGTCAGGCGAAATTCAGAGATGGACTAACCTCAAGTCTTGGTTACAGTCGGCTGTGCGATTTAGTACCCGATTCCAGTACTATTGACCTGAATAATTGGTCAGTTGCCTCTTTTGCCACCCAGCAATTCAAATTATGGTGGGCAGAATGGAAGCAACATCTTTTTTGTAAATCTCAATCGTCTTACTGCAACATTCTGGACCCAGAGAACATTGATCCAAATGCAGCGGTATGTCCTTTTTTCTCAGCCGATTCCAATGTTATTTCTTTCCACATTGTCATCTTGTTATTAAGTCATGTTCATCTCCTTAGTCTGAAAGCCATGTCCCTCCGATGCGGAGCCGAAGCGGCCGGCCGATAGATAGCCACCACCAATACACGCCGTATCCACTTATTGGCTTCCATGCTCTAACCATCAAGGATATCTCTACTGGCCGATCGAAGCGAGCACCGAAAAGGCCAACGTCGAAGATAACCAGCCGTCGAGTGCGAGCTCGGATCGGATCGGCCGATCAGACGGCAATAGCATCGGCTGAGGTTCCTCGTATCGGATTGGCCGACCAGATGGCAGTGGCATCGGCCGAGACTCCCTGTATCGGATCGGTCGACTAGATGGTGGTGACACCGGCCGAGACTTCAATCCCTTTATTTTTGCCGGTTGTCGAGATGGCCGATCCCCAAGTCACCGCCGAAGTCGGGGCAGCTGCAGCATCACTATTAGTAGAAGCTGTTCAGGTAATCTTACTTATCTCATATATTCTCCAAATCTTCCATTGACATTAACTTTATTCCTCTGCCAGGCTGCACAAGCTATCCCACCGCAATCTCCGCAGCAATCGGCCACGTCCCAAGTGGGAGCCGAGACTCCAGCAGCTCCCATCGTCGAGGTAAACGATCTCTTACCTTGATCTCTTAACCTTTAGAAAACTTAACCGATCTTGATGCAGGCCAATTTGGGTATAATAACTACAACCCCGCAACAGACATCGGCCGGGAGATCTACAGAGGCATGGCAAATTTCTCACGCCATCTTATCTCAATTTCCCATAGCATACTCACAGGATCTTCTTTTGTATCCTTTTCAGGAAGCTGGTCCAAGCGGAGCACTAATAATCGTTGAATCTTCCTCCTCCGACGAGCCAACTGCACCAGCCCCTGAAACAAGGGAAACGCTTCCACCGGCGCAGGCAAGAGAAATTTGCTTTAAGGAAGTGACAAACTTACCATTAGAATCGGCCGATTTCCTTTTACTGCTTGCCTACCCTTTACTTTATTTCCTCACAGGAGCAAGACACCCCCAATAACAGCATCTTCTCCTTTGCCGTCTCCCTGCCTGATGACGAGGAAATTGCTTCACACCCAATTCCATCGAGCTCCACCTCCGACGATGTCCGCGCCAAGCTTGAAAGCATGCGCACTCTCCTTCAAGATGACATCAGCCGATTGGTAGAAGATGCGTCGCCAATTCGACGACTTTTCAACGAGATCAAAGGTCGAATACCGGAAGAAGTATCAGAAAATTTAGCGCATGCTGCCTATATAGAGCAGATGCATATTCCGGTTTCCAGGGCGCTGCGCCATATGGCCGATCGTGCTCAGATGGCAAAAACTCAGGAGGAGGTCGATTCATACAAGCACCGGACTCAGGAGGTACACCACAAGATCAATTTCCTCGAAAGCTGCCGTCCGGATATTGTCGGCGCGATAGATCGGCTGAAACGGAGAAGAGCAGAGCTGGCCAAGGAGATGGAATAGATAACCAAAGAGATAGCTGTTGAAGAAAAGAAACTCCAAGAACTCCCATCCATCATCAGTGAGCTGAAGCAAGAGAGACAGCATCTGGCCCGTGAAACGATAAGGCTTCGTCGCCGTGTGTCAGAAGTCCCAGGATCGGCCGATGACAACCAAAGAGTACTAGATTCGGCCGATCAAATTAGACGACAAGCCATTGTAGCCATAGATGCTTTTCTTGGGTTGTAAAGAACACTGCAACATTTATTGCTCCTTCAATGTTACTGCGCCAATTTAGTTTCGAACTGTTTCTTCAGTCAGCTTTGCATTTATGTATGCATTTATGTATGTATTTATTGCTCACCATCCATCTACCTCTCCTTCCTTTATAAGTAGACCATTCACCATCTCCAGAGGCATACACATCACTTATCTTCTCTTCCTCCTTTACTGTCCCAAACTGAACGGCAAGATGTCTTCTTCGTCCTCTTCATCTTCTTCCTCTGTCAACCAGGTATGAACTTCTCTTCTGCCTTTCTCCTAAGCATCTCAATCGCTCTGATGTTGGGTAACGCCTTTTATCTCTGTTTAGCCGAAACGTCTCAGCCCTGGTCTAGAACGAGCGATAGAAATCATGCATTCAGAAGAGCCACTATCACAGGCAGACAGAGATCTGATAAGAGCTCATGCTGAGGAACTCAGAGATCATGTCCCCGCTGTTGTCCAGGAATACTGGGACCTTATAGATGCTCACTTTTTGGTCCGCAAGCGACCATCTTCTGAAAAAAATCCTCCACTTCCTTGTAAAGCTAAAACCGAAGTTGCCATGGAAGATCTGGAGGAGAAGAAGACCCGCCTGCTGATAGAACTTTGCAACCAAGTTGAAACTGGAGCCACTGCAGAGGACCCGAAGGAGAAAAGGCTCAGCCTTATGATAGAACTGGGTCGCATCGAGAGAGAAATCCAGCGTAGGCGTAATCAGTAGACATATCGGTATTTTTATTGTAAGGGCGACTTGTACCATGTCGGCCATGTACTCTGTCATTTTCATCCAATAATGAATCCCAATGTTTTCTTCACCAGATGTATAGACAAAAACCGATGAGAAATTGGCCATGTTATCTTGATATATTTTGTTGCAAGTTATGCATCTACCCAAATGCTTGGATAGTACCTCTTCAGATATCGTCTGTTTAAAGCTCTTGGGAATTCCTCCCCTTCGACTGTCTCCAGAATATATGCATTCCCAGGGGCACATCGGCCGATTCTGTACGGCCCTTCCCAAGTGGGTGACCATTTACCAAATTTGGGATCTTTAGATCCTATCGGCAGCACCAACTTCCACACCAAATCTCCTTGAGAGAATTGTTTAACTTTGACCTTTTTGTCATACCATCTGGCCACCCTTTTCTTGTTTTCTTCTATACTAATCAAGGCTCTCAACCGTAAACCTGCCGAATCATTAAGTTCGTCCTTCATGAGAAAGGAATAATCATCGGCCGTTAACTGATCTTGTAATGATATACGTCTTGACCCCGTCCTTATCTCCCAAGGCAAGACCGCCTCATGACCATAAACCAACTGATAAGGGGATATCTTAGTGGCTCCATGACAAGCCATCCTATATGCCCATAAAGATTTAGCCAAAGACAAATGCCACTTTTTGGGTTGCTCCTCTATCTTCCTCTTGATTAGTTTGATTATCCCTTTATTGGACGATTCTCCAATGCTGTACAGAAAATATTGCTTGATATTTTCCAATGCCTTGCGTTGTTCTTCTCCCCATATGAAATCCTGATCGGGCTTTAATTTCAACAGAGGAGTGAAAGCCTGAATGCGTCCTGACAAGTTGGATATGAATCTTCTGATAAAATTGACCTTGCCGATGAGGAACTGTAACTCAGTTTTGTTCTGTGGGGCCACAACTTTGTTGATGGCATCTATAGTCTTGCAGTTGACTTCTATCCCGCGCTCATGAACCATGAACCCTAAGAATTGCCCAGCCGATACACCAAATGCACACTTGTTTGGGTTCATCTTCAACCCATGTTTCCTTGTGCACTCCAATACTTCTTGTAAATCGGCCAGATGTTCTCGGTGACTTTTTGATTTGACCACGACATCATCTATATAAATTTCTACCGATGTACCAATGAGCTTGTGGAAGATGTAATTCATGGCCCGCTGATACGTAGCACCGGCATTCTTCAACCCAAAAGTCATAACAACCCATTCGAATAAACCAAGATGACCTGGACACCTGAAAGCCGTTTTCGAGATATCCTCTTCGGCCATTAATATCTGATTGTACCCTGCATTACCATCCATGAAACTTATGACTTTGTGTCCTGCGGAAGCATCTATCAAGATATCGGCCGTTGGCATCGGATATCCATCCATCGGTGTAGCCTGATTTAAGTTCCTGAAATCGATGCACACACGTAACTTTCCATTCTTCTTGTATACAGGCACAATATTAGAAATCCATTCGGCGTAGCGGCACTGCCGAATAAATCCTGCTTCGATTAACTTTGTAATTTCGGCCTTTATATCAGGTAGAATCTTGGGGTTACACCGTCGTGCAGGTTGCTGATATGGCCGATATCCTGATTTTATAGGTAACCGGTGTTCAACAATAGACCGGTCTAGTCCTGGCATCTCATGATATTCCCAAGCAAAGCAATCCTTGAACTCTTTTAATAGACTTATCAATTTACATTTGTACTCAGGATCCAAATTAGCACTAATGTACGTCGGCCTTGATTTGCTGCTATCTCCCAAATCTACCATCTCCAATAAATCGGCCGACGTAAACCCATGCCCAAGCTTCCCGTCTTCTCGGACGAGCTGATCCATTTATTCTGAATCTTCAGAGCCGATTGCTTGGATCGGCTATAGACCGAAATCAGACACTTTCAGGAAGTCAGTGTCCCAAGTCTTGCTAGATATACATTTGACATGCTCGCAGCTCCACTGTTGCGTGTCGGCCGCTGCAACGCTATAGGCAGAATCGGCAGTGACTATCTCTGTGCTGTCGCCGACCCATTGCACAAGGCATTGATGCATTGTAGATGGGACACAGCAGTTTGCATGTATCCAGTCGCGACCAAGCAGCATGTTGTAGGACCCCTTGCCATTAATAACGAAAAAAGTGGTAGGAAGGGTCTTACTGCCGATGGTGAGGTCGACGCAGAGCGCTCCACGGGCGGGAGACATGTTGCCTTCGAAATCCTTCAGCATCATGTCCGTCTTGGTGAGGTCTTCATCGCCCTTGCCTAGCTTGCGGAACATGGCATACGGCATGATGTTAACTGCAGCGCCTCCATCTACTAGTAATCTGGTGACGGGTCTTCCGTCAACATAGCCTTTGAGAAACAGCGCTTTAAGATGCTGCCGTTTTTCTTCTTCTGGTTTCTCAAACGTAGCCGTCATCGGCTCTAACACCAGTTGTGCCATTTGTTCCTCCTCCGTTCTTGTTGCTTTATCTCGATCGTTGGGCGCCATGAATTCCATCGGCAGTATGAACACCATATCGATTTCGGCTGCCGATTCTTGGTTGTTTGCTTCTTGATCATTTTTTTTGGGCGCCACACCCGAGACTTAACATTTCTTTTCTCTGGCACCTGCCTCTGCTCTTCTTCTTGATGCTCCCACTGGCGTAGGCGTTGGATTCTGTTGGCGCTAAAATCGGCCGGGTAGGAATCGGCCGATGGGTCTTCAGCGTCAGACACACGACCCGGGAGAATCTGCTTAGCTCCTGTTCGGGTTATCGCCCTGGTGCGGTTCGCGCGGCGTGCCAGTCAATCTGACCTGTTGATTGACAAGGAAATAGAGTATTAAATTCCAGGCGCGTCGATCGGCTGGATTTCCGATCTGTCCTGAGGAGCGCGTCTGCGGCAAATCGGCCGATTTGCTGTAGAGATGATCGGCTATGGGTCAGCCGATGATCGTATAGTAATTGTAAAGAGAACTGCTGGAGCAATCTAAACAATTACTATAGAAGCAACACTTGAAACAGATCTAATCGGCTATATGGCGATGAATCGAAGGAGAACAATGACGAAGCCGATTACCCTGATCTCAAGCTGGATAACTGGTGATAATACTAGAATAACAGGCAAAACTTGCAATTCTAGTAAATATCGATAACTTGTGAATAAATCCAAACGAAACCACAGCGATGCGCCCGTAGTTAAAGCTCGGATATTACTCGATAAGCGGAACCTACCAATTGGCCGGAGATCAGGTTGATGCAGCCCTGCCAATCCTTACGAACTCGTAGAAGAAGAAAATATTGGCGAAGTCGCCGACTTGAAAAGTAAAGTACTGGTAAAAAGTAGAAGTGTTTTTGTTGATTGATGTTGGTTGTTTTTTTGCAAAACCCTAGCGACTCCTATTTATACCCTGAAACTAGGACTCCTGGTCGATTACGACTTGTTACAACCTTATTTAAAATAGGAAAACTACTATATCTATAATAACTTTAAAAAGGGAAACGGACTCCCGCAGAATCTTCCGCCACCGTTTCCTAATCCAATCAGGACCTCTTCAATTGCTTTTCGGCCGTCGTAGCATACCTTGTTGACCAGCTTTTAACCAGGATCTTCTGGAATAATCCTATCGTGTCGATATGGGCTGCGCCACCAATCGGCCGATTTTCGACTGTTACCCCGATCGGCCGATTCCTTACTGTAGCTCTCTGATCTTCTGCATCGGCTAATCTTCTTCTCCTGACGCCGATTCAATACGTGTCAAAATCTGGCGTCAACACATGCCCCCCAGTTTCGGAGTAAAATATAACTTTTTCTTCGAAACTCTTTCTTTAATCCTTCTCTCTAAGCTTCCCTATTGCGACAGGAGTAAACCTCGGAATCAGTTATGTTACCTTTCCCTCAGCAGAATCTTTTTCTAGAATCAGCTCTATGACATGGAATCCGGTAACAGGATTTATGTTGGCGTGTAGATTCAGACTTTGACCGTCTCCCTTGGCAGCTTTACATTTACTGATGCCTTTACTCCGACGGTACACGTCTTGCCAACCCTCTGTTTCTTCCTTTCTATAAATACGACTCTTCGTATTATTTCCAAAAATGTTCATCTGGCTTGTCTTCTTTTCCTTCTGAAACCCGCCGCTCGCCGTCTTTGGTCAAGCATTAAAATGTCTTCTCGATCCTCCTCTTCCGTTAATCAGGTATCAATTTCCTCTCCATCCCTTCCTGAGATATCTTACTTTGTTCCAACATATTTGTCTATTCCTTCTTTCAGCCGAACCGTCTCAGCCCCGGTTTGGAAAGAGCGATCGAAATCATGCATTCAGGCAAGCCATTGTCGCAAGCTGATATAGATCTGATAAAAGCTCATTCTGAAGAACTCAAAGATCATGTTCCCGCCAATGTCCGATCAATCTTGGACCATATGGATCTCGTCTGCTTTGAACAAATGCCATCCTCTGACGAGAGTTCTTCATCTTCTCACCGACTTGCTGAAGCTAAGACTGAAGCCACCATGAAAGATTTGGAAGAGGAGAAGGCCCGCCTGCTGAAAGAACTCTGCGACCAAGCTGAAGCTGGAGCCACTGCAAAGGACTTGAAAGATGAAAGGCTCTCCCTCATGATAAGATTAGGTCGCGTCGAAAGAGAAATCCAACGCAGGCGTAACCAGTAGTGTTTTTATTCTAAGGGTGACTTATACCATGTCGGCCATGTAATCTATGATTTCCATCCGATAATGAATCCCAATGTTCCCTTCACCAGATGTATAACCAGAAAACCGACGAGAAATCGGCCATGTTACCTTGATATATCTTGCTGTAAGTTATGCATCTACCCAAATGCTTGGATAGTACCTTTTCAAATATCGTCCATTCAGAGCTCTTGGGAATTCCTCCCCTTCTATCGTCTCCAGAATGTATGCATTTTCGGGAGCACATCGGCCGATTCTATACGGCCCTTCCCAAGTGGGTGACCACTTACCGAATTTGGGATCCTTAGATCCTATCGGCAGCACCAGCTTCCATACCAGATCTCCCTGAGAGAACTGTTTGACTTTGACCTTCTTGTCATACCACCTGGCAACCCTTTTCTTATTCTCCTCTATGCTGATCAGAGCTCTTAACCGCAAACCCGCCGAATCGTCGAGTTCATCTTTCATGAGAAAGGAATAATCATCGGCCGTTAACTGATCCTGTAGTGATATGCGTCTTGACCCTGTTCTTATTTCCCATGGTAAGACCGCTTCATGGCCATAAACCAAATGATAAGGGGATATTTTGGTGGCCCCATGACAAGCCATCCTGTACGCCCATAAAGATTCAACCAAAGACATATGCCACTTCTTGGGCTGCTCCTCTACCTTCCTCTTGATTAGCTTGATCATCCCCTTGTTAGACGATTCTGCTTGGCCATTGGCTTGAGCATAGTACGGAGAAGAATTTAATAATTTAATTCCCATATCGGCGGCGAACTCTCCGAATTCTCCAGAAGTGAACATTGTCCCTTGATCAGTTGTGATGGTTTGAGGAATACCAAATCGATATATAATATGGCTTTTAACAAACTCAATCATATCGGCTGATGTCACGTTCCTCAAAGGAACTGCCTCCACCCATTTGGTAAAATAATCTGTAGCCACCAATATAAACTTATGCCCTTTGCTAGATGGAGGATGAATCTGCCCGATGAGATCTATTCCCCAACCTCTGAACGGCCATGGCTTAATTATTGGATTCATAGCCGATGCTGGTGCGCGCTGCACATTGCCAAACCTCTGACAGTCTTGGCATCCTCTGTAATACTTGAAACAATCTTCAAGGATGGTCGGCCAGTAAAATCCATTGTTCCTGATCATCCACTTCATTTTGTGAGCCGATTGATGAGCTCCACACACGCCTTCATGGATCTCTCCCATTAGAATCTTTGCCTCTTCTGTTCCCAGGCATTTGAGAAGAACTCCATCAATCGTCCGAAAAAATAAGTCATCCTCAAGCAACACATACTTTGTAGCCTGAAAACGTGTTCGCCGATCCACCTTTTGGGATGGATTTTTCAAATAATCGGCGATCTCCTTCCTCCAGTCATCGGCCGCGAGTTCTAGCGTCATCGCTCCCTGAATCGGCCGATACCCAGAAGCATGTTGAGCCAGTCTGTTGGCTTCTTCATTATAATCTCTGGGGATGTGCTCAATTGTTGCAGATTTGAAGCCTTTCAAAAGTTGAAGACAATCTTCATAATAAATCCTCAAGATGTCGTCCTTGCATTCGGATCGTCCTGTTAACTGATCCACAATGAGCATGGAGTCCCCAAAGATCTCGACTGCATCCGCCCTGACTTCCCTTAACAATTGGATGCCTTTCAGAACAGCTCGATAATCCGCCTGGTTGTTGGTTGCAGAAGCTTCTATCGGCAGAGAGAAATCATAAGTTGCCCCCCGAGGCGACACAAGAACGATGCCGATTCCTGATCCGACCCCACACGAAGAACCATCAAAATATAGAGTCCATGGAACTGGTTCAACGGTGACAATTTCTGGTCCACAATGCTGAACTACGAAATCGGCCATCACTTGACCTTTGACGGCTTTGGCCGATTCGTACCTCAGATCGAATTCTGACAAAGCCAGGATCCATTTTCCAATCCGCCCCTTGAAAATCGGCAATGATAGCATATACTTCACCACATCATCCTTGCATACGACTATGCATTCTGCCGATAGCAAATAGTGTCTGAGCTTAGTACATGAAAAGTACAAGCACAAGCATAATCGCTCCACCGAAGAATATCTTGTTTCGGCGTCTAAAAGTCTTCTGCTGACGTAGTACACCACTCGTTCTTTCCCTTCAAACTCCTGTACCAACGCCGATCCAATAGCCTGGTCGTCAGCCGATAAATATAACTTGAACGGCTTACCAGGCTGTGGCGGGGCTAACACCGGAGGTGAAACCAGATACTGCTTGATATTCTCCAGTGCCTTGCGTTGTCCTTCTCCCCATGTGAACTCTTGGTCGGGCTTTAATTTCAACAGAGGAGTAAAAGCCTGAATACGTCCCGATAAATTGGATATGAATCTTCTGATGAAATTGACCTTGCCGATGAGGGACTGCAGTTCAGTTTTATTTTGTGGGGCCACTACTTTATTGATGGCGTCTATAGCCTTGCAGCTGACTTCTATACCACGCTCATGGACCATAAATCCCAAGAATTGTCCGGCCGATACACCAAACGCACACTTGTTTGGGTTCATCTTCAGCCCATGCTTCCTTGTGCACTCCAGCACTTCCTGTAAATCGGCCTGATGATCCTGGTGACCTTTTGACTTGACCACGACGTCATCTATATAAATTTCAACTGATGAACCAATGAGTTTGTGGAAGATGTAGTTCATGGCCCGTTGATATGTAGCGCCGGCGTTTTTCAAACCAAAAGTCATGACCACCCATTCAAATAAACCAAGATGGCCTGGGCACCTAAAAGCCGTTTTCGAAATATCTTCTTCGGCCATTAATATCTGATTGTATCCGGCATTCCCATCCATGAAACTTATGACTTTGTGGCCTGCGGCGGCATCCACCAAGATATCGGCCGTTGGCATCGGATAACCATCCATTGGCGTAGCCTGATTTAAGTTCCTGAAATCGATGCACACACGCAATTTTCCATTCTTCTTGTATACAGGCACAATGTTAGAAATCCATTCGGCGTAACGGCACTGCCAAATAAATCCTGCCTCAATCAACTTTGTGATCTCAGCCTTTATATCAGGTAGAATCTTGGGATTACACCGCCGTGCAGGTTGCTGATACGGCCGATCTCCTGATTTTATAGGTAACCGGTGTTCAACAATAGACCGGTCTAGTCCTGGCATCTCGTGGTATTCCCAAGCGAAGCAATCCCTGAACTCTTTCAATAATTTTATCAACTTGCATTTGTACTCAGAATCCAAATTGGCACTAACGTACGTCGGCCTCGGTTTGCTGCTATCTCCCAAATCTACCATCTCTAACAGATCGGCCGACGAGAACCCGTGCCCAGCTTCCCATCTTCTCGGATGAGCTGATCTATTTATTCTGAGTCTTCGGAGCCGACTGCTTGGATCGGCTGTAGACCGAAATCGGACACTCTCAGGAAGTCAGTGTCCCAAATCCTGCCAGATATACACTTGACGTGCTCGCAGCTCCACTGTTGCGTATCGGCCGCTGCAACACTGTAGACAGAATCGGCTGCGACTATCTCTGTACTGTCTCCGATCCATTGCACAAGGCATTGATGCATAGTAGATGGGACACAGCAGTTTGCATGTATCCAGTCGCGACCAAGCAGCATATTATAGGACCCTTTGCCATTAATAACGAAGAAAGTGGTAGGAAGGGTCTTACTGCCGATGGTGAGGTCGACGCAGAGTGCCCCGCGGGCAGGCGACACGTTGCCTTCGAAATCCTTCAGCATCATGTCTGTCTTGGTGAGGTCGTCATCGCCCTTGCCCAGCTTGCGGAACATAGCATACGGCATGATGTTAACTGCCGCGCCTCCATCTACCAATAGTCTGGTGACGGGTCTTCCGTTGACATAGCCTTTGAGAAACAGCGCTTTGAGGTGCTGTCGTTTTTCTTCCTCTGGCTTTTCAAACATAGCCGTCATCGGCTCTAATACCAGTTGTGCCATTTGCTCTTCCTCCGTATCTGTCACTTTGTCCCGATCGCTTGGCGCCATGAACTCCATCGGCAGTATGAAAACCATATCGATTTCGGCCCGCCGATTCTTGGCTGTTTGCTTCCTGATCATTTTTCTTTGGGCGCCAAATTCGAGATTTCACATTCCTTCTCTCTGGCACCTGTTTTTGTTCTTCTTCTCGATGCTCAAACTGGCATAGGCGTTGGATCCTTCGCTTTTGGGATCTGGATAAGCCATCGGGACACCACCTGGGATTCACTGGTTTGGCCGATGATCTGGCGTGTTCCTAGTCTGGTTCCCTACCTAGGGGGTCTTCGTCTAATACCCTATCATCGGCCATCTCTTCCAGCCGATTGTGTACTCTGATCCTGCCCCCCAGTCCATCTTGCTGGCCGATCTTGGTTTTTGACCTGCCGTACTGGTCAACTCTGCCCCCCAGCTGATCATGCACCGAAACGCGCCGTTCTTCGCGCCGATTTCTGTTGATCGGCTCTGATCCTCTGTCCCTAGAGTGTGGCTTCGGGCGATCATTGTGGTTTGATCCGTTGCACTCCGGACAGTTATCGGCAGAGGGCAATCTGATATCGTTCTCCCAGCAGTGGATGAAGAAGGGACACTGCCAGTGATCTTTGCGCCGGCGTATCATCTCTTCCTGGTGTTGCGCTTGTTCTTGCTGCCGCCGATATTTACTGAGTAGAAATCGGGAGGTGATAGGCCTGTGTGGTCGTTCTGGTCCTCGCCTGTTCCTTCTGATTTCTTCCGTCGTGATCTGCCTCCTGGGATCGACAACGCCGTCTTTTCTCGCCGATTCTGACGTCAGCACCCTGGTTTGACTTGATTCTTCTCCAGCGTTGACCGTGTTGGCCGGGAAGGGGTGCTGGTCTATCTTCATCGGCATTGCCGATTTGGTTGGAGTCTCAAATCTGAGCCGCCCCTGTTCAATGGCCGATTGTATCTGCTGACGGAAGACTTTACATTCATTGGTGTCATGAGAGGTAGCGTTGTGCCACTTGCAATACTTCATCTTCTTCAGCTAATCGGCCGTAGGGATGGTGTGATGTTGCGACAGCTTAATCTGTCCCTCCTGAAGCAGTAGATCAAAAATTTTATCGGCCTTGGACGTGTCAAAACCGAATGTCTCTGGCTCCTTCTTGCCAAAGGGGTAGGATATTGGTTTTTTCCCTTTTACCCATTCCGCCAGGCCGATCTCTTCCTCCGCGTCAGATTCAGATCCCTCCAAGTACGCCACTTTCTTCTGGAAGCTCTTCCGCTGTTCAAACGGTCGGACCTCCTGCCCTGACAATTGGTGGACGATTTGACTCAGACTCTCAAACTCTTGGGCGGCATATCTCTCTCTGATTTGCGGTAAGAGGCCCTGGAAAGTGATATCGGCCAACTGTGCATCGGTCAGAGCCAGACTGTAGCACTTGTTCTTGATTTCTCTGAACCTCTGTATATACCCTGTCACCGGCTCATCGCTCCTCTGCCTGAGGCTGGTTAGATCCGAAATCTTCATCTCGTGTACCCCTGCATAGAAGTACTTGTGGAATTGTTTCTCCAGATCGGCCCACGTGACGATAGAATTTGGCGGTAAAGTGGTGAACCACTGGAAGGCCGATCCGGATAGAGATGATGAAAATAACCGTACCCTCAGAGCGTCTTGTGTGGCAGCTTCACCGCACTGGATGATGAATCTATTGATGTGTTCCACAGTGGATGTGTCATCCGTCCCTGAGAACTTGGTGAAATCAGGAACCTTGTAGCGGTGTGGGAACGGCAACGAGTCATAGGCCGATGGATACGGCGTCTTGTAAGTATAAGTTTGAACTTTCGGCTTCAGCCCAAACTGATCTTGAATTACTTCTGCTATTCTTGCCGTCCAATCCACCTGCTGCTGATGAACAGTTGTTCGCGGCGCGGGCACGTGTTGAAGGGCTGGTTCGGCCAGGTGATGAATCGGCGAAGTTTGCTGAGCGGCCGATAACTGCTGGCGAAACGCGTCCGCACCCCCTTCGTACGTCGTTGCTGGTACCGTGCTTCTGAATGCCTCCACAGTGCTTGCCCCCCTGCCGATTTCTGGTAAAATCGGCTGGTACTGAGAGACCACCGGCCGGACGGCCGATTGGTATGGCACCTGGAACGGATAAGTGCCATGCCCGTTCGCTGGCTCGGGAAAATGCGTCATGGCTGATGCCCCCCTGCCGATTTTAGATCGGCTGGTACTGGGAGACCGTTGGCCGAGCGGCCGATTGGTACGGCACCTGGAACGGATAAGTGCGATGCCCGTTCGCTGGCTCGGGTAAATACGTCGTGGCTGATGCCCCCCAAGGCACTGAGCTCATAGGTAGTGTTTGCACAGAAGCCATTTGAACGGGTTGAAGCAGCGCTCGCGATGGGAGACATGGTGCACCGCTGTATCTTGGAGACGCCGGAAGTGGTGGAGAGCTGTATCCTTCGCGCTGCGTCAATATCGGCTGAGAAGCCGATTGGGATGTGTAGGGTAAGCTTCTGGCCGGCAGGGTAGTTGAAGGGGCATACGCCGGTCCCTGATAACCTTGAACGGCTCCGCTGGCCAGAGAGTTGACGACGGCGTTGTACACCATGTTGCTCATCACCGAGGATTGGTCAATGAACGCTTGATACATGGACTGCTGAAATGGTGATGTGGCGAGGTGCTGGAATAGGAGCTTTCTTAACTGCTTCCCCGCTTCTGGTACGACTGAACGATTGGAGGTACATCTTCTTATAATCTTCCAGATATTTGGCCAATTCCTCCCTCTGGTCGTCCTTGAGATCAGCTTCTGTGACCCCGATGATGTTGCTGTCAGAGATTTCTGCGTTGTTTGACATATCAGGTCTTGGATGGTCCCACCGGGCGTGCCAAAAGTGTGTTGGCGCTAAAATCGGCCGGGTAGGAATCGGCCGATGGGTCTTCAGCGTCGGACACACGACCCGGGAGAATCTGCTTAGCTCCTGTTCGGGTTATCGCCCTGGTGCGGTTCGCGCGGCGTGCCAGTCAATCTGACCTATTGATTGACAAGGAAATAGAGTATTAAATTCCAGGCGCGTCGATCGGCTGGATTTCCGATCTGTCCTGAGGAGCGCGTCGGCGGCAAATCGGCCGATTTGCTATAGAGATGATCGGCTATGGGTCAGCCGATGATCGTATAGTAATTGTAAAGAGAACTGCTGGAGCAATCTAAACAATTACTATAGAAGCAACACTTGAAACAGATCTAATCGGCTATATGGCGATGAATCGAAGGAGAACAATGACGAAGCCGATTACCCTGATCTCAAGCTGGATAACTGGTGATAATACTAGAATAACAGGCAAAACTTGCAATTCTAGTAAATATCGATAACTTGTGAATAAATCCAAACGAAACCACAGCGATGCGCCCGTAGTTAAAGCTCGGATATTACTCGATAAGCGGAACCTACCAATTGGCCGGAGATCAGGTTGATGCAGCCCTGCCAATCCGTACGAACTCGTGAAAGAAGAAAATATTGGCGAAGTCGCCGACTTGAAAAGTAAAGTACTGGTAAAAAGTAGAAGTGTTTTTGTTGATTGATGTTGGTTGTTTTTTTGCAAAACCCTAGCGACTCCTATTTATACCCTGAAACTAGGACTCCTGGTCGATTACGACTTGTTACAACCTTATTTAAAACAGGAAAACTACTATATCTATAATAACTTTAAAAAGGGAAACGGACTCCCGCAGAATCTTCCGCCGCCGTTTCCTAATCCAATCAGGACCTCTTCAATTGCTTTTCAGCCGTCGTAGCATACCTTGTTGACCAGCTTTTAACCAGGATCTTCTGGAATAATCCTATCCTGTCGATATGGGCTGCGCCACCAATCGGCCGATTTTCGACTGTTACCCCGATCGGCCGATTCCTTACTGTAGCTCTCAGATCTTCTGCATCGGCTAATCTTCTTCTCCTGACGCCGATTCAATACGTGTCAAAATCTGGCGTCAACAGATTCTCCGTTTCTGGGATCTGGATATGCCATCGGGACACCACCTGGGATTTGCTGGTTTGGCCGACGATCTGGCGTGTTCCCAATTTGGTTCCCTTCCTAGGGGATTTTCATCCGACACCCTGTCATCGGCCATCTCTTCCAGCCGATCGTGCACGCTGATCCTGCCCCCCAGTCCATCCTGTTGGTCGATCTTGCTTTTTGACCGGTGGTACAGGTCAATTCTGCCCCCCAGTCGATCATGCACCGAAACGCGCTGTTCCTCTCGTCCGCGCCGATTTCTGCTGATCGGCTCTGATCCTCTGTCCCTAGAGTGTGGCTTCGGGCGATCGTTGCAGCTCAATCCGTTACACTCCGGACAGTTATCAGCAGACGGCAATCTGATGTGGTTCTCCCAGCAATGGATGAAGAACGGACATTGCCAGTGATCTTCATGCTAGCGTATCATCTCTTCGTGGTATTTTGATTGTTCTTGTTGCTGCCGATATTTACTGAGTAAGAACTGGGAGGTGACGGGCTTGCGTGGTCGTTCTGGCCCCCGCCTGTTTCTTTTGATTTCTTCCGTTGTGATCTGCCTCCTGGGATCAACGGCGCCGCCCCTTCTCGCCGATTCTGACGTCAGCACCTTGGTTTGACTTGAATTTTCTCCAGCGTTAACCATGTTGGCCGGGAAGGGATGCTGATCTATCTTCATCGGTTTTGCCGATTTAGCCGGGGTTTCAAATTTAAGCCTCCCCTGCTCGATGGACGATTGTATCTGCTGACAGAAGACTTTGCATTCATTTGTATCATGAGAAGTGGCGTTGTGCCACTTGCAGTATTTCATCTTCTTAAGTTGATCGGCCGAAGGGATGGTGTGATGCTGAGATAGCTTAATCTGTCCTTCCTGAAGCAATAAATCGAAAATTTTATCGGCCTTTGACGTGTCAAAGCCGAATGTCTCTGGCTCCTTCTTCCCAAAAGGGCATGATATTGGTTTTTTCCCTTTGACCCATTCTGCCAGGCCGATTTTCTCTTCTCCATCGGATTCAGATCCTTCCAAGTATGCCACCTTCTTTTGGAAATTCCTCCGCTGTTCAAACGGTCGGACCTCTTATCCTGACAATCGGTGGACGATTTGGCTCAGGCTTTCAAACTCTTGGGCAGCATATCTTTCTTTGATTTGTGGCAGGAGACCTTGGAAAGCAATATCGGCCAACTGTGCATCGGTCAGAGCCAGACTGTAGCATTTGTTCCTGACTTCTCTGAACCTCTGTATATATCCCATCACCGGTTCATCGCTCCTCTGCCTGAGGTTGGTCAAATCCGAGAGCTTCATCTCATGTACTCCTGCATAGAAGTACTTGTGGAACTGTTTCTCCAGATCGGCCCATGTAACAATAGAATTTTGCGGCAAGGTGGTGAACCACTGGAAGGCCGGTCCGGACAGAGACGATGAAAACAAACGCACCCTCAGAGCATCTTGCGTGGCAGCCTCCCCGTACTAGATGATGAATCGGTTGATATGTTCCACAGTGGATGTATCATCCGTCCCTGAAAACTTGGTGAAATCAGGAACTTTGTAGCGGTGTGGGAACGACAGCAAGTTATAGGCCGATGGATATGGCGTCTTGTAGGTGTAAGTTTGCACTTTTGGCTTCAATCCAAACTGATCCTGGATTACTTCTGCTATTCTTGCCGTCCAGTCCACCTGCTGCTGATGAACAGCTGTTCGCGGTGCGGGCATGTGCTGAAGAGCTGGCACGGCTGGGTGATGAATCGGCGAATTTTGCTGAGCAGCCGATAGTTGATGGCGAAGTGAATCCGCCCCCCATCGTATGTCATCGTTGGCACCGCGCCTCTGAATGCTTCTACAACGCTTGCCCCCCTGCCGATTTCTGATGAGATCGGCTGATACTGAGGGACCGTCGGCCGGGCGGCCGATTGGTGTGGCACCTGGATTGAATAACTCCCGTATCCGTTCGCTGGCTCGGGAAAATACGTCGTCGCCGATGTTCCCCAAGGTACTGAGCTTGTGGGCAGCGATTGCACAGAAGCAATCTGAACGGGTTGAAGCGGTGTCTGTGATGGGAGACATGGTGCACCGCTGTATCTTGGAGACGCTGGGGGCAATGGAGAGTTGTACCCCTCGCGTTGCGTCAATATCGACTGAGGAGCCGATTGGGACGTGTATGGTAAGCTTCTGGCTGGCAGAGTGGTTGGCGGGGCATATGCTGGTCCCTGATAGCCTTGGACTGCTCCGCTGGCCAGAGAGCTGACGACAGCGTTATACACCGTGTTGGTCATCACTGAGGATTGGTCAATGAATGCCTGATAAACGGATTGTTGGATCATATCTGACATCTTGCCCGAGTCCTCAGCAATGGTGATGTGGCGGGGAACTAGAATAGGAGCCTTCTTGACAGCCTCCCCGCTTCTGGTACGACTGAACGACTGGAGGTACATCTTCTTGTAATCTTCTAGATGTTTGGCCAATTCTTCCCTCTGGTCGTCCTTGAGATCCGCTTCTGTGACCTCAATGATGTTGCTGTCGGAGATTTCTGCGTTCTTCGACATATCAGATCTTGGATTTGTGTCCCACCGGGCGTGCAAAAGTGTGTTGGCGCCAAAATCGGCCAGACAGGGATCGGTCGATGGTCTTTAGCGTCGGACACACGACCCGGGAGAATCTGCTTAGCTCCTGTTCGGGTTATCGCCCTGGTACGGTTCACGCGGCGTGGCAGTCAATCTGACCTATTGATTGACAAGGAAATAAAGTATTAAATTCCAGGCGCTTCGATCGGCTGGAGTTCCGATCTGTCCTAAGGAGCGCGTCGGCGGCGAATCGGCCGATTTGCTGTAGAGATGATCGGCTATGAACCAGCCGATAATCGTGTAGTAATTGTAAAGAAAACTGCTGGAGCGATCTAAACAATTACTAGAGGCAGCACTTGAGATAGATCTAATCGGCTGTATGATGATAAGTTGAAGAAGAATGATGACAAAGCCGATTACTCTGACCTCAAGCTGGATAACTGGTGATAATACTAGAATAACAGGTAAAACTTGCAATTCTAGTAAATATCGATAACTGGTGAATAAATCCAAACGAAACTACAGCGATGCGCCCGTAGTTGAAGCTCGGATATTACTCGATAAGCGGAACCTACCAATTGGCCGGAGATCAGGTTGATGCAGCCCTGCCAATCCGTACGAACTCGTGAAAGAAGAAAAAGTATTGGCGAAGTCGCCGACTTGAAAGTAAATTGCTGAAAAGTAGAAGTATTGTTATTGATTGATGTGTTGATGTCCTTTGCAAGACCTTGACGACTCCTATTTATACCCTAAAACTAAGACTCCTGATCGATCATGACTTGTTACAACCTTATTTAAAAAACAGGAACACTACTATATCTATAAGAACTTTTAAAGGAAACGGACTCCCGCAGAATCTTCCGCCGCCGTTCCCTAATCCAATCAGGATTCCCTTCAATCGCTCCTTGACCGACTTAGCGTGCCCTGTTGACCAACTTTTGACCAGGACCCTCCGAAATAGTCCCATCCTATTGGCGCAAGCTGTATCACCAATCGGCCGATTTTCAACTGTTGCCTCAATCGGCCGATTCCTTACTGTAGCCTCCAGATCTGCTGCATCGGCCAATCTTCTCCTCCTGCCGCAGATTCAACACGTGTCAAAATCTGGCATCAACAGGTCTGACCGATTCATTATTCGGTGAAAATAGCAAAGTACATGGCCGACATGGTGCAAGTCGCCCTTAGAATAAAAAAGTACCAATATATCTATTGATCACGCTTTTTCTTGATCTCTCTCTTGATTCGGCCTAATTTTATCAAAAGGCGGGTGCTCTTCTCCTCCAGACTCTCCATGGTGGCTTTAGCCTGGACTTGATGAGGGAGTGGATGGCTCCTGTCAAGAGGTGGTTGGGATGTTCCCGCCGCAGCATCTTCAAGAGCAACTGAGCATGGGAGTGGATGACTCCTTTCAGTTGGTGGTCGCATGGGGCAGTTAGCGTCTATATGATCCCAGACTTTCTGGATGTCGGCAGGAACATGACCTCTGAGTTCTTCAAAGTGTGCTTTTATCAGATCTATGTCCGCCTATGACAGTGGTTCGTCTGAATGCATAACTTCAATTGCTCGTTCCAGACTGGGACTAAGGCGTTTTGGCTAAGAAGGGGCAAATAACTACCCAGTATCAGAGCGATTGAGATGTCAAGGGAGGAAATAGAAGAGGGTTCGTACCTAGTTGACAGAGAAGGAGGAAGATGAAGAAGACATCTTGATGTCCAGCCTGGGAGGATAAAGATCGAATTGTTGGAGGGGAAGAAGATGGGTAATACAGACGCCTCTGGAAACGATGTGGGATCTCGTACTTATAGAAGAAAGGGGGTAAAGAGATGGTAGGATGCGTCCCATCGGAGTAAAAGTGTTCATAAATGAAAAGCTGCCAAAGAAGACGGTCCAAGTTTGAATTTGTGCGTCAACATTAAGAGGGCATTAAATGTTTACAGGATTCTTTACAATTCACCCAAGGAGGGCATCAATGGTCGCAATCGCTTGTTGCCTGATTTGATCGGCCGAGTCTAACACTCTTTGGTCGTCATCAGCCGATCCGGGGACTTCTGGCATATGGCGATGAATTTTTATTGCTTCATGGGCCAGGTTATGTCTTTCTTGCTTCAGCTCGGCGATGACAGATTGAAGGTCTTGGAGTCTCTTTTCTTCAGCAGCTATGTCCTTGGTCACCTGCTCCATCTCTTTGGCTAGCTCTGCCCTTCGCTGTTTGAGGCGATCTATGGCGCCGACGATATCTGGACGGGAGTTCTCAAGGAAGTTGATCCGCTGATGCACTTCTTGGGTTCTGTGTTTGTAGGAGTCTTCTTCCTCGCGGGCTTGCGCTAGCTTGGCGCGATCGGCCATATGGCGCAGGGCCCTGAACACTGAAGTCTGCATCGACTCTATGTATGCACCAGGATCCAGAGTTTCTATCGCTTCCTCTGGGATTCGGCCTCTGAGGTCATTAAGAAGTCACTGAATCGATGAGGCATCTCCCACTAATCGGCCGATATCGTCTTGGAGGAGGGTCCGCATACTCTCGAGCTTGGCACGGACGTCATCAGGAATTGAGCTCGATGTAACTTGGTGTGAAGCGACCTCTTCATCGTCAGAAAGGGGAACCACGAAAGAGAAAAGATTGTTATTGGGAGTGTCTTGCTCCTGCGAAAGAATATAAAAAAGTAAAAATACAGATTAGCAGACAGTAAGGGGGAATCGGCCGATTTGGGTGATAAGTTCCTTACCTCTTTGAAACGGATTTCCCTTACTTGCGCCGGCGGAAGTGCCACCCTCATCTCGGGAATCGGCGCGATTGGCTCATCAGAAGAAGAAGACTCGACGACTATCAGTGCCCTGCTCAGGCCAGCCTCCTGAAAAGGTATGGGAAGCAGATTTTATGAGTATACTGCGAATAATTAAGTCTGATGATATGAGATGCCTGCCATACCTCTTTGAGTCTTCCGGCCGATGTTTGCTGGGGAGGTACAATCGGCGCACCCAGATTGGCCTGCATCACAAATCGGTTAGTCTTTTGTTGAGGATTAAGAAATTGAGTTGAGAAACTTTACCTCGGTGAGGGAAATCGCTGGCGTTTCGGCTTCCACTTGGGACGTAGCCAATTGCTGTGGAGATTGCGCTGGGGCAATTCGTGCAGACTAGCAGAAGGAAGAAGTTAATATTGATAGAATACTTAAAAGTATGTAAAGTATGCGGAGTTACCTGAACAGCTTCTACCAGCAGTGATGCAGCGGCCGCTCCGACTTCTGTAGCAGTCTGGGGATCGACCTCCTTGGCAATCGGCAAAGTCAGCACAGTTGGAGGTTCAGCCGATGCCGCCATCGATTGATCAGCCGGTTCTATGCGGGCACGTACTCGGCGGCTTGTCTTCTTTAAAGTAGGCCTTTTCGGTATTTTCTTCCATCAGCCGCTGGTAATATCTTTGATGGTCAGGGCATGATGGCCGATAAGTGGGAACGGTGTGTATGGGCGATTGCTCTCTATCGGCCTACCACTTCGGCTCCGCGTCGGGGGAAGTTGACTTTCGGACTGAAAAGGGAAATACAAGTTAGCGGCGAGATTGCAGCATGAAAAGGGACAATGTTGAAATCGGCTGGGAGAAAGGTAATACCGCTGCACTTGAATCGGTGTTGTCTGGGTCCAAACTATTACAATGTGTTGAAGGAGACGAACAGAAGAGATGCTGCTTTCATTCTGCCCACCATAGTTTGAATTGTTGGACGACAAAAGGAGCCACTATCCAGTTGTTTAAATTGATGGTACTGGAGTCTGGCATCAGATTGCATAGCCGACTGTAGTTAAGGCTCTTGGTGAGTTCATCTCGGAATTTCGCACGGCTTTTTTAATAGACTTGAATCGGCAGCTGACCAAAGCCGAATTGCCGTGCTGCGACTGATGGGTTATAGAATTCCTAGGTTGGAAAGTCCTTCCCATAAAAGAGGTTGGCCGGTAAAATCCCTGGCTTGATCAGAATATCCATGAGATCACCGTCAAAAGAGTTGGATGATGAATCATAACAGACGGGAAGCTCGAAAATCGGCCCTGTAATCTGATACGGGTACCAGCTGGTGGTCTCTTCACTGAAGCCGTTGTAAAAACATCTAAAGTATTCGGCCGTTCGGGTGGCAGTGAATTGACAACCAGGGAAGACTGATGCTGCTTCTCCAAAAGAGGTACACCGTCATCATATGGTGGGATTCTCCTCTGACTCGATATTGGGAAATGTTTTGGTCTCTATCTGCTGTTGGGAGACCTTGCTGATATACAGGTTAAGCCAGAGGGTGATGAACCACCAAGGACCACCAGGATTACCAATCAGCTCCCCTTTTGATAATTTGACGCCGATTTGGTGCATCATATGGTAGGCCGATCCTAACAGATGCTTTCCAAGGGGGATGGCCGATCCTATTGACAGAGCTTCTGCCAGAGCTTGTGTATTGGATGAAGGACCAAGTGCTCTGCCATAGAAGAAGTGCTTCTCTAGCCACATCATTAAGAACGCTGTGTGTTCTCTCTCTGAAATCGTCCCGGTCCTTATATTTTTGCTGATATACCCCTTCCACCCGCCGATTCCTTTTGTCTCTAGCCGATGGGTTGGTTTGATCAGATAATCAAAGGGTGTATCAGGGGAGGAGATATCAAGGCCAGTCAGCATCAGGACATCGGCCAAGGTTGGAGTCATAGGTCCATGCCCAAAGAGAAACGCGTTAGCACGTCGGACCAGAAATAAGAGGCCGCTATTACTAAGGGTTCATTTTTCTCCATTTGGGACAAAGAGAGATTGATGCACTGGCCGATTTTTAACTCATCCCACTGAACTCTCTTGGACTTGGCTAATCTTTGGTACCATTCTTTTCAGCCAGGGGTTTCATCTGATGCGTGTGTATTTGATCGGGGTCCATCTGGACCTTTGGAAGATTGTGTGTGTAGGTGTCAACATTCCCGAGGAGGATGAAGTCATTTCCCATGAGGAAGAATTCAAGATTCAACGCAATATGCAAGCCGCTTCTATACTTCTTAGCTCTTTGTGTTCGGAAGAATTTGACAAGGTTGATGGAATGTACTCGGCTAAGCAAATATGGGACACACTCCAAGTCAACCATGAAGGCACAAGTAAAGTGCGTGAAGGAAGAATTCGTGCACTAGGAGAGCTCAACCGGTTCATCATTCTGAGAATGAGACACCACAAGAAATGTTCAATCGGTTGAACAAAATTGTGAACAAGATTAGAGCACTCGGTGGTGGCAAGTGGAGTGATAAGAATGTAGTTGACAAGATCTTGACCACATCCATGGCTAGAGATGTCAACTTACCTACTTTGATAAGGGAGAAGAGAGGCTTCAAGAGATTTACTCCCGCCGATGTCATTGGAAGAATTGAGCAACATCTTACCACCATGAAGGAAGCCAAGATCTCTCAAGAGTTGTCAAGAATCCATGAGCAAATGGAGAAGAACAATGGTGTTGCTCTCAAATCAAGCTTGAAGGGGAAAGGAAAAACCAAGGTTGAGAGCACATCATCAAAGAAGAAGGAGAGTGATAGTGATAGTGATGATGACATAGCCTTGTTTATCAAGAGATTCAAGAAAGTCATAAAGAAAGATGGATACTTCAACAACTACAAGAGAAGAGACAAGATCACAAGGAGGTCAAACAAACCATGCTTTGGGTGTGGGGAAGTTGGCCATTTCATTGCCGATTGCCCCAACCCAAAGAACAAGAACAAGGGTAAGAAGAAGGAGCAAGGCAAAGGCAAGAAGAGGCACACGGGTGAAGCTCATCTTGGTGTGCAGTGGGACTCAAGTGAAGAATTAGCCTCCGATGATGAAGGTGTGGCGACCATGGCCATGGAAGCTCACATCACCAAGTCATCGCTCTTTGGAGATCTCACCGATGATGAAGATAACTTCACTCCCACTTGCTTCATGGCAAAAGGGGCAAAGATAGATTCCAAACCCAACCCCAATGATGATGATGATGATACTCTTGATGATAATGAATATGAAAACATGATAAAAGAACTTGGTAAAAAGGCAACAAATAAAACAATGAAGCTTATGATATAGATAGAGGCTAGGGATGAGACTCTTGAGGTGCAAGAAGAGTTAATTAGGCTTGAGCGAGAGAAAACCGTAGGCCTTGAGAAATTGCTTTCCAAAGAAAGGAAGAGTTTCAAGGTGCAAGAGGACTTGCTCAAAGCTAAAATAGACAAACTTCTTGAGCTTGAAAAGTCTCTAGCTAAAGAGAAAGAAAAGGTTGTGAAATTGACCAAAGATCTTTCTTTGGCCAATGAATCAAACGCTCAACTTAAGGAGGCAAATGAAATACTTCATGAAAACTTCTCATGTTTACATGCCAAACACATGGATCTTGAAGTGGAACATGATCTCCTTAAGGAAAGTACCTCTTCTAACTCCAATGATGCAACCAAGTCCTTTGTTTCTATCACTAGCAATGGTTGTGCAAGGTGTAATAATATAAATGTAGAATCTTGTGCTACTAACCTTGCGGAGATGCATGTCATTCACAAGGCTCACAACTTTCATCAAGGAGGACAAGTCAACCCAAAGGATAGGTGAGTTTGAGAAACACACCAAAGCCTTTGGAAGTGGCTACATGAAGAAGTATGGTTTTGTGAAAGGGAAGGGTTTAGGTAAGAATGAACAAGGTCATCAAGAACCCATTCCTTTCATCAAGAACAACAAGACATCAGATGTTGGGGCTAATGGGGCCATACTTGGAGGCATGGTGCCCATTAGGACAAAGGTTGATGGTAAACAACCCAAGGGTAGCTCACCTCAAGTTAAAGTGAACAAGACCTACACCTCACAAGCAAGCAAGCCCAAGCCATATGCTCTCATTTTATGCTGATTATGTGCTTACTTGGGACCGCAATGGTAAGGTGGCCGCCAAGTATGTTGGGCCTCGCACAAAGAACACATTGGTGAAAAGGAATGTGTGGGTGCCCAAGGTTCTTGTCACTAACACTCTAGGACCCAATTGTCAGTATTTAACCTCCAAGCCCACCGAGGGATATCCCCGAGGTAGTAGATTGTAGGTGGGGTGTTGCCGAGATCAGAAACTCGAAGGTGCAAGGAACACAAGTTTTAGACAGGTTCAGGCCGCCGAGAGCGTAATACCCTACATCCTGTGTGGTGGTTTGTATTGCCTTAGGTGTTGATGTGTTTCGAGGGGGTCCCTGCCCGCCCTTATATTGTCTGGGGGGATAGGGATACATGGAAATCCTAGCCAGATACGAGCTTAAGAGTCCTACCCGAGTACTACTCGGGTAGTTTCCTTCTGTTCCGACTAGTCCTACTATGGTACGAGTAGTTACAACTGATGTAGGGCGTGGGCCATGCCCCATCCCTTATCCTAGAATATGTACGCCATGTGTGCAGTCCCGTGGCCCCGGGTCTGACAAGCCCCCGAGCTCTTCGTAGTCGAGTACTACAGGCTTTCGAGTACTTTTGAAGGCGTTTTTGAGTTCTTCCGAACTTGATCTTGAAGTTGTCTTCCGAGTACTTCCTTGGCTGCATCGAGGCTGTGAGGTGCTCATGCCCTGGGTAGTTTTCAAGTCTTCTTTTATATGGGGTACGATTGAACTCGCATTCCATATGGAGTAGCCCCTGAGCCTTAGGGTTAAATAAAGAATCAGGCTGAGGGTCAAATTAGTCTTATGTCTTCTGTCCTAATCCTCCAAAAAGTTTAAAAAATAAGCTGTCGATGACATGTGTCTTGCAGCCTCCGAGCCTTGAATCCAAATCCCAAGGTTTGGAAAAAAGGATCCAAAGAGTCATGGCATGGGTTATGTAAGAAAGTAAGAGTTTGAATTGATGGTTAAAATGGGTAAATTGGTTCGGAAATTAGAAAACTTCTTTTTTCGGAATGAGATCCCTGAAAAAATTGTTAAACAAATAACTTTCCCAAAGTAACCCGAGATTACCGCTCAAAACAAATCTTATCCCATAAAAAACTCTTCGCATTTCGCACTGTAAACTTGGGCCCGCCGCTGGTTATTTAACCGCACGGTGACTTAGGGTTTTACTGCTCAAGCCTTTCGTCGTCCTTCTTCTTGCAGCCGCCGCCACTTTCAGAGTTAGATCTAGGTCATTTGCGTTGCAAGAAGTAGTCGCCCAGTTCATCCTCCTCCCAAAAAGCCCTGCTTCGCCTTTCTCATCGTAGCCCCCGAGCTCATGCGAGTGAAGCATCTTGTGACCACAAGGATGGCCGGCAACAAGCGAGGTGCCTCCAAGGGGAAGGAAAAGGAGTCTAAGGCCGCCACCACCACCGGAGACGGGTGGAAACCAAGTAACTGCTCCGAAGCTGATCTCCAGGCCCTCGTTGATGGGGGTCTTCTCCAGAGCAAAGAAGTCATCCAGTGGCGCCCTGCCACTGGGACAAAAGGCCATTTGAAGGAGTTGATGAGATTGTTCTGTTTCAATACTTCATCGAGCGGGGATTAGCCCTCCCGACTTCTGACTTTTTCTATGGCCTCCTCTTTTACTACCGAATCCAGTTGCATCATCTTAACCCCAACTTCATCCTTCACATTTCCATCTTTGTTCAGTTCTGTGAAGTATTTTTAGGAATAGAGCCGCACTTCGATCTCTTCACCTATCTTTTCCACCTCAAGTCCCAACCCAACAATAAGGTGCTGGACTACAGCTGAGGCAAGGGATGGAGAAAAAATACAACTCGTACAAATTCTCGAGTAGTTTGTCAGGGTGGAGAGAGAAGTGGTTCTACATCGAAAACCACGCGCCTTCCTTGCCATAGAGGACCGCGGGAGCACTGAGATCATGAGCGAGTTGTCCAAACCCTGTAGGGATGAAAGCCAGATCCCAGAATTGCTTGGTATGATCAAGAAATAGAGGAATGCGGGCATTACTGGCGTAGTGGTGATGTTCACGTGGATCGGCAGGCGGATCCAGCCACTGCAGAAGATGGCAAGGTTTGGCTTTGACTATCTTGGAGTCTTAGACCCTTCTCGGTTTTTTGCAGAGCCGATTCAGAAATCAGATGTCGTAGTTCGAGTGAGCCGGGTACTCATGGGTGCTGAGACAGTGCCCTATGTCCTGAAGATGTTCTCTGCTAAAGACCCTCAAAATCATGTAAGTATCCGTATCCTTCTTTACTGCATTCTTGTCTTGAGTGAAACTGACTCATCTATCCATTGTGTTGCAGCATGATGTGGATGTATATAGAAGTATGCCACCAATGACGGACATCACACGTCCGCGGCATCTGGTGCCATCGGCATATCAGAAGCCGGTCTTTCGTCCTTCCTGTGATCCAGTCAGCACAGACGACGATCAGGACAGCGACGATGGTCGCACCTTGGCTGAAGTGATAAAAGGCCAGGGTAACTCTCCTGGTGATGATCTTTTGCCTAGCCATCCGCGTGAACCAAGAGCGACCACTCGGAAGCGCAAGGTGAGTGCCTCACCAGCTGGGGATGATGTTGGAGCATCTAGGTGAGTGCTTGTCATTGCATCCTGAGTACTTTTTCTGCTTTTGCTTGGGCGTTTCTGATTGAGTTTCCCCCTTATTATTGATTTTTGTCTGTAGCTCCCCGAACCCCAAATATACCAGGGGTACGGTTGAAGAAGAGGTCGGGGATTATATTGCAATGGGACAGGGCGTGCCCACCGTTGCAGTGGACCTGTCAAGTGGTACTGCTGAGGCCGCGCCGGAACGACCGCCGCCCCCGACTGACCGCAATTTGATGGTGACCGTTGCGGTTGTCCCGCCGGGGTAGACGTCGCCCTTGACTGGCGAACCTGCAGAGATGAGTGCTCTGGGTACTAGAGCGGTGCCCCGAGTACTTAAGAAAAAAGTATTTTCAATAAAGAAGTCTGCACTGTAAGTATCCGAGTGCTTTTTCTTTATGTATTGTAGGTTCTTATCTGTCTGATAACAACTCATAATGCTGTTTGCCTATGCGGGCCGTCCTCTGCTCTGGGCTTGGAGCAGCCTGGCAATGCCGCGGATGCCCAAGCCCCCGAGTCAGAGAAGGTGGTCGATGCGACACCGGCGGCTATGGAAGTTGTGGAACCGTTGCAACAGCCAGGTGCCCGGGTCCCCTCACTCACAAGAACTGAATGTGCCAGTGAAAGGGAGGTACCCGTCGCTGAACCAGAGCCGACGATCACATAGGAGCCTCAAGAGAATCCCATAGGTATGTTGCGTTGATTTGCATTGCACCCGAGTTCTTTGTTGCTTGCATGTTTGCTTATGGAGTAACCATATGACAGGGAGCCCGCAGCCGCAGCAGCATGACCCTGTTGATCAAGGTGCTGTGAGTAGTTCAACAGTTGTAGCTCCAATGCAACCATCAATTTTTTAGAGTGGTATCCCGTTGGAGCTCATCGATGATCCAATGCTCGTAAATGAACGGATGAAAGAATTCAATGATTCATTCCGGGATTTGTTCCGGTTTTCCACGGTTAGTGCTCTGAACTGTCCATATGTGCTTTTGTCAAGTAGGAAAACTTCTCAAACTCCTTCTCAATGTACAAACCATGGCCAACCGATCCCACATCAAGTCGGACAAATTGTGAGCCGTGGAGATCAAATTCGAGCAGTTGCAGGCCAGGGAGCAAGAAATCGAAGCACAAGCAGCAGAAAATGCTAAGGTGCAGTGTGAACTGGTCACCATGAAGGTCGAGCAAACCCGGGAGGTCTATCTGCTGCGGAAACAGATTGAAAATCTGAACGACAGAAATAGACTACAGGCGAAGTCTTACCGAGGTAATACTCTATCGACTTCTTTATCCTAGCTTGCCATAAGTGAAGAGTAGTATCCAAACTTAGTAGAAGTGCTTCTTCGTCTCTCTTTGCTTGCAGAACTTAATAATGTCTTAAGAAATAAGGATAATGCGATCACTGACTTGAAGAATCTTGTGTACCGTCATTCAGACGACGCAAAGAAGTTGATTCAAACCCTCCAGGATGCAGATGTACAACTCGTGGAGTGTATGACACATATCAAGGAGTTGACCGCTGCAAAAGAGCAAAACAAGAGGTAACTTGAAGAGCTCAACAGTGATGCCCAGGTTGTGGTCGACATGGTGGATCCACCAGAAGAAGGGGTGGTGAGCAACAAGACACTATTGGAGCGACTTCACGAAACTTCCCTAAAAATTTTTAGTTATGTATCAGAGACCACTAGGACCTATGTGGAGCACATCCTAGTACTCTTCAAGTCCTATTGGCCCAAGGCCAACCTGGAGCCGCTAGCGACTTGGATGTCTGCAGGCTGCACCAAAGATAAGTTCAAGGAACTTGTTGAAGAGGTGAAGCCGGTAGCCCAGAAGCTAGTCGATAGCTTAGAGCAGGAGTAGGTTCAGATGTGAAAACATTGAAAACTCTATCGTAGCTCTGTATAATTGTAAATATATGTACTGGATGCTTGCCTGGCGACGTGTTCGGTGTGCTGACTCGTAGAGTAGGACCGAAAATCGTAGGACTTAAGAATAGTAGAGACGCCCATATAGAGCTACCCGGAAGGCAACGCCTCTGGAGGTAGTCAATGGTTGTGCGTTCAAAAGTTAAACCCAAATAGGGATGTAGACAAACTAGGGTGAAATTGCGTTGTGCGATGTCCTAGATTGTTTTGTAGGCGTAGAAGCCTCTCTAACTGTATCATAGTAACTAAAGCCATTAGTTCTGGTGAACTTTGTAGGGTAGTACTCGAAGTAGTCGATAGTGTTCACACGTACTTAGTACCTGGCGACCCGTAGGGCTGTTGCAAAGTAGTCATGTCGAAAGGTACTCGTGGCGTAGCCCCCGAGTATAATTGAAGACTTATCGTAGTTAGGGTATTGTTAGTACTTGTGGCTGCAACCCCCAAATTCTTTCAATGTTGCTAAAGAAAAAGTAGTCGTTTCGAGACTGAATCAATTCTTTATTGATGACAAGATGTTGTGCTGCAGCTGATAACTTTGGATAAGTTATCTAAGGGTAGAAACGGCGTAGGTGCTAGATATTCCAGGAGTTTGCGACTTCCTAGCCATCAGGGTATTGTAAGCGATACGACCCGGGTCTTGTAACCTTGAGCATGATGAAGGGCCCCTCCCATCATGAGTTGAGCTTGTGTATCCCAATTTCATCCTAGATGTGGCGAAGGACCAAATCTCCAATGTTGAAGGATCTTACTTGAATGTTCCGGTCATGGTAACGACGAACGCCTTGTAAGTAGCGGACCGACTGGAGCAGGACATTGCATCTGACTTCTTCAGCTGAGTCAAGTTCGAGATGTCTTGCATCATTGGCCTCGCCCTCTTCGTACATCTCCAGTCGTGGAGATTGCCACATGACATTAGCCGGTAGTATGGCTTCGGACCCATAGACGAGGAATTAAGGTGGCTGTCTTGTGGCTTTGCTTGGTAGTGTGCGAGGCCCCCAGACTACTGATGAGATCTCGTTGATCCACTTGCCGCCCTTTTTGTTGTTCTCACCGTAGAGTCTTTTCTTCAGTCCATTAAGGATCATGCCGTTGGCCCGCGGGTGAGCCACTGAGGCGTACTTGACCTCAATGGCACTGCGCTCGCAGAATTCCTAGAATGCTAGTGTTGGGGAAGCCGAATTGGTGCAGGATGTCGCAGATGAAGCTGACCACTCGATCTGCGGAGAGATTTGTAATTGGTTTGTACTCGATCCACTTCGTAAACTAGTCGATGGCCACCAACACATGAGTAAAACCTCCTGGCATAGTTGTTAAGGGCCCTATCATGTCCAGGCCCCAGCATGTAAACAACCATGCAGGTGGTATGGTGATGAGATTGTGAGCCGGGACGTGGGGTTGCCTGCTGAAAAACTTGTAGTTGGTACACCGGCGGACGAGTTCTTCGGCGTCTGCCAAAGCCGTCGGCCAGTAGAACCCAGATCTGAAAGCCTTCCCGACCAGCGTGCGAGAAGCAGCATGGTTCCTGCACGTGCCTTCGTGGATCTCCTGGTGTATTTCTTTGCCTTCCTCCGCGCGGACACACTTCATGAGTATGCCTGATGCTGATCCACGCTTGTATAGGTTGTCTCCGACCAGGACATACCCTTTGATTCGCCTTAAGATGCGTGCAGCCTCGACGCTCTTCTTGTCGACGGCGGGGGGGGGGGGGGGGGGTAGTTTGTGCTCCTTGATGAAGTCGATAAAGGTCACCTGCTAGTTAACCTCGCTCATCATGACCTCTCGGTTGGGTTCTGCTGGACCCTGAATGATGGTGCTTTGATCTGGTATCTTGATAGATGGGTGATGCAACTCGTGGACAAAAACTCCTAGTGGGACATTTGCTCGATCGGAGCCCAGCTTTGAGAGCACATCCGCAACCACGTTGTTTGTCACGAATCACATGATGAATTTCCAGGCCTGAGAACTTGTTCTCGAGCTTGCGTATCTCTGCAACGTACGCGTCCATGCTATCCTTGTTGATATCCCACTCCTTGTTGACTTGTTGGACGACCAGAAAGGAGTCGCCATAGATAAGTAGTCGCTTGATGCCCAGAAAGATTGCCAGACGTAGCCTGTGCAGTAGTGCCTCGTACTCGGCTTCGTTGTTTGAGACCTCAAATAGTATCTGAAATACATATTTGAGTTGTTCTCCTGTTGGACTGATGAAGAGTACTCTGGCGCCACCGCCTCCGAGTTTGAGTGAACCATCAAAGTACATCACCCAATGCTCTAGCAGGATGGCTGGAGCTTCCACTTGGTTTTCTCGCTATTCTACCATGAAATCGACTTGTGCTTGCGACTTAATGGTGGTGCGAGGCTTGAAGTCGAGAGTAAGAGCCCCCATTTCTACTGCCCACTTGGAGATACGTACAGTAGCATCTCGATTGTGGAGTATATCCGTCAATGGGAAATCAGTGACAACTAATATCTTGTATTTGTCGAAGTAGTGGCGAAGCTTCCTGGAGGTGATGAGTATAGCGTAGAGTAGTTTCTGAATTGACGGGTAACGAACCTTAGATTCAGAAAGGACTTTGTTGATAAAGTAGACTGGCCGCTGCACACCAAAGGCATGGCCTTCCTCCTGGCGTTCGACCACTATTGCCGTGCTGATGACGTGAGTAGTCGCAGCGATGTAGAGTAGCAGGTTCTCGCCTGGTTGTGGAGCTGTGAGGATGGGGGGCAACTATAGATGACGCTTGAGGTCTTCCAGCGCCTGCTCTGCCTCCTTGGTCCAATGGAACTTATCCTGTCGCTTTAGCAACTTGAAGAAAGGTAATTCCAGTTCTTCAAGTCGCGAGATGAATCTGTTCAAGGCCGCCATACAACCTGTGAGCTTCTGGACATCCTTGATTGTCGTTGGAGCCTTCTCCAAGTTTGCTTCAATTCCTCGGTGACTGACGATGAAATCGAGTAGTTTCCTTTGCGGTACGTCGAAGACGCACTTAGTCGGATTGAGCTTCCACCAAAACTTGCGCAGGCTGCATATGGTTTCTTCAAGGTCGGAGATGAACTCATCGTGGGTTCTGGTCTTGATGACCACATCGTCCACGTAGGCTTCCATATTGCGATGTAGCTGGTCAGCAAGGCATAATTGGATAGCCCGCTGATAGGTGGCTCCTTCATTCTTCAGCCCAAAGGACATAGTTGTGTAAGCATATGCACCGAATGGGTTGATGAACAACATCTTGATCTGGTCTTCTTCCTTGAGGGCAATCTGATGGTAGCCCGAGTAGCAATCTGATAGTAGCCGTGTAGTCAAGGACTTGGTCGATGCGTGGGAGCGCGAAGGGATCCTTCAGGCAGTGTCTATTGAGATCAGTGTAATCCACACACATCCTCGATTGATTATTATTCTTTTTCAAAACTAGTACAGGGTTAGCTAGCCACTCTGGGTGGTAGACTTCTTTAATAAACCGGCCGCGAGTAGTTTTGCTAACTGCTTCTTGATGGCCTCCCTCTTGTTTGGAGTGAAGCGTCGTAGTCGTTGCTTCTTCAGAGTAGCTTTGGGGTCGACTTTTAGGCAGTGCGCAATCAGCTCCTTGGACACGCCCGACATATCCGCTGGTTTCCACGCAAATATGTCGCGGTTGGCCCTAAGAAAACTGATGAGCGTGCTTTCGTATTTGTCACTCAAGCCGCCTCCGAAAAAAGCTGTCTTGGATGGGTCGCCTTCTCGTAACTGGATGGTCTTGATGCCAACGTCTCTAGGGTTCGGTTTTACCCTGGACTGGCTGGGTCTCTGATTGGAGACCTCCATCTCTAAGTCGGCAAGCTTCTGTGCGGCCGCGAAGACTTCTACTGAAGGTTCTGGCATGCGTGATGTCGCCTCTTTGTCACCTCTTTGTCGCAGTCATACGACTTCTTCAAATCGCATCTGTAGTAGCAAGTAGACGTAGTGAGGTACGTCTATGAACTTGGCTAGAGCCGGTCTGCCGAGGATGGCGAGGTATGATGATTCGAAGTCGGCCACCTCGAACTTGACATACTCCGTGCGGTAGTTGTCTTTGGTCCCAAAGGTAACTGGCTGGACCACCGAACCAAGTGGTGTAGCCGTGTTCCCTGGGACGATACTGTAGAACGGAGCCTTCCTAGGGGTGAGCATCTTGGTGATGTGCAGCTCTATCTTCTTCAGTGTACTCGCGAAGAGCAGGTTGAGGCCGCTCCCGCCGTCGATGAGTACTTGGGTCAACTATGAGCCTGCCACGACAGGATCTAGGATGAGCGGGAATTATCCCGGCTCAGAGAAGATGGTCCACTGATCATCCCTGGAGAAGAAGATTGGGACCTCGCTGTATCTGAGAGGTTTCTATATGGCCGGTTCAATAGAGAGGATCTCGCGCAGAGTCAACTTCTACGCACGCTTCGAGAGGAAGTCGCCGACTCCACTGAAGATGATGTTAACAACGTTCTTTGGATCTTGGAAATCTTTGGCCCCCGACTTGGCACCCTCGTCGTCGTCATCCTGATCCTTCCGCTTGCTGTCTTGATTAGGGAGTGGAGCGTTGAGTGACTTGCGGAGGCTGACGCAGTTGAAGAGCAAATGCTTGGACTTCGGGTGCATCGGGCATTGCTTGTGTAGGACTTTCTCAAACTGAATTTGATTGTACCCTGACTTCTTGCCCTGCGGATTGCGCTCAACAGCCGTGACTTAATGGTCTGGCTTGCGTTTTTGGGGGTTTCCCAAGTTGTTCCGCTGGCCTTTGTCGGAGTGGTTGTTGTTGTTGCCCTGCTTGTCGTTGTTGCGCTTGGGGAAGCGCTCGTTCTCCTCATCCTCCTGGTCGGCTCACCGTGCCATCATGTCGCGGAGTTCCACGGCAGTAGTCGGCAGGTTGCGTCCAAAGTCGTGGTAGGTGTGCTTCGAGAAAAAGCAATTCTAGAAGCAGCGGATCACATCCTCGTCGGTGATGTTGGCGATGGTGGCTCGCATCTCAAAGAAACACCGGGTGTAGGACCTCAGGGTCTCATTCATCTCCTTCTTAACCTGAGACAAGTCATGATGAGTATCTGCCCGGATCATAGATCCCTGGAAGTTGTCGATGAAGGCCCTCTTGATATCCTCCCAGGAGTCGATGGAGTTCGGCTTGAGGCTCTCGAGCCAAGTGAGAGGCATGGATTCCAAGGCAACCAGGAAGTAGAGCGCCCTTGTAGAGTTGGATCCGTCTGACACCTCGATGGCAACGGAGTAGCAACGAATCCACTGGCGTGGGTCTTGCATACCGTCGTACTTGGGAATGCCGGCTGGATTGAAGTCCTTGGAGTAGGAACGATCAGTGATGTTGGAGGTGAACGCAGGGAAGCTGTCACTATCGTCAGCGTCGTGGTATCTATCAGGTCGGTCCCTTATCCTTGCCTCAATGACGCACCACGCGTCGCGACCATCATTGATCTTCTGCCTTAGATTAGCCGTAGGAGCGTTTTGTAGGCTGGTCTCAGGCTGGGCTTTGCCCTGAGGCCTTACGTTGTGCTAGCTGTGGGGTGGTCGCGGAGGTTGCTGCACATCTTTGTCGATGTTGCCACGTGCGGACTGTTGGCCTTGGCGATTGCCGTGGGGTCTAAGTCTAAGTCCAGCTCCGGGGGTGTGACTGACCTTTGCAAAGTCACCGTGACGCTTGGATCTCGAGAGGGTGTTCCATGTTGAAGACAATGGATTTTGTTCGTCGAGTTGCACGAGCGTGCGTTGGGTCAGGTATTGTAGCCTTTGCACCTGGGGGCTTGGCGGCAGTTGTTGAACTAGGAGTGCTGCCTCTGCAATGGCAGTGATCGTGATGCGGTACTCCCGATCTTCAGCCACTGCGAAGGCGTTGTTGAGGTTCCTTCGGTACAACGGGTTGCGTGCGCGGTTTTCCATGTTTCGCCTGCGTTTGGCGCACTTGGCGTTCTTCAACCGTCGGATCCTCCTGTGCTCTTTGTTCTCATCTTGGGGAGCGTCCACCGTGTGCTCGTCGGCGGATACGTCCGCTGAACGAACCGGATTCCCAAATTGAGAACCCGACTCCCTGTATCTTTGTGGTAGTCACTGCATCATGCGCTATCACATACAAAATTCATTCCAGGTATAATATCATAGTCATACTTTGCATAAGATCAAACACGGGTTTGATTATTACATAGATCCATAGGATTTGTAATACAGGGTTCATTACAATCCTCTCGGCTAAAGCGAACAAACAGAAAGCGGAAAGTCGTAGCTAGGCTTCTGGCCCTTCCTTCATGTTCTGGGAATCTCCTCCACAGGAAAACTCGAGCGTAGCACGGGCTTCAATCATACCAACCGTCATCATTGGGGTCAAACTCTGGATCAGATCCTGCATCGTACCAGGGTATCCCCAAGGTATGGGATAGGTTCACGTCACCATTCGTATGCAAGCTTCAAAGTGGACTATACTAAGGGTATTACAAAAGTTCAAGGGATTAAGCTGGGTTTTCCTATGCATGCGCAGCAACAAGGATATGGTCTTCCAAACTCCGAACTCGGGCCATTTTGGCATTCAGGACTCCCGGTCCAACACACACCTTCCAAAACCACTAAGTCGATGCAAGGACTCCCGCTCCTCGCACCTGAACTGCCCCAGGCAGGAAGTCATCACTAGAGGGAGGTAGAAGTCATGAGTATCACTAACAAATAAGAGCAACAGAAGAGTAGGGTTATCCATGACCGAGGACGCGGCTATACGTATAGTTTTCACCCAGCTGGGGTTGTACACCTGGACCCACTTGAATCGAAGCCAGCCGGGGATCAGCCAACTGGACGTTGAGACACCGGTCTACTAAACCAGGACTAGGAGCCACGGCACCATCCGACTTTCCCGGGTCTTGGGCGCATCCTCCCACAAGAGGTCGCCCTGAGACTATGAAGCCTCCCTTGCATCTCGGGGAACGTGAGGTCAGCACCTCCTTCTCCTGCACCGATACTCGATCCTCCTACAGGCTTGGTACCGTACTTGCTAGGCCTGGACTGGGCCCACCCTCATAATGGGTAAGTGTTGTGCACGCTTAACATAGTGCCACTAATCATAGTTACTCTGACCCGGTCCACATTTGCCGAAGCGAGCATCTTCGTCATATGTGTCTCCACCACAATGGTTCGCAACTGCACCCATTACGGGTGCCTCCAACTCCTCAACCAAGTATCTTAAAAGTTGTACCCGCCACAGGTACTCCATAAGGTGTGCCAAGATACACACCCCAATCCCTCGTTCCAAGATCCGGTTGATTTATTATGAGTTTCCGAAGGAATAACCTATTCTAAAATTAATAAAAGAATTTTGGAAAACAAAAACACTCAGCAGTGACACGTGGCAGCACTAGAGCATGCCACGTGGCATGCTAATGTCAGCATGACGTCACCAGGAGGTGAGTACCTGCTGACGTCAGCAGTGGGTCGGGCTGACGTCAGCGTTGACCGGTCAACAGTCAACGGGGTCAGCGGGTCAGTGGCACCCACTGGTCGGCCTCACCTCGAGGCTGACGGGTGGGGCCCTTGGTCATGTCGGGTAAAAGAAAAAGGATGGGACACGGACCGGGGTCAAGGGCTGAAATTGTTGGGCCGACTCGTTTGGCCCAACGGTCTCACGGCTCGGCTCTGCTTGGCTCGGCCTACGGCTAGCAGGCTAGCCCGGTGCGTTGGCTCATGGGCTGGCTCGGCTCCGCAGGCCGGCGCATGGGGTCTCTAGCTTCTCCCCCCCTCTCTCTCTCTGACAGAGCGGGCCCAGGGGGCAGCGCCCCTCGCTCGCCCTGACAGGCGAGTCCCGCTTGTCGATCTCCCATCGGATTTGGTGTGGCGGCCGGATCTTGTGCGGCTCGGGCCTGTGCGGATCTATGTGCGTGTGGGCCGGTGTGTGGGTGACCACGCCGGGGGTGTTCGAACAAATGCCCGAAAGGGCTTGGCCATGACGCGTGCGATGCCGTGGCGTCAGTGCATGGTAACCGCGCACGGCAAGGTCGTGGCGGGATCGAGGTGTGGCGTCGGCAGGATGACAGCGAGACAGGCAAGTCGGGGTGAGGCTCATCTTGGTGAAAGATAAGGCCTTTTGGCCGGGACAGTGCAGCGCACACGCGCGCGGGGGAGTTCTGGTGCTCCTGGAACGCGGTGGTGTGCCAACGCCGGCGAGGCGGAGTGTTGACGTCGATGGGATGGCTCGCGGGGTTACGGTTGCATCGGTGCGGCCCCTGCAAGAAAACTGGATGGGTGGTCCTAGGCTTGCTAAGGGAAGGTTCATCGACGGCCGTAGCACGTCGGCATCAGGAGGGAGGACGGGAAAGGAGCGGCAGCGCTCACTGGTCTGTCTCACAGGCAAAAGTCACGGTGCAGTGGCGTGTCGACGCAGGCGAGTCGAGGCCATGCAGGACGCGCGGCAACGGCGGCGTAGACGTACAGGTGCAGGCTCGGTGTAGCTTCGGCGGCGGCGGCGTCCTTCTCGAGCTCCCCCTCCTCCTCCTCTTCTCCTTCCCGGATTCTCGCCCTTCGGGTTGTGGTGGCGGACAAAGGGGAAAACCCTAATAGGGCACTAGGGTTGCGACAGTGGCCGATTGGGAGCCCTTATAGGGGCGCTCTAGGGCTCGCTTGGGCACGGACGCCAAGGATTTGGCCGGCGGGGCCTGGCGCGCGTGAGGGGGTACGTGGCGGTTACCGCGCGGTTCGGCGCTAGGGTTTGGGGCGCGAAGCGGTCAGGGGTGAGGTGGAAAGGGGCGCGCAAGCGGTTGTGTTCCTTTGTCATGGAGCAGGGGCGGCGCGGCTCGGGGCAGAGCAGGTGACGCGAGCAGGGAAGAGGCGCGGGCGGCATCGCGGGGGAGAGGCAGGCGGAGCGGCGAGAGGTGGGAGGAAAAGCTGACGAGCGGGGTCCGCTCGTTAGTGACGGGGTGTGGGAGGTGGTGCTGAGTTGGCGTGGGGGTGCAGGCTGAAAATGGCCAGGCTCGGCCGGCCGTTTGGGTTGGGCTACGAGCGGGTGTAGGGTAGGATAGGTTAGCATTTTAATTCGCTTTCGAAGGAAACACTTCAAAATGAATTCCACCCAATTTCAATCAAACAAATAAATCCAGTAAAACAATTTCAATTTAAAACTCCAGATAAATCATATTGACAATATAGTCCTTCATAATAGGTTTTACTTTTCTAGAAATTTGGGATAGAAGGAAGATATCCTTATGTTTGATTCTAACTAATTGCACTTGCACGAAAAGTTTTTAAAATTCACGATTTTTCAACTTACAACATTCCGGGAAAATTTCGAGATGCTACATCCGCGAGTAGTTTGGCTCGTACTCCGGACCTAGCTCATCGTCCTCCGCGTTGTGGAGGGAAGCCATGTAGATTTTACGATCCGGCGAGGTCTCAGCCGTATGGATGTACTCGACTAGCTCTTTGCTGCCCTCTTCCCCTTCAGTGATGTGAGAAAGGGGCTTGCCTTCCTGGAAAGGCAGTTTCTGCGTGAAGGCCACAAGGCGGGAGTCGTATTCGAGTAGCTCAGAGGGCTCCATGCCCTTCCAGTACACGAACCGGCCTTGCGGTGTAGTAGTTATGGTTAGACCCAGGTGACTACTCGAAAAGGATTCAGGGTCATCGTCTGAATCCGAGTAGTTGTCGAAGATAGGGGCACCCCGGCAAGCGGTGGCTCCCTCATCTCCGATCTTGAGCAGATGATCTAAGTCCTCCTCCAGGTCGAAGAGAGACTCAAACCGCATAGCATTCTGGTAGACTGAGGCGGGATTGCGTAACCCGAACGAGAATCGGGTATGGCCCTCAACTGGGTTGTGTCCGGTCCGGGAAGTCCTGGTACAACAAGAGTTGAAGTCGCATCAAGGAGGGACATCTTCGCGATCTTCCCAGTGAGATCGGGGAGCAGCATCTCATCAAGATTGTTGCATCGAGTTGCTGCAGGGGCCTCTGACTTGCTGGTCTTGGCTAGGTGGCTGTTGAAGCCACCTGAGCCGTTGGTGACGTAGATCCAGGAGCCGTAGACGAACGTTCTACCCTCGTCAAGCACGGCGCTTGTGAAGTCGAAAGATGCCATCGAATTCTCCGGTGGATGCTCGATGAACACCCCTACCTAGCGCGCTAGCTGTCGGTGTTTAACCTCCAAGCCCACGGAGGGATATCCTCGAGGTGGTAGATTGTAGGTGGGGTGTCGCCGAGATCAGGAACCCTATGTCGTGTGTGGTGGTTTGTATTGTCTTATGTGTTGTTGTGTTTCGAGGGGGTCCCTGCGCCCTTATATAGTCTGGGGGGATAGGTTTACATGGAAATTCTAGCCAGATACGAGCTTAGGAGTCCTACCTGAGTACTACTCGGGTAGTTTTCTTCTGTTCCGACTAGTCCTACTATGGTACGAGTAGTTACAACTGATGTAGGGTGTGGGCCATGTCCCATCCCTTATCCTAAAATATATACGCCATGTGCGTAGTCCCGTGGCCTCGGGCCTGACACCAATCTCTTTGGGCACCTGAATTAGAGTCTAAACTTATTTTGGAGGTGTTGACGCCAGATTTTGACACGTGTTGAATCGGCGTCAGGAAGAGAAGAGACAAGGCTACAGTTGGGAATCGGCCGATTGAGGCTACAGCTGGGGATCGGCCGATTGGCGATGCAGCTTGCGCCAACAGATAGGGGCCTGACGTCGGTCAAAAGAACGATGCTGACTCAGTCGTGAAGCAATGGAAAGAATCCGGATTTGACTAGGAGATGGCAGCAGAATATTCTGCGGGAGCCCGTTTCCTTTAGGAAAATGTTATAGATATAGTAGTTTTCTATTTAAATTAAGTTTGTAATAGATCGTAATCGATTAGGAGTCTTAGTCCTAGGGTATAAATAGGAGCCGTCAGGGTTTTGTAAGATATACATCAATAAATCAACAAAACAATCTACTTTTTCATCGCACTTTACTTTCAAGTCGGCGACTTCGCCAATACTTCTTTTTCTTTCACGACTTCCTACGGATTGGCAGGGCTGCATCGACACGATCTCCGGCCAATTGGTAGGTTCCGCTTATCGAATAACATCTAAGCTTTAACTTCGGGCGCATCGCCGTTGTTTCGTTTAGATTTATTCACCAGTTATCGATATTTACCAGAATTATAGGTTTTACCTATTGTTCTAGTTTTATCACCAGTTATCCAGCTTGAGATCGAAACTATCGGCTTTATCATTGCTTGCCCTCGTTCATTATCATACAGCCGATTAGATCTATTTCAAGTGTTGCACCTGTAATAATTGTTTAAGTTGCTCCAGCAGTTTCCTTTGCAATTATCACGTGATTATCGGCTGATCCATAGCCGGTCATCTTCATAGCAAATCGGCCGATTCGCTGATACGCTTTTCGAGACAGATCGGAACCTCAGCCAATCGGAGCACCCGAAATTTAATACGTTTATTTCCTTGTCAATCAACAGGTCAGATTGACTGGCACGCCACACGAACCGCACCAGGGCAATCACCCGAACAAGAGGTAAGCAGATTCTCCCGGGTCGTGTGTCCGACGCTGAAGGTCATCGGCCGATTCCTGGCCGATTTTTAGCGCCAACACACTTTTGGCACGCCCAGTGGGACCACCTCAACATCCAATATGTCAAAGACCACCGAAGTCTCTGAGAACAACATCATTGGGGTCACGGAAGCAGATCTCAAGGACGACCAGAAAGAGGAACTGACAAAACATCTAGAAGACTACAAAAGGATGTATCTACAATCTTTCAGTCGTACCAGAAGCGGGGAGGCAATCAAGAAAGCTCCTCTTCCATTTCCCCGCCACATCACCATCGCTGAGGATTCGGGCAAGATGTCTGATATGATTCAACAGTCCGTCTATCAGGCTTACATCGACCAATCCTCAGTAATGACCAACACGGTGTATAACGCCGTCATCAGTTCTTTGGTCAGCGGAGTAGCTCAGGGATATCAGGGGCCAGCATACGCCCCACCTATTGTACCTTCAGCCAGAAGCTTACCAGGCACGTCTCACTCGGCTCCTCAGCTGATGTCGATGCAACATGAAGGGTACAACACTTCGTTACCTTCAATGCCTCCAGGGTATAACGGTGCACCATGTTTTTGATCGCAAGCGCCGCTTCAGCCTGTCCAAATTGCTTCCGTGCAATCGCTGCCCCCAAACTCAGTGCCTTGGGGGGCACCAGCAACGGTGGCTTTTTCTGATCAATCAACCGGACATGGGAGCTATCCGATCCAGGCACCGTTCCACTCGGCCGTTCGGCCGACGGTTCCTCAGTATCAACCGGCCACGTCGGAAATCAGCAGGGGGGCAGATGCTGCAGAAGCACTCAGAAGCACGGCGCCAATGACGATGTACGATGGGGCGGCAGATTTGCTTCGCCATCAGCTGTCAACAGCTCAAACGGCCACGATGCAACAGGATCCGCCACACGCTTCGATCCATCAGCCGGCTGTACTGCCGCCGATCCACCAACGTACGTCGGCGCCCCGAACAGCTGTTCATCAGCAGCAAGTGGATTGGACAGCGAGAATATCAGAGGTAATTCAAGACCAATTCGGGTTAAAGCCAAAAGTACAAACTTATACGTACAAGACGCCATACCCATCGGCCTATGATCTCGTGCCATTTCCCCATCGGTACAAAGTTCCCGAGTTCACCAAATTTTCGGGGCTAGATGACACCTCAACCGTGGAGCACATAAATAGGTTCATCATCCAGTGTGGGGAAGCCGCCGTACAAGATGCTCTGCGGGTGCGTCTGTTCTCGTCGTCTCTATCTGGATCGGCCTTCTAGTGGTTCACTACCTTACCACCCAATTCCATCGTCACTTGCGCTGATCTGGAAAAGCAATTTCATAAGTACTTCTACGCGGGAGTCCACGAGATGAAGCTGTCAGATTTGACCAGCCTCAGGCAAAGGAGCGACGAACCAGTAACTGGCTACATACAGAGGTTCAGAGAGGTCAGAAATGAATGTTATACTCTAGCCCTGACCGATGCTCAGTTGGCCGACATCGCCTTCCAAGGCCTCCTGCCACATATCAAGGAGAGGTACGCCTCACAAGAATTTGAAAGTTTAAGTCAGATCGTTCACTGATTGGCCGGTCAGGAAATGCGTCCGTTTGAGCAGCGGAAGAATTTCCAGAAAAAGTGGCATATTTGGAAGGGTCTGAATTTGAAGAAGAAGAAGAGATCGGCCTAGCAGAATGGGTCAAAGGGAAAAAGCCGATATCGTGCCCTTTCGGCAAGAAAGAGCTAGAGGCGTTCGGCTTTGACACGTCAAAGGCCGATAAGATCGTCGACTTACTACTCCAACCTTACCACTCCATCCCCTCGGCCGATCAGCTCAAAAAGATGAAGTATTGCAAATGGCACAACGCTACATCTCATGACACGAATGAGTGCAAGATCTTCCGTCAACAGATACAGTCGGCCATCGAGCAAAGAAAACTCAAGTTCGAAGTCCCGGCAAAGCCGGTGAAGCCGATGAAGATTGATCAGCATCCTTTCCCTGCTAACATGGTTGGCACGGGAAGAAACTCACTTCAAACCAAGCTGCTGACGTCAGAATCGGCTAGAAGAAGCGGCGCCGTGGACCCTAGAAAGCAAGTTACGATAAACAATGTCAAAGGGAAGAGACGGGCTGAAGACGAGGGCGAAGGATAAGAACGATCGCGTAGACCCGTCACTTCCCAATTCTTACTCAGCAAATATCAGCGGCAGCAGGAAAGGTCAAGACACCACGATGAGATGATACGCCGACACGAAGATCATTGATGATGTCCGTTCTTCATCCATTGCTGGGAAAATGACCTCAGATTGCCATCAGCCGATAATTGCCCTGAATGTAGCGGATCAAGTCGCAACGATCGCCCGTTCAAAAGATCGCGCTCCAGAGAAAAGGGATCAGAGCCGATCAGCAGAAACTGGCGCGAACAAGAAGGTCGGCGCCTTTCTGTGCATGATCGACTGGGGGGCAGAGTTGACCGATACGACCGGTCGAAGGGCAGGATCAACCAGCAGAAACGACTGGGGGCAGAACCAGCGTACACGATCGGCTGGAAGAAATGGCTGATGCTAGGGTGTCAGATGAAAACCCTCTAGGAAGGGAACCAGACTGGGAGCACGCCAAACCGTCGGCCAGACCAGTAAACCCCAGGTGGTGCCCTGATGGACTGTCTAAATCTCAGAAACGAAGAATCCAACGCCTGCGCCAATGGGAACAACAAGAGGAAGAGCAGAGGCAGGTGCTGGATAAGAAAAACGACAGGTCTCGGGTCTGGCACCCCAAGAGAAACAACAACAAGGAGGGCGACAATCAAGAATCGGAAGCTGATGTCAACATGGTGTTCATATTGCCGATGGAGTTCATGGCGACCGCCGATCGAGATAAAGCGACAAGGATGGGGGAGCAGATGGCGCAGTTGGTTTTGGAGCCGATGACATCCACCTTTGAGAATCCGGAATGCGAAAAACGGCAACATCTCAAGGCACTATTTCTCAAGGGACATGTTAACCGACGACCCGTTACCAGGGTACTAGTGGATGGAGGCGCCGCAGTCAATATCATGCCGTATGCCATGTTCCGAAAGTTAGGCAAAAGCGATGAAGACCTGACCAAGACGGACATGATGCTCAAAGACTTTGAAGGCAACGTGTCTCCCGCCCGTGGAGCGCTCTGCGTCGACCTCACCATCGGTAGTAAGACCCTTCCCACTACCTTCTTTATTATTAATGGTAAGGGGTTCTACAACATGTTGCTCGGTAGCGATTGGATACACGCGAATTGTTGTGTCCCGTCTACAATGCACCAATGCCTCTTTCAGTGGGTCGGCAACAGTACAGAGATAGTCACCGCCGATTCCACCTACAGTGTTGCGGCGGCTGACACGCTACAGTGGAGCTGTGAGCACGTCAAGTGTATATCTGGTAGAACTTGGGACACTGATTTCCTGAAAGTGTCCGATTTTGGTCTACACCCGATCCAAGCAGTCGGCTCTGAAGATTCAGATTAGATGGATCAGTTCGTCCGAGAAGACGGAAAGCTTGGGCATGGATTTACGTCGGCCGATTCATTGGAAGTGGTGGATTTAGGAGATGGTAGCAAACCAAGGCCGATGTATATTAGTGCTAGTTTGGATCCCGGATACAATTGTAAATTGACAAATTTATTAAAAGAATTCAAAGATTCCTTTGCTTGGGAATACCATGGGATGCCTGGTCTTGACCGGTCCATTGTTGAACACCGGTTGCCTATAAAACCAGGATATCGGCCATATCAGCAGCTTGCACGACGGTGCAACCCTAAAATTCTACCTGATATAAAGGCCGAGATCACAAGATTGATTGAAGCAAGATTTATTCGATGGTGCCGTTACGCCGAATGGATTTCTAATATTGTACTCGTATATAAGAAAAACAGAAAGTTGCGCGTATGCATCGACTTCAGGAACCTAAATCAGGCTACACCAATGGACGGGTATCCGATGCCGACAGCAGATGTCTTGATAGATGCTGCCGCAGGACATAAAGTCATCAGCTTCATGGATGGTAATGTTGGGTACAATCAAATATTAATGGCTGAAGAAGATATTTCAAAGACGGCTTTCAGGTGTCCGGGCCACCTCGGTCTATTCGAGTGGGTTGTAATGACCTTTGGGTTAAAGAACACCGGTGCTACATACCAGCGGGCTATGAATTATATCTTTCACAAGCTCATTGGTGTATCGGTGGAAATTTACATCGACGATGTTGTGGTCAAGTCGAAAGGTCATCAGGAACATCTGGCCGATTTACAAGAGGTATTGGAGTGCACAAGGAAGCATGGGATGAAAATGAACCCGAACAAGTGTGCATTTGGCGTGTCGGCTGGGCAACTCTTAGGATTCATGGTCCATGAGCGCGGGATAGAGGTTAACCAGAAGACCATATCCGCCATCAATAACGTTGTGGCCCCGCAGAATAAAACTGAGCTGCAGTCCCTCATCGGCAAGGTCAATTTTATTAGAAGATTCATATCCAACTTGTCTGGGCGTATTCAAGCTTTCACTTCTTTGTTGAAATTGAAGCCCGATCAGGAATTCGTGTGGGGAGAAGAACAACGCAAAGCGTTAGAGGATATCAAGCAATATCTAAGTTCACCACCTGTGTTAGTCCCGCCACAGCCCGATAAGCCGTTCAAACTATACCTATCGGCTGATGAACAAGCTATCGGATCGGCGCTGGTACAGGAGTTCGAAGGAAAAGAACGAGTGGTATATTATGTCAGCAGAAGACTCCTGGACGCCGAAACAAGATATTTCCCGGTGGAACGGTTGTGACTGTGTCTATACTTCTCGTGTACCAAGCTCAGGCACTATTTGTTATCAGCAGAGTGCATAGTCGTGTGCAAGGATGATGTAGTGAAATATATGCTATCACTGCCAATTTTGAAAGGACGGATTGGAAAGTGGATCCTGGCTCTGTCAGAATTTGACTTAAAGAACGAATCGGCCAAGGCTGTCAAGGGTCAAGTTATGGCCGATTTCATGGCTCAACATTGTGGACCAGAAATTGCTGTCGTTGAACCGGTTCCATGGACTCTATACTTCGATGGTTCTTCGTGTAGAGCCGGATCGGGAATCGGCATCGTTCTTGTATCGCCTCGGGGAGCAAGCTATGATTTCTCTCTTCCGATAGAAGCATCCGGAACCAACAACCAGGCGGAATACCGAGCCGTCCTAAAAGGTATCCAATTGTTGAGGGAAGTCAAACCTGATGCAGTCGAGATTTTTGGAGATTCCATGCTCATCATAGATCAATTAACGGGGAAATTTGAATGCAAAGATGATATCTTAAGAATTTACTATGAAGATTGCCTCCAGCTGTTAAAGGAATTCAAGTCTGCGGTGATTGAGCACATTCCCAGAAATTACAATGAAGAGGCCAATAGGCTTGCCCAACACGCGTCCGGATATCGGCCGATTCAAGGGGCCATGATTCTGGAACTTGCGGCAGATGATTGGCGAAAGGATATTGCCGATTACTTGAAGGATCCGTCTCAGAAGGTGGATCGACGAGTGCGTTTTCAGGCCACGAAATATGTATTACTTGAAGACGATTTGTTTTACCGGATGATTGATGGGGTTCTTCTCAAATGCCTTTGAACGGAAGAAGCGAAGGTCCTGATGGGGGAAATCCATGAAGGTGTATGCGGAGCCCATCAATCGGCTCACAAGATGAAGTGGATGATCAGAAACAATGTTTATTATTGGCCGACGATTCTCGAAGATTGTTTCAAATATTATAAAGGTTGTCAAGACTGTCAGAAGTTTGGCAATGTGCAGCGCGCGCCAGCTTCAGCTATGAATCAGGTAATCAAGCCATGGCCATTTAGAGGTTGGGGAATAGATCTCATCGGACAGATTCACCCTCCATCAAGCAGAGGACACAAGTTTATATTAGTAGCCACTGATTATTTTACCAAATGGGTGGAGGCAGTTCCGTTGAAGACTGTGACATCGGCCGATATGATTGATTTCGTTGAGGACCACATTGTTTATCGGTTCGGTGTTCCTCAAACTATCACAACTGATCAAGGAACGATGTTCACCTTAAGGGAGTTCGGAGAATTCACCGCCGATATGGGGATTAAATTGTTGAATTCTTCTCCGTACTATGCTCAAGCCAACGGCCAGGCCGAATCATCCAATAAGGGGATAATCAAGTTGATCAAGAGGAAGATAGAGGAACAACCCAAGAAGTGGCACATGTCTTTGGCTGAATCTCTATGGGCTTATAGGATGGCCTGCCACGGGGCCACTAAGATATCTCCTTATCAGTTGGTATATGGTCACGAGGCAGTCTTGCCTTGGGAATTAAGGACGGGGTCAAGGCGTATATCGCTTCAAGATTAGTTGACGGCCGATGACTATTCCTTCCTCATGAAGGAAGAGCTCGATGATTCGGCGGGTTAGCGATTGAGGGCCCTGATTAGCATCGAAGAAAACAAGAAAAGGGTGGCCAGGTGGTATGACAAGAAGGTCAAGGTTAAACAATTCTCCCAAGGAGATTTGGTATGGAAGTTGGTGCTACCGATAGGGTCTAAGGATCTCAAATTCGGTAAATGGTCGCCCACTTGGGAGGGGCCGTATAGAATCGGCCGATGTGCTCCGGGAAATGCATATATACTAGAAACTATCAAAGGGTAAGAATTCATAAGAGCCTTAAATGGGAGATATCTGAAGAGGTACTATCCAAGTATATGGGTAGGTGCATAACTTGTGGTAAGATGCATCAAGACAACATGGCCAACTCCTATCGACTTTTGTCTATATAGCCGATGTAAAAATGACATCGCCTTAAGAAGGAGACATTTTGGTTTGGTCTGACCGATTCATTATTCGGTGAAAAACAGCAGAGTACATGGCCGACATGGTACAAGTCGCCCTTAGAATAAAAAAGTACCAATATATCAATTGATCACGCCTTTTCTTGATCTCTCTCTCGATCCGGCCTCATTTTATCAAAAGGCGGACGCTCTTCTCCTTCAGATCCTCCATGGTGGCTTCAGCCTCGACTTGATGAGGGAGTGGATGGCTCCTATCAAGAGGTGGTTGGGATTTTCCCACCGCGGCGTCTTCAAGGGCAACTGAGCGAGGGAATGGATGACTCCTTTCAGTTGGCGGTCACCTGGAGCAGTTAGCATCTATATGGTCCCAGACTTTCTGGACGTCAGCAGGAACATGACCTTTGAGTTCTTCAAAATGAGCTTTTATCAGATCTATGTTCGCCTGCGACAATGGTTCGTCTGAATGCATAACTTCAATCGCTCATTCCAGACTGGGACTAAGGCGTTTCGGCTAAAGAAGGAGCAAACAATTACCCAGTGTCAGAGCGATTGAGATGTCAAGGGAGGAAATGGAAGAGGGTTCATACCTGGTTGACAGAGAAGGAGGAAGATGAAGAAGACATCTTGATGTCTAGCCTGGGAGGACAAAGATCAAATTATTGGAGGGGGAGAAGATAGGTAATACAGACGCCATTGGAAACAATATGGGATTTCATACTTATAGAAGGAAGGGAGTAAAATGATGGTAGGATGCGTCCCATTGGAGTAAAAGCGTTAATAAATGAAAAGCTACCAAAGAAGACGGTCCAAGTTTGAATTTGCGCGTCAACATTAAGAGGGCATTAAATGTTTACAGGATTTTTTTTACAATTCATCCAAGGAGGGCATCAATAGTCGCAATCACTCGTTGCCTAATTTGATCGGCCGAGTCTAACACTCTTTGGTCGTCATCAGCCGATCCGGGGACTTCTGGCATATGACGATGAATTTTTATTGCTTCACGGGCCAGGTTATGTCTTTCTTGCTTCAGCTCGGCGATGACAGATGGAAGGTCTTGGAGTCTCTTATCTTCAGCAGCTATGGCCTTGGTCACCTGCTCCATCTCTTTGGCTAGCTCTGTCCTTTGCTGTTTGAGGCGATCTATGGCGCCGACGATATCTGGACGAGAATTCTCAAGGAAGTTGATTCGTTGATGCACCTCTTGGGCTTGGTGTTTGTAAGAGTCTTCTTTCTCGCGGGCTTTCGCTAGCTTGGCGCGATCGGCCATATGGCGTAAGGCCCTGAACACTAAAGTCTGCATTGACTCTATATATGCAGCAGGATCCAGAGTCTCTGTCGCTTCCTCTGGAATTTGGCCTCTGATTTCATTAAGATGTCGCCGAATCAATGAGGCATCTCCCACTAATCGGCCGATGTCGTCTTGGAGGAGGGTCCGCATACTCTCGAGCTTGGCACGGACGTCATCAGGAATTGAGCTCAATGTAACTTGGTGTGAAGCGACCTCTTCATCGTCAGAAAGGGGAACCACGAAAGAGAAAAGATTGTTATTGGGAGTGTCTTGCTCCTGCGAAAGAATATAAAAAAGTAAAAATACAGATTAGCAGACAGTAAGGGGGAATCGGCCGATTTGGGTGATAAGTTCCTTACCTCTTTGAAACGGATTTCCCTAACTTGCGCCGGCGGAAGTGCCACCCTCATCTCGGGAACCGGCGCGATTGGCTCATCAGAAGAAGAAGACTCGACGACTATCAGTGCCCTGCTCAGGCCAGCCTCCTGAAAAGGTATGGGAAGCAGATTTTATGAGTATACTGCGAATAATTAAGTCTGATGATATGAGATGCCTGCCATACCTCTGTGAGTCTTCCGGGCGATGTTTGTTGGGGAGGTACAATCGACGCACCCAGATTGGCCTGCATCACAAATCGGTTAGTTTTTTGTTGAGGATCAAGAAATTGAGTTAAGAAACTCTACGTCGGTGAGGGAAATCGCTGGCGTTTCGGCTTCCGCTTGGGACGTAGCCGATTGCTGTGGAGATTGCGCTGGGGCAATTCGTGCAGCCTGGCAGAAGGAAGAGGTTAATATTGATAGAATACTTAAAAGTGTGTGAAGTATGCGGAGTTACCTGAACAGCTTCTACCAGCATTGATGCAGCGGTCGCTCCAACTTCTGTAGCAGTCTGGAGATCGACCTCCTCGGTAATCAGCAAAGTTGGCGCAGTTGGAGTTTTGGCCGATGCCGCCGCCGATTGATCAGCCGGTTCTATGCGGGCACGTACTCGGCGGCTTGTCTTCTTTAAAGTAGGCCTTTTCGGCGTTTGCTTCCATCGGCCGCTGGTGATGTCTTTGATGGTCGGGGCGTGATGGCCAAGAAGTGGGAATGGTGTGTATGGGCGATTGCTCTCTATCGGCCTACCACTTCGGCTCCGCGTCGGGGGAAGTTGACTTCCGGACTGAAAAGGGAAATACAAGTTAGCGGCGAGATTATAGCATGAAAAGGGACAATGTTGAAATCGGCTGGGAGAAAGGCAATACTGCTGCATTTGAGTCAATGTTGTCTGGGTCCAGACTATTACAATATGTTGAGGGAGACGAACAGAAGAGATGCTGCTTCCATTCTGCCCACCATAATTTGAATTGTTGGACGGCAAAGGGAGCCACTATCCAGTTGTTTAAATTGATGGTACTGGAGTCTGGCATTAGATTGCACAGCCGACTGTGGTCGAGGCTCTTGGTGAGTTCATCTCGGAATTTTGCACGGCCGGCAAAATAGACTTGAATCGGCAACTGACCAAAGCTGAATTGCCGTGCTGCCACTGATGGGTTGTAAAATTCATAGGTTGGAAAGTCTTTCCCAGAAAAGAAGTTGGCCGGTAAAATCCCTGGCTTGATCAGAATATCCATGAGATCACTATCAAAAGAGTTGGATGATGAATCATAACAGACGGGAAGCTCGAAAATCGGCTCTATCATCTGATACGGATACCAGCTGGTGGTCTCTTCACTGGAGCCGTTGTAAAAGCATCTGAAATATTCGGCCGTTCGGGTGGCAGTGAACTGACAACCAGGGAAGACTGATGCTGCTTCTCCAAAAGAGGTGCACCGTCGTCGTATGGTGGGGTTCTCCTCTGACTCGATATTGGGAAATGTGTTGGTCTTTATCTGCTTCTGGGAGACCTTGCTCATGTACAAGTTAAGCAAGAGGGTAATGAACCACCAAGGACCATCAGGATTACCAATCGGCTCCCCTTTTGATAATTTGACGCCGATTTGGTGCATCATATGGTAGGCCGATCCTAACAGATGCTTCCCAAGGGGGATGGCAGATCCTATGGACAGGGCTTCTGCCAGAGCTTGTGTATTGGAGGAAGGGCCAACTGCTCTGCCACAGAAGAAATGCTTCTCTAGCCACATCATTAAGAACGCCGTATGTTCTCTCTCTGAAATCGTCCCGGTCCTCATGTTCTTGCTGATATACCCCTTCCACCCGCCGATTCCTTTTATCTCTAGCCGATGGGTTGGTTTGGTCAGATAATCAAAGGGTGTATCAGGGGAAGAAATGTCAAGGCTGGTCAGCATCAGGACATCGGCCAGGGTTGGAGTCATAGGTCCGTGCCCAAAGAGAAACGCGTTGAGCGCGTCGGACCAGAAATAGGAGGCCGCTATCACCAAGGGTTCATTTTTCTCTATTTGGGACAAAGAAAGATTGATGCACTGGCCGATTTTTAACTCATCCCACTGAACTCTCTTGGACTTGGCTAATCTTTGGTACCATTCTTTCCAGCCAGGGGTTTCATTCGGCCAAGATCTAAAAGCACCTGACCACTGACCCAAATCCATAGGTGATTGCTTGAAAGGAATTCTATGGGTTTCTAAGTTGATCAAATCAGTTGGGTCTGGATTCCCCATAGGACCTAAGCAGATGAGACCAGGGGTTTTGGAAAGGGGAATAGTGATTTGGTGCCTAAATGCCTAAAAAAGGTGGAAAAGGGAGAAAATTGAGAATGGATCTAAAAAGTGCCTGAGCAGTAAAAAGTAAAAGAGGAAAGTTTCGGATTATTACCTCTAGAATGAAACTCATCGTCGCCGATGGGACCGCCGTCGCCGAGGGAGTTGCTGGCGGAACCTCCGTGGTTGGTAGAGTAGCTGATGGCGCCGCCATTGGAGGGATGTAGCAGATTGTAGGCGTGAGAGAAATCGCCGGAGGATGCGGTTGGAGACCGAGAGGGCGCTGGGAGAAGATGAACAGTGATTCGCTGGGGAGGAGATTACTAGGCTCGTGGGAAAGGAGCGGCGGAGAACGTCGGTACTTAAAGACGGGATTTTTGCCGCGCCGTCTACATGAATTCCAGGGGAACAATTGTCTCAAGCGCCCGGTTCAAGAAGATTGCAATCATCATGTGGAAGACCGCGAAACGGAGGGAGATTTTTGCTGCGTTTGTTTCGGAGGAAAGATTTAAAAAAAAAAGTGTTTCGAAGTAAAAGTCATGTTTTACTCCGAAACTTGCGGGCATGTGTTGACGCCAGATTTTGACACGTGTTGAATTGGCGTGAGGAAGAAAAGAGACAAGGCTACAGTTGGGAATCGGCCGATTGAGGCTACAGTTGGGGATCGGCCGATTGGCGATGCAGCTTGCGCCAACAGCTAGGGGGATGAAGCCATTGGAATCCCAACAGAGGATCCCAGTCAAAAGTGGCCTGACGTCGGTCAAAAGAACGATGCCGACTCGGTCGTGAAGCAATGGAAAGAATCTGGATTGGACTAGGAGATGGCGGCAGAAGATTCTGTGGGAGCCCATTTCCTTTAGGAAAATGTTATAGATATAGTAGTTTTCTATTTAAATCAAGTTTGTAACAGATCATAATCGATTAGGAGTCTTAGTCCTAGGGTATAAATAGGAGCCGTCAGGGTTTTGTAAGATATACATCAATCAATCAACAAAACAATCTACTTTTTCATCGCACTTCACTCTCAAGTCGGCGACTTCGCCAATACTTCTTTTTCTTTCACGAGTTCGTACGGATTGGCAGGACTGCATCGAGACGATCTCCGGCCAATTGGTAGGTTCCGCTTATCGAATAACATCTAAGCTTTAACTTCGGGCGCATCGCCATTGTTTCGTTTAGATTTATTCACCAGTTATCGATATTTACCAGAATTATAGGTTTTACTTATTGTTCTAGTTTTATCACCAGTTATCCAGCTTGAGATCGAAACTATCGGCTTTATCATTGCTTTCCCTTGTTCATTATCATACAGCCGATGAGATCTATTTCAAGTGTTGCACCTGTAATAATTATTTAAGTTGCTCCAGCAGTTTCCTCTGCAATTATTACGTGATTATCGGCTGATCCATAGCCGGTCATCTTCATAGCAAATCGGCCGATTCGCTGATACGCTTTTTGAAACAAATCGGAACCTCAGCCGATCGGAGCACCCAGAATTTAATACGTTTATTTCCTTGTCAATCAACAGGTCAGATTGACTGGCACGCCGCGCGAACCGCACCAGGGCAATCACCCGAACAGGAGTTAAGCAGATTCTCCCGGGTCGTGTGTCCAACGCTGAAGGTCATCGGCCGATTCCTGGCCGATTTTTAGCACCAACAGGAGGCATATTACTCCAGCGGATTAAAATGGGTGCTTGATAGTGGATGTACCAACCATATGACCAGAGAGAAGAAAATGTTCACATCATTTGAGCAAAATGAAAATGCAAGTGACAACATTGTGTTTGCCGATGGTAGTGATGGAAAGGTTGCTATCTCCACCGATATTCAATTTCAAATGTTTTCTTGGTTGAATCCGTGAGCTACAATTTGTTATCCGTGTCACAACTTTGTGAGATGGGTTACAATTGTTTGTTCACCAACGAGGGTGTGACCATCTTTTGAAGAAGTGATGATTCGGTTGATTTCAAATGTGTACTCAAGGGAAAGCTCTATCTTATAGAGTTTACAAAGGAAAGAGCACAACTTGACACATGTTTCTTGGCCAAATCCAACATGGGCTGGTTATGGCATCGCCGGCTAGCACATGTTGGAATGAGGAACCTTGATAAACTTCTATAGGGGGAGCACATCCTCGGGCTTACTAATGTTTCTTTGAGAAAAATAGAATTTGTAGTGCTTGTCAAGCGGGGAAACAAGTTGGAGTGCCACATCGACCGAATAACATCATCACCACCACAAGACCTCTAGAGCTCCTTCACATGGATCTCTTTGGACCCGTCTGTTGATGCAAGATTTTGACACGTGTTGAATCGGCGTCAGGAGGAGAAGGTTGGCCGATGCGGCAGATTTGAAAGCTACAGAAAGGAATCGGCTGACTGAAGTAACAATTGGAAATCGGCCGATTGGTGGCGCAGCCTATGCCAACAGGATGGGATTAGGGAACGGCGGCGGAAGATTCTGCGGGAGTCCGTTTCATTTAAAAGTTCTTATAGATATAGTAGTTTTCCTGTTTTTTAAATAAGGTTGTAACAAGTCGTGATCGACCAGGAGTCCTAGCTTTGGGGTATAAATAGGAGTCGTCAGGGTCTTGCAAAATATATCAATACATCAATCAACAACAATACTTCTACTTTTCCAGCAATTTACTTTCAAGTCGGCGACTTCGCCAATATTTTCTTCTTCTACGAGTTCGTACGGATTGGCAGGGCTGCATCGACTCGATCTCCGGCCAATTGGTAGGTTCCGCTTACCGAGTAATATCCGAGCTTTAGCTACGGGCGCATCGCTGTGGCTTCGTTTGGATTTATTCACCAGTTATCGATATTTACTAGAATTGCAAGTTTTACCTGTTATTCTAGTATTATCACCAGTTATCCAGCTTGAGATTAGGATAATCGGCTTCGTCATTGTTCTCCTTCGATCTATTATCTCACAGCCGATTAGATCTATTTCAAGTGTTGTCCTTGCAGTAGTCGTCTATATCGCTCCAGCAGTTTTCTTTACGATTACTATACGATCATCGGCTGATCCATAGCCGATCATCTCTACAGCAAATCGGCCGATTCGCCGCCGACGCGCTCCTCAGGACAGATCAGAACCCCAGCCGATCGACGCGCCTGGAATTTAATACTCTATTTCCTTGTCAATCAACAGGTCAGATTGACTGGCACGCCGCGCGAACTGCACCAGGGCGATAACCCGAACAGGAGCTAAGCAGATTCTCCCGGGTCGTGTGTCCGACGCTGAAGACCCATCGGCCGATTCCTATCTGGCCGATTTTAGCGCCAACACACTTTTGGCACGCCCGGTGGGACCATCCAAGATCTGATATGTCGAAAAACGCAGAAATCTCTGACAGCAACATCATTGAGGTCACAGAAGCTGATCTCAATGACGACCAGAGGGAAGAATTGGCCAAACATCTGGAAGATTACAAGAAGATGTACCTCCAGTCGTTCAGTCGTACCAGAAGCGGGGAGGCAGTCAAGAAAGCCCCTATTCTAGCACCTCGCCACATCACCATTGCTGAAGACTCGGGCAAGATGTCAGAGATGATTCAACAGTCCGTGTATCAAGCATTCATCGACCAATCCTCGGTGATGAGCAACACCGTGTATAACGCCGTCGTCAACTCTCTGGCCAGCGGAGCCGTTCAAGGCTATCAGGGACCGGCATATGCCCCTCCAGCTACTCTGCCAGCCAGAAGCCTACCATACACACCCCCAATCGGCTCCTCAGCCGATATTGACGCAACGCGAGGGGTACAGCTCTCCACCACCTCCGGCGTCCCCAAGATACAGCGGTGCACCATGTCTCCCATCGCAAGCGCCGCTTCAACCCGTTCAGATGGCTTCTGTGCAAACACTACCTACGAGCTCAGCGCCTTGGGGAACGTCAGCCACGGCGTATTTTCCCGAGCCAGCGAACGGGCATGGCAGTTATTCGGTTCAGGTGCCATACCAACCGGCCGCCCGGCCGACGGTTTCCCAGTATCAGCCGATCTTACCAGAAATTGGCAGGGGGGCAAACACTGTGGAAGCATTCAGAGGCACGGCGCCAGCAGTGACGTACGAAGGGGGTGCAGACTCGTTTCGCCATCAACTATCGGCCGCTCAGCAAAATTCGCCGATTCATCACCCGGCCGCACCAGCCCTTCAACACATGCCCGCGCCATGAACAGCTGTTCATCAGCAGCAGGTGGACTGGACGGCAAGAATAGCAGAAGTAATCCAGGATCAGTTTGGACTGAAGCCGAAAGTTCAAACTTATACTTACAAGACGCCGTATCCATCGGCCTATGACTCGCTGCCGTTCCCACACCGCTACAAAGTTCCTGATTTCACCAAGTTCTCAGGGACGGACGACACATCCACTGTGGAGCATATCAACCGATTCATCAGCCAGTGCGGAGAAGCTGCCACGCAAGATGCTCTGAGGGTGCGTTTATTTTCATCATCTCTGTCCGGATCGGCCTTCCAGTGGTTCACCACATTACCGCCAAATTCTATCATCACGTGGGCCGATCTGGAGAAACAATTCCACAAGTACTTCTATGCAGGAGTACACGAGATGAAGATCTCGGATTTGACCAGCCTCAGGCAGAGGAGCGATGAACCAGTGACAGGGTATATACAGAGGTTCAGAGAAATTAGGAACAAATGCTACAGTCTGGCTCTGACCGATGCACAGTTGGCCGATATCGCTTTCCAAGGCCTCTTCCCACAAATCAAAGAGAGATATGCTGCCCAAGAATTTGAAAGCCTGAGCCAAATCATCCACCGATTATCAGGGCAAGAGGTCCGACCGTTTGAACAGCGGAGGAGCTTCCAAAAGAAGGTGGCATACTTGGAGGGATCTGAATCCGATGCGGAAGAAGAAATCGGCCTGGCAGAATGGGTAAAAGGGAAAAAACCAATATCTTGCCCCTTTGGCAAGAAGGAGCCAGAGACATTCGGCTTTGACACGTCAAAGGCCGATAAAATTTTTGATCTACTGCTTCAGGAGGGGCAGATTAAGCTGTCTCAACATCACACCATCCCTACGGCCGATCAACTTAAGAAGATGAAATACTGCAAGTGGCACAACGCTACTTCTCACGATACAAATGAATGTAAAGTCTTCCGCCAGCAGATACAATCGGCCATTGAACAGGGGCGGCTTAAATTTGAAACACCAACCAAATTGGCAAAGCCAATGAAGATAGATCAGCATTCCTTCCCGGCCAACACGGTTAACGCTGGAGGAAACTCAAGTCAAACCAAGGTGCTGACGTCAGAATCGGCGAGAAGAGGCGGCGCTGTCGACCCCAGGAGGCAGATCACGACGGAAGAAATCAGAAGAAATAGGCGAGGGCCAGAACGACCACGCAGGCCTATCACCTCCCAATTCTTACTAAGTAAATATCGGCAGCAGCAAGAACAAGCACAATACCAGGAAGAGATGATACGTCGGCATGAAGATCACTGGCAATGTCCGTTCTTCATCCACTGCTGGGAGAACGATATCAGGTTGCCATCTGCCGATAAATGTCCGGAGTGTAACAGATCAAGCCGCAACGATCGCCCGAGGCCACACTCTAGGGACAGAGGATCAGAGCCGATCAGCAGAAATCGGCGCGAAGAACGGCGCGTTTCAGTGCATGATCGGCTGGGGGGCAGAGTTGACCAGTACAGCAGGTCAAAAAGCAAGATCGGCCAGCGAGATGGACTGGGGGGCAGAATCAGCGCACACGATCGGCTGGAAGAGATGGCCGATGACAGGGTATCAGACCAAGATCCCCTAGGGAGGGAACCAGATTGGGAACACACCAGATCATCGGCCAAACCAGTGAATCCCAGGTGGTGTCCCGATGGCCTATCCAGATCCCAGAAGCGAAGGATCCAACGCCTACGCCAGTGGGAGCATCAAGAAGAAGAACAAAGACATGTGCCAGAGAGAAGGAATGTTAAATCTCGAGTTTGGCGCCCAAAGAAAAACGATCAGGAAACGAACAACCAAGAATCGGTAGCCAAAATTGGTATGGTATTCATACTGCCGATGGAGTTCATGGCACCCAACGATCGAGATAAAGTAACAAGAACAGAAGAAGAACAAATGGCACAACTGGTATTAGAGCTGATGACGGCTACGTTTGAGAAACCAGAAGAAGAAAAACGGCAGCATCTCAAAGCGCTGTTTCTCAAAGGCTATGTCAACGGGAGACCCGTCACCAGATTACTAGTGGATGGAGGCGCAGCAGTTAACATCATGCCGTATGCCATGTTCCGCAAGCTGGGCAAGGGCGATGACGACCTCACCAAGACGGACATGATGCTGAAGGATTTCGAAGGCAACGTGTCACCCGCCCACGGAGCGCTCTGCGTTGACCTCACCATCGGCAGTAAGACCCTCCCTACTACTTTCTTCGTTATTAATGGCAAGGGGTCCTATAATATGCTACTTGGCCGCGACTGGATACACGCAAACTGCTGTGTCCCTTCTACAATGCATCAATGCCTTGTACAATGGGTCGGCGACAGTACAGAGATAGTCGCCGCCGATTCCGTCTACAGCGTTGCAGCGGCCGACACGCAACAGTGGAGCTGCGAGCACGTCAAGTGTATATCTGGCAGGGCTTGGGACACTGACTTCCTGAAAGTGTCCGATTTCGGGCTACAGCCGATCCAAGCAGTCGGCTCTGAAGATTCAGAATAAATGGATCAGCTCGTCCGAGAAGATGGGAAGCTTGTACACAGATTTACGTCGGCCGACTTATTGGAGATGGTAGATTTGGGAGATAGCAGCAAATCAAGGCCGACGTACATTAGTGCCAATTTGGATTCTGAGTACAAATGCAAAATATGTCAAGGTAACATGGCCGATTTCTCATCGGTTTTTTGGCTACACATCTGGTGAAAGAAATATTGGGATTCATTATTGAACGGAAATTACAGATTACATGGCCGACATGGTATAAGTCGCCCTTAGAATAAAGATGCTGGTGTGTCTACTGATTACGCCTACGCTGGATTTCTCTCTCGATGCGACCTAGTTTTATCATGAGGATCTTCCATGGCGACTTCAGTTGTAGCTTTACAAGGAAGTGAAGAATTTTTGTTGGAAGATGGTCGATTGCGGACCAAAAGATGAGCACTTATGAGGTCCGAATATTCCTGGACGGCGGCAGGGACATGATCTCTGAGTTCCTCAGCATGAGTTCTTATCAGATTTCTGTCTGCCTGTGTTAATGGCTCTCCTGAATGCATGATTTCTATCGCTCGTTCTAGATCAGAGCTGAGACGGTTTGGCTAAACAGAGATAAAGGGGGTTACCCAATATCGGAGCGATTTGAAATGCTTAAGAAAAAGGTAGAGGGGGGGTTCATACCTGGTTGACAGAGGAAGAGGATGAAGAGGACGAACAAGACATCTTGCCGTTCAGTTGGGACAGTAAAAGAAGAAGAAGAGATAAGTAATGCGTGTGCCTCTAGAGATGCTGAACGATCTGCGTATAAATGAAGAGGAGGTAGATGGATGGTGAGACACGTCCTATCGGAGTAAATGCATACATAAATGCGAGGCAGACTGAAAAAGCAGTTCAAAACCAAATCGGCGCAGTGGCATTAAAGGAGCAATAATGTTTAACATATTTTTTACAGCCCAAGGAAAGCATCTATGGCTACAATCGCTCGTCGTCTAATTTGATTGGCCGATTCTACTATTCTCTGATCATTTTCGGCCAATCCTGGTACTTCTGACACGCGGCGACGGAGCCTTATTGTTTCACGGGCCAGATGTTGTCTTTCTTGCTTCAGCTCGCTGATCATGGTTGGGAGTTCTTGGAGCTTCTTCTCTTCGGCGGCTATCTCTTTGGTTATCTGTTCCATCTCCTTGGCTAGTTCTGCTCTCCTCCGTTTCAGCCGATCTATTGCGCCGACGATGTCCGGACGGCAGTTCTCGAGGAAGTTGATTCTGTGATGTACTTCCTGAGTCCGATGCTTGTACGAGTCAACCTCCTCCTGAGTTTTGGCCATCTGAGCACGATCGGCCATACGTTGCAGCGCCCTGGAAACCGGAATCTGCATACCCTCTATATAGGCAGCATACCCCAAGTCTTCCGACACTTCATCCGGGATGTGATCTTTGACCTCATTGAAAAGTCATCGGATCGGCGATGCATCTTCCACCAATCGGCCGATGTCACCTTGGAGGAAAGTACGAATGCTTTCGAGCTTGGAGCGGACATCGTCGGAGGTAGAGCTCGATGGAACTGCGTGTGAGGCGATTTCTTCTTCATCGGCCAAGGAGACGGCAAAGGAAAAGATGCTATTATTGGGGGTATCTTGCTCCTGTAAGGGGACAAAGTAAAGGGTAAGCAAGCGGTGAAAGGAGATCGGCCGATTCTGATGGTAAGATTGTTACCTCTTTGAAACGAATCTCTCTTGCCTGCGTCGGTGGAAGTGTTTCCCTTGTTTCAGGGACTGGTGCACTTGGTTCGCCGGAAGAAGAAGATTCGATCGTTATCAGTGCTCCGCTTGGGCCAGCTTCCTGAGAAAGACATAAATTCCCGTGAAAATACTATGGGAAAATGAAGTGAGATGGTAATGGAAGTTTGCCATGCCTCTGTGGGTCTCCCGGCCGATTCCTGCTGTGGAGTTATGATCGGCGTACCCAAGTCGACCTGCATTAAAATTGGTTAAGTTCTCTGAATATTAAGGATGCAAGGTAAGAGATCGTGTACCTCGGCAACAGGAGCTGCTGTAATCTCAGTCCCCACTTGAGACGTGGCCGATAGTTGCGGGGACTGCGGTGGGACAACTTGTGCAGCCTGGCAAAGGAATAGAATTGACGTCAGTAGAAGATTTGGGGAATATATGAGATAAATAAGGTTACCTGGACAGCTTCTACTAATAATGATGCTGCAGCGGCCCCGGCTTCGGCGGTGACTTGGGGATCGGCCGTCTCGACAACTGGTAGGGGTGAAGGACCTGAGGCCTCGGCGAGTATCACCTCCGTTTGATCGGCCGATCCAACACGGGGAGTCTCGGCCGACACTGCTGCCATCTGGCTAGCCGATCCGATGCGGGAGATTTCAGCCGATGTTATTGTCGCCTGATCGGCCGATCCAATGCGAGCTCGCACCCGACGGCCGGTCATCTTTGATGTTGGTCTTTTGGGCGCTCGTCTTGATCGGCCGGTGGAGATATCTCTGATAGATGGAGCATGGAAGCCGATGAGTGGGTACGGTGTGTATTGGTGATGGCTATCAATCGGCCGGCCGCTTCGGCTCCGCATTGGGGGAACATGGCTTTCAGTCTGAAGGGATAAACATGAGTTAACAACGAGATGATAATGCAACATTGAAATCGGCTAAGGAGAAGAGGACATACCGCTGCATTTGGGTCGATGTTCTCTGGGTCCAGAATGTTGCAGTAAGTTGATGGAGATTTACAGAAAAGATGCTGCTTCCATTCTGCCCACCATAATTTATACTGTTGGGTGGCGAAAGAGGCAACTGACCAGCCGTTCAAGTCAATGGTGCTGGAGTTGGGTACTAAATCGCACAATCGGCTGTAGTCAAGACTTGAAGTTAGTCCGTCTCTGAATTTTGCTTGGCCGGCGAAATAGACTCGAATCGGCAGTTGGCCAAAACCCAGTTGCCTTGCTGCAGCCGACGGGCAGTAGAACTCATAGGTGGGTGAGTCCTTTCCTGAGAAGAAGTTGGCCGGCAGAATTCCCGGCTTGATCAAGACGTCCATTAATTCTCTGTCAAATGTATGGGTGGAGAAATCGAAGCATACAGGCAATTCGAAAATCGGCTCTGCGGTCTGATATGGATGCCAGATGATCATCTCCTCACTAAGGCCATTATAGAAACATCTGAAATATTCAGCTACGCGGGTAGCGGTGAATTGGCAGCTAGGAAAGGCCGATACCGCTTCTCCAAAAGATCTGCAGCGGCGACGGACCGATGGATTCTCCTCTGATTCGATGTTGGGAAAGGTCTTTGTCTCTATCCGCTGCTGAGAGACCTTGCTCATGTGTAGATTGAGCCAGAGGGTGATGAACCACCAAGGACCGCCTGGATTCCCTATCGGCTCCCCCTTCGACAACTTGACGCCGATTTGGTGCATCAGATGGTACGCCGATCCCAGCAAATGTTTACCGAGGGGGATGGCCGATCCTTGTGCAAGAGATTCTGCCAAAGCTTGGGTGTTGGAAGAGGGGCCGACCGCTCTGCCACAAAAGAAATGTTTCTCCAGCCACATCATCAAGAAGGCAGTGTGCTCCCTCTGTGAGACTGTCCCTGTCTTCATGTTTTTACTGATGTATCCTTTCCACCCGCCGATTCCTTTGGTCTCCAGCCGATGAGATGGCTTGAATAGATAATTGAAGGGGATATCGGCGGAGGAAACATCTAGGCCGGTCAGCAGCAGGACATCGGCCAAGGTCGGGGTCATGGGTCCGTGTCCAAAAAGGAATGCGTTAAGTGCATCGGACCAGAAGTAAGAGGCTGCCATAACCAAAGGTTCGTTCTTTTCCATCTGAGATAGGGATAAGTCTATACACTGGCCGATTTTAAGTTCTTCCCATTGGACCTTCCAAGACCCGGCTACCCTCTGGTACCATTCTCTCCACCCGGGGGTTTCATTCGGCCAGGATCTGAATGTGCCTACCCAATGATCTAAATCCATGGATGACTGCTTAAAGGGGATCCTATGAGTTTCTAAACTGATCAAATCCGTTGGATCAGGGCTCCCCATAGGGCCTAGACAGATGAGGTCAGGGGACTCTGAGAGAGGAATGGTGATTCTGTGCCTAAGGGCCTAAAAAAGGGAAAAAGGGAAGAAACTGAGAAAGGGTCCGGAAAATACTGAAGCAGTAGAAAGGCGAAAAGGGGAAAAATTTCGAGCATTTACCTCTGGGATGGAAGCCATCGTCGCCGATGACGCCGCTGGGGAAGCCGCCGATTGGGCCGCCGCCGCCAAAGGAGCAGCCGATGGAGCCTCTGTAGATGGGGTGGTCGCCGATGGAGACGCCATTGGGGGTCGGAGCAAGCCGCGGATGAGATCGCCGGAAAAGGGGGAGCGCTTGGAAATCGAAGGGGCTTGGAGGAAGACGAACAGTGATGCGACAGAGAAAATGCTAGATTCGTGGAGGAGGAGAGGTGGAGAAAGCCAGTACTTAAGAGAGATCAGGGGAGCAAGGGCAAAGATGGTATTTTTACCGCGCCGTCTACACGAGTTCCAGGGGAGTGGTCGTTTCGCGCGCCCGGTTCGAGGAGATTGCAATCATTGTGCCGCGGAACGGAAGGAGGTTTTTACTGCGCCCGTTTCGGAGGAGAGGATTAAAGAAAAGAGTTTCGAAGGAAAAGTTATATTTTACTCCGAAACTGGGGGGCATGTGTTGACGCCAGATTTTGACACGTGTTGAATCGGCGTCAGGAGGAGAAGGTTGGCCGATGCGGCAGATTTGAAAGCTACAGAAAGGAATCGGCCGACTGAAGTAACAATTGGAAATCGGCCGATTGGTGGCGCAGCCTATGCCAACAGGATGGGATTAGGGAACGGCGGCGGAAGATTCTGCGGGAGTCCGTTTCCTTTAAAAGTTCTTATAGATATAGTAGTTTTCCTGTTTTTTAAATAAGGTTGTAACAAGTCGTGATCGACCAGGAGTCCTAGCTTTGGGGTATAAATAGGAGTCGTCAGGGTCTTGCAAAATATATCAATACATCAATCAACAACAATACTTCTACTTTTCCAGCAATTTACTTTCAAGTCGGCGACTTCGCCAATATTTTCTTCTTCTACGAGTTCGTACGGATTGGCAGGGCCGCATCGACTCGATCTCCGGCCAATTGGTAGGTTCCGCTTACCGAGTAATATCCGAGCTTTAGCTACGGGCGCATCGCTGTGGCTTCGTTTGGATTTATTCACCAGTTATCGATATTTACTAGAATTGCAAGTTTTACCTGTTATTCTAGTATTATCACCAGTTATCCAGCTTGAGATCAGGATAATCGGCTTCGTCATTGTTCTCCTTCGATCTATTATCTCACAGCCGATTAGATCTATTTCAAGTGTTGTCCTTGCAGTAGTCGTCTAGATCGCTCCAGCAGTTTTCTTTACGATTACTATACGATCATCGGCTGATCCATAGCCGATCATCTCTACAGCAAATCGGCTGATTCGCCGCCGACGCGCTCCTCAGGACAGATCGGAACCCCAGCCGATCGACGCGCCTGGAATTTAATACTCTATTTCCTTGTCAATCAACAGGTCAGATTGACTGGCACGCCGCGCGAACTGCACCAGGGCGATAACCCGAACAGGAGCTAAGCAGATTCTCCCGGGTCGTGTGTCCGACGCTGAAGACCCATCGGCCGATTCCTATCTGGCCGATTTTAGCGCCAACACCGTCACTTATATAAGCATTGGTGGTAACAAATATGGTTTTGTCATTGTTGATGATTATCCTCGTTTTACTTGGGTGTTCTTTTTGCATGATAAGAGTGAGGTGCAAGAAACCTTCAAGAATTTGCAAGAAGAGCACAAAATGAGTTTGATGTGAAGATCAAGAAGGTGAGGAGTGACAATGGCTCCGAGTTGAAGAACACGAACATAGGAGAATATCTTGATGAAGAAGGTGTTGCTCATGAGTTCTCAGTGCCATACACTCCTCAACAAAATGGTCCGGTAGGGAGAAAGAATAGAACTCTCATTGAAGCCGCAAGAACCATGCTTGATGAGTACAAGACTTTGGATCAATTTTGGGCAGAGGCAGTCAACACGACATGCCATGCTATCAACCATCTTTACCTACACAAGATCTTGCAAAAGACGACCTACGAGCTTCTAACCGGTAAAAAACCTAACGTGTCTTACTTTAGAGTTTTTGGAAGTAGGTGCTTCATTCTCAATAAGAAGCCCAAAAGCTCTAAGTTTGCACCTAAAGTTGATGAAGGTTTTCTTCTTGGTTATGCTTCAAACGCTCATGGTTACCATGTTTTCAACAATTCCTCCAGATGCGTTGAAATCGCGTGTGACGTGATGTTTGATGAATCTAACGGCTCTCAAAAGGAGCAAGTTGATTTAAATGATGCAGATGATGAATTGCCATCTCAACAAGCCATTGAGGACCTAGCCATTGGAGAAATCAGGCCTCAAGAAAGAAATGATCAAGAGGTTTCAAAGGATGGGCCAAACATTGCTGATGAAAATTCCGAAGACTCCGGCCAAATCTGCGGAGACTCCGCAGGTTCCGGACACTCCGGACAAATCTCCGGAAACTCTAGAGATGCTGATGAAGAAGCCCTTGATCAAGACAAAGAAGATGAGGATCATGATCCAGTGCAACACCAAGCTCAAACACCTCACCCAAGAGTTCACCAAAGTATACAACGTGATCATCCCGTGGATAATATCCTAATGAGCATCCAAAGAAAGGTAACAACTCGTTCTCAGTTAGCAAATTTTTGTGAACAACTCGTTTGTTTCCTCTTTGGAACCTCTTAAGGTCGAAGAAACTTTGGGTGATGCCGATTGGATAATGGTCATGCAAGAAGAATTGAACAACTTCACTCGGAATGAAGTCTGGTCCTTGGTGGAACGCCCAAGGCAAAATGTGATTGGCACAAAATGGGTGTTTCGCAACAAACAAATTGAACATGGCGTGCTAACAAGAAAAAAGGCTCGGTTTGTGGCTCAAGGCTTCACACAAATTGAAGGTTTGGATTTTGGTGAGACGTATGCACCCGTAGCTAGGCTTGAGTCAATTCATATATTACTTGCTTATGCTACTCACCATGATTTCAAGCTATATCAAATGGATGTGAAGAGCGCCTTTCTCAATGGATCAATTCCGAATTGGTTTATGTTGAGCAACCACCGGGGTTTGAAGATCCAAAGCATCCGAACCACGTCTACAAGCTCCATAAGGCGCCCTATGGGATTAAGCAGGCTCCTAGAGCATGGTATGAATGCCTTAAGGATTTTCTCTTAAGGAAAGACTTTGAAATAGGCAAAGCCGATCCTATTCTCTTCACTTGCAAAGTCAAAAATGATATTTTTGTGTGCCAAATATATGTCGATGACATTATATTTGGTTCTACTAATCAAGAGTGGCGTGAAGACATTAGTAGGATCATGACCAAAAGGTTCAAGATTTCTATGATGGAAGAGTTGAAGTTTTTCCTAGGATTTCAAATCAAGCAACTCAAAGAGGGCACCTTCATTTTTCAAACCAAGTACACAAAAGATATGCTTGAGAAGTTTGACATGGAGAATGCTAAGCCCATCAAGACACCTATGGCAACAAATGGGCATCTTGACCTAAATGAAGATGGTAAGGCCGTGGATCAAAATGTATATTGCTCCATGATTGGCTCTTTGCTTTACCTTTGTGCATCTAGGCCCAATATCATGCTTAGTTAATGCATGTGTGCAAGATTTCAAGCTAATCCTAAGGAATGTCATCTAATGGCTGTTAAGAGAATTCTAAGATATTTGGTCTACACTCCATATCTCGGCTTGTGGTATTTCAAGGGCTCCACTTTTGATCTACTTGGCTATTCCGATTCGGATTACGCCGGTTGCAAGGTAGACTAAAAGAGTATATCGGGGACTTGCCAATTTCTTGGTCGGTCTCTAGTGTCTTGGAGTTCTAAGAAACAAAATTTTGTTGCCCTATCCACGGCCGAGGCCGAGTATGTTGCAGCCGGTGCTTGTTGTGCGCAACTACTTTGGATGAGGTTCACCTTGAGCGACTTTGGTTGTAAGTTTAATAAGATTCAACTCTTGTGTGACAATGAGAGTGCTATCAAGATAGCTAAAAATCCCTTGAACCACTCAAGAACCAAATACATAGACATAAGAAACCATTTCTTGAGAGACCACGAAGCCAAAGGAGATATCGCTTTAAGCCATGTTAGCACTGATAAACAACTAGCCGATATCTTCACAAAACCACTTGATGAACAATGGTTTTGCACCTTGAGGAGTGAATTAGATATCTTGGATTCTCATAACATAGTTTGACATCATGCATACATTTGTTTGTCTCCAGAATAATCTTTGCAAAAATCCTTATTTAGTTGCTAGAAGTATGTTTTTGAAGAAAATGTTGCTTCTTGTATTTGCTAGCTTAAGACTATTGTTACAATTGATTGATAGGCTAGTCTCAAGCAAGTAAATTTCTCATGCCATATAGAATTCTTAGAGAAGGTCTATCTTCCATCTTGAATCAAACCATAGGCTTCATCTCTTCAAAATCCAGCTCAGTTTCAGGGGGAGTGGAGACTCCGGAACTTTTCTGGAAACTCCGAAGATCTCCGGAGACTCCGAAACTTTTTTCCGGAGACTCCAAAAATTCTAGGGTATTTACCCTACCCGGGGTAAAAGTGAACGTTTACTTCTTTTCACTTTGACCCCGCTGCCTCTCTCTCTAGCTTCTCCCTCTAGACACCTCCTTGGTGATTTTCGCCTTCCACCGTCAAAATTGATCAAGATCTTCAAGGGAGGCTCCTCCATTGCAAGGAAATGTTCGGGGAATCTTGGATTTGGATTCACATTCATCATTTTTAAATTCCAAGGTACTCTAATCTTGTCTTCGCCCGATCTGTCAATGTAGGTTGTTCTAGATAGTTTCCTCTAAATAGAACTGATCTATAGGGCTTCTAGGTCTAGGATCTCAAGTTACATTAGATTCCCATGGTGGATTGTTGTGCATGACAACTTTTACGGTTTGTGCTACAAGTTCCAGAATCTCTGGACAAATCTCTGGAATCTCTGGACAATTGTGCGAAGACTCCGAAGAAATGTCCGGAGAATCCAAAGTTTGTGCATAAAACCTTAAGGGGATGTCATGCCATTGATTCATTGATCCTTTCTTAACTCCCTATCTATCATCTCCTGTTCAGGATGGGCAGAGAAAGACATCATAGTGGTGGAGGAGAATCCTCTAAGAGGACCAAGGCAACGCATGATCCAAATCCTCAACCCAACTACTATGAGAGTGATGAAGAGGAAGAGATTGGGAAGATTCCTGAGCCTCAACCAAGGGGGAGAAGCGGTGGAAGAAGACCCAGAAAGGAATCCGCTCAGACACAACTTGCTCCACATCCTCAACCGGCTCCTAGGGAAGCACCATACATGATGAGATCAATGTCGGTTCCAAGGGCCACCGCAAGACCAAATCCAAGGGCAAGAGGTGCTGCATTTACCATCTTCCAAGGACTCCAGACAGCCTTGTTGTGGAGTTTGATGCTGATCAGCGCAACTATCCAAATCATCCTAAGTTGAGGAGACCATTAGTGGTTGAAGGGTTTGTTGCAACAGCACCGCGAGACATTCAAAGCAATCAATCGCAGTCAGAATCAAAGATCCATTGATCCCTATCACTATAAAAAGAGTGAAGGATTGGAGTACCACTTCTGGTGTGACATCCTAAGGGATGTGTATGTGTCAGTGATCTTGAAGACCAACGAACCACCCATTGTGCCTATGAAATACATTGATTGGGATTATTTTGAGAGGATGAATGATCTGGCAGTGAACTCAGTCATTGCTAAGTTTGAGGAGTTTAATCTTAAGGATCTCATGGATTTCAAGTACAACTGGAACACCGAGATCATCAGTCAGTTCTATTGTTCTCTCCTATGATGCAAGGTACACCACTTTCCATTCGACCACCGAGGGGGAGCACTATTGTCTGGACTACATGACCTTCTGTCGCATCCTTGGACTTGGTTCTGAGCATGAGAAGTATGATCCCATTCATGTGGAAAGGAGAATCAAGCCACATGATGCCATCTTCATGTTCTTCAACCCCATCTTGGCACGTGAGGGCAAGTCCGTCCACCTAAAGCCGTTTTATAACTACGCCAACTTCATGATGAGATGCACCATTGACCATAAGAAAGGGGACTACACAGCTCTGAACTTCTATGCGGTGAATCTCTTAAACCGCATGGCACCCAGTGGAAGACCATTCAATGCATTTGATTTCATTTGGAATGAGCTAAGGCGAGTCATGGATGACTCAAGGAAGCATCTGCCTTATGCTCCATATATCATGTATATGATTGAGGGGGTCACCAAGATCACATTTCTTAAGGATGTTGCTCATGAGCTGGTTCATCTTCGACCTCGCAGTGAGGTGCCCACTGGTGCATCTAGGCACTATGGATCTTCTAGCTCCGCTCCTCGTGTTGATGATCCACCTCTACGAGCTCCATCATATGGTCACAGTTCCTCCCGCCATCATGGCAGTGGATCAATGGTAAAGAGAGTGCTTCGTAGCATATTCTGCATGTGCAAGACCATGGTTAAGGAAGTGAATGAGAACCGGAGGGACATTATTGAGATAAAGGGTTCTTTGGGACTGCCTATTGACCCTTACCATGAGCTACCTGAGTTTGATGATCCCTTTGCCGAGTGGGACACTCAAGATGCTCAAGCAGCCCAAGGCGAAGAGGAAGAAAATGTTGCACCTGCTCCTGCTGCTAGAACCTCTACACGACGCTCTCGCCGCACTCGTGATTATGATGAAAGGATAGAGGAGGAGGCACCTCCACAATATCGTGAGGACGACGACGACGACGACGATGATGAGGAGGAGGAGGATGATGATGACGATGATGAGGAGAAGATCCGCTTGCTGCTGCCTTTCATTCCCTTTTTGGTGACTTGTTGCCAAATGGGGAGTGAAAGAGATCATTTATGTATCGTCGTGTTGTATCCGTACCTCTATTTCGCTCCTAGACCTATTTGTGTAAGACTATGTGGCTTGAGAACTTTTAATGCATGGATTATGTGTGCAAGGATGTCGTTTGAACCTTAAGTTATCAAGGACATCTGCTAGTGTGATGAAATTGATGTTTGATGACTTGTTATTTCTGTGAAGTGGCAGATTCTTCGGAGAATCCAGAGAAAACTCTGAAAACTCCGCAGGTTGTAGAGACTACAGAGAATTCTTCAGAAACTTCGGAGAATGTGCCACTTCACCCTTCTTTGATCTTTTTTGAATGTATAACCTATCATATTGCATCACACTCGCTTTGCTGCACACACATAGACACCCCACTATAGGATTGGAATGAATTCTTTCATATGTGTGCAATATTTGACACTTGTCTAAGTCATGAAATTGTATTCAAAGCAAGATGCACACATTTAGGGGGAGGTTTCATTTCATTTGATTATTTCAAAAATGATTTATCTCTTGTGAGCCACAAGTGTGTTGTCATCAATCACCAAAAAGGGGGAGATTGAAAGAACATCTAGGCCTGCTTAGTGGGTTTTGGTTGATTAATGACATACGCTTGTGGATCTAATATTATCTATGAGCATGATGAGCAGGTACTATAGGTGATAGATGAATTAATATAAGGAGATGACTATTAAAAAGGAAATGAAAGTTGCAAATCGAAGAATCATGAGGATTTAATTTGTTTATATTTTGAAATTGAGTATAAGAATGTCGTACTATCATGAGGGATATCAAATGTACTCGCTTTGCATAGAATAAGGTGCTCAAGATGATATAACAAACCCATGAGAGACACCTTTGCATTTACACAACACTTGGGATGTGTTAGAAGTGCTCTCTGTAGGAAAGTCCGAAGTTTCCGAAAGTTTTTCCGGAGTCTCCGAATGTGGCAAAACTGTCCGAATTAACCCGGCTCAAGTGCACTAACCTTCATCCATAAAGATGAACCGGCTACCATGCACTTCAAATGGAGAAATCCGATAGTCTGTCGGGTAGATCCCGATGCGACCACTTAAATTTCGATCGAAACAAAGCATACACATAACTCGCACGAAGGCAAGTCCAGAGATTACAACATTCCACAGAATTTATATCCACAAGTCGGACATCATTTATTACAAGTCAAAATCATTACTCGAGTACTTTTAAAGTTCAGCATAAAACTTTATTCAGAGTTTTTAACTGCAGCAGAAAGAAAAACACGATCAACTAGCGTCGGTAGAGTCATTGCTAGCCGGGGACGGATCCCATTCCACTATCCAACCAGTCGGCAAAGCACTCGGCCAAGGTAAACCGGCTACCATATCTTCGACAGACACACCTGAAAACATTACCACAAGCAAGGCTGAGTATATTAATACTCAGCAAGGCTTACCCGACTAGTGGTATGTAAATACCGACTGCTAAGCATGCACGGCTCTAAGGTTCTAGGGTTTTCTTTTTGCTGAAAAGCAACAAAGAGTAGGTCCTTAATTTCATATTTTAGCTTTCAATATTCTAGTTCATTTAACCAGTCTAGATGAGCACCTAGATCTAACCAAACATGGTGGAACAATTCATCATCCATCAAGTTTCAACATATCCATAGTTCCTCTTGTTACTCTATGTGGTAAGAGTGTTAAGCAGTCTCAATTACCGTGAGAAACGGATGATTCGAATCGAATTTCTTAACCTTGCAAGGAAAACCTAAACACACGTCACGTGGTTACTCACAGAGTCACACGTGCAACTTTTCCCCTTTATTCCCGTTTTATGGATTAGGGCCACCGACCTCGAGTACAAGAGGTCCACGAACCATGGTGACACCGGGCCATGACCCCTCATGCACTCACCATTGGGCCCATGGGACAGAGTCAAGACGGTGGAGCCTGTCCACGCACCGGTTCAATCGAGTACTTAAGCTTACCGATTACCATATTCTCGGCATGTGGTTAGTACTTTCAAACGCTTAACCACTGCTACCACAAACTGCGGCCTTAGCATTTTTCACTACTCAGATGGGGCCTCAACCATGAGTACTTTACCACAGCCCCGCCTGTCGACCTTATAGTTGAAGTAAGCGGTAAAGCATCCAACTCCTATAGTTCTCACGAGTGGCAGGAAATCACTCGACTTTTACCGTACCTTTTAACAGAGCAACTACTCGAATTTCCTGTTCTAGTATTCAATACATTGGTGCCTAGGATCATGCAACTAGGGTTCCAATCAACTCCTATGAACTTAAATGCACAGGTAAAAGGAACAACAGCTGCATAAATTAAAAACTGGGATCATGCACCGGGCTTGCATTCTTGTATAAAACTAGTCGGGGCTTCCTCTGAACGTTGGTCCAGGTCTTCAGCGACTACTGTTAAATTAACCTGAGCTTCGTGCTGCTCACTCTCGGACTCGAGCACCAGATTGTAGATCCCGTCGGCGAGAGTAGTCGAGTCTATATGAATGCACATGTATGAGTGGTTTTACTGGTACAAGACTGCATTATAAAGTAGTCAAAACTTAGGTTTAGTAGTCGAGTACTTTATTTTCTTTTCCCTGGGCAGTCATTTATCGAGTACTTATCTGGATTAACTGATCCCATTAAGTGAGTGAGTGGTTTTGAATGTTGTAAACAATCATTTCTAACAGGAAACATTGGTTAACCAACACTACTCGCAGAGGTAGTTTCTGGGTTGCAGAACTACTCGTAGAGGTAGGTTCTGGGTTGAGATTTTTATGCAAAGCTTGTCACTTAAGTACAACCTTACTATACAAGCTTTAGCCATTTTTATTCAGCAGTTTAATCACAAAAAGTTCATTACACGGCTACTTCTAGGATCAAGATTTATTTGAACAGAACAAACTATGCAAGACTGGTGCTCAACTTTTTACTGGACAAACCTACTCGCATGAGTAGCTTACTGCATATTTTGTAGATTTTTCTCATGCAAGAAATAGAGGTTAACGTTTTAGTTTAAAAGGGAGCTAGCTTATAACAAAAGTACTCGAAACCACTGGTTGTGCTTGGATTTAGAGCATGAAATTTTTATGGAAAACTTTACTCCTAGCACTGAAACTGCCATCCAAGTTTTATGAGCAGTTTTTTCTTGAAACTCTTGGAACAAAATAAAAGTCATTTAAACTTGATTTAAATCTACAACTAAAAACATGTGGAAACAGTTCCAAGGCCCTGTTACAAGTTGTAGATCTCCACTTAAGGATTCCAGAACATCTTAGCTTGTATTTTTAGGATTTTTTTCTGTGAGTTGTTTTGCATCTTTAAAGTTAATAGATTGGTTTTCAAGTTCTTGTTCCTGGTTTACAGATGAGTTCCTGAGATTTACAGAAAACTTCTCAGAAAGCTTAAAATTGACGCAGATGGGTCCTTGGTACAGGGGAACGGCTACTGCCGGCCAAAATTTTGGTGACTAGGGTGGCCGGTGGTGAGGGGTGAAGGTGGGAAATGCAAGAGAGGAACAAACCGCACCTGTTTGAGGCCTTGGGTGGAGAGGGTATGGACCGAGGCAGCCTATCGACGGTGGCACAGAGCCGGCGGCGGGTGCGGATGGCGGGGGCGACGGTCCGATGAGGAAGATGGCGCAGGGAACGGCTGTGCAGTTCCGGGGTGAGGTGGAGAAGGTGGTGGAAGGGTTTTTACGGGCAATGTGGGGCGGAGTGGTGCATCCTCGCACGAGGAACTGCTCGCCGGAGTTGGAGGTTGGGGGCGACTACCACAGGGGCTTCGGGTTGGCTTTTATAGGCGTAGGAGGGGGAATGGCGGCCTTGGTTTGAGCCTCAGGGGAAGGCGAGACAGGGGGCAAAACCGGGGGCGCATGGCCTAGCTGGCGCCGGCGGAGGCTTGTCGTGGCGCCAGCAGCGCGTGTGACAAAGGAAACACGCCGCGTGGAGGCTTCCTGAGGGGGTAGCGCAAGATTTGGTGGGGCTTCGGAAGATCTTCGACGCGCTGGCAGGACCACATGACCGGCGGGCTCGGTTGCGTCGCTTCGTGCCAGCCAGCTGGCCTGCCGGCGATGGGATAGGGCAGGGGAGGAGAGAGGAGGGAGAAGATGATGGGATTGATGTGTGAAAAACAAAACAGCAGGGGTCTGGGTGGAAATAAAAGCTAAAACTCATTCTTCCCAGGGTCAAAACAAAAACATTTGAGTACCAAAATTGTTCAGCTTTTCAAGACAAACATTTTCTCTGTTATGACTAAGTTCAGCTGAGCAAAGTATAAAAGGTTATTTTGAAATTCCGAAAACAAGTATTTAAATGACACATCATTTTATGTGAATTGTTGCACTGTTAGCCTTTGAGTTCAACTAGACTTTTGTTGCTCCTGTTACTACAGAGGTGCTATTAAAATTATAGGTTCAAATGTGATCAATTTTGAAAGTTACAAGAGTTTGCTTGTACGGGTTCAATTGTTTTATGCATATATACATATAAATATATTTATTTGGCTGAAAGGTACATTTGATAGGTTGTTTTATACTTCTTTTGCTCATTGTGGCTGATTTCATGGTTTGGGTCTTTGTTTAGTCTTTTAGACACCTAGGGTGTCACACAGAACATGGGGTTTCTGCAGAGTGTTCGGAGTCCGGACATGTGCGGAGTCTCCGCACATCTCCAGAGATTCCGGAGGAGTTGTCCGGAGTCTCCGAAGAATTCTTCGGAGCCTCTGGAACTTAACCTGCCAACGGCTATTTTTGGGGGCTGGGGTATAAATATCCCTTCACCCATTCACATTTACTGCCCCTGACCAGAACTCACCTGCCTCATTCCTAATCATTCAATAGCCGTCCTCACTCCCTCTTTTGGCTTCCAAGAAAGATTTGGTGAGGGGATTGAGGGGAATTTGAAGGGAGAGCAAGTGAGAGTGCTAGTGAGCTGATTTCCCATCTCTTGAGCACTTCGTGCTTCGTCAAGCCAGTGGCTTTCGTGTTTGTTACTCTTGGAGCTTCAAGCTTCTAGCCGGCTAGGCGTCGCCCGTCGAGCACCCAAGTTGGGGTGTGCCCCAGGACATTTGTAATGACCTCTACTTCTAGTAAGTGACCTTACTAACCTTGGGTTGCTAAGTGGAGGCTACATAGCTCGAGAAGTAAGTGTTCTTGCTGCCTCAACGGAGACGTAGGCTTCTTGTGGGGAGCTGAACTTCGGGAAACAGATCCTTGAGTCTTGGTGCATTTACTTTGCTTCTTGTTGTTGTTCTTGGTTTGAACTAGAATTCTAGGGTTTGCTCTCGGTCTACTTGTTGGATAGGTTTTGGCTGTAGGTAGTTGGAGCAAAGGGGTAGAAACAAGTCCATAAACCTTGGAAATTTCTTCGTAATCCCCGGTTGAGGTTTGGTTGGTCGAGTTTGTTTTCAGCACATTTATCCGGAGTCTCTGGACATTTCTTCGTAATCCCTGGAAGTTGCAGAGATTCCGAAAAAATATCTGGAAACTCTGAAATTTATTAACAGAATTGTTTTAAGTGTTGTAATTTTTCAGTTTCGACTATTCTCCCCCTCTAGTCGACATCTAGATCCTTTCAAGCTGCCGCAGATGAAATCCAGTGCTCGCAGCCTCGCACAGCCATCCTCGCCGTGCCTTATTGTCTTCGCCACGCGCCTTATTCCTCGACCCAGCCCCAATCTCCGCTAGCCCTCCCTCCGCAGCCGCGCGCTAGCTCTCGTGCCCACCGTCCTGCCGCCCATCGTCATTTGCCTTCAAATCGGGTCCACTCGCCACTCTACAGGGTGACTTGTGCGCTTGGGGGAAGGCGGGAGGGGGGGGGGGGGGAGGAGTATGTGGAGGCTTCTGCTTGCTGCGTGAGAGCTTCTTCCTGGCGGAGGGCGTGCTGGTGGTTGGTGAGGTGGAGGCGCTGCGCCCCGGGGTGGAGGTGCTGGTGGAGAACCCCGACGGAGGCGCTGTAGCGGCGGGCCGTGTGGGCGGTTGAGCGGTGGCGGTGGACCAGACCGTGGCGTCGATGCTCGTCGAGGTCTATTGCAACGGCAACACCCACGATGGAGGGAGCTGCGGCCGGCGATGGAGGGAGCTGCGGCCAGGGAGGAAAGCCACGGGCGCTGGCAGCGGGAAGGGCGTGCGGCGAGGGAGGGAGGGGAACTTAAGGCGGGAGGCATGCGGCGGGGCTGCGGAAGGAAAAGAAACAAATCATTTTCTTGTAACCAATGGCAATGGTTGGTAATTACCCCACAACTCCACGCCTAGGTCCATATTCGAGCTTTCTGGAATTGTAAAAGAGGTGCTCCAAAATTTTTATTTGAACTATAGCTCCAGAGTTTTGTAGCTCCATGGAGTTTTGGAGTTGGGGTGTTTGGCTACAAAATTGTTTGGAGTTGGTGGAGTTAAGCTCCAGAGGTTTGGAGCTCAATGGAGTTTTGGAGTTGGGGTGTTTGGCTACAAAATTGTTTGGAGTTGGTGAAGTTCAACTCTAGAGCCATGCCAAACAGGCACAGTTATAACATCTCAAGCTAGGATTGAAAGAACAGGATATGATAATTTATGCTCATGCCACCAGTTCAAAATGTTGAATTCATCGTCGTACTGGTTAACTGTATCACTGTCTAGGTAGGCAGAAAGTTCAGAAGCAGTAGCTAGAGAAGCACCAAAAGTAGTAGCATGCAGCAAAGCACTAGCAGATGATCTCCTATGCAAGGAGGAAGTAGTACCAAGACCAACACCAAGACCAGCAGCACTAGCAGAACCAGAACTAGCAGAATCACCCCCAAAGATCTTACCCCAAGCGGTCTTTTTCTTAATTGTAGGGCTTGGTTGTGCAGCCCTTTGCAACCTTACAGCACCAAACTTTGCATCACACTTACCAAAACCAACAGATAATTCAGCCCTTACCTCAGTTGATGGGAACGTGAGAGTGCCCAATCTTCTGTCAGGAGGATAACTATCAATTTGTCGACAACCCGACACAAGTGATCCGGTTTCCGATCAACAAGACCCGAGTCCGCAATCGAAGCACCACATCGTCTTGTGGTTATCAACCATGCGCTGCCCGGTTGACCTCGCTACGAAGGCTAATCCTTGCCTGCGAATCGAAGAACACAAGCAAGAGCAAGGAAGAACGCAACTGATTTGAAGAATCCTTGGAATAACTCATGAAGTCGGCGTCTCACAAACCGATGAACGACGACTGTTCAATGACAGGTTGATTCTAAGAAAAACCCAAACCCTAACTTGAGGGACAGCTACTGATTATAAAGGTTTAAGGGCGTGCAAGCCCCCTGGACGCACCCCTAATGGGCTCCAACACGATACACAGGCCAATGGCCCACATGATGGCGGCGCAGCACCCTGACAGATTCTGGAGGTCCACTTGTTTCGACGATTCCCGATGACTCAGACCTGATAATGTAGTGGGACCGGTTCCATTGGAAATCTTAGCTCCGTAGCTTTCCATAAATATGTAGAACGTCAAATTTGGACTTTGTATGCGACCTGGACATCGATTTTAATGCACGCTGCTCCTGGATTCCCAGGCAGACTCGAACTCGGGATGTTGTGGGCCTCCGGCTTGACTTGGACATCCCGTCTGATTTTTTTCTCCTCCAAGTATTCCTCCAAATTTTTCCTGGTCCTAAGTACAATAACATCATTAGGTAGCATACCATCCTCATCATTACTAAATATACATAGGAACAAGCTCACCTCTTGATTTAGGTGACGTGCACGAGCTCTAATGATTGGTCCATGCATATCCATGTGAGATGTGTTGTTTGTATCCAAAGGAGTGATGTCCTCATCATCCTCCCCCTCTTGAAGCAAAGTCATCCTCGACGCTCGCTCACCTTCTTCTCCCAAGTACAGTTTCAAATCTGCAATGTTAAAGGTGGGACTAACCCCAAACTCGGGAGGCAACTCAAGTTTATATGCATTGTCATTTATTTTCTAAATTATCTTGAAAGGACCAGCAGCTCTTGGCATTAACTTTGACTTTCTTAGCTATGAAAATCTATCTTTTCGCAAGTGCAACCATACCAAATCACCTACATCAAGATTTACTTCCTTTCTACCTTGACTACCAGCAATTCTATACTTTTCATTCATCTTTTCAATGTTTTCTTTAGTTATTTCATGAATTTTCAGAATAAAATCAGCACATTCCTTGGCATTTAGATGTATCTGCTCAGCAGTAGGTAGAGGTAAAAGATCAAAAGGAGCTCTTGGGTTAAAACCATACACTACCTAAAAAGGACTTACATTGGTGGTGGAGTGTTCCGCCCTATTGTAAGTAAATTCCACATGCGACAAACACTCTTCCCACATCTCCAAATTTTTCTTCAAAACCACTCTTAACATAGTAGATAATGTTATATTAACAACCTCGGTTTGTCCATCCGTTTGGGGGTGACATGTTGTAGAAAACAGCAGCTTTGTCCCCCAACTTGTTCCATAATGTGCGCCAAAAGTGACTCACGAATTTAGCATCGCAATCTGAAACAATAGTAGAAGACATACCATGCAAGCGAACAATCTCTTTAAAAAAGAGGTCAGCAATATGTACAACATCATCACTTTTATGACAAGGTATAAAGTGTGCCATCTTGGAAAATCTATCCGCCACAACAAAAATGCTATCCCTCCCCCTCTTAGTCCTAGGCAATCCCAAAACAAAGTCTATAGAAATATCCGCCCAAGGAGTAGAAGGAATAGGAAGAGGCATATACAAACCATGTGGATTCAAACGAGACTTAGATTTTTGACATGTTGTGCAGCGAGTCACGAACCGCTCTACGTCTCGCCTCATCTTTGGCCAAAAGAAGTGTGTTGCTAAAACTTCCTCTGTCTTTTTCACACCAAAATATCCCATCAAACCACCTCCATGCGCCTCCACAACAACAAAAGACGAACTGAACCAACTGGAATGCATAGGTGGTTAGCTCTAAACAAATATCCATCATTCATAACAAATTTATTCCATGAACGACCCTCTTTGCAATTATGAAACACATCTTTAAAATTAGCATCAAGCTCATATTGTCCCTTAATCGATTCAAGTCCAAAAATGCGACAATCAAGTTGAGACAACATAGTATAGCATCTAGACAAAGCATCTGCAATTATATTATCTTTCCCTTTCTTATGTTTGACAATGTACGGAAAAAAACTCAATAAATTCAACCCACTTAGCATGACGTTTGTTCAGTTTAGCTTGGCTATGAATATATCTTAAAGATTTATAATCAGAATGTATAATGAATTCTTTAGGCCAAAGGTAATGTTGCCATGTTTCCAAAACTCGCACAAAAGCATATAACTATTTATCATAAGTAGAATAATTCCGCGATGGTCCATTCAATTTCTCACTAAAGTATGCAACGGGTTTCCCTCCTTGGAAGCACTCCTCCAATCCCAATGCCACTCGCATCGCACTCTAGATCAAATGTCTTGCCAAAATCAGGAAGTTGGAGTAGTGGTGCATGTGTAAGCTTCTTTTTTAACTTCTCGAAAGCTTGTTCTTGTGCTGTCCCCCAATGAAAAGTGACTCCCTTTTTTGTTAACTCGTTCAGCGGGGCAGCAATGGTGCTGAAATCTCTCACAAAACGCCTATAGAACCTTGCAAGACCATGAAAACTTCGCACCTGCGAAACAGATTTGGGGGTCAGCAAGCTCTTGATGGCTTCAATTTTTCCTCCATCCACCTCAGTTCCCTGTGGAGTAACAACATAGCCAAGAAAACTAACTCGATCGGTGCAAAAGGTGCACTCCTCAAGGTTAGCAAACAAGTGTGCTGCTCTCAAAACATCAAAAACAGCATGTAGATGATCCATATGTTCAGCATGTGACTTGCTATAAATCAAGATATCATCAAAGTAAACCATGACAAATTTGCCAATGAAAGCATGTAAGACCTCGTTCATTAATCTCATGAAAGTGCTAGGTGCATTAGTCAAACCAAAAGATATTACTAACCACTCATACAAACCAAACTTTGTCTTGAAAGCAGTTTTCCATTCATCACCCAATTTCATTCTTATTTGGTGGTAGTCACTACGCAAATCAATCTTTGTAAAAATTATAGCACCACTCAATTCATCAAGCATGCCATCTAATCAAGGAATAGGGTGACGATAACGTATGGTTATGTTATTAATAGCACGACAATCAACACACATACGCCAGGTACCATCTTTCTTAGGAACCAATCGAACAGGAACAGCGCAAGGACTAAGGCTTTCTCGTACGTACCCGCAGTCCAAAAGGTCTTGGACTTGTCGCTGAATTTTCTTAGTCTCTTCTGGGTTCGTCCTGTACGTAGCGCGGTTTGGAAAACTTGCTCCCGGAATCAAATTAGATTGATGCTCAATCCCCCTCAATGATGGCAGGCCTCGGGGTATCTCATCTGGAAACACATCTCTATACTCCTGCAAAAGGTTAGTGAAAGCAAGAGGCAAAGTGCTAGCTATATCATCAATAGAAAATAAAGCATTCTTGCGTATCAAAGCATAGCACACACCATTATCAATTTCAGCAAGATCAGATTTTGTTGCAAGCAAAACAGAACCCTTCTATTTAATTCCTTGCTGATTTTCAGATTTAACATTTAGTGTCCTTCTCAAATTTTGCTCGTTCTTTATCATCATGCAAAATTTCAGCAGGGGCCATTGGTAGTAAAGTAATTTTCTTGCCTTTATGCATAAGAGTGTAATTATTACTTCTACCATGATGAAGTGCATCAGTATCATATTCCCATGGGCGACCCAACAAAAGGGAGCATGCTTGCATAGGTACGACATCACAATCAGCAGAATCAGAGTATTCAACCGATGGAAAAGTGTATCCTTACTGCTTGTATTACCTTTACTTTACCCGAATCATTGAGCCAATCGACATGGTATGGTTGTGGATGCTTGCATATGGTCAAGCAAAGCTTCTTGACCAAATCAGAACTCACCAAGTTGTTGACAAGGAAGAAGGTGTGAAACAAGTTATGGTGCTGCTGCTTGTCCAGCTTCTCCACCTGTGTGCTAAGAACTCGCTTGACGATGATGCTCCTGTAGGTGGCCGTCTCCACGGTTCCAAAAGCTGCGCCGTCCTCATCCTCTTCGTCATCGTCGTGCTCATTGTCATCTTCGACATCAGAAGTGCTGACATAGCCTCCATCTGCTGTCACTATGTATGCCCGTTGGTTGGGACAGTTGCGCTGCACATGTCCCCACCCTTGACACTTGTGGCATTGAAGTCTGTCGCGACCTGTGGAAGCTCCTGAAGATGAACTCATGGAAGATGTCTGCACCACATTTTTACCTTTCTCTACTGTTGAAGGTGAAGGCGATGTCGCTGCAGCAGACAGTGCAGCAGTGGATGGTGAACAACGAGTGCTCGCTGGTGGTGTAGTCCTGCTTGACGACGTCTTGTTGGGCCCTGTCTTCGTCGTCGTCGATCGTGGTGTGAAGGAGCTGCTGAAATTGCTCTTGTTCCTCCGTACCGTGCGTCCCTGCAATTCCTTTTTTGCAAGCATGGCAAACTGGGAACAACTGGTTGACAGTGTTAAATTCTTTATAACCAACAATATCCTAAATTTCACAATTCAAACCTGAATAAAAACGACAAATGGAATCCTCAGTCTCCTCTACAATACCACATTGCATCAAACCCTTTTGAAGTTCACCATAGTAATCCTATACAGATTTGTCTCCTTGTTCTAAGCGTAGCAGTTTCTTACGCAAGTCTCTATGATAGGAAGGAGGAACAAAATGATCACGCATAGCTACCTTAAGTTGTTCCCATGTACCAGGTAAAGCACCCTGTATAGCTAGCCCATTCCACCAAATAATAGCAAAGTTCTTAAACTCACTAGTAGCTTGTCGAACTCTATGTTGCTCAGGAACAAGGTGGGAACTAAACTTTTGTTCTACCGTCATCTCCCAATCAAGGTATCCCTCAGCATCATAATGACCCAAAAAAGATGGTATTGAAAACTTAATCTTAGCATAAGGATCATCCATACCTTGATGACGGTTTTGGTGATGAGGGCCACCCATACCTTGAGTGTTATTGCGAAGACGCGGGATAGTCTTTATTGTCGTGTAGTGGCGTGATCTATGTTACCATTGGCATCATACACCGTGTCTTTTGGCACATCATCATTGGTTGCCATACGGTTTTCCAGCTCGGTAACCTTATGTGATAGCATGGATATCTGTGTGTCCAACCTCTCCATGGTGTCACCGATTTTGAGTCCGATGAGCGCATCAGTGACTGCCTTAATGATTGCCTCAGCTTGGCCTTGCTGATCCTTTTCGAGATCAGCTTGCAGTTTCTCTTGGTTGACAAATTCATTGAAATCCTTGGGAGTGCTATCGCCTTCATTACGTGCCATTGATGACACAAAGAGAACATGAACAAACAGTGAAGGTTATCCCTATCAACTACATAGGTGCAGTGGTGCCTCTCAACACAGCAAAAGGAAGCGTCTTACCAAGCTCTTACAAGTTTCTTACCGCCGCAAGGCACAAGATAGACAACCGGTGGCTGGTTCTTACCTTGAGAGAGTGGTACAACGATTGTAAAGCTCAAATTCTTGCAGAAACCAGAGAGATATGTGGATCTTGGGAAGGCAACAAAATAAGTATATGTGGAACACAAGTTAGCAGCAGATAGTAATGCTGAATAAATATTCAAGGTACAAGTCTAGTTGCTAGCCTAACCTTGTTCCTATAATGAGAAACCAGATCGTTGCAAAGGAAGTAAATCGGCACAAACAAGGAAAAGACCAGCTCAGAAGTGGTTCCTCTCCTATGTGCTCCTGCTATTTTCTTTTTGCTCTTTTTTTCTTCACACTTTTTTCTTTTTTCTTTTTTCAATATTTTTCTGTTAACCAAGAGCACACAATAAGGAAGCGCACATAGTTTCATTGCAAAAGGATGGAAGCTCTGGTCTACAGAAAATCTGGAAGATGCACTGAAAAAGAAAAATTCAACTTCGAACTCAAGATTTCTGTCTTCCAAAGGGAATTTTGGGATTCTAATTTTGGCCCAACCGGTTTCAGCCAGTCAAGGTTGGATGCAAAATTTAATTTCACCCGATTTCAAGAAAAAATTTACCCTGTTTCGAGTTCGTATGCAAAAGTTATGGCGGTTTGAAGTGAGCCCCTCGAAATCAGGGTTTTGGGGAGGGTGTGGCTAGGGTTTTCAGGATGGAATGGCAGCGGCTGGATGGATCGACGAACCGGCGGATGAAACACAATAAGCCAACAACCAAACTTGATAGAGGACACAAACTCAACACTACGGACTCTGAAACTAAATTGTGCAAAGGCTCAACCAAACTCGACAGAGGACAAACTCAACACTATGGACTCTGAAACTAAATTATGCAAAGGCTAAAGGCGAGGTTCTAGGATGGGATACAAAAATTAAAAACAGTGGCGAAGGTGGTGGAACTAGGGCTGATTGTGGATTGTGGGACAAAGGCAAAAACAAGGATGGTGGAAGTGCAAACCTGATGGTATACCTAAGTCTATGATTACCACTTGATGGGAAAGCGAGGGTGCCGATCTTCCGTCAGGAGGATACCTATCGATTTGTTGACAACCCGACACAAGGGATCCGGCTTCCGATCAACAAGACTTGAGCTCGCAATCGAAGCACAACGTCGTCTATTGGTTATCAACGGTGCGCTGCCCAGTTGACCTCGCCACGAAGGCTAATCCATGCCTACAAATCGAAGAACACAAACAAGAGCAAAGAAGAATGCAACTGAATTTGCAGAATCCTTGGATTAACTCACGAAGTTGGGGTCTCACAAACTGATGAACGACCACTTTTCGATGAGAGATTAATTCTAAGCAAAACCCAAACCCTAAATTGCACGATGGCTACTGATTATAAAGGTTTAGGGGCGTGCAAGCCCCCTGGAGACACCCCTAATGGGCTCCAACACGATACATGGGCCAACGGCCCAAAAGACGGCGGCGCAGCACCCTAATAGATTCTGGTCTAATTGTCTCGACGATTCCTGATGACTCCAACCTGATAATGAATTGGGACCGGTGCCATTGGAAAGAATATCTCCTTAGCTTTCCATACATATGTAGAACGTCGAATTTGGACTCTGTATGCGACCTGGACGTCAATTTTAATGCACGCTGCTTCTGGACTCCGAGGCAGACTCGAACTTAGGATGTTGTGGGCCTCCGGCTTGACTTGGACGCCTCGCCTGATCTTTTTCTCCTCCAAGTCTTCCTCCAAATAGTTCGTGGTCCTCTCCATTATTCCTAAGTACAATAACATCATTAGGTAGCATACTATCCTCATAATTACTAAATGTACATAGGAAGCAGCTCACCTCTTGATTTAAGCGACGTGCACGAGCTCTAGTGATTGGTCCTTGCATACCCATGTGAGATGTGTTGTTTGTATACAAAGGATTGATGTCCTCATCATCAGTTAAGTAGCAGGAGTAATCATTACCATTAAGCTAAGACAAAAGTCTAAGGATATTGTTGAAACCTTTCATCTTAGCTCTAGGATCCAATATAAATGCAAAGGCATAAAGCATAGGTATATCACACCAATATTGTAAAAACCTATCTTTTATGGGAACAACAACATTTCTTAATTATCTGTCATTTTCATAACTATTTAGATGGCTAGCTATCTCAAGAACATGATACAATAGTAATGGAGATGTGGGATAATATACACCAGACAGAACAACAGTGGAATCATAGAATTGTTTAAGGAACTCAAATATTTTTTCAGCCACATACCGGTGTTGTTCTGTCAAGAGTGGCTGGCCATCAATCAAAGGATGGTTAGTAGTGATAAAAATTGAGAATGGGTTCTTACGGGGCAAGAGATGTTTTAACATGAGATAAGTGGAATTTCATCTCACATCCATGTCCAAGCCAAACTTGTGAGGTCTTGCATTAACAACAATACAATATGATTTATATGCAGCAATACATTGATTAGATGAATTTAAAAATTATATAGTAGTTCTAAGTGTAGCCAGCATAGGCTTAAACGCTTCAAGACCCACCTTAACAATAAGATTGATGATATGACAAGCACATCTCTGATGCAAGAATAAGCTACCAACATAACCAGACAGAATAAGACTAGATTGATTAATAGCCTTAGTGTTATCAGCAGCAATGTCTAATGTAACAGAAAATACTTTATCAGTTAAGCCAAAATCAGCAACAACACAAGCAACACGCTCATCAATATCCTCAGCATTGTGAGACACATCTATCAGCTTGAGGCCTATGATTGTCTTCTCTAATTGCCGATCAACATTCACATAGTGAGAAACCACACTAATATAATCCTCCTTAGCATTGCCAGATCATATATCAGAAGTAAGAGCAACAGAGGATACAGATTTAAAACACTCAACAAGCTATGCACGACGATCATTAAAGTACTTAGCAACATCTGTAGTGGTTGATTGCCTAGAGACATGATAAAACCTAGGATTATGAGCAGTCTTAATGTAGTCTTCAAAAGCATCAAATTCACCAAAGCATAAAGGCAAATCAAGACGTGCAATTAACCTACACAAGTGAGTACGAGCTACATCAGGACTATACTCTCAAGTGTGAACAACGCCATCAGCATTAAACTGAAACTGAGATTGAGCCATGGTAGAACAACCTTTCAAAATAGGGCATATAGGAATGTGCCTAAGCAAGTGGCCAGTACCATAGGTGGATTTACTAAAGAAATTCTTCTTACAATGCCTGTATTTAGCACTAGTTCGTCGCTCCTTACCATTGATTTCTTCAAAGATCTCATCGAAGTCTATCCACACAGGCGAGGTGGACGCCCTCCTCTTCCTAGAACCGCCACTGCCATTGGCAGTGGTGGTGCTCACGCTCTCGTACCCCTGAGGCTGAGCAGGCTACCCCTGTGGATGTCCCTGGACTTATGAATCGAGGTCGATGGCCGTACTGCTGCTGCCAAACAACTCCTCATCATCCTGTTGGCATTTCTTAGCGTCATCACTAGGATCATCATTCCGTAGCAATGGTGTCGGAAACGCCATGTGGTATTTCTTACGTCACAGATAAAATCCGCGCACGGAATAACATTATAGCATTTTACCCGTGAGTAATCTCAGGTGTCGTATTTATATTACCACAGAGAAGGCGGCGATTATAGAATAGGTAAGTTGATGATCAAATCTTGGTTGAATATTCAATTGCATAAACAGGGGTAATATAATATATGGATAATGAGGTAGTGCGACACACAAGTTACTCAAGCTCAAACTCAAGCAAAGACATAGGCAGGGAGAAAGGAAGAAGAAAAAGCTAGCTATTCAGGACTTATGTACTTCTATCTAGATATACAGCTCATACTATACACTCATACACACACACATGATTATCCTCAGCTCTAGGCTCCCTGGCACTACCGGGAGAACCGCACATAAATAGCAGAGGAGCCGCCAGCCAACTCAGATACTTTATGGACTTCCTACCGCAACTACCCGAACGGGGAGGGTTACGCTGGACGGACAGGGTTGTCACCACCTGTCGCCTACCTCATCTAACCATAGGATAGAGCCGCATCCGGATCCACTAACTAAACTAGACACCAGGTCTGCATTAATTAGCGATACTCTAGTGCCCCACGTGGAGCTCCCACCCTCCGGATGGACAGACATCACACAAGAGCAAATATACGAATACCGGAACCGCTGCCGTGGCACTAGATTTACTCATCTAATCATGCAAGGCATAAGGTACAAGTATCAACTAATCGTAGCATACATGTCTGACACTGCATAATATAAATTGTACGAATGTATAAATCTAGAAGATAACTCTATATCCGAGAATTACAAAGGAGAGGAAGATTTAAACCCATACCGAACACTTTTAGGCAACCTCGGGAACCCAAAGAAGATCTACTTCAGCCTAAACTCGACTATCCTATGGACTAAGCAAAAGAGGAACTTGAGGTGTGTCTTCTTTAGGACCCCCTCCCCTCATATTTATAGATATATCACGGGGTGTCTCGGCTAGCAAATGAGGTACTATCACCTGGAACCGACGTGGAGTAATGGGGAGGTGCCACGTGGAAGCTTTAAGTCGGTGGAGCTGGCGTTGGTTTGGCCGAACCACCTGGTCTGGCCAAACCACCAGGCTTGGCCCCAACCGACCTCAGCCTTTTGCTGAGTGGCTGGCAGGTGGGCTCTGGGGTCTTTGGTGCACGGCTTGGTGCTGTCCTAAGACAGTTGCATGTCCTGGACCCTTTGATCCATGTGAGGCTAAACGGTGCATCTGATTAGTCGATAATTTTTGCCTTGGAATCAAGGGTGTGTTTTTCCTCCATTTCTGCTCAAATTCCTGCATAGCACTAATTTCCAAGGGATATGTGGAAATAAAATTATTCTAGATAAATCTGCGTGTAAGAAATGCTAGTTCTTCCCAATTTTCTGATCAAATTAACAGTCGAAATTGGTCCGTAACGAGCATCAACACATCCGCAACCAGATCTTCCTCAACATCTCCGCGAAGACCCATCGCTCGCAACTTATAGTTGTGGGACGTAGGGTCATCGGCCATCGCCGGCCTCTGGTCCCTCAACATCCTACGCAAAGAAGAGTTGAGACAGAGAAGAAAACAAGATAGAAATGAAATAAGAAATAAGGAAAAAAACAGAGCTAGGGATAGAAGTTACCTACAGCCGGAGCACCGGAGTTGCCATCGATGACCTCACCGGAGAAAGGGAGAAGGGGAGGGAGGAGTTACCTACGACAAACACACCCTCTCGGCGAGGGAGATGGGGATCAAAGAGGATGAGGGAGGTTGTGGACGAAAAGTAAGAAACCGAGCCAAAGAACCGACGCCGGTGACCGGATCTACGTCGTCGAGGCTCGGATCTCAGGGCGAGTGGAGGAGCTGACGAGCCTGGCTAGCAGAGAAGGCCACCAGGCACCAGGAGCCTCGCGCCGTCACCCTTAGCCTCCCTCCCCTCTTCAATCCCCATCACCGGCCATATGACAGGGATGCCGACGTTGGATCTAGATGAGGAGCGGCCATCGAGGCGAGGATGACCGGCGATGAGGTAGATCCGGTGGCTAGAGAGTGAGGATAAGGTAGGGGGACACTAGATCTAGGCGAGGAGAGGCCACCGAGGCGAGGATGACCGGCGACGAGGTAGATCCGGCGGCTAGAGAGGGAAAAGAAGGGAGGGGCCATCGGATCTGCATGAGGAGAGGTGGGGGAGGTGTACAGAGCGGCAGATCTACGCCGGCGAGGCTAGCGTTTTGGCGGGAGGCGGCCGGGGGAGGGAGGCACGCGGAGCGGGGCTGTGGGGTAGGCAATGAAGCGGGGTGGCTTGGCTAGGGTTTGGGGGGGATGCGGCCGGGAGCCGGGCGTCACCACTTATTATACGGGGGGCGCTCGAGCTCCCGGGCCTCCCATGCTCGGGCCGGCCTTCCGTGCCTGGTCGAGCCGAGCCTTATTCGTGCCGTGCCGGGTTGGCCCACGTACCGAGGCGTCGGCCTAGACACGTCACGACGCCCGTGCTGTGGCGGGCCCGTGGTGGGCCAAAAAGCTGTGTCGTGGCCAGCCCATGGGCCTCGGGCCGGATGGAAAACTATAGCCACTCGCATCGAGGTGAGCTGGTCCTCAGTCAAGTCCTTCTCGCCCATCACTGTTAAGGAGGCGATGGAGGATTGGAGAAGGCGTCAGCGGCCTGCATATGTTTTGGGGTGGGTGCACGAAAGCAAGATTGGAGCTGCCGCCACCCTCAAGGTAGGGTTTAGGTCAAGTGGGGATTGGGGAATGAAACTGGGGTGCGCCTAGTAGTAAGCGGTAGATTGGTAGTGGTATGGGGTTTTGCTCTCATACTCAAAGCAAAATGTCACGATATTAGGCTTGGGAATGATTTGTGTATATGGATGTCTTTGATATTTTTTAGTTTTCTTGATAATTTGGTTACATAATTGTAAGTCACAAGTCAGTAAGTCATGGTTTTTCGTGTTAAACTCGTGCGCATGTAGTTTCTAGGCTTCGAAACCCCCAAACCCTCATCTTGCTTACCATACCACCTATACTTCATTATTGATGTAATGAGAGTTTTATTCCTCTTTACTTTTTTATCAAAAACTTTGGTCAGTTATTTGTACATATAAAATTTTTAAATATAAAGTTATAGATCTCATGGACAATATTACTGTTCTACACCCTAGGTGTAGCGATTATTCTACACACCGCTACACACCGATAGTTAAATTACTGAACGAACTGATACGAAATTACTAAATCGAGTTATCATATGTTTAGTATAAGGTGTCAGTAATCATGCTCAGTTGTCATTACTAAAATTTATTCAGTAATTAGTTGGGTGTAGCTACTTCTAGGTGTAGAATAGCACATGGGTCCCACTGAAACATATAACTTTCAAATATATAATTAAAATGTGTCTCCATAAGAGCAAGTATTATAACAGCCGACTTCGACACAAGAAAAGAAACTTTGTGAGAGAAGTAAGTGGGCCATTATTAATCGTGAAAAGATAACTATTGTACGAGTGGCCTGAGAGATAGGCTGCAAAGATCCTTATAGCCAGCAGCCGGCTGTATTATTAACCTTGCTCTAAAAAACCATATGAAAAAGTAACTGATTTCCAAAACAAGAAAACATTCAAATTACATATGCGGTAAAAGTATCTGTGCTGGCTCGTAACTATAGAGCTGTGCTGGCTCGCAACAAGCTAGAGCCAGGATGGATAAGACTTGGGTTTCTTATCACTGCCGGCTCCTATTAGGAGCCACCACAGATGAATTAACTATACCGGCTTCAATTACACTGGTATGAATGAGACAACACATATGAATGTTCCTCTAGTAGTGAAAACATGTTTGTCTATAGATTCATGTGGATAAAGCTTTTTCCAAATCCATTGATTGCCTCACCTTGGTCTGACAAACTGAAGCAGCAAAATGTTGTCAAGTGCACGTCAAGATAGTTTAGAAACCAGATTTCAGAGTTCAGCAGAACTATTGGTTTTTAACTCCAGCAGAACTTGCCCTTGTCACACTGAAGAAACAAGAAATTAACCATCGACTGCATGCAGAGATGGCATTCAGCGGTATAACTGAACACTTGCATCACAGAATGTCGCAGATCATACTTCAGTGTTAATCTTCAGGTACCTACGCGCCCTCTTGGCGACAATCCTGCTATGTTCTTCATCATCGAGATCGGTCACATACACTCCATTAAGGTAGCGAGAATAATCTCCATAATCTCGAACTTCCTCGTAGTACCAGTAGTCGTCGTCCATGTCGCGAATGACCCTAAAAAGGTCACAGGTAGGACACTGCTCCGAGTACCAATGCCATCCTCTATAATAAGCATAGCTTCCCCTGGCGTTATACTTATAGTATGCATAGCCATCTCCTCTCAGCGTCACTATCATGACCCTGGCGCACTTGGCTAGAAGGGCGTCATCCATGGTCACATTGGGGCACTCTCGAATGATAAGCAACTCTAGGTGGACACAGTTGTCGAGGATCGTCATCAGTCCGTTGTTGGTGAGGCCATTGTGATAGAGCTCCAGGGAACGAGGCCCATGCATGCCTGAGATAGCAAGGGCTTCCCCGTCATCGTTGTCCTCAGTGAACGGATAGGAACTTTTACTCCTGATCAGCCTGAAGTGGTTCAGCTGTGGGCATGATTTGGCAATAGCCACAATGGACTCATTGCCACCTATACCTGAACATTCTGAAAGCTCCAGCTCCTCGAGCAAAGATATTTCAGAGCATGAGATAAGGCGCAGGCTCTTCAGCGAGCGTGCCCTGCAACAATAACGGTAATATCAGTAACTAAGAAATGCAGAAGCGAGTTCCATGTTAATTTCATATGGTAATTGTTTTGACAAAAGTTTTGATCTTGTAAGGTTAGGTTGGAAAAACTACTGCATGCATTATATTGTGGAACAATTCAACTGAGTTGATGTTGTCTTTTGATTTAGGATCATACATAATAATTGTTAAACTTTCGTTCCACAAGCTAAGGTTATATATATGTGCACGTAATCCTTTGAAAGAAAACTCCAAAATCCCTTGCAATCTGTTTCAAACAAGAAGTGTTCGATCAGCTACCATAAATATACAATTATATAAAATGGAATCTTTTTTTGGTAATTAAAATATATATTTGAACATTCTGTACACGTTTGGTGTAACAGAATTCTAATTTTGAACTTCCGGCATAGTACTATTGATCTGAAATCCGTCGAAAAACATAGGTATTCTATTCAGCCAGTAACAAAATAATTGTAAGAGAGAGAGAGAGACATCACTGCTCGGCGAGAAAGCAGACCAAGTCGTCATCGGCTTTGTCGCCCCGGAAGGCCTCACCACTACTACGAAAAGGGCTTTTAGGGGCGGGTAAAAAAGTATTTTTAGGAGCGGATGCGATACCCGCTCCTAGTTCTCAAGCTAAAAATATTGTTTTCAGAGACGGGTCACCCCCTCACCCGCTCCTGGAAACAGATTTGTAGGGGCGTTCACCAATTTGAATTTGAAATTTTCAATTCTGTCGGACACGAAATTGAAAGGCTGCTTGTGGCACAGGAAGTTTGTGCACATAGTCATTTCATCTGCTCTGTCGGCGGGATGAGCTCCTCCTTTGGCAATGTAGAACTGGTAAGCCCTGTTTTAATAAGAAAGAAATGGAAAGTTAGTTTATATATATGTGTATACTTCTGTGGAGAAATTAGCATGATGTATATACGGAAGATAAGAAATTCACCCATAACCTTAGGATGATTATGAATTCTTTGTATCTACTCTTTGACCAATCCAAGGAGTCCAATACGAGGACTCTTCCACGCTTTGGCTGTAGTTGGAAAGCAATCCAGTGACTCCTGCAAAAATATTATATACGATTTTTAGGCATGGATCAGAATAAGTGTTTATTATATCAAATTATCGAAATTAGACTTACTGGATGTGGTATGGCGCAAATATGCAATCCATGTCTTGCCATCATCCCATCATAAGCGATATGTAGGCCGCAGTCCTCTTCATAGTCTCTTTGTGAAATTCATTTTGTTGCTTTTGTTTTTCCTTGCGCGTTTTAAACAGCTTTAGGAAGTCATCATCGTCCTTCATCCACCTTGGCCCGGTGTGCAAGGACTCGCAAATCGCTACTGGATCAAGGTACCAGATCTTTTTCTTTAAAATAATGGCATCTTTTGTTTGCAACCTATAGAATATAATGTATGATAATTAAATATTTATGCATATATAGTATTTTAGGCCATAATATACTAGATATTAGTATCGATGAGGCACTTACATGCACTAGAGTCTAACAATTTCAATGCCCAGTTCTTTGAGGTGGAACATATTTTGGATGTCTTCAAAATCAAACATGATATCATGGATTTGAGGCCCTTTAACTCCAAATACCTCCGGATCATGCGAAGCATATATGGTTCTGAGCCTAAGTCTACATGCCTTCTTGTACCAACTATGCATCCTCTGCATGTAACTTGGAACCCCCTTGATTGCACAGTCCGGTAGAAAGTCTTTACCGTACTGAAACTGTATAGGACAATCGTTGAAGTCTTGAATTTGATCAACCCCAACGTCCAGTTTGTGCTCCGTGTCAGTGCGGGGCAAGGAAAAGCCCAATCGTCTGCTGGCACTAGAATTTGGATTATCCTTTGACTTAGCCTTTTCAGCAGATTTCTTGTTTGTGGCATGCCATCTATCCAAAATCTCCAACCCTTCCTTCTGGTTATGGTAAGCCCGTAACACCCGAGGCAGCTGTTGTTGTTGTGGTGTTGGCGGAGCCGATGCAGTATGCTCTCGTGATCGGGCAACCGGAGCCGGTGGTGGAGCCGGTGGAGTATGCTCTCATGATGGTGGTGATGTTCGAGGTGGTGGCGATAGCGAGGCCTGTGGTGAAGGCTCTCATGGTGGTGGTGATGTTCGAGCCGGTGGTGATAGCGGGGCCTTGGGTGATGGCTCTCGTGGTGGTGGTGATGTTCTAGCCAGCGATGATTGCGGGGCCTGCGGTGATGGCTCTCTTGGTGGTGGTGATAGCGGGGCCAGTAAAGATGGCAGAGCCGGTAGAGTATGATCTGGTGGTGCCCCCTGCTCTTGTGGTGCTGCCGAGATACGATCCGGAGAAGCCAAATGTACTGGACCGACCAATACAATATCTCGTTTATGCCATAGAATGGTAGTGCCGACACATTCTCCAAGGTAATTCTTCCCATCTGCGGTGGGAATGTCTATCTCATTGTCCTCATAGCTTGATTTCAAGAGTTGCTCCACTTGTACGCATGCATATAGGGGCGGTAACAGTTTTCCCTCAAATAAACCCCCAACGGGCTCCACCTAGGCGTGGGCAACTTCTTTTGTCTTCCCAGCTCTGTCGATCGAATAGAGCAACAAGCAGGGAGTAGTACTCGTTATTGTATCCACCGGGTATGACTGTGCTGTGGTCGAGGCAACACTGCTCTGAGCACACGTACTCGCTTGGCCAAGTACCGGTGGGGGCATGACCATCTGTTGTTGCCCCACCTCTTGTGACGGGTTGAACCAAAGTAGCCCCGACTGCTGCTGCTCCGCAAGTGTTGCCATGAACAAATCCTTAAACTTTTCATGTAATGCTTTCTCTGCTGCTTCTCTCATTTCTTCTTTGTAGCGGTCATGGCTCCTGTACCTAGCTCAGTCATTCTGGAACCCATCCTTGATGATCAACTTAGAGGACACGCCTCTGACGCGGCCTTCATGCTCTTTGGACCCAATAGCTGCATTGAGCACATCCTTCTCCCTATTGGCTTTGAACTTTCCTTGTTTCTGAAGCTCAACAAGTTCTAACATCTTTTCTGCCACCGCTTCGGTCTCAGGTTGATCAAACTTTGGTTTTCCTTCAACTATCTTTGGCTTCCTTGCTTGATACTATCGCCAGCCACGTTTGGCCAAGCCTTGAAAAGGGTCGGGCTGCCCGGCAGCTATTGTCGCCACTCTTTCACGCTACCACCTGACCTGCCTTTGGTATCCACCTGGCCCAAGGCGGACTCTATGTATGTTGCTTAGTTCTAGATCTCGATTCTTCTGGCTTAGGGCTACAGCTTCCTCAGAGGTCTTTTGTCGATCAAACTCTTCCCATTGTGCTGGTGTGATGTCATCGTTATATGCAAATGGCGTTCGACCCTTTTGGACATACTTGGTATTCAGATCACTCTTCCACCGGTGGAAAGTTTCACCCAGCATGTTTCGAGCATAATGCTTTACTATATCTTTAGTTCCTCTTAGCAGAATAAAAGTTCTGCTCAACAGTTGCCACATCGCTTCTTTCTTCCCCTCAGGAACCTGCGTCCATTTGGGGATCGTTGGATCCAAAACCACCTTTGTTCTGATAACAGCACCAATGGCATTCCGAAACTTTGCTACAATCTCCAGAGGATCTATGGGCTCTCCTGTCACGCTAATTGCATTGATTGTCCATTGCCCTTCGGGGTATTGGTTTCTTCCTCGCTGACCCTGTTTCCTTTTGTTTTGGCTGCCAGAGGTAGTAGTTTCAGGTTCCGAACTTGAGCTTTCATTGTTTTCCTCTGTGGGGCTTGGGGGACGGCGTCGGCGTTTACTCCTTCCTGTCTGAGCTGCCTAGACGGATCATATAATTCGACAAGTCATTACGCATAGTCTATGAAAATGTATAGTAAATACTTGGTTGTAGTTAATCGCGTATTCATTACCTGACTTGGATTCAGTTCCTAATCCGGATCAAACTCCTCTCTTGAACGGCTTTCTCTTGGTGGAAAAGGGTGTGGATCAAGCGGATCATGCCACCTGTTTCCTACCTAAGCCCCTTGTCTAATCCTAGGGCCGTCCTCATCCCCAGATTTAGCACAAACGTCGGCCTCATAGTCCCGAGATTGGGCACCGACGTCGGCCCCGTCACCCCACTCCATCTAGGATGCAGTTTGATCAATATCGTCATCTTGTTGTGCTGAATCATCCTTTCGTGGGGAAGATGATGACGAAGGATCCATTTATGACTTTTACATTACAGAGAATCGAAGATATATTTGAATATATATTTGAATTCATAACGAAAAAGAACTAACCACATACAAATTTCACATTTAAATTACATTCACATTTAACATTCATATTTAAATTACAATTATTTCGAATAAGAAATGCTGGAAATACACTCTTTCATATACTCACATTCACATGCATATCTTCAGCTCTTGTATCAATAAGTAGCAACTCACTTTCACATTCACTAATGAACATAACTTGAATAATTTGAAACTAAAATTGAATGCACATACATATTAACTAATAAAATTAACCCAAAAATTAACTAATTCAATAATTTCAGACATAGATATTAACTAATCTACAAATTAACTCATTTGAAACGAATGGAGCTAATGTAATTCATCAGAGAAATAACGGCAAAAAGATAAAAATTGAAAAAAAAGGCAATCCACTGCCTACGAGAGGAGGCGCCGGCAGGGAGCCTCGGGCGCGGGGAGGAGGAGGCTGGGGTGAGCCGTGCAAGGAGGAGGAGGCAGTGCCGAAGGTCGGGGTCGGCTGGTGGGGAGGGAGGGAGGCGCCGCGTGGATGAGGTGGAGGCGCGGCCGTGGGGAGGGCCGTCGGGGCGGGCGGAACTCGGCCGGAGGAAAAGGAGGCGGCGCGGCAAGGTCGGGACGGGCGGATCCGGCGAGGGTGCGCCGGATTCGGGGAGGAGGCCGGCCCGGGCTGAGGTGGCGGCGCGCGGGGTCGAAAGCTGGCGTGGGGAGCTCAGCATGGCCAGAACTCCGTGCGGGGAGGGGCAGCGCGGGGAGGAGACCGGCACAGGGAGCGCAGCGCGGGAAGGAGGCCGGCGCGGGGAGGGGCGGCGCAGCGAGCTCGGCGCTGGTTGAGGAGCGGCGGCGGAGAAGAGCCCACGGGAAAATCTGGTAGCATAACGGCGTCCAAATCCAAATGCCAAAATTTTGCCAAGTCCTGCCTCCTCCCTCTACTATATAGGCGGCCATTTGTAGGGGCGGGTTACGCCCCCACCCACCCCTACAAATCCATTTTCAGGGGCGGGTGAGGCCCCCACCCGCCCCTACAAATGATTTTCTTTTTATTTTCAAAAAACATTCAATTCAAAAAAAATAGCAAAACACATAAAAAAGTGAAATTTGTACCATAACCCTATTCTGATCTGTAGAACTTAAAAAAATATCAAAACCATATTTCAGTGTATATAATTGTTAAGAGTGTGGAACCATGATGTATAGCTCACCCACACTCTACTATGTCATACAACTCAAGGCTCACTCTGTGGTTTCCACACACATAATCACTATATACACTGAAATATGCATGCAGTATTTTTTTCTAGTTCTATAGATCACAATAGGATTATGGTACAAATTTCACTTTTTTATGTGTTTTGCTATTTTTTTGAATTATTCCAATTTCCAAAATAAATTTGAAAAATGATTTGTAGGGGCGGGTGAGGCCCCCACCCGCCCCTACAAATGTTTTTCATATTTATTCCAAAAATTCGAATAATTCAAAAAAAAATAGCAAAGCACATAAAAAATGAAATTTGTACCATAAGCCTATTCTAACCTGTAGAACTTAAAAAGTATTAAAACTATATCTCAGCGTATATAATAATTTATTTTAATTCTGAAAATTTATTTAATTCAAAATAAGAGCAAAACACATAAAAAGTGAAATTTGTCAAAGAAATACCAAAATCACAGCATATTTCATCTTATATATTGATTCCAAGTGTCATTATAGTGAGGTCTGACACAGCCAAACACACCTCGATTACATGAATCCAAAAATAATTTACTAGCTAAATATTTAAGCGGTAACAATTCTCGATTTTCCGTCCTTGCGTGCCCATGGCTTTTCATCTTTTTTTATGTTTGCTTCTATAATCCTCATCTTCTGTGGTAAGTTGTTTGAACGGGTTCATTTCATCATATTGATTATATCCTTCCACATCATCGATACCATCAACTCCTATGATATCTTGTTTTCCAGGGACGACAACATGTTTTGTCTTCTTTGCGGGATCAGCTACATACAGTACCCGTGCGACCTATGAAGCAAGTACCCATAGATCATCTTTGTAACAAATATTGTTGAGGTCAACAATCGTGAGCCTATCGCCATCCACCTCAACACCTTTTGGGTGTTTGACCCAACGACACCGAAAGACCGGGATTTGTATATCGGAACCATAGTGCAGGTCCCATATATCATCTATAACACCATAATATGTTGTACTTTGGCCCCTTCTCTCATCTAAGGCCTCAATACGAACACCACTATTCTGAGACACGGGCTTCTTGTCCTTTGCGGCAGTATAAAATAGATATCCATTAAAATCATACCCTTGCCATGATATGTGTGACCTGGCTAGATGGGCCAGCTGCCAATCTTTTCCCCATCTGGTAGGTCCAGGTCCTTCAACCATGCAGTCAGTCGACGCTTGTGCTCTCTCATGATCCAATCATCCGAGCGGCCATTACTTTCTGCACGAATCATGCTCAAGTGTTCATTGACTAAAGGTGTCATTATCGTGAGGTGCTGCAAGATGCTATAATGTGCTTGTTGCACACCTTTGAAATCCTTGTCGATGAAGGTTTTCCTCCCATCTATGCCAACACCTTCCAACCTCCCCAAAAAGCGTGGAATAGGCAAACCAAGGCCCACTTTATCATTTAGCTAACCTAGGCAACACACGATGATTTCCTCAGTACTATATTCCTCTATCATGGACCCCTCAGGATAAGCATGATTCAGTACATACCGGTTGAGAATGGACATGAAACGCTCATACGTCCACATTTCGTGTAGGTAAAGTGGACCTAGTGCCCGTATCTTCATATCTGCCATTCCCTTTATCCACAGGGTGAAGATCTTCTCTTATCTTCATGGCTACCAAGTCCTGGCGCGGCATCAAGGTATCCTTTATCTTGGATGTGTGTTTTCAAACACATTCTTCTTCAGGTGCATACAATCGATTGCATGGCCGACCTCAAGATCCGCCCAATACGGCAAGTACTTGTAGAAGATAGATTGTTTCTTGAATGGTACGCCATCGTTAGGTGCCTTATCTCTCTTTCTCTTCTTTCCATCTTTCTTCATCTTCATAAGTGACATGGATGGTCCGGACTTATGGTGAGTCTACTGTAAATTTTTAGGTTTTAATGGGCAAGATACAGAGCATAGAAAATAAGTCAAGATACATCTACATTAATCAAGATTTATTTCTACAAATAGTTCCACAAAGTTTCTGTGTCTCAAATTTTTCCAACATGATAATCTACTCAAAGGTAGTCTCTGGTTAAATTTTTTATTTTTCTAAGCACAAGAACTAGTTACTTTGATTTAATGTAGTTTTTCTTAACTAAAAATATATGCATCAAGGTTACTTCACTGTAAAAGTTTCAACCCTAACATATCAGTAGAACAATATGAACAAATAACTCTAGCAAAATAGCATATCAAACAAGGTCCAACAAAAACTACTTGTGGAGACTAGTTCTAGCCTTGAAATTTTTACACAAGTCTAAATAGGCAGAGACTAGCTTACAGTCCAAAAATAAGATTAATTTTAGATCAATTTATTGTTTGTAACTGGTCATCCTTCTGGGCAAAAGTTCTAGGATTCATCAATTTGTAGCAACACCTCGAATTGGGGCTGTTGGTGGGCTCGGTTGGGGCTGGTTATGGCCAGAGTTGGGCTGCCCGTGCACTACTACAAAAACAATTTGTAGCAACACCTCGAATTTTTTTAGGGACGGACCAAAATGTCACCCGTTCTTACAAATGGGGCGCGGTACTGTAGCAATCGAGCCGCCCCTGTAAATCCATTTGTAGGGGTGCTCACCCTCCTCAGCCACCCCTACAAATGGGCGCCATTTTTAGGGGCAGCTGGGGGGGGGGGGTGAGCCGCCCCTAAAAATGCCATTTGTAGGGGCCGCTCACCCCCTCAGCCGCCCCTACAAATAGCGCCCATTTTCAGGGGCGGTTGGGGGGGGGGGTGAGCCGCCCCGACAAATGGATTTACAGGGGCGGCTCATCCCCCAACCCGCCCTTAAAAATATCTATAAAACTCTAGGCACCTTCTTCCTTCTCCCGACCCCCATTGTTTGCTCGGGAGAGGAGCTCCCCCAAGAGCCGAAAAAAGAAAAAGGGGGGGGGGGGAGCTTTTCAACTTGATTTCCTTCGAGTTGGGGGCTCTAGGAGGTAATTTGAGGCTAATTCCTTGTCATTTCTAAGCTCTTTTGTTAGATTTATGGCTCAAATGGAGCTCTCTTTGCCTCTAACTAGCTCTAGATCTCCATGGTGTGGATTAGCCATTTCAGACACCATTTGCCTCGAACTTTTGGATGAAGTTGTGCTATTTTAGTAGGAGAACAAGATTACATAATCATTTTGACTCCATCTATAGTTTTTAGCATCATTCTTAAGTAAATAATGCTCTAGATCTATGGAGGAGAGAGAAGAAGATTTGTTTTTTTCTATTTTTCAAAGATGCATGTTAGATTTTTCCCAACATTTAGTGGTAAAATAATATATTGAGTTTTTTATTGTTTTTATTTAGTACAAGCTAAATTGATTTTTTTCCCACACCTATGCATATATAGAAGTATATGTTTATATCAATTTAGGGCTCCTTTTCTTTTGAGAAAAAGATTTGATTTTTTCAGATATGGATAGGACATGGATGTACAATGCAAAAAGGACGGACGCCTATTTCCGTGGAGAGCTTAGTAAATTCATTCAAGTTGTGGAGAACCACGCAAGAAATGAGAAGACACGATTGATGCATTGCCCATGCAATGCCTGCAAGAATTTGAGAGTATTCAGCGACCCAACTACAATCAGATCGCATGTGATGGTGAGTGGTGTTGTTAAGGACTACAAGATCTGGAAGTATCATGGTGAGACGGATACTCCCCCTCTAACGAATAATCCACTGGATGAAATCATACAAGATGAGGAGTTTGACAGAATGTTTCATTCTTATTTTGATGGTGGTGGGGATGATGAGGGTGATGATGATGATGATGGGGTTGCTGATGATGATGGGGTTGGTGGATTCCATAGATGGTGATAGTAGTGGCGATGAACTTGATGATGGTGATTTTCTCAGCTAGTTGTTGCGCCACACCAAAGCGGAGGTATTGGTTGCTAGTGCTAGACGGTGAGAAAATCAGCAGAGGAAAATATATATGAGCGATCGAAGGGATGCCCGAAACACTGGACCGTGCTTCGTTTCATACTTGAGCTCTTGATTCTGAAGGCTAAGCATGGTTGGTCAGATGGTAGTTTCAATGATCTGCTGTGTATCTTGGCTTGGTTGCTTCCAAAGCCAAATAAAGTGCCAACCAACACAAACCGAGCAAAGAAGCTTGTGAGCCCGTTCACAATGGGTGTGGAAAGAATTCATGCATGTCCAAGTCATTGTATTTTGTATCGTGGGGATAGGTTCAAAGACTTGAAGAAATTCCCTATATGTTCTGCAAGTCGGTACAAAAATAATGCTGGTTACTGTGGTGACGACAATCATGGTCCAACCGATGTGAATAAAAGGAATGTGGCGAAGAATAGTGTTGCCTGTGTTGAGCCAGATGACGCTACTTTAAGCATTCCTGAGAAGCAGAGTAGAATTCCCGCCATGGTTATGTGGTACCTCTCAGTTTCCGATCGCCTGAGGCGTTTCTTCTCGAACCCAAAGGATGCTGAATTGATGCGATGGTGGGATTCAGATAAGCATAAGAATGGTGTCAGAAAGCTCCGACATCCAACAGATGCTTGGCAGTGGAAGGAATTCAATGAGAAGTACTATCTGGAATTTGGGAATGACCCGAGAAATGTTCGGTTCGCGTTGAGTATGGATGGAATGAATCCGTTTGGTGAAAGAAGTAGCACCCACAGCACATGGCCAGTGATACTGATGATGTACAACCTGCCTACATGGTTGTGCCAGAATAGGAATATCTTTTGCTATCCGTCCTTATACAGGGCCCCAAGCATCCTGGCATCGATATAGATGTTTTTCTTGAGCCTCTGATGCATGAGATGGAAACTTTATGGAAGGAGGGTATCAATATCTTTGATGGTTGTGCACGGCAGCCCTTTAATCTTAGAGTCATTATATTCCTCACCATCCATAATTACCAGGCATTGTTTGTGCTGTCAGGACAGATCAAAGGTAGGACGGGATGCACGGTGTGCGTGGATGGCACTGTATCATCTTTCTTTGAAGGTTCTCGAAAGGTAGTTTACCTTGGGTACAGACGCTTCTTGGTGGAAAGACATAGGTACCAAACTAAGAAGTTCTATAATCTTTTTGACGGCAGGCCTGAATTACATTCTGCTCCAGTACAACGAGACGGGCACTATGTTTTCAATATGGTTTGGACCATCCAGGTCATTTATGGGAAGAAAAAGGAAGATGGGAAGAAGAGAAAGAGAGATAAGGCACCCATTGATGGCATACCATTCAAGAAGCAGTCCATCTTCTACAAGTACTTGCCGTATTGGGCGAATCTTGAGGTCCGCCATGCAATCGATGGTATGCACCTAAAGAAGAATGTGTTTGGTAACACAATTGGGCTCCTCCTGGAGACATCAGCCAAAACAAAGGATACCTTGAAGTCGTGTCAAGACTTGGTAGCCATGAAGATAAGACAAGATCTTCACCCTGCGGATAAAGGGAATGGCCGATATGAACTTCCCCCAGCTAGCTACAACTTGACACGTGATGAGAAGAAGGCAATGTGCGAGAGCTTAAGAGGGATCAGAGTCCCGAGTCATTTCATGTCCAACATAAGGAAACTAGTCTTGATGAAAGATCTGTCACTATGCGGCTATAACTGTCATGATTCTCATGTGTTGCTGACGGTGTTCCTCCCGATTGCAATCAGAGCAATCAAGCCAGTATATGTAAAGATGGTAATCACTCTGTTGTGTTACTTCTTCAATAGGATTTCACAAAAAGTGATCGACGATGATGAGTTGCAGGATCTCAAAGAATTCATTGGGACGACTATGGCGCAACTCGAGATGTGCTTCCCTCTGGGGTTTTTTGATATAACCAAACACCTAATGATTCACATGGTTGATCAGATACGGGCACTTGGTCCACTTTACCTACACGAAATATGGACGTATGAGCATTTTATGTCCATCCTCAATCGGTACGTACTGAATCGTGCTCATCCTGAGGGGTCCATGATAGAGGGATACAGTACTGAGGAAGTCATCGAGTCTTGCCTAGGTTACCTAAAGGATAACGTGTCCCTTGGTTTGCCTATTCCATGATTTTTGGCGAGGATGGAAGGTGTGGGCACAGTTGGGAGGAAAATCTTCATCGACAAAGATTTCAAAGGTGTGCAACAAGCCCATCATAGCATCTTGCAGCACCTCACGATAATGACTCCTTTAGTCAATGAACACTTGAGCATCATTCGTGCGGAAAGTAATGGCCGCTCGGATGATTGGATCATGAGAGAGCACAAACATCGGCTGACTGCATGGTTGAAGGACCTGGATCTACCACATGGGGAGACCGTGGAGGAGCAAACAATCAAAAGATTGGCAGCTGGTCCATCTAGCCAGGTCACATCATGGCAAGGGTATGATATTAATGGATATCTATTCTATACTGCCGCCAAGGACATGAAGACCGTGTCTCAGAACAGTGGTGTTCGTATTGAGGCCTTAAATGAGAGAACAGGGCAAAGTACAACATATTTTGGTGTCATAGATGATATATGGGAAGTGTACTATGGTTCCAATGTACAAATGCCAGTCTTTTAGTGTCGTTGGGTCAAACACCCAAAAGGTGTTGAGGTGGACGGCTATGGGCTCATGATTGTCGACCTCAACAATGTTGGTTATAAAGATGACCCATGGGTACTTGCCTCACAGGTCGCACAGGTACTTTATGTAGCTGATCTATAATGAGTATGATGAGATGAACCTCTTCACAGACGTACCACAAAAGATGAGGATTCTAGAAGCAAGCATAAGAAAAGACGACAAGCCATGGGCACGTAAAGATGGCGAATCGAGAATTGTTACTGATTGAACATTGGTGTTTCAACGCTTTTATTTATTACATACGCTGCAATTAGATTTTGATATTTTTCTTATATTCCGCATATCAAAATATTCTTATGGTTAAAATTTTAAGTTTTTCCGATGTGTTTTGCTATGACTTTTGAATTAAATGAATTTGGTGCTATGAGATAGTATGTTGTGGAGGTGCACATTGTGGTCTTGACACTTTAATCCATTATATATAATAAAATAGTTATTTGATATTTTTATTAAGTTGTACATGTCACATAATGCTTATGATAAAAATTTTAAGTTTTTTCGATGTGTTTTGCTATGACTTTTGAATTAAATGAATTTTCAGTGGAAATTGGAAATGGATTTGTAAGGGCGGGTGGGTGCGTCACCCGCCCCTACAAATAGGTTTTTAGGGGCGGGCCAGGTGACATTTGTACGGCGTGGGCGCCAATTTGTAGGGGCGGGTGCTCTGATTTCCAGCCCCCCCCCCCCCCCCCCCCCCCCCGCGGACGCCGATTTTCCGTTAGGTTTAGCAATATGATGATAAGATAACTGTTAGGTTATCCCGCGGGCGCCGATTTCCCGCGCCCCCCCCCCTAGTCCGCCCCTAAAAATCGATTTGTAGGGGCGGGTGAGACCCCAGCCCGCCCCTACAAATCCTTCACCAATTTTCAATCGAAAAATCATTTAATTCAAAAGAAATAGCAAAACATATGAAAAAAAACTCAAATTTGCACTAGAAACATATTGTGTAGTTTAGAACTAGTAAAAAATACGACAAACATGTTTCAGTACATATAATGATTGAGTGTGTTCAAAACACAAAGAGAGTCTTGAATGCAATGAGATAGTATGTTGTGGAGGTGCACATTGTGGTCTCCACACTTTAAACCATTATATACAATAAAATAGTTATTTGATATTTTTATTAAGTTGTACATGTCACATAATGCTTATGGTAAGAATTTTAAGTTTTTTCGATGTGTTTTGCTATGACTTTTGAATTAAATGAATTTTCTGTGAAAATTTGGAAAGGATTTGTAGGGGCGGGTGGGGCGTCACCCGCCCCTACAAATAGGTTTTTAGGGGTGGCCGGGGTGCCACCCGCCCCTAAAAATCGATTTGTAGGGGCAGATGGCGCCCCGGCCCGCCCCTACTAATCCTTTTCCTATATAGTCCGCCCTAGACTTAGAAAATTTTTTCAGATCCCGAGCAAGCGCGAGCAGACGCCGTTCGGCTGCCAAAAATTTCCGCCGCCGCCCACTCCCGGCCACCGCTGGCCTCCCCTCCGCGCGCGGCCTCGAGCTCCCTCCATGCGGCACCTCCCCTCCCCGCGCCTCCTCCCCCGCTCCTCCTCTGCCGCGCCGCCGCCTCATCTTCCTCGGAGACTCAGTTGTTCCCGCACCCTCCCGCCCGCCGCAGGTACACCCCCCCCCTTCGCGGCCAACCACTTCCTCCTCGCGCGCCTCTCCTTGGATTGGCTAAGAATCGGCTCGATATACCCCCCCCCCCCCCCCCCCGCTGGCGTCGATTTCCTGTTAGGTTTAGCAATATGATGATAAGATAACTGTTAGGGTTATCCCGCGGGTGCCGATTTCCCGCGGGCGCCGATTTCCCATTAGGGTTTACCAAGGGAAAAATCTCTTCTGGTTGATATAAAGATAACTGTTATCTGAATTCTGAAATATGATGATAAGATTATAAGCAATGAAAAGAGAAGCAAGAAAGGTTGATAAGTACTTTTCCTTTTGGCCTGTCTTAGGAGCATATCATCTGCATGACAAGCAACAAAGTATTTCTCTACTTAGAAGAAATGACCTATCCTACCTATATTTTACTGCCTTCTCAAAGTAGGAACTAAGAACATGCAGTTAGGCCTTTGTTTTAGTGCTTTCAGAACTAGCTGCTCTAGTCAAAGAACTAGAATACTTTGCCCCAAAAAAAGACCTGACATACACTATCATCTGCAACTAGTCAAATTCATGCAAAGAAGATATGCGAAGATAGTCCTAAATTAAGTTTCTATTTGACATGTCAAATAGTCCTACGGTACGAATTCCCAACTTCAACTATCTATTTGACATGTTACATCATGTAGTCCACGTTGACTTAAGTCTCTCTGAATGCTATTCTTTGTCATATGGAGTAGGTCTTACATCTTAGCATGTGACTTGCTTTTTTTCCTTCTGGTGCTGATCACCAAACATCGTATCCTTTTGGAAGTCTGCATTATTTCTGTAACATTGCTACTTTATCCAATTGCACATCAACGACTGAATCAATACTGAAAAATCTTGAACTAACTTTGTAGTTTGTATTATTGAAGTGATTGAGTGTCAAAACAATATGTTACTCAATTAACTTGAACTAACTTTGGATACGTTCAGCCTTACTACAGCTTACAATTTACTGCCACCCGCGCGCGCGTCTTCTCCGCCGCAGCCCGCTCCCGGCCACCGCCGCCACCCGCTCCCGGCCACCGTCGCCGCTCGCTCACGTCTGCTCACTGACGATTGGCAAATGTACAGTTAAACCAACCATCCAAATTATAAAATCATAAAATGGTGGAGACAGAGAGAGTGATAATGTTGACATTGCAGAGCAAATGTTGACCTCTAATTAGTGCTGAGCAAATGTTGACCTCTGATGATGTATATATTTGAAGCATTTCTATTCAAAGTAATTGTAATTTAAATGTGAAATGAATTTCTTATTTGTAAGAAATTTCTCTCTCTCATTTCGTTGTGAATTGAAATATTTATTAAAATATATCTTCGATGGCTATGTAGCATAGAACTCGTAGATGGATCCTCCGTCGTCATCTTCCCCACGAAGGGATGATGCCACACCGCAAGATGAGCTTGAACAAATTGCATCCCAGATGGAGTGGGACAACGAGCATGATGTCGGTGACCAATCTGGGGACAAGGAGTGCGACGACGTCGGTGTCGAATCTGGGGATGAGCAGGGCCCTAGGATTCGACAAGGCGCTTGGGTAGGTGACAAGTGGCACGATCCGATTGATCCACACCCTGTTCCGGCAAGAGAAGGATGGTCAGGGGAGGCGTTTGATCCGGATTACGAACCGGAAGCACGTCAGGTAATGAATACACGATTAATTACAACGAAGCAGACTATACGAGTAATGACCTGTATGACGTGTATTATCTGTGTAGGCGGCCCCGACAGGAAGGTGTAAGCGTCGACGTGGACCCTCTAGCCCCATAGAGGAAGACAATGAAAGCTCAGGTCCCGATCCTGCAGTACAACGTCTAGCAGCGAAAACAAAAGGAAACGGGGTCAACGAGGAAGAAACCAATACCCCGAAGGGCAATGGACTGTCAATGCAATTAGCGTGGCAGGAGAGCCCATAGATCCTCTACAGGTTGTAGCAAAGTTTCGGAATGCTATCGGTGCTATAATCAGAACAAAGATGGTTTTGGATCCAACGATCCCCAATTGGCCCCTGGTTCCTGAGGGGAGGAAAGAAGCGATGTGGCAATTGTTGAGCAAAACTTTTATTTTGCCCGGAGGAAGTAGAGAACAAGTAAAGCATTATGCTCTGAAGATGTTGGGTGAAACTTTCCGCCGGTGGAAGAGCGAACTGAATACCCGGTATGTCCAGAAGGGTCGAACGCCATTTGTAAATTATGGAGACATTACACTAGCACAATGGGAAGAGTTTGTTCGATAGAAGACCACTGAAGAAGCTCTAGCTCTAAGCTAGAAGCAAAGTGAACTAGCAAAGAGCAATATACATAGAGTCCACCTTGGGCCAGGTGGGTACCAAAGGAAGGTCGAGAAGTGGCGGCGTGAAAGGGAGGCGGAAATAGCTACCGGGCAGCCCGACCCTTATGAAGTCTTGGACCAACGTGGATGGTGGTGGCTTGAAGCAAGGAAGCCAAAGATAGTTGAAGGGAATCCAAAATTTGATCAACCCGAGACCGAAGCGGTGGCAGAAAAAATGTTACAACTTGCCGAGCTTCAGAAAAAAGGTCAGTTCAAACCCCATATGGAGAAGGATGTGCCCAGTACAGCCATTGGGTCCAAAGAGCATGGAGGCCGTGTCAGAGGCCTGTCCTCTAAGTTGAGCATCAAGGATGGGTTCGAGAAGGACCGGGCTAGGTACAGGATCCATGACCGCTATAAAGAAGAAATCATGGCAGCAGCAGAGAATGCAATGCAAGCAAAGTTCATGGATTTGTTCATGGCAACACTTGCGGAGCAGAAGCAGTTGGGGCTACTTATGTTCAACCCGTTGCAAGAGGTGGGGCAGCAATAGATGGTGGGCATGCAACCTCTGGTACTTGGCCAAGCGAGTCCGGCATGTGCACAGAGCAGTGCTGCCTCGACCACAGCTCAACAATACCCGGTGGATACCATAACGAGTATTACTCCCTGCTTGTTGCTCTATCCGGTCGGTAGAGCTGCAAAGACAAAGGAAGTTGCCAAGGCCCAGGTGCATCCAGCTAGGGGTTTATTTGAGGGAAAACTGATCCCGGCCCTATATGCATGTGTACAAGTGGAGCAACTCTTGAAATCAAGCTATGAGGATAACGAGATAGACATCCCCACTGCAGATGGGAAGAGTTGCCTTGGAGAATGTGTCAGCAACACCATTCTATGGCATAAACTAGGTATCTTACTGGTTGGTCAGGTACCATTGGCTACTCCGGACAATATCTCGCCAGCACCACAACAACAAGAGCAGGGGGCAGCATCAGAGCATTCACTACCGGCCCTACCGTCACCACAACCACGAGATGCATCACCAGTGGCTCCAGTATCACGAGAGCCATCACCTCAGGCTTTCGCCATAACCAGCGGCTCCAATATCACGAGAGCCATCACCAACGGCCTCGCGATCACCGCCAGCTCGAACATCACCACCACCAAGAGAGCCATCCCCACAGGCCCAGGTATCACCACCACCATGAGAGCCATCCCCACAGGCCTCGGTATCACCACTGGTTCCACCACCGGCCCGATCACTGTTGCCTCGAGTGTTGCGGTCTTACAAAAACGACAAGGAAGGGTCAAAAATTTTGAATAGATGGCACGCCGCAAACAAAAAGTCTGATGAAAAGGCTAAGAAGGCTAAGTCAAAGGATAATCCAGCAGATTGTAGTGCCAGCAGACGGTCGGGCTTTTCTACGCCCCGCACTGACACGGAGCACAAAAAGGACATTGGGGTTGATGACCTTCCAGACTTAGATGATGCTCCTTTAAAGTTTCAGTACGGACAAGACTTGCTACCGGACTGGGCACAAAGGTATTGTCCTAGTTTTATGCGGAGGTTTTATAATTGGTACAAGAGGGCATGTATACTTGGGCTAAAAACTATATATGCTCCGCACCAACCGGATGTATTCGGACTTAAGGGGCAACAAATCTTTGATATCATATTCAATTTTGAAGACATCCAACACATGTTCCGCCTCCAACAACTTGGTATTGAAATGGTTCGACTCTAGTGCATGTAAGTACCTCATTGATACTAATTTGATTTATATTACGACCTAAAATATTGTATATGCACAAATATTTAATTTTTATACATTATAGTCTACAGGATGCAAACAATGGATGCCACCATTATTTTAAAGGAAAAGGTCTGGTACCTTGACCCCGTAGCGATTTGCGAGGCCAGGCATGCCGGGCCAAAATGGATGAAGGATGACGATGACTACCTAAAGCCATTTGCAACAAAGAAGGAAAAACAAAAGGAACGACATAAATTTCACCGAGAGACTGTGAAGATGGTTGCGGCCTACATATCGCATATGATGACACGATGGGAAGACACGGATGTCATATTTGCTCCATACCACATCCAGTAAGTCTAATATCAACCATTTGATATAATAAACCACTGGATTTCTTACAAATCATACATAATATTTTTTTCAGAAATCACTGGATTGCTTTCCAATTACAGCCAAAGCTTGGAAAAATTCTCGTATTGGACTCCTTGGAATTGTCAACCCAGAGATACAAAGAATTCATAGAAATTCTACAATTGTGAGTGAATTTCTTATCTTCCCTATGCACATCATGTTTATTTCTCTATAGAAGTATACATATATAAAATAACTTTCCATTTCTTTCATTTTAAAACAGGGCTTACCAGTTTTACGTTCATAAAGGATCAATTCATCCCGCCGACAAACCAGAGAAAATGACTATGCGCACAAACTTCTCGTGGCACAAGAAACCCGCAGGTTCCATGTACTGTGGGTACAACATGTGCGAGCATCTAAGGGTGCATGGGAGATATACTATTGATCCCGAACGTGTAAGGCGCTACTCTTTATTAGGGAAAGATGCATATGTCTACATTATTTTTTTACTGTAACTAGCACTTGGTTAATTAATTTTACCATGGATTCAATAATTGCAGATTTACCCGGAGCTAAACCGTGACACGCTCGTCGAGAAACAACTTCTACATGTAGTCGACAATTTGTGCCGTTTCATTTTGCATGAAGTGGTCAACGTGAGGGGAAAATTTTTTCACGAAGCACAAGATTTGGCAACGAAAGATAAATACATTGGACTTCGTGAGTGGGACAATCAACGGCACCATGCCGCCTCTAGTAGCGTTCCTAGGGAGGAATAGAGGAAAAACATGTATTCAACGTGCACTTTAATGATGTACTCTAATGATGTTTGATTTCCATATAATTTAATTTTGTATGTGTTGGCGCTAAAATCGGCCAGGAATCGGCCGATGGTCTTCAGCGTCGGACACACGACCCGGGAGAATCTGCTTAGCTCCTGTTCGGGTTATTTGCCCTGGTGCGGTTCGCGCGGCGTGCCAGTCAATCTGACCTGTTGATTGACAAGGAAATAAAAGTATTAAATTCCGGGTGTTCCGATCGGCTAGATTTCCGATCTGTCCCGAAGCGCGCGTCGGCGAATCGGCCGATTTGCTATGAAGATAATCGGCTATAGATGAGCCGATGATCACGTAAGAATTGCAAAAGAAAGCTGCTGGACCGACTTAAACAATTATTACTAGATGCAACACTTGAAATAGATCTAACCGGGTATATAATGATGATGAACGGAGAAGAACGATATTAAAGCCGATAGTTCCAATCTCAAGCTGGATAACTGGTGATAATACTAGAACAACAGGTAAAACCTATAACTCTAGTAAATATCGATAACTGGTGAATAAATCCGAACGAAACCACAGCGATGCACCCGAGGTTAAAGCTGAGATGTTACTCGGTAAGCGGAACCTACCAATTGGCCGGAGATCAAGTTGATGCAGCCCTGCCAACCCGTACGAACTCGTGAAAGAAGAAAAAGTATTGGCGAAGTCGCCGACTTGAAAGTAAAGTACTATGAAAAAGTAGAAGTGTTTTGTTGATTGATTTGTTGTTATCTTACAAAGCCCTGGCGACTCCTATTTATACCCTAAAACCAGGACTCCTGGTCGATTACGACTCGTTACAATCTTATTTTAAACAGCAAAACTACTATATCTATAATATCTTTAAAAAGAAACGGACTCCCGCAGAATCTTCCGCTGCCGTCTCCTAATCCTATCAGGACTTTTTCCATTGCTTCTTGACCGAATCAGCATTGCTCCGTTGACCAACATCAGGCCACTTTTGACCGGGATCCTCTGTTGTGGTTCCAATCTGTCTGGCGCAAGTTGCATTGCCAATCGGCCGATTCCCAACTGTAGCCTCAATCGGCCGATTCTTTACTGTAGCCTTTAGATCTGCTGCATCGGCCAACCTCTTCTCCTGACGCCGATTCAACACATGTCAAAATCTGGCGTCAACACATGCCCCCAGTTTCGGAGTAAAACAGAATTTTTACTTCGAAACTCTTTCTTTAATCCTTTTCTCCGAAACGGGCGCAGTAAAAATCTCCTTCCGTTTCGTGGTCTTCTGCATAATGATTGCAATTTCCTCGGACCGGGCACTCGAGACGACTGTTCCCCTGGAATTCGTGTAGACGGCGCGGCAAAAATCCGGCCTTTACCCTTTCTCTCTTGGATTATCCTTAAGTACCGGCATTCTCCGCCCACTTCTCTTCACGAGCCTAGTATTTTCCTCCAGCGAACCACTGTTCATCTTCTTCCCGAGCCCTCTCGATCTCCAACCGCTCCTTCCGGCGATCCCGCTTGCGACCTGCTCCAACTTCCCAATGGCGGCACCATCAGCAACCTCCCCAACCACGGAGGCTCTGTCGGCAACCCCCTCAGCGACGACGGCCCCATCGGCGGCCCAACTGGCGGCTCCATCGGCGACGATGAGCTTCATCCCGGAGGTAATCATCCAAAATTTTCCCCTTTTGTTTCTCTACTGTTCAAGTATTCTCTAGGCCCATTCTCAGTTTTCTCCCTTTTTCCTTCCTTTTAGGCATTTAGGCACCAGATCACTATCCCTCTTTCCGAATCCTCCGAACTTGTCTGCTTAGGCCCCATGGGAAATCCAGATCCAACAGACTTGATTAACCTAGAGACTCACAGAATTCCTTTCAAGCAATCGCCCATGGATTTAGGTCAGTGGGCAGGTGCCTTTAGGTCTTGGCCGAATGAGACCCCTGGCTGGAGAGAATGGTACCATAGAGTAGCCAGGTCTAGGAGAGTTCAGTGGGATGAACTGAAAATCAGCCAGTGCATAGACCTCTCTCTGTCCCAGATGGAGAAAAACGAGCCCTTGGTAATAGCAGCTTCTTATTTCTGGTCCGACGCACTCAATGCGTTCCTTTTTGGACATGGACCCATGACTCCAACTTTGGCCGATGTCCTGTTGTTGACCGGCCTTGACATCTCCTCTTCTGATACCCCCTTTGATTATCTGATCAAACCATCTCATCGGCTAGAAACCAAAGGAATCGGCAGATGGAAGGGGTATATCAGCAAGAATATGAGGACTGGGACAGTTTCAGAGAGAGAACACACGGCATTTCTGATGATGTGGCTGGAGAAACATTTTTTCTATGGCAGAGCAGTTGGCCCTTCTTCTAATACCCAAGCTCTGGCAGAAGCTCTGTCACTAGGATCGGCCGTTCCCCTTGGAAAGCATCTGTTGGGATCAGCCTACCACATGATGCACCAAATCAGCACTAGACTGTCAAAAGGGGAGCCGATTGGGAATCCAGGCGGTCCCTGGTGGTTTATCACTCTCTGGCTCAACTTATATATGAGCAAGGTCTCCCAGCAACAAATAGAGACCAAAACTTTTCCCAACATTGAGTCAGAGGAAAACCCAACCATCCGACGACGCTGCACATCTTTTGGAGAAGAAGCATCGGCCTTCCCTGGCTGTCAATTCACTGCTGCCCGGACGGTCGAATACTTCAGATGCTTCTACAACGGCTTCAGTGAAGAGACTGTCAGTTGGTATCCATATCAGACAGTAGGGCCGATTTTTGAGCTTCCCGTCTGCTACGACTCGTCCACTCATACTTTTGATAGGGAACTTATGGATACCCTGATTAAACCAGGGAGTTTACTGGCCAACTTCTTCTCTGGAAAAGGATTCTCCCACATATGAATTTTATAATCCATCGGCCGCAGCAAGGCAATTGGGCTTTGGTCAACTGCCGATTCAGGTCTTCTTTGCCGGGAAAGCAAAATTCAGAGATGAACTGACCAAGAGTGTTGACTACAATCGGCTGTGCAACTTAGTGCCAGACTCTAGCACCATTGACCTGAACAATTGGACAGTGGCCCCTTTTGCCGTTCAGCAATTCAAACTGTGGTGGGCAGAATGGAAGCAATACCTCTTCTGCATATCCCCATCAACATATTGCAACATTCTGGACCCAGAAAACATCGACCCATGTGCAGCGGTATGTCCTTTCTCCTAGCCGATTTCAGTACTGTCTCTTTCCATACTACCCTCTTATCGTTAACTTGTATTTATCTCTTCAGTCTGAAAGTCAAGTCCCTCCGATGCGGAGCCGAAGCGGCAAGCCGATAGAGAGCGATCGTCCATATACGCCATATCCACTCATCGGCTATCACGCTCCAACCATCAAGGACATCACTACTGGCCGATTGATACGAACACCGAAAAGGCCAACCTTGAAGACAATAAGCCGCCGAGTGCGTGCCCGCATCGGACCGACTGACCAATTGGTGGTAGTATCGACTGAAACTCCAACTCCCCCATCCTTGCCGACTACCGAGATGGCCGATCCCCAAATTGCCGCAGAAGTCGGATCGGCCGCGGCATCGCTGCTGGTGGAGGCTGTTCAGGTAACCTCGCATACCTCTCATGTACTTAAGTACTCTATTAATATTAACTCCCTCCTTCTGCCAGGCTGCACAAGCCGCTCCAGTGCAGTCCCCACAGCAATCGGCCACATCCCAAGTGGAAGCCGAAACTCCAGCGACCCTTCTTATCGAGGTAGATAATCTCTTGACTCAATTTCTCGACATTCAGAAGACTTAACTGATTCTGATGCAGGCCGATTTGGGTGCGTCGGTCGAACTTCCTCAACAATCATCGGCCAAAGGACCAACAGAAGTATGGCAAATATCTCATATCATCCTATTCAATTATCGTAGTATACTCACAGGATTTATTTGACATACCTTTCCAGGAACCTGGCCCAAGCAGAGCACTAATAGTTGTTGAGTCTTCTTCTTCTGACGAGCCGATCGTACCGGTTCTTGAGACGAGGGAGGTACTCCCATCGGTGCAAGCAAGAGAGATCCGCTTCAAGGAGGTAAAAAAAAACTTATCATTGGAATCGGCCGATCCCCCTATACTGCTTGTTGATCCTTGTCTTTATTCTTCCGCAGGAACAAGACACACCAAATAACAGCATTTTCTCCTTCTCAGTCTCTTTGCCTGATGATGAAGAAATTGCTTCACGCCAAGTTCCGTCGAGCTCTATTTCTGATGATGTCCGCGCCAAGCTCGAGAGCATGCGGATTCTCCTCCAAGATGATATCGGCCGATTGGTGGAAGATGCTTCGCCGATTCGGCGGCTTCTTAGTGACATCAAAGGCCGAATCCCGGAAGAGACAACAGAAAGCTTGGAACCTGCTACATATATAGAATCCATACAAACCTCAGTTTTCAGGGCCCTGCGCCATATGGCCGATCGTGCCCAGCTAGCAAAGACCCGGGAAGAAGCCGATTCGTACAAGCACCGAGCCCAAGAGGTACACCAACGGATCAACTTTCTTGAGAGCTCTCACCCGGATATCGTTGGCACGATAGATCGCCTCAAACGGAGGAGAGCAGAGCTAGCCAAAGAGATGGAGCAAGTAACCAAAGACATAGCTGCTGAAGAAAAGAAGCTTCAAGAGCTCCCATCCGTCATCACTGGGCTAAAACAAGAAAGACAGAACTTGGCCTCTGAAGCGATAAGACTTCGTCGCCATATGTCAGAAGTTCCCGGATCGGCCGACGACGACCAAAGAGTACTATACTCGGCCGATCAAATTAGGCAACGAGCTATCGCGGCCATAGATGCCCTCCTTGGGTTGTAAAGGATGTTGTAAACATTTAATGCTCCTTTAATGTTAATGCGCCGATTTGATCCTGGACCACTTCCTTTGGCAGATTTGCATTTATGAATGCTTTTACTCCGATAGGATGTGTCCCACTATCTTTTTACCTCCTTCTCTTTATAAGTACGAGATCCCACACCGTCTCCAGAGGCATATGCATTACCCATCTTCTCCCCCTCCAACAGCTGGATCTTTATTCTCCCAAACCGAACAGCAAGATGTCTTCTTCATCTTCTTCCTCTATCAATCAGGTACGAACTCTCCTCTGTTTCTCCCCTAGACATCTCAATCGCTCTGATGCTGGGTAGCTTTTCATCTCTGTTTAGTCAAAACGTCTCAGTCTCAGCCTGGAACGAGCGATCGAAGTTATGCATTCAGACGAACCACTATCGCAGGCAGACATAGATCTGATAAGAGCTCATTCTGAAGACCTTAAAGATCATGTTCCTACTATTGTCCAGAAGTTGTTGACGCCAGATTTTGACACGTATTGAATCGGCGTCAGGAGGAGAAGATTGGCCGATGAAGCAGATCTGAAAGCTACAGTAAGGAATCGGCCGATCAAGGTAACAGTTGGAAATCGGCCGATTGGTAGCGCAGCCTATGCCGACAGGATGGGATTATTCCAGAAGATCCTGGTCAAAAGTTGGTCAACAAGGCATGCTAAGTCGGTCGGGAAGCAATTGAAGGGGTCCTGATTGGATTAGGAAACGGCGGCGGAAGATTCTGCGGGAGGCCGTTTCCTTTTCTAGAGTTATTATAGATATAGTAGTTTTCCTGTTTTAAATAAGGTTGTAACAAGTCGTAATCGACCAGGAGTCCTAGTTTCAGGGTATAAATAGGAGTCGCTAGGGCTTTGCGAAAAAAACAATCAAATCAATCAACAAAACACTTCTACTTTTTACCAGTACTTTACTTTTCAAGTCGGCGACTTCGCCAATATTTTCTTCTTCCACGAGTTCGTACGGATTGGCAGGGCTGCATCAACCTGATCTCCGGCCAATTGGTAGGTTCCGCTTATCGAGTAATATCCGAGCTTTAACTACGGGCGCATCGCTGTGGTTTCGTTTGGATTTATTCACAAGTTATCGATATTTACTAGAATTGCAAGTTTTACCTGTTATTCTAGTATTATCACCAGTTATCCAGCTTGAGATCAGGGTAATCGGCTTCGTCATTGTTCTCCTTCAATTCATCGCCATATAGCCAATTTGATGTGTTTCAAGTGTTGCTTCTATAGTAATTGTTTAGATTGCTCCAGCAGTTCTCTTTACAATTACTATACGATCATCGGCTGACCCATAGCCGATCATCTCTACAGCAAATCGGCCGATTTGCTGCCGACGCGCTCCTCAGGACAGATCGGAAATCCAGCCGATCGACGCGCCTGGAATTTAATACTCTATTTCCTTGTCAATCAACAGGTCAGATTGACTGGCACGCCGCGCGAACCGCACCAGGGCGATAACCCGAACAGGAGCTAAGCAGATTCTCCCGGGTCGTGTGTCCGACGCTGAAGACCCATCGGCCGATTCCTACGCGGCCGATTTTAGCGCCAACACACTTTTGGCACGCCTGGTGGGACCATCCAAGACCTGATATGTCGAACAACGCAGAAATCTCTGACAGCAACATCATTGGGATCACAGAAGCTGATCTCTAGGATGACCAGAGGGAGGAATTGGCCAAACATCTAGAAGATTATAAGAAGATATACCTCCAGTCGTTCAGTCGTACCAGAAGCGGGGAAGCAGTTAGGAAGGCTCCTATTCCAGCACCTCGCCACATCACCATTGCTGAAGACTCGGGCAAGATGTCAGAGATGATTCAACAGTCCGTGTATCAAGCATTCATTGACCAATCCTCGGTGATGAGCAACACGGTGTACAACGCCGTCGTCAACTCTCTGGCCAGCGGAGCCGTCCAAGGTTATCAGGGACCGGCATATGCTCCTCCGACTACTCTGCCGGCCAGAAACTTACCGTACACATCCCAATCGGCTTCTCAGCCGATATTGACGTAGCGCGAGGGATACGGTTCTCCACCACTTCCGGCGTCTCCAAGATACAGCGGTGCGCCATGTCTCCCATCGCGAGCGCCGCTTCAACCCGTTCAAATGACTTCTGTGCAAACACTGCCTACGAGCTCAGTGCCTTGGGGGGCATCAGCCACGGCGTATTTCCCCGAGCCAGCGAACGGGCATGGCACTTATCCGTTTCAGGTGCCGTACCAATCGGCCGCCCGGCCGACGGTCTCCCAGTACCAGCCGATTTTACCAGAAATCGGCAGGGGGGCAAGCACTGTGGAAGCATTCAGAGGCACGGTGCCAGCAACGACGTACGAAGGGGGTGCGGACGCGTTTCGCCAGCAGTTATCGGCCGTTCAGCAAAGTTCGCCGATTCATCACCCGGCCACACCAGCCCTTCAACACATGCCCGCGCCGCGAACAGCTGTCCATCAGCAGCAGGTGGACTGGACGGCAAGAATAGCAGAAGTAATCCAAGATCAGTTTGGGCTGAAGCCGAAAGTTCAAACTTATACTTACAAGACGCCGTATCCATCGGCCTATGACTCGTTGCCGTTCCCACACCGCTACAAGGTTCCTGATTTCACCAAGTTCTCAGGGACGGATGACACATCCACTGTGGAGCACATCAACAGAATCATCATCCAGTGCGGAGAAGCTGCCACGCAAGACGCTCTGAGGGTACGGTTATTTTCATCATCTCTATCCGGATCGGCCTTCCAGTGGTTCACCACTTTACCGCCAAATTCTATCGTCACGTGGGCCGATCTGGAGAAACAATTCCACAAGTACTTCTATGCAGGGGTACATGAGATGAAGATTTCGGATTTAACCAGCCTCAGGCAGAGGAGCGACGAACCGGTAACAGGGTACATACAGAGGTTCAGGGAAATCAAAAACAAGTGCTACAGTCTGGCTCTGACCGATGCACAGTTGGCTGATATCGCTTTCCAAGGTCTCTTGCCACAAATCAGAGAGAGATATGCCGCCCAAGAGTTTGAGAGCCTGAGTCAAATCGTCCACCGATTGTCAGGGCAGGAGGTCCGACCGTTTGAACAGCGGAGGAGCTTCCAGAAGAAGGTGGCGTACTTGGAGGGATCTGAATCTGACGCGGAGGAAGAAATCGGCCTGGCGGAATGGGTAAAAGGGAAAAAACCGATATCCTGCCCCTTTGGCAAGAAGGAGCCAGAGACATTCGGCTTTGACACGTCAAAAGCCGATAAAATTTTTGATCTACTGCTTCAGGAGGGGCAGATTAAGTTGTCGCAACATCACACCATCCCTACGGCCGATCAACTTAAGAAGATGAAATACTGCAAGTGGCACAACGCTACTTCTCACGATACGAATGAATGTAAAGTCTTCTGCCAGCAGATACAATCGGCCATCGAACAGGGGCGGCTCAGATTTGAAACTCCAACCAAATCGGCGATGCCGATGAAGATAGATCAGCATCCCATCCCGGCCAACACGGTCAACGCTGGAGAAGAATCAGGTCAAACCAAGGTGCTGACATCAGAATCGGCGAGAAGAGGCGGCGTTGTCGATCCCAGGAGGCAGATCACGACGGAAGAAATCAGAAGGAACAGGCGAGGGCCAGAACGACCACACAGGCCTGTCACCTCCCGATTTCTACTAAGTAAATATCGGCGGCAGCAAGAAAAAGCACAACACCAGTAAAAGATGATACGCTGGCGTGAAGATCACTGGCAGTGTCCCTTCTTCATCCACTGCTCGGAGAACGATATCAGATTGCCATCTGCCGATAACTGTCCGGAATGTAACGGATCAAACCACAACGATCGCCCGAGGCTACACTCTAGGAACAGAGGACCAGAGCCGATCAACAGAAATCGGCGCGAAGAACGGCGCGTTTCGGTGTATGATCGGCTGGGGGGCAGAGTTGACCGGTGCAACAGGTCAGAGGGCAAGATCGGCCAGCAAGATGGACTGGGGGGCAGGATCAGCGCGCACGATCGGCTGGAAGAGATGGCCGATGATAGGGTATCAGATGAAGATCCCCTAGGAAGGGAACCAGATTGGGAACACGTCAGATCATCGACCAAGCCAGTGAATCCCAGGTGGTGTCCCGATGGCCTATCCAGATCCCAGAAGCGAAGGATCCAACGCCTACGCCAGTTAGAGCATCAAGAAGAAGAACAAAGACACGTGCCAGAAAGAAGGAATGTTGAATCTCGGGTTTGGCGCCCAAAGAAAAGCGATCAAGAAACGAATAACCAAGAATTGGCAGCCGAGATTGATATGGTTTTCATACTGCCGATGGAGTTCATGGCGCCAAGCGATCGGGACAAAGTGACAAATACAGAGGAAGAGCAAATGGCACAACTGGTATTAGAGCCGATGACGGCTACGTTTGAGAAACCAGAAGAGGAAAAACGACAACATATTAAGGTGCTGTTTCTCAAAGGGTATGTCAACGGAAGACCTGTCACCAAATTACTGGTAGATGGAGGTGCGGCAGTCAACATCATGCCGTATGCCATGTTCCGCAAGCTGGGCAAGGGCGACAACGACCTCACCAAGACGGACATGATGCTGAAAGATTTCGAAGGCAACGTATCACCCGCCCGCGGAGCATTCTGCGTCGACCTCACCATCGGCAGTAAGACCCTCCCTACCACTTTCTTCATCATTCATGGCAAAGGGTCCTATAATATGCTGCTTGGTCGCGACTGGATACATGCAAACTGCTGTGTCCCATCTACTATGCATCAATGCCTTGTGCAATGGATCGGCGACTGTACAGAGATAGTCGCTGCCGATTCTGTCTACAGCGTTGTAGCGGCCGACACACAACAGTGGAGCTGCGAGCACGTCAAGTGTATATCTGGCAGGACTTGGGACACTGATTTCCTGAGAGTGTCCGATTTCGGTTTACAGCCGATACAAGCAGTCGGCTCTGAAGATTCAGCTCGTTCGAAAGGATGAGAAGCTGGGGCATGGGTTCGCGTCGGCCGATTCATTAGAGATGGTAGATTTGGGAGATAGAGGCAAATCAAGGCCGACACACGTTGGTGCCGATTTGGATTCTGAGTACAAAAAGAAAATATGTCAAGTTAACATGACCGATTTCTCATCGGTTTTCTGGCCTCACATCTGGCGAAAGAGATATTGGGATTCATTATTAAGTGGAAATTATGGATTACATGAAGCAGTTCAAAACCAAATCGGCGCAGTGGCATTAAAGGAACAATAATGTTTAACATATTGTTTACAGCCCAAGGAAAGCATCTATGGCTACAATCACTCGTCGTCTAATTTGATCGGCCGATTCTACTATCCTCTGATCACTTTCGGCCGATCCTGGAACTTCTGACACGCGGCGATGGAGCCTTATTGTTTCACGGGCCAGATGTTGTCTTTTTTGCTTCAGCTCGCTGATCATGGTTGGGAGTTCTTGGAGCTTTTTCTCCTCAGCGGCTATCTCTTTGGTTATCTGTTCCATCTCCTTGGCTAGTTCTGCTCTCCTCCGTTTCAGCCGATCTATTGTGCCAACGATGTCCGGACGGCAGTTCTCGAGGAAGTTGATTTTGTGATGTACTTCCTGGGTCTGGTGCTTGTACGAGTCAACCTCCTCCTGAGTTTTGGCCATCTGAGCGCGATCGGCCATACGTTGCAGCGCCCGCGAGACCGGAATCCGCATGCCCTCTATATAGGCAGCATACCCCAAGTCTTCCGACACTTCATCTGGGATGTGATCTACGACTTCATTGAAAAGTTGTCGGATCGGCGATGCATCTTTCACCAGTCGGCCGATGTCACCTTGGAGGAGAGTACGGATGCTTTCAAGCTTAGAGCGGATATCGTCGGAGGCAGAGCTCGGTGGAACCGCGTGTGAGGCGATTTCCTCTTCATCGGCCAAGGAGACAGCGAAAGAAAAGATACTATTGTTGGGAGAATCTTGCTCCTGTAAGGGAAGAAAGCAAAGGATAAGCAGGTAGTGAAAGAAAATCGGCCGATTCTGATGGTAAGACTGTTACCTCTTTGAAATGAATCTCTCTTGCCTGCGCCGGTGGAAGTATTTCCCTTGTTTCAGGGATTGGTGCACTAGGTTCACCAGAAGAAGAAGATTCGATCGTTATTGGTGCTCCGCTTGGGCCAGCTTCCTGAGAAAGGTATAAATGCTCGTGAGAATACTATGGGAAAATGAAATAAGATGGTAATGGGAATTTGCCATGCCTCTGCGGGTTCTCCGGCCGATTCCTGTTGTGGAGTTGCAATCGGCGTACCCAAGTCGACCTGCATCAAAATTGGTTAAGTTTCCTGAATGTTAAGGATACAGGGTAAGAGATCATATACCTCGGCAGCAGGAGCTGCTGTAGTCTCAGTCCTTACTTGAGACGTGGCCGACAGTCGTGGAGATTGTGGTGAGATAACCTGTGCAGCCTGCAAAGGGATGAAATTGATGTCAGCAGAAGATTTGGGGAATACATGAGATGAATAAAGTTACCTGGACAGCTTCTACTAAGAGCGATGCTGCAGCGGCCCCGGCTTCGGCAGTGACTTGGGGATCAGCTGTCTCGACGGCTAGTAAGGGTGAAGGACCTGAGGTCTCGGCGAGTATCATTTCCACCTGATCAGCCGATCCAACACGGGGAGTCTCGGCCGATGCTGCTGCCGTCTGGCTAGCCGATCCGATACGGGAGACTTCAGCCGATGCTATTGTCGTCTGATCGGCCGATTCAATGCGAGCCCGCATCCGACGGCTGGATATCTTCGGTGTTGGTCTTTTGGGCGCTCGTCTTGGTCGGCCGGTGGAGATATCTCTGATAGATGGAGCATGGAAGCCGATGAGTGGCTGCACTGTGTATTGATGATGGCTATCGATCGGCCGGCCGCTTCGGCTCCGCATTGGGGGAGCATGGCTTTCAGACTGAAGAGGTAAACATAAGTTAACAACGAGATGATAATGCAACATTGAAATCGGCTAAGCAGAAAAGGACATACCGCAGCATTTGGGTCGATGTTCTCTGGGTCCAGAATATTACAGTAAATTGATGGGGATTTACAGAAAAGATGTTGCTTCCATTCTGCCCACCATAATTTATACTGTTGGGTGGCAAAAGAGGCAACTGACCAGCCGTTCAAGTCGATGGTGCTGGAGTCGGGTACTAAATTGCATAATCGGTTGTAATCAAGACTTGAAGTTAATCTGTCTCTGAATTTTGCTTGGCCAGCGAAATAGACTTGAATCGGCAATTGGCCAAAACCTAGTTGCCTTGCTGCGGCCGACGGGCAGTAGAACTCATAAGTGGGTGAGTCCTTTCCTGAGAAGAAGTTAGCCGGCAGAATTCCCGGCTTAATCAAGACATCCATCAATTCTCTGTCAAATGTGTGGGTGGAGAAGTCGAAGCATACAGGCAATTCAAAAATTGGCTCCGCAGTTTGATATGGATACCAAATGATCATCTCCTCGCTAAGTCCATTATAGAAGCATCTGAAATATTCAGCTACGCGGGTAGCGGTGAACTGGCAGCCAGGAAAGGCCGATGCCGCCTCTCCAACAGATCTGCAGCGGCGACGGACCGATGGATTCTCCTCTGACTCGATGTTGGGAAAGGTCTTTGTCTCTATCCTCTGCTGAGAGACCTTGCTCATGTGTAGATTGAGCCAGAGGGTGATGAACCACCAAGGGCCACCTGGATTCCCTATCGGCTCTCCTTTCAACAGCTTGACGCCGATTTGATGCATCATGTGTATGCCGATCCCAGCAAATGTTTACCAAGGGGGACGGCCGATCCTTGTGCAAGAGACTCTGCCAAAGCTTGAGTGTTGGAGGTGGGTCCGACTGCTCTGCCACAGAAGAAGTGTTTCTCCAGCCACATCATCAAGAAGGCGGTGTGCTCCCTCTGTGAGACTGTCCCTGTCTTCATGTTTTTACTGATGTATCCTTTCCACCCGCCGATTCCTTTGGTCTCCAGCCGATAAGATGGCTTGAACAGATAATTGAAGGGGGTATCGGTGGAGGAGACATCTAGGCCGGTCAGCAGCAGGACATCGGCCAAGGTCGGGGTCATGGGTCCATGTCCAAAAAGAAATGCGTTAAGTGCATCGGACCAGAAGTAAGAGGCTGCCATAACCAAAGGTTCGTTCTTTTCCATCTGAGACAGGGACAAATCTATGCACTGGCCGATTTTAAGTTCTTCCCATTGGACTTTCCAAGACCTGGCTACCCTCTGGTACCACTCTCTCCACCCGGGTGTTTCGTTCGGCCAGGATCTGAATGCGCCTACCCAGTGATCTAAATCCATGGGTGCATGCTTAAAGGGGATTCTGTGAGTTTCTAAACTGATTAGATCCGTTGGATCAGGACTCCCCATAGGGCCTAGACAGATGAGGTCAGGAGACTCTGAGAGAGGAATGGTGATCCTGTGCCTAAGGGCCTAAAAAGAAAGGGAAAAAGGGAAGAAACTAAGAAAGGGACCGGAAAATACTGAAGCAGCAAGGAGAAAAGGAAAAGATTTTTCGGGCATTTACCTCTGGGATGGAAGCCATCGTCGCCGATGACGCTGCTAGAGAAGCCGCCGATTGGGCCGCCACCGCCAAAGGAGCAGCCGATGGAGCCTCTGTAGATGGGGTGGTCGCCGACGGAGACGCCATTGGGGGACGAAGCAGGCTGCGGATGAGGTCGCTGGAGAAGGGGGAACGCTTGGAAATCGAAAGAACTTGGAGGAAGATGAACAGTAATGCGGCAGAAAGGATGCTGGATTCGTGGAGGAGGAGAGGCGGAGAAAACCAGTACTTAAGAGAGATAAGGGGGGTAAGGGCAAAGATGGTATTTTTACCGCACCGTCTACGCGAGTTCCAGGGGAGCGGTCGTTTCGCGCGCTCGGATCGAGGAAACTGCAATCATTGTGCCGCGGAACGGAAGGAGGTTTTTACTGCGCCCGTTTCAGAGAAGAAGGTTAAAGAAAAGACTATCGAAGGAAAAGTTATATTTTACTCCGAAACTGGGGGGCATGTGTTGACGCCAGATTTTGACACGTATTGAATCGGCGTCAGGAGGAGAAGATTGGCCGATGATGCAGATCTGAAAGCTACAGTAAGGAATCAGCCGATCAAGGTAACAGTTGGAAATCGGCCGATTGGTAGCGCAGCCTATGCCGACAGGATGGGATTATTCCAGAAGATCCTGGTCAAAAGTTGGTCAACAAGGCATGCTAAGTCGGTCAGGAAGCAATTGAAGGGGTCCTGATTGGATTAGGAAACGGCGGCGGAAGATTCTGCGGGAGTCCGTTTCCTTTTTTAGAGTTATTATAGATATAGTAGTTTTCCTGTTTTAAATAAGGTTGTAACAAGTCGTAATCGACCAGGAGTCCTAGTTTCAGGGTATAAATAGGAATCAATCAACAAAACACTTCTACTTTTTACCAGTACTTTACTTTTCAAGTCGGCGACTTCGCCAATATTTTCTTCTTCCACGAGTTCGTACGGATTGGCAGGGCTGCATCAACCTGATCTCCGGCCAATTGGTAGGTTCCGCTTATCGAGTAATATCCGAGCTTTAACTACGGGCGCATCGCTGTGGTTTCGTTTGGATTTATTCACAAGTTATCGATATTTACTAGAATTGCAAGTTTTACCTGTTATTCTAGTATTATCACCAGTTATCCAGCTTGAGATCAGGGTAATCGGCTTCGTCATTGTTCTCCTTCAATTCATCGCCATATAGCCGATTAGATCTGTTTCAAGTGTTGCTTCTATAGTAATTGTTTAGATTGCTCCAGCAGTTCTCTTTACAATTACTATACGATCATCGGCTGACCCATAGCCGATCATCTCTACAGCAAATCGGCCGATTTGCCGCCGACGCGCTCCTCAGGACAGATCGGAAATCCAGCCGATCGACGCGCCTGGAATTTAATACTCTATTTCCTTGTCAATCAATAGGTCAGATTGACTGGCACGCCGCGCGAACCGCACCAGGACGATAACCCGAACAGGAGCTAAGCAGATTCTCCCGGGTCGTGTGTCCGACGCTGAAGACCCATCGGCCGATTCCTACCCGGCCGATTTTAGCGCCAACAGAAGTATTGGGACCTTATAGACGCTCACTGCCTAGTCCCCAAGCGACTGCCATCTGAAAAGAGTCCTCCACTCCCTCATCAAGTCGAGACTGAAGCCGCCATGGAGAATCTAGAGGAAAATAAGACCTGCCTCCTGATAGAACTATGCCATCAAGCTGAGCCTGAAGCCACCATGGAGAATCCGAAGGAGAATAGGACCCGCCTTCTGATAGAATTGGGCCGGATCGAGAGAGAAATCAAGAGCAAGCGTAGTCAATAAATATATAGGTATTTTTATTCTAAGGGCGACTTGTACCATGTCGGCCATGTACTCTGTCGTTTTCATCGAATAATGAACTGGTCAGACCAAACGGAAAATATTTTCCTCCTCAAGGCGATGTCATTCCTGCATCGGTTATGTAGACAAAAACCGATAGAAGTCGGCCATGTTGTCTTGATGTTTCTTACTGCAAGTTATGCATCTACCCAAATGCTTGGATAGTACCTCTTCAGATATCGTCCATTCAAAGCTCTTAGGAATTCTTCCCCTTCGATAGTTTCTAGAATATATGCATTTCGCGGAGCACATCGGCCGATTCTATACGGCCCTTCCCAAGTGGGCGACCATTTACCGAATTTGGGATCCTTAGACCCTATCGGCAGCACCACCTTCCATACCAAATCTCCTTGGGAGAACTGTTTAACCTTGACCCTTTTGTCATACCATCTGGCCACCCTTTTCTTGTTTTCTTCGATGCTAATTAAGGCTCTCAAACACTGACCCGCCGAGTCATCGAGCTCATCCTTCATGAGGAAGGAATAGTCATCGGCCGTCAACTGATCTTAAAGCGATATACGCCTTGACCCCGTCCTTAATTCCCAAGGCAGGACTGCCTCGTGACCATAAACCAGCTGATAAGGAGACATCTTAGTGGCTCCATGGCAAGACATCCTATAAGCCCATAGAGATTCAGCCAAAGACATATGCCACTTTTTGGGTTGTTCCTCTATCTTCCTCTTGATCAACTTGATTATCCCCTTATTGGACGATTCGGCCTGGCCATTGGCTTGAGCATAGTACGGAGAAGAATTTAAAAATTTAATCCCCATATCGGCGGCGAACTCTCCGAATTCTCCAGAGGTGAACATCGTTCCTTGGTCAGTGGTGATAGTCTGAGGAATACCGAATCAATAAACAATATGGTTCTTAACGAACTCGATCATATAAGCCGATGTCACGGTCCTTAACGGAACTGCCTCCACCCACTTAGTGAAAGAATCGGTGGCTACCAATATAAACTTATGCCCCTTGCTTGATGGAGGATGAATCTGTTCGATGAGATCTATTCCCCAACCTCTAAACGGCCACGGCTTGATTACAGGATTCATAGCCGATGCTGGCGCGCGCTGTACATTGCCAAACTTCTAACAGTCTTGGCATCCTTTATAATATTTGAAACAATCCTAAAGAATCGTTGGCCAATAATACCCATTGTTTCTGATCATCCATTTCATCTTGTGAGCTGATTGATGGGCTCCACATACGCCTTCATGGATTTCCCCCATCAGGACCTTTGCTTCTTCTATTCTCAGGCACTTGAGAAGAACCCCATCAATCGTCCGGTAAAATAAATCATCTTCAAGTAACACATATTTTGTGGCTTGAAAACGCACTCGCCGATCCATTTTGTGGGAGGGGTCCTTCAAGTAATCGGCGATTTCCCTTCGCCAGTCATCGGCCGCGAGCTCCAAAATCATAGCCCCCTGAATCGGCCGATATCCGGACGCGTGTTGGGCCAGCCTGTTGGCCTCCTCATTATAATTCCTGGGGATGTGCTCAATTATTGCAAACTTGAATTCCTTTAGCAGCTGGAGGCAATCTTCATAATAAATCCTCAAGATATCATCTTTGCATTCAGATTTCCCCGTTAACTGATCTACGATGAGCATGGAATCCCCAAAAATCTCGACTGCATCAGTTTTGACTTCCCTTAATAATTGGATACCTTTTAGGATGGCTCGATATTCCGCCTGGTTATTGGTTGCGGATGCTTCTATCGGCAGAGAGAAATCATAACTTGCCCCCCGAGGCGATACAAGAACGATGCCGATTCCCAATCCGGCCCCACACGAAGAACCGTCGAAGTATAGAGTCCATGGAACCGGTTCAACGACAGCAATTTCTGGTCCGCAATGCTGAGCTACGAAATCGGCCATGACTTGACCCTTGATAGCTTTGGCCGATTTGTACCTTAAGTCAAATTCTGACAGAGCCAGGATCCACTTTCCAATCCGTTCTTTCAAAATCGGCAATGATAGCATATATTTCACCACATCATCTTTGCATACAACTATGCATTCTGCTGATAACAAATAGTGCCTGAGCTTGGTACACGAGAAGTATAGACACAAGCACAGCCGCTCCACCGGGGAATATCTTGTTTCGGCGTCCAGGAGCCTTCTACTGACACAATATACCACTCGTTCTTTCCCTTCGAACTCCTGTACCAACGCCGATCCAATAGCTTGTTCATCAGCCGATAAGTATAATTTGAACGGCTTACCAGGCTGTGGCGGGACTAACACCGGAGGTGAGATCAGATATTGCTTGATATCTTCCAACGCTCTGCGTTGTTCTTCTCCCCATACAAATTCTTGGTCGGGCTTCAATTTCAACAAAGGAGTAAAAGCTCGAATACGCCCGGACAGGTTGGACATGAATCTCCTGATAAAATTGACCTTGCCGATGAGGGACTGTAGCTCAGTTTTATTCTATGGGGCCACAACTTTGTTGATGGCGTCTATGGTCTTCCGGTTCACCTCTATCCCGCGCTCATGGACCATGAATCCTAAGAATTGCCCGGTTGATACACCAAATGCACACTTGTTCGGGTTCATTTTTAACCCATGCTTCCTTGTGCACTCCAGCACTTCTTGTAAATCGGCCAGATGTTCCTGATGACCTTTTGACTTGACCACAACATCGTCGATGTAAATTTCCACCGATGCACCAATGAGCTTGTGAAAGATATAGTTCATGGCGCGCTGATACGTAGCACCGGCGTTCTTTAACCCAAAGGTCATCACAACCCACTCGAATAGACCAAGGTGACCTGGACACCTGAAAGCCGTTTTCGAGATATCTTCGTCGGCCATTAATATCTGATTGTACCCGGCATTACCATCCATGAAACTGATAACTTTGTGTCCTGCGGCAGCATCTATCAAGACATCGGACGTTGGCATCGGATATCCATCCATTGGTGTGGCCTGATTTAGGTTCCTGAAATCGATGCACACACGCAACTTTCCATTCTTTTTATACACGGGTACAATATTAGAAATCCATTCGGTGTAGCGACACTGTCGGATAAATCCTGCTTCAATCAATCTTGTGATTTCGGCCTTTATATCAGGTAGAATTTTGGGGTTGCACCATCGCGCAGGCTGCTGATATGGCCGATATCCTGATTTTATAGGTAACCGGTGTTCAACAATGGACCGGTCTAGACCAGGCATCTCATGGTATTCCCAAGCAAAGCAATCCTTGAATTCTTTTAATAAACTTATCAATTTACACTTATATCCAGGATCCAAGCTAGCACTAATATACGTCGGCCTTGGCTTGCTACCATCTCCCAAATCCACCATCTCTAATGAATCAACCGATGTAAATCCATGCCCAAGCTTTCCGTCTTCTCGTACAAACTGATCCATCTATTCTGAATTTTCAGAGCCGACTGCTTGGATCGGCTGTAGACCGAAATCGGACACCTTCAGGAAATCAGTGTCCCAAGTCCTGCCAGATATACACCTGACGTGCTCACAACTCCACTGTTGCGTGTCGGCCGCTGCAACGCTGTAGGCGGAATCGGCGGTGACTATCTCTGTACTGTCGCCGACCCATTGCACGAGGCATTGGTGCATTTTTGATGGGACACAGTAGTTTGCATGTATCCAGTTGCGGCCGAGCAACATGTTGTAGGACCCCTTACCATTAATAACAAAAAAGGTAGTAGGAAGGGTCTTACTGCCGATGGTGAGGTCGACGCAGAGCGCTCCACGGGCGGGAGACACGTTGCCCTCGAAGTCCTTGAGCATCATGTCCGTCTTGGTCAGGTCTTCATCGCTTTTTCCCAACTTGCGGAACATGGCATACGGCATGATGTTGACTGCGGCGCCTCCATCCACTAGCAGCCTGGTAACGGGTCGTCCGTTAACGTATCCTTTGAGAAGTAACGCCTTGAGATGTTGTCGTTTTTTATCTTCTGGTTTCTCAAAGGTGGCCGTCATCGGCTCTAACACCAATTGCGCCATCTGGTCTTCCACCCTTGTCGCCTTGTCTCGATCGGCAGGCGCCATAAACTCCATCGGCAATACCAACACCATGTTGATATCAGCTGCCGATTCTTGATTGTCTGCTTCCTTGCTGTTGTTTTTCTTGGGGCACCAGACCCGAGACTTGACGTTTCTCTTTTCTGGTACCTGCCTCTCCTCTTCTTCTTGTTGCTCCCACTGGCGCAGGCGTTGGATCCTCCATTTCTGGGATTTGGATAGACCGTCAGGGCACCACCTGGGGTTTACTGGTTTGTCCGATGATCTGGCATGCTCCCAATCTGGTTCCCTCCCTAGGGGGTTTTCATCTGACACCCTGTCATCAGCCATCTCTTCCAGCCGATCGTGTACGCTGATTCTGCCCCCCAGTCGATCCTGTTGGTTGATCCTGCCTTTCAACCGGTGGTACCGGTCAACTCTGCCCCCCAGCCGATCATGCACTGAAAGGCGCTGTCCTTCTTGTTCGCGCCGATTTCTGCTGATCGGCTCTGATCCTCTGTCTCTGGAGCGTGATCTTTTAAACAGGCGATCGTTGCGGCTTAATCTGTTGCACTCAGGACAGTTATCGGCTGACGGCAATCAGAGATCGTTTTCCCAGCAATAGATGAAGAACGGACACTGCCAGTGATCCTCATGTTGGCGTATCATCTCATCGTGGTATCTTGTTTGTTCCTGCTGCCGCCGATATTTGCTGAGCAAGAACTGGGAGGTGACGGGTCTACGCGATCATTCTGATCCTTTGCTCTTGTCTTCAGCCCGCCTTTTCCCTTTGACTTCAGCCACCGTGACTTGCTTCCTGGGGTCTACGGCGCCGCTCCTTCTTTCCGATTCCGACATCAGCACCTTGGTTTGAAGTGAATTTCTTCCCGTGTCAACCATGTTGGCCGGGAAAGGATGCTGGTCTATCTTCATCAGCTTCGCCGGTTTGGCCGGGGTTTCAAACTTGAGTCTTCCTTGCTCGATGGCCGACTGTATCTGCTGACGAAAGATCTTGCATTCATTCGTGTCATGAGATGTGGCATTGTGCCACTTGCAGTACTTCATCTTCTTGAGCTGATCGGCCGAAGGGATGGTATGGTACTGAGATAGCTTGATCTGCCCTTCCTGGAGTAATAAGTCAAAAATTTTATCGGCTTTTGATGTGTCAAAGCCGAATGTCTCTGGTTCTTTCTTTCCGAAAGGGCACAATATTGGCTTTTTGCCTTTCACCCACTCTGCTAGGCCGATTTCTTCCTCTCCATCTGATTCAGACCTTTCTAGATATGCCACCTTCTTTTGGAAATTCCTCCACTGCTTAAACGGACGGACTTCCTGACCTGCCAATTGGTGAACGATCTGGCTTAAGCTTTCAAACTCTTGCGAGGCATACCTTTCCTTGATTTGTGGCAAGAGGCCTTGGAAAGCGATATCGGCCAACTGGGCATCGGTCAGAGCCAGTCTGTAGCATTTATTCCTGATTTCTATGAACCTCTGTATGTACCCAGTTACTGGTTCGTCGCATCTCTGTTTGAGGATAGTCAAATCGGAGAGCTTCATCTCATGTACCCCTGCGTAGAAGTACTTATGGAACTGCTTCTCTAGATCGGCCCAAGTAACAATGGAGTTAGGTGGCAAAGTGGTGAACCACTGGAAGGCCGATCCAGACAGAGATGATGAAAACAGACGCACCCTCAGAGCATCTTGTGTGGCGGCCTCTCCGCACTGAATGATGAATCTGTTAACATGCTCCACGGTAGATGTGTCGTCCAAGCCCGAAAACTTGGTAAAATCAGGCACCTTGTACCGGTGGGGAAACGGCAGCAAGTCATAGGCAGATGGATATGGTGTCTTGTATGTGTAAGTTTGTACTTTCGGCTTCAAACCGAATTGATCCTAAATTACCTCTGCTATTCTCGCCGTCCAATCCACCTGCTGCTGATGAACAACCGTTCGAGGTGCCGGCACATGTTGGAGGATTGGCGGTGGTACGGCTGTGTGATGGATCAAAGCATGCGGCGAATTCTGTTGTGTTATGGCTGTCTGAGCAGTTGACATTTGATGACGAAGCGAATCCGTCGCCCCGTCGTACATCGTCATCGGCGCCGTGCTTCGGAGTGTCTCTACAGCACCTGCCCCCCTGCCGATTTCTGACGGGATTGGTTGGTACAGAGGGATTGTCGGCCGGACGGCCGATTGGAACGACGCCTGGATTGGATAGCTCCCGTGTCCGGTTGATAGATCGGGAAAAGCCGTCGTCGCCGATGCCCCCCAGGGTACTGAGTTTGTGGGCAACGATTGCACAGAAGCAATCTGGACAGGCTGAAGCGGTGCTTGCGATGGAAAACATGGTGCACTGTTATACCTTGGAGACACTGGAGGCAACGGAGTGTTGTATTCCACACGTTGCGCCGTTATCGGCTGAGGAGCCGATTGGGACGTGCCTGGTGGGCTTCTGGTAGGAAGTGCAATCGGCGGGGCATATGTTGGCCCCTGATATCCTTGAACTGCTCCGCTGGCCAAAGAGCTGATGACGGCGTTATACACCGTATTGGTCATCACCGAGGATTGGTCGATGAACGCCTGGTAGACTTACTGTTGGATCATATCGGACATCTTGCCCGAATCCTCAGCAATGGTGATATGGTGGGGAACTGGAAGAGGAGCTTTCTTGACTGCCTCCCCGCTTCTGGTACGACTAAACGACTGCAGATACATCCTCTTGTAATCTTCTAGATGTTTAGCCAATTCCTCCTTCTGGTCGTCCTTGAGATCCGCTTCTGTGACCTCAATGATGTTGCCTTCAAAAATTTCTGCGTTCTTTGACATGTTGGATCTTGAAGTTGGTCCCACTGGGCGTGCCAAAAGTGTGTTGGCGCTAAAATCTGCCAGGAATCGGCCGATGGTCTTCAGCGTCGGACACACGACCCGGGAGAATCTGCTTAGCTCCTGTTCGGGTTATTTGCCCTGGTGCGGTTCGCGCGGCGTGCCAGTCAATCTGACCTGTTGATTGACAAGGAAATAAAAGTATTAAATTCCGGGTGTTCCGATCGGCTAGATTTCCGATCTGTCCCGAAGCGCGTGTCGGCGAATTGGCCGATTTGCTATGAAGATAATCGGCTATAGATGAGCCGATGATCACGTAAGAATTGCAAAAGAAAGCTGCTGGAGCGACTTAAACAATTAATACTAGATGCAACACTTGAAATAGATCTAATCAGCTATATAATGATGATGAACGGAGAAGAACGATATTAAAGCCGATAGTTCCAATCTCAAGCTGGATAACTGGTGATAATACTATAACAACAGGTAAAACCTATAATTCTAGTAAATATCGATAACTGGTGAATAAATCCGAACGAAACCACAGCGATGCGCCCGAGGTTAAAGCTCAGATGTTACTCGGTAAGCGGAACCTACCAATTGGCCGGAGATCAAGTTGATGCAGCCCTGCCAACCCGTACGAACTCGTGAAAGAAGAAAAAGTATTGGCGAAGTCGCCGACTTGAAAGTAAAGTACTATGAAAAAGTAGAAGTGTTTTGTTGATTTATGTGTTGTTATCTTGCAAAGCCCTGGCGACTCCTATTTATACCCAAAAACCAGGACTCCTGGTCGATTACGACTCGTTACAATCTTATTTTAAACAGCAAAACTACTATATCTATAATATCTTTAAAAAGAAACGGACTCCCGCAGAATCTTCCGCCGCCGTCTCCTAATCCAATCAGGACTTTTTCCATTGCTTCTTGACCGAATCAGCATTGCTCCGTTGACCAACATCAGGCCACTTTTGACCGGGATCCTCTGTTGTGGTTCCAATCTATCTGGCGCAAGTTGCATTGCCAATCGGCCGATTTCCAACTGTAGCCTCAATCGACCGATTCTTTACTGTAGCCTTTAGATCTGCTGCATCGGCCAACCTCTTCTCCTGACGCCGATTCAACACGTGTCAAAATCTGGCATTAACAGTATGCATAAGTATTTTTAGTTAGCGAACGTATTCCGCGTCACGATCGCGAACTAGATTGAGAGATCAAAATTGGCGGGAATGCAAATTGCAATCACGATCGTGAACTAGATTGAGAGATCAAAATTGGCAGGAATGCAAATCGCAATCACGATCACGAACTAGATTGAGAGATCAAAATTGGCGGGAATGCAAATCGCAAAAAAAGCGGGAAACACATTTCCATGGGCGCTTCACCCCCTCACCCGCCTCTGGAAATGCATTTGTAGGGGCGGGTGAGGGGGTGAACCGCCCCTTGAAATGGATTTGCAGGGTCGGGTAACGCACCCGCCCCTGCAAACAGCTATTTTTAGCTGCGAAAACTAGCAACGGGTGCGCTACCCGCCCCTAAAAATGCATTTTTACCCGCCCCTAAAAATGCTTTTTGTAGTAGTGCGCGGGAGCAGTGAGGCGGCGGCGTGGAGGTGGCTCGTCGGCGGCTGTCCGGCGAGGCAAGGGTGGCGTGGGGAAGTTGAGGAGTACCAACAGGTCGAGGGCGACTCGTGTAGAGCCTCTGTTTGGGCGGAGGAGGAGCGGAAAGTGGGGCTTGACGGCGAGGTCGAGTGGCGGCACTAATGGCGCGGTGGTGGTGGTACTTGGACGTGTGTGAGTAGGGGCTCGGTGCATCCCTTTTATAGGCGCATAGGGAAGGGGAGCAGAGCCTAGGCGTGGCACAATAGAGGGAGGTGCAGCCGGGACTAGGCCGTGGCAAGGGCGTGGCATCGCCGGCGTGTCGTGGCTCGGCCGTCGGGAATCGACGGCCGCGTGGCACGCGCGCGTCTCGCATGGGTGGTTTTGGGGCACGGGAGGGCGATTTAGCCGCGGGCCGGTCGGGGCCTGTCGGGGCGCTGTCCTTTGGTGTGGCTCGTCGGCAGGCATCGCCGGCCAGGTGGCCGGCGGCCGCTGCCCCTCGACCGGACTGAACAGGGGAGGGGAGAGAAGAGGGAGGGAGGGAGGGAGAAAAGAGCTGGGTTTCAAATTAAATTTTCTCAAAATTTTGAATTGAAACTTGAAAAACTTTGAACACGAAAGTTGTAGGAAATTTGAAAATCTAGGAGTTTCATTTTGGATCAAAATTCATTTGAGCTTTAATTTAGAAGTTATTTTAAATTTAAGACTACTGGGATTAATTCCTTTCATCTCATGTGTTTAACATTTGAATTTACAAATGGTGTTTGTAGTACACTTATTAAGGTACTAAAATATGTGTTTTTATGCTACATTTTTTTATGACAAGTTGAGCATGTATGGTTATAAACACAAAACGAAAAAGTCGTACATACACACATACATACACATGCATATGCACACACATAATTAGATGCATTGTTTCAATGATTCTGGGTTATTATGCATGATGCTATGTTTAGATTTTCTTGCTTAGGATTTTAAACACCTATGGTGTTACAAGAAAGTCATACAAAATTTACGCACACTTGGACATCCTGATCAGATCGCATGACTTGTTTCTTCTTGGATCCAGGCTTTGACTTAGCAACATATGAAAAACAAGTATGCTTTTTCATCCCTACCCTAAGCTCCTCATAAGCCTGATTAGAGGTAGGTGAAAAAAGAAGGCATCATGTTGCCTTGGTAAGAATTTTCAAACACAAAGAGAGATTCAAGATAAAAATCTTAGAAGCAAAGCTATCTTTTGTTTCAAAAGTAAAAGCCCAAGTTTCTAAGCAAGGAAGGCTAAGGGACCTGAAGTTTGCACCATTCCAAACCTCAATCATCAAGATAAGTTTGGTAGACACTCAAAAAGTTAACAGGTTCAGGAGAAGCTTGGAATAACTTGTATGTAGGTTACACTCAAAGGAGTTGCATCCACCTTAGTCCTACAACCTTTACTTGAGGGTGAGCAAAGAGTTAAGTGTGGGGGTGTTGTTGACGGTCCTTAAGTTGAAAATAAACCGTCAACCTCTGCATCGATCAACACTAATTAAACACCAAAACCTAGAATAGGGATTTAACTCTAACCATTTCCATAAGTTTTGGTGAATTATGAAATGTAGGCACCCATGAGAAAATACAAGGAGAAAATGTACATAGAATGTAGAAGAATGCACAGAAGATCAGACCTTGTGTTACACTTACAAGAAGGGCCCACATGGCAGGGCAAACCGACATTCCAAGACGGCAACACCGAAGGGATAAGGCAAGGACCCACCTGTCACCCACGCGAAGGGGGTAGCCAGGGCGCCCACAAGGGGGTCGGCCGACCCCCTAGGTCGGCCGAACCTGACCAGGTACTCGTCAGGTGCAGCTTGGCGGGAGATTCCCACTTATCCTCCTGAAGTCGGTCCTCGGGTGTTTCCATATATTTCATAGCCAGAACCGCCCTTGGAGCACTATATAAAGAGGTGGAGAGCCCCTGACACACAACACCAATTGGGAGAAGAAGAAGAGAGGAGGATTCCACCTTGTGGAGCTACTTTGTAGAGTAGGATAGGGAGTGTGGAGGAGAAGTCCAAGTGGAGAGCCGGAGTTGTCAGCCTCCGTCTACTTGTACCTCAGCAGATACGAACCTCTTTTGAGTAAGTATTCAGGTTCGTTTATGGTGGTGAGTTCTTATTGAAGCCAAGTCTTTGTTATCTCTTGCTTGCGGGATCATTGTTCGTTCTTTAATGTTTGTTTCTAGCCTAAGGACTTGAGTCTTAAGATGGAGTCTGGCCGGGGTTAGATGCAGTGATCGATAGCCTAGACGTGGTGTCTAGGTTTGAAGTTGTCTTTGGTTGCTACCCTTCCCCACGGTCTATTGGGGTAAGCGGCAGGTGGTGATAGTCCTGTCCGTCTTCGTAGTCCCCCACGTTTGGGTTGGGCTTAGAGCTAATAGAAGGATACTCTTGGCAGATCAGGAGTAAGCCAGTGCCCGAAGCAAGCAAGTGATAGCTCAGCTTATCTTTCCTAAGTATCTCTATCCTTAGTCAACCACACTACCCAGAACCATCCTATCTTCTCTTTTCCTTGGGTAAACTAGCTAGCAGACCGTTACACCTCCATTCCCCGAGAAATCTATGATACCATGTATACTCTCTGGGTGAAGTGCTACAGCGGTATATCCGCGCGCTTGCGGATTCTATTCGTGAATGTTAAGAAATACCAGCAGAGAGACTGCAAGAGTACATCCTCGCTTGTCCTCATCATGGGATGGATAGCTGGCTCGTCCTCCAAAGCTTCTACAATGGGCTAACTCCGACATCAAGAGCCCATATTGATGCTGCTGCTGGAGGAGCCTTTCTTGATCTCACGATTACCAAGGCCACAACCTTGATCGAGAAAATGGCCTCCAACTAGGGGTGGAGTGAAGATCATCTCCAATCTCGGACGAAGGGCATGCACACCGTCAAGGAGAAGGATATTCTAGCCGCAAAACTGGACCTCCTTCTGAGGAAGATGGACGAAGGAAGCAAAAAACAGATCCTTGCTCCCGTCCAAGTCTACCTCAACAACTGCCCTGAGACCTATGAAGACTGCGCCTACCTCAACAACAACAGCGGGTTTCATCGCCAAGGTAGGGGTGGAACCAATAGCACCCACCGTATTAGGGAGGTAATAATTACAACTCAAATTTCAATTCGAATTTCAATTCAAACCAACCTTCCTCGAAAGGTCTTGTTCTTAGCCAAGCTAAAATAAATGAATATTTAAACAAAAAGCTTGCTGCCAATGATAAAACTTTGGATAGCATAACCACAAAAATTGAAACTTTATCTTCCACTCTTAAAAACCAATCAAGTTTCAATAAAATGTTTTGAAACCCAACTTGCTCAAATAGCTGATGTCGTTCCTGCCGCTGAGACCAGGAAGATTCCGGGGCAACCCGAGGCTCCTGTGGAAAACGTTAGCATGATAACCACCAGATGGGGTAACCCGTCTCGGAGGTTATCACGCACTAACCATGTAGGAACACCCACCCAAAGGATGAATGCGTCGGGAGGTCAAACAGCAGTAAGGAAAGGAGACCTAGGGGTGCCTATGATCAGTTGCTCAATCTATGACCGCCATTATGATCAGGCCCTCTGCGACCTTGGGGCAAGCATGAACATCATGCCCAAGGTAATTTTTGAACAACTTCAATATCTTGCTTTGTCTCCAACCCGTATGTGTTTGCAGCTCGCCGACTCGGCCATTCAATATCCCGAAGGGATAGTCGAAAATCTTCTAGTACGAGTCAAGAACTCCTTCGTCCTTGCTGACTTCGTGGTCCTTGACATGGGGGTGACTTGGGCATGCAACTTATTCTTGGGCGACCTTCCTAAGGAACGCCAAGGCGAGGATAGATGTCAGAACCGGAGACATCCGCTTCTGCATCGGAGTAGACAACATGCATTTTAAATTCCAACACAGGGACGAGCAAAGCTTCGTGATTCATCAGGATCATGATGGGAGTGGGATTTTGGAGAGAACCACTACCCCAACCTAGAAATTCACCTACCGCGCCATCAAGAAGAAGAAGAACAAAAAGGGTGTGGCCAAAGGTGGAGAGTGCGACTTCATCCATACCTCCAAGGAGGGACGCTAGTTGGTAAAAGCACGCCGGAGGAGAAGTCTCGCCCGTCGGACTTTAAATGACGAGCCCTTGCCGAAGGTAAATCGGTATCTCATATTTGAATTTTTCAAATTTTGCTTTTTCACATCATTTGGATTTTCTCATTTCATATTTGATTTTTCCAACATTCTCCTACATGCTGGATGTTTTCTAGCCTTTTTTCCTTTTATACAAAAATCTTGAAAAAAATATTTCTGAGCATAAATTCCTTTGGAAAATCATTTTGAAAATCTTTTCGGAGCAACTTTGGCTGAAGCATCCAGGCATCAAAGCTTGTAGCTGTTGGAGAGGCAGTGGGCCCCAGCTGTCAGCCAGGGGGGGCCACCTAGGGGTAGCCCGAAACCCTAGGTTGGCCGACCTAGGAGCAACTGCTCCTAGGGCCCTCTAGCTCCAACAGCTACTAGCCATTGTTGCCTGCGTGTTCCCAGCCGTTTGAGCTCGTGGCTCTTTAAATAGAGCCCAGGAGTGGAGCTCTTCACTCTCACACTCATTCGTCTCTTTCACTCACTCTCTCAAACTTTGCTCTCAGGATTTTCCATTAGTTTTGTGCTAAGTTCAAGTGCAAGAAACCTCTCTTTCTCATTTCTTTGCTGCAAGAATAATCACAACTTGGAGGAGCAACTTAAGGTAAGCATCTTCCATTCGGTTTCACTAACATAACCCGCTCCAAGTTGTTCGTGTTTGTTCTTGTTTTTCAACCTTCAACAATGAAGGGCATGGGACAGAAGATCTCCGGTGCATTGAAGAAAATGACAGGCATGAGCTCATTCCTGTCTCGGGGTGGCTCAAGCTTCTGTCATACTCCCGAGCCAACACCAAGCCCAAGCATGATGGACTACGAAGAAGAGCAAGAACAACACACCAAAGAGTAAGCCGAACCGCAAACCGAAGACATGGAGATGGAAGATGATGACGCACCTCGACTTGCGAGATGACCGTGAGAGGCTAACCTACACCCTCCTCAAGCGTCGGGACTTTGGTCACACCAAAGCCTTTGACCCAGATCTCCTCATAAAAACAGGTATGGACGTAAACTTCACTCAAATTTGGCATGCAGTTGGTTGGGATAGTTTTGTGCCCGTTGAGGAGAATGGTTCTCGTCTCCTCACCATCCAGTTTCTTTGCACTCTTCGGGAGGTGATGACGGAATTTCTTTTTGACTCTTTGGAAATGAGTTTTATCTCACTTGGAAGATTTTGAGTCATCACCTTGGTTTTAGTGCGCGCTTGCCGTTTTCTCTTGAACAAGCTTGCCGCGGTTTCAATCGCCACGATTTTTGGGGTTTGATTTTAGGTTAAGTTGTCCATGGCAAGTTTGCACCTCGGTGCAATGATATTCAAAATCCGACTATTCGTTTGATGCACAAGTGGTTGGCCTTCACTCTCTTCCCAAGAGATGATGTTCATACCGTGCACAACGTTGAGTTAATGATCCTATATGCCATGGTCAACAAGATCAAAATCTCCCCCGTGAAGGCTATGATAAAGTAGTGGCTCACGAATTTCAAGATGGCGGGTCCTATTGAGTGCACTTCTTTGATTAGTTGCATTGCTTCAAGCATGGGTGTCCTAGATGGGAATTCTATTCCCTTCATTGAGGATGATCGTGTTTTTATCGATGAAGCCTATTTGATTTATGGTCACACACTCAAGAAAGGCCCGAATGACTCGTTGATTTTCTTCTCCCATGGCTATGCAAATGAGATTCCGTTGCCAAATGCAGGACTACCAGTCGCTAAGCTTCCCTCTTGTCCCACAAGAGGAAGCCCGTAGGCATAGTGTTTCTGGTTTACCTAGTAGGATGACAAGAAGCAGGGCCAGAAGGGAGGCTGCACCAGCTCCACCTCCTCCACAGCCTCAGCTAGCATATCCACATGAGGCAGGAGGGTCGTCATGGCATAGTGCGAATACAGATGAGTGGGCACGGCAAGCCCTAGGACGCCAGTCCACCAGCTCTAGCTCCAGCAAAATCCCGCACCTCGCACGACGGACGGCCTCGTACCACGACTTCAGCTCCGTCACCCAGCAGTTAGGCAAGCTCAGGGTCCAGGCCAACGACATCGAGGAGTCGCTGAACCAACATATCCAGACCACCTAGACATGGTAGTGACACATCGGTGAGAGGATCCATATTATGGAGCAGAGGCAGCTGCAGCAGCAGGGGGAGTGCAGGGCTTACTTCCGTTGGAGGGGGTACAACCCCAACCAGCAGCAGTGAGCCTGAAGCTAGCTTGGGGGAGGACCCCCATGAGAGGTACCTTGTATCTTGTATCTTTACCACTTCCAAACCTTATGCAAGAAACAAAATAAAAATCTGCAAAATTAAAAACAAAATAAAAATTTACAAAACTTAGAAAAGACCAAAAATATTTTTCTTGCTTCCTTTTATGTAGTGAGCATGGTGTAGTTTTTCCTTGTTGAGATGATGAATAGTTGCTCTGTTAATTTCTTTCGTATGTCTAGTTACAACTAAGTGCTCTACCTAGTTTTGAGTTTGTTGGCAAAGTGATCAAACCTTAAGCTTGAAACTGTGGGTAGCAAAAAGCATGATCCAAACTAAGTTGTTGTGATCTATGATATGGTTGAAATAGAGTTGCTATGATCTTCTCCTACGTGAAACTTGATTTCCGGAGTATTTATTTTTTGAAAATACAAAAAAGAAGAAGTGAAGTTCCTCAATGATATGAAAATTCCTATCCAAAGCCATATGTTGTTCATTTTGAAAACCTTCCACTTATGCGACTTGTTATCTCATTGAGCTTTATCAAACTGTTGTGACCCTTTGTGAGATACATTTCATACTCCCATGATCAAGATCACGTACACATCTTCACCATATGCTAAGCTTCTACACAAGAAGATAGCAAGCACCTTATCCCTCCACCCACAAAATAAAACTCCATCGTATTCCATGACCACTCTCTCTCTCTCTCCAAAAGTTAAGCATAAAAAAATGGATATGGGCTATAAGAAATGAAAGGCATGCTAAAGAAAGCATAAGAAAAAGAGTTGAACACACGAAGGTCCAACAAGAAAAAAAAGGGGGAAAAAGAGAAAGATAGCCCATGTCCAAAGAAAAAAAAATAGGAAGAAAATTGGAGAGAGATGGTTCATGAAAAGAAGTTCGTACACCATCTACCAAAAAGAAATATATCCACACAGATGCACATCTTGATCAAGGTTTATGACTTGTTTCTCCCGTGGGTCCAGTTTTTGACTTAGCAAAATATGAGAAACAAGTATGCCTTCAAATTCTCCATACCTACAGCTCCACCAAAACAAGCCTTAGGAGTAGGATGAGAAAGAAAGGCACAATAAAAGCCTTGCAGAGGAATCATAAACTTTGAGCGGTCCGAGAGATCATTTGAGCAACTTTATGATTTCTTTTTAAAAAAAACTTCATAAATGCTCCGGATTGACAGTAGAAACAAAAGGAGTAAGTAAATGGTAATCTATAACACCGTTCTAGCTCTCAACCGCCCCACAGGAGTATAGTGAAGGGTAAGATCAACGCCAACTTATTCAAAATCATGGTAAGAGCACTTTGTTGTGCCTATGATATAAGTTGGAAATGCAACATTGTAGAACTCCTGATCAACAACCTAAGTCTAAGCTTTGCTCGGAACGAGCAAAGGGCTAGCTTGGGGGAGTTGCTGGCGGTCCTTAAATGCAAAATCTCACCGCCAACTATACTCATGAATAAAGGAAAACTACCTCACTTACCCACATATTTGTATCACTAATCTCACTCCACAGATGTATTTGTATATTTGGCCGTTTCAGGATTCAAGTCCAAAATAGGAAGAACACACGCAGAAGATGCAGAAGAAGTACATATAAGATCCCATCCAACGTCAGACTTAGATGGCCCACTTGGTAGGGCAAACTGACGTACAAAGGCGGTAAGCACCCAAAGGATAAGGATAAGGCCCACATGTCAGTGCCCTGGCCAAAAGCGGTGGCCAGCGGCCCCACCTGGGGGTCGGCCGACCCGGGACTGCATCCCGTCCAAGTGCACTTTGGCGGGAAGATCTCCACCGCCCTCCTGAAGTCGATTACGAAGGTTTCCATATTTACCTCCACCAGGAACCGCCCTTGGAAGCTATAAAAAGAGGAGCCCTCTCATTCCAGACACACCACACTTGAAGCCTCTCTCCTTCTCTCTAGTTGGGACTTGTAATCCTTAGGCTAGTGGAGCTAGGCTAGTTATCTACCTTAGTGAATGCAAGTCGTCCTAGGGGTCGTTGAGCAACTTCGGCCTTGGGTATGGCTTTGTATTCAACTCATCAGTACTCTATTCATAATATAGAGTTGATTGTGGTTATCTTACTATCTTGATATTATGCTTTTCCATATCTTATGCTCCCTTAATTTATATGATCATGTTTAGCTTAGCTTTAAGTACCAGCTTTGGTTTGGTGTGCTTTCGGGCTTGCTCTAGTCTAACGCCTGGCCATCATCATGGTGGGGGTGCCGGAGGGGCTAGAGTAGTGATCTTGTGCATAGGCGTGGTGCTCTAGGCACGAGAGATCTATCGAACATGACTGCATCCTACGGTCTGTCGGGGTAGTGTTGGCGCTAAAATCGGCCGGGTAGGAATCGGCCGATGGGTCTTCAGCGTCGGACACACGACCCGGGAGAATCTGCTTAGCTCCTGTTCGGGTTATCGCCCTGGTGCGGTTCGCGCGGCGTGCCAGTCAATCTGACCTGTTGATTGACAAGGAAATAGAGTATTAAATTCCAGGCGCGTCGATCGGCTGGATTTCCGATCTGTCCTGAGGAGCGCGTCGGCGGTAAATCGGCCGATTTGCTGTAGAGATGATCGGCTATGAGTCAGCCGATGATCGTATGGTAATTGTAAAAACTGCTGGAGCAATCTAAACAATTACTATAGAAGCAACACTTGAAACATATCTAATCGGCTATATGGCGATGAATCGAAGGAGAACAATGACGAAGCCGATTACCCTGATCTCAAGCTGGATAACTGGTGATAATACTAGAATAACAGGTAAAACTTGCAATTCTAGTAAATATCGATAACTTGTGAATAAATCCAAACGAAACCACAGCGATGCGCAGTTAAAGCTCGGATATTACTCGATAATCGGAACCTATCAATTGGCCGGAGATCAGGTTGATGCAGCCCTGCCAATCCGTACGAACTCGTGAAAGAAGAAAATATTGGCGAAGTCGCCGACTTGAAAGGTAAAGTACTGGTAAAAAGTAGAAGTATTTTGTTGATTGATGTTGGTTGTTTTTTTGCAAAACCCTAGCGACTCCTATTTATACCCTGAAACTAGGACTCCTGGTCGATTACGACTTGTTACAACCTTATTTAAAACAGGAAAACTACTATATCTATAATAACTTTAAAAAGGAAACGGACTCCCGCCGAATCTTCCGCCGCCGCTTCCTAATCCAATCAGGACCTCTTCAATTGCTTTCCGGCCGACTTAGCATGCCGCGTTGACCAGCTTTTGACTAGGATCTTCTGGAATAATCCTATCCTGTTGGCATAGGCGGCGCCACCAATCGGCCGATTTTCAACTGTTACCCCGATCGGCCGATTCCTTACTGTAGTTCCCAGATCTGCCGCATCGGCCAATCTTCTTCTCCTGACGCCGATTCAAGACGTGTCAAAATCCGGCGTCAACACATGCCCCCCAGTTTCGGAGTAAAATATAACTTTTCTTCGAAACTCTTTCTTTAATCCTTCTCTCTAAGCTTCCTCATTGCGACAGGAGTAAACCTCGGAATCAGTTGTGTTACCTTTCCCTCTGCATCTGATCTTTTTCTAGAATCAGGTTTATGACATGGAATCCGGTAACAGGATTTGGCGTGTAGATTCAGACTTTGACCGTCTCCCCTGGCAGCTTTACATTTACTGATGCCTTTACTCCGACGGTACACGTCTTGCCAACCCTCTGTCTCTTCCTTTCTATAAATACGACTCTTCGTATTATTTCCAAAAATGTTCATCTGGCTTGTCTTCTTTTCCTTCTGAAACCCACCGTTCGCCGTCTTTGGTCAAGCATTAAAATGTCTTCTCGATCCTCCTCTTCCGTTAATCAGGTATCAATTTCCTCTCCATCCCTTCCTGAGATATCTTACTTTGTTCCATCATATTTGTCTATTCCTTCTTTCAGCCGAACCGTCTCAGCCCCGGTTTGGAAAGAGCGATCGAAATCATGCATTCAGGCAAGCCATTGTCGCAAGCTGATATAGATCTGATAAAAGCTCATTCTGAAGAACTCAAAGATCATGTTCCTGCCAATGTCCGATCAATCTTGGACCATATGGATCTCGTCTGCTTTGAACAAATGCCATCCTCTGACGAGAGTTCTTCATCTTCTCACCGACTTGCTGAAGCTAAGACCGAAGCCACCATGAAAGATTTGGAAGAGGAGAAGGCCCGCCTGCTGAAAGAACTCTGCGACCAAGCTGAAGCTGGAGTCACTGCAAAGGACTTGAAAGATGAAAGGCTCTCCCTCATGATAAGATTAGGTCGCGTCGAAAGAGAAATCCAACGCAGGCGTAACCGGTAGTGTTTTTATTCTAAGGGCGACTTACACCATGTCGGCCATGTAATCTTGATATATCTTGCTGTAAGTTATGCATCTACCCAAATGCTTGGATAGTACCTTTTCAAATATCGTCCATTCAGAGCTCTTGGGAATTCCTCCCCTTCTATCGTTTCCAGAATGTATGCATTTCCGGGAGCACATCAGCCGATTCTATACGGCCCTTCCCAAGTGGGTGACCACTTACCGAATTTGGGATCCTTAGATCCTATCGGCAGCACCAGCTTCCATACCAGATCTCCCTAAGAGAACTGTTTGACTTTGACCTTCTTGTCATACCATCTGGCCACCCTTTTCTTGTTCTCCTCTATGCTGATTAGAGCTCTTAACCGCAAACCCGCCGAATCATCAAGTTCATCTTTCATGAGAAAGGAATAATCATCGGCCGTTAACTGATCCTGTACGATATGCGTCTTGACCCTGTTCTTATCTCCCATGGTAAGACTGCTTCATGGCCATAAACCAAATGATAAGGGGATATTTTAGTGGCCCCATGACAAGCCATCCTGTACGCCCATAAAGATTCAGCCAAAGACATATGCCACTTCTTGGGTTGTTCTTCTATCTTCCTCTTAATTAGCTTGATTATCCCCTTGTTAGATGACTCCGCTTGGCCATTGGCTTGAGCATAGTATGGCGAGGAATTTAATAATTTAATCCCCATATCGGCGGCGAACTCTCCGAATTCTCCAGAAGTGAACATTGTCCCTTGATCAGTTGTGATGGTTTGAGGAATACCAAATCGATATATAATATGGCTTTTAACAAACTCAATCATATCGCTGATGTCACGTTCCTCAGAGGAACTGCCTCCACCCATTTGGTAAAGTAATCTGTAGCCACCAATATGAACTTATGCCCTTTGCTAGACGGAGGATGAATCTGTCCGATGAGATCTATTCCCCAACCTCTGAACGGCCACGGCTTAATTATCGAATTCATAGCCGATGCTGGTGCGCGCTGCACACTGCCAAACTTCTGACAGTCTTGGCATCCTCTGTAATACTTGAAACAATCTTCCAGGATGGTCGGCCAGTAATATCCATTGTTCCTGATCATCCACTTCATTTTATGGGCCGATTGATGAGCTCCACACACGCCTTCATGGATTTCTCCCATTAGGGCCTTTGCGTCTTCTGTTCCCAGGCATTTGAGAAGAACTCCATCAATCGTCCGAAAAAATAAGTCATCCTCAAGTAACACATACTTTGTAGCCTGAAAACGTATTCGCCGATCCACCTTTTGGGATGGATTTTTCAAATAATCAGCGATCTCCTTCCGCCAGTCATCGGCCGCGAGTTCTAGCGTCATCGCTCCCTAAATCGGCCGATACCCAGAAGCATCTTGAGCCAGTCTGTTGGCTTCCTCATTATAACCTCTGGGGATGTGCTCAATTGTTGCAGATTTGAAGCCTCTCAGAAGTTGAAGACAATCTTCATAATAAATTCTCAAGATGTCGTCCTTGCATTCGGATCGTCCTGTTAACTGATCCACAATGAGCATGGAGTCCCCAAAGATCTCGACTGCATCCGCCCTGACTTCTATTAACAATTGGATGCCTTTCAGAACAGCTCGATATTCCGCCTGGTTGTTGGTTGCAGAAGCTTCTATCGGCAGAGAGAAATCATAAGTTGCCCCCCGAGGCGATACAAGAACGATGCCGATTCCTGATCCGACCCCACACGAAGAACCATCAAAATATAAAGTCCATGGAACTGGTGCAACGGCGGCAATTTCTGGTCCACAATGCTGAACTACGAAATCGGCCAACACTTGACCTTTGACGGCTTTGGCCGATTCGTACCTTAGATCGAATTCTGACAAGGCCAGGATCCATTTTCCAATTCGCCCCTTCAAAATCGGCAATGATAGCATATACTTCACCACATCATCCTTGCACACGACTATGCATTCTGCCGATAGCAAATAGTGCCTGAGCTTAGTACATGAAAAGTACAAGCACAAGCATAACCGCTCTACCGAAGAATATCTCGTTTCGGCATCTAAAAGTCTTCTACTGACGTAGTACACCACTCGTTCTTTCCCTTCAAACTCCTGTACCAACGCCGATCCAATAGCCTGCTCATCAGCCGATAAATATAACTTGAACGGCTTACCAGACTGTGGCGGGGCCAACACCGGAGGTGAAACGAGATACTGCTTGATATTCTCCAGTGCCTTGCATTGTTCTTCCCCCCATATGAACTCTTGGTCGGGCTTTAGCTTCAACAGAGGGGTAAAAGCCTGAATACGTCCCGATAAATTGGATATGAATCTTCTGATGAAATTGACCTTGCCGATGAGGGACTGCAGTTCAGTTTTATTTTGTGGGGCCACTACTTTATTGATGGCGTCTATAGCCTTGCAGCTGACTTCTATACCACGCTCATGGACCATAAATCCCAAGAATTGTCCGGCCGATACACCAAACGCACACTTGTTTGGGTTCATCTTCAGCCCATGCTTCCTTGTGCACTCCAGCACTTCCTGTAAATCGGCCAGATGATCCTGGTGACCTTTTGACTTGACCACGACGTCATCTATATAAATTTCCACTGATGAACCGATGAGTTTGTGGAAGATGTAGTTCATGGCCCGTTGATATGTAGCACCGGCGTTTTTCAAGCCAAAAGTCATAACCACCCATTCAAATAAACCAAGATGGCCCGGGCACCTAAAAGCCGTTTTCGAAATATCTTCTTCGGCCATTAATATCTGATTGTATCCGGCATTCCCATCCATGAAACTTATGACTTTGTGGCCTGCAGCAGCATCCACCAAGATATCGGCCGTTGGCATCGGATAACCATCCATTGGCGTAGCCTGATTTAAGTTCCTGAAATCGATACACACACGCAATTTTCCATTCTTCTTGTATACAGGCACAATGTTAGAAATCCATTCGGCGTAACGGCACTGCCGAATAAATCCTGCCTCAATCAACTTTGTAATCTCAGCCTTTATATCAGGTAGAATCTTGGGATTACACCGCCGTGCAGGTTGCTGATACGGCCGGTATCCTGATTTTATAGGTAACCGGTGTTCAACAATAGACCGGTCTAGTCCTGGCATCTCGTGATATTCCCAAGCAAAGCAATCCCTGAACTCTTTCAATAATTTTATCAATTTGCATTTGTACTCAGGATCCAAATTGGCACTAACGTACGTCGGCCTCGATTTGCTGCTATCTCCCAAATCTACCATCTCTAACAAATCGGCCGACGTGAACCCGTGCCCCAGCTTCCCATCTTCTCGGATGAGCTGATCCATTTATTCTGAATCTTCGGAGCCGACTGCTTGGATCGGCTGTAGACCGAAATCGGACACTCTCAGGAAGTCAGTGTCCCAAGTCCTGCCAGATATACACTTGACGTGCTCGTAGCTCCACTGTTGTGTGTCGGCCGCTGCAACGCTGTAAACGGAATCGGCAGCTACCACCTCTGTACTGTCGCCGACCCATTGCACAAGGCATTGATGCATAGTAGATGGGACACAGCAGTTTGCATGTATCCAGTCGCGACCGAGCAGCATATTATAGGACCCCTTGCCATTAATGACGAAGAAAGTGGTGGGGAGGGTCTTACTGCCGATGGTGAGGTCGACGCAGAATGCCCCGCGGGCAGGCGACACGTTGCCTTCGAAGTCCTTCAGCATCATGTCCGTCTTGGTGAGGTCGTCATCACCCTTGCCCAGCTTGCGGAACATGGCATACGGCATGATGTTGACTGCCGCGCCTCCATCTACCAGTAGTCTGGTGACGGGTCTTCCGTTGACATAGCCCTTGAGAAACAGCGCTTTGAGGTGTTGTCGTTTTTCTTCCTCTGGCTTCTCGAACATAGCCGTCATCGGCTCTAACCAGTTGTGCCATTTGCTCTTCCTCTGTATTTGTCACTTTGTCCCGATCGCTTGGCGCCATGAACTCCATCGGCAGTATGAATACCATATCAATTTCGGCTGCCGATTCTTGGTTGTTTGCTTTCTGATCGTTCTTCTTTGGGCGCCAAATTCGAGATTTCACGTTCCTTCTTTCTGGCACGTGTCTTTGTTCTTCTTCTTGATGTTCCCACTGGCGTAGGCGTTGGATCCTTCGCTTCTGGGATCTGGATAAGCCGTCAGGACACCACCTGAGATTTACTGGTTTGGCTGATGATCCAGCGTGTTCCCACTTTGGTTCCTTCCCTGGGGGATCTTCGTCTGATACCCAATCATCGGCCACCTCTTCCAGCCGATCGTGCGCGCTGATCCTGCCCCCCAGTCCATCTTGCTGGCCGATCTTGGTTTTTGACCTGCCGTACTGGTCAACTCTGCCCCCCAGCCGATCATGCACCGAAACGCGCCGTTCTTCGCGCCGATTTCTGTTGATCGGCTTCGGGCGATCGTTGCGGTTTGGTCCGTTACACTCCGGACAGTTATCGGCAGATGGCAACCTGATATCGTTTTCCCAGCAGTGGATGAAGAACGGGCACTTCCAGTGATCTTCATGCCGGCGTATTATCTCTTCTTGGTGTTGTGCTTGTTCTTGCTGCCGCCGATATTTACTGAGTAGAAATCGGGAGGTGACAGGCCTGTGTGGTCGTTCTGGTCCTCGCCTATTCCTTCTGATTTCTTCCGTCGTGATCTGCCTCTTGGGATCGACGACGCCACCTCTTCTCGCCGATTCTGATGTCAGCACCTTGGTTTGACTTGAATCTTCTCCAGCGTTGACCGTGTTGGCCGGGAAGGGATGCTGATCTATCTTCATCGGCATTGCCGGTTTGGTTGGAGTCTCAAACTTGAGCCGCCCTTGTTCAATGGCCGATTGTATCTGCTGACGAAAGACTTTACATTCGTTGGTGTCATGAGAAGTAGCGTTGTGCCACTTGCAGTACTTCATCTTCTTCAGCTGATCGGCCGTAGGGATGGTGTGATGTTGCGACAGCTTGATCTGTCCCTCCTGAAGCAGTAGATCAAAAATTTTATCGGCTTTTGACGTGTCAAACCCGAATGTCTCTAGCTCCTTCTTGCCAAAGGGGCAGGATATTGGTTTTTTCCCTTTTACCCATTCCGCCAGGCCGATTTCTTCCTCTACGTCGGATTCAGATCCCTCCAAATACGCCACTTTCTTCTGAAAGCTCCTCCGCTGTTCAAACGGTCAGATCTCTTGCCCTGACAATCGGTGGACGATTTGACTCAGGCTCTCAAACTCTTGGGCGGCATATCTTTCTCTGATTTGCGGTAAGAGGCCTTGGAAAGCGATGTCGACCAACTGTGCATCGGTCAGGGCCAGGCTGTAGCACTTGTTTTTGATCTCTCTGAATCTCTGTATATACCCTGTCACCGGCTCATCGTTCCTCTGCCTGAAGCTGGTTAGATCCGAAAGCTTCATCTCATATACTCCCGCATAGAAGTACTTGTGGAATTGTTTCTCCAGATCGGCCCACGTGACGATAGAATTTGGCGGTAAAGTGGTGAACCACTGGAAGGCCGATCCGGATAGAGATGACGAAAATAACCGTACCCTCAGAGCGTCTTGCGTGCCAGCTTCACCGCACTGGATGATGAATCTGTTGATGTGTTCCACAGTGGATGTGTCATCCGTCCCTGAGAACTTGGTGAAATCAGGAACCTTGTAGCGGTGTGGGAACGGCAACGAGTCATAGGCCGATGGATACGGCGTCTTGTAAGTATAAGTTTGAACTTTCGGCTTCAGCCCAAACTGATCTTGAATTACTTCTGCTATTCTTGCCGTCCAATCCACCTGCTGCTGATGAACAGTTGTTCGCGGTGCGGGCACGTGTTGAAGGGCTGGTTCAGCCAGGTGATGAATCAGCGAAGTTTGCTGAACGGCCGATAACTGCTGGCGAAACGCGTCCGCACCCCCTTCGTATGTTGCTGCTGGCGCCGCGGCTCTGAATGCCTCCACAGTGCTTGACCCCCTGCTGACTTCTGGTAAAATCGGCTGGTACTGGGAGACCGTCGGCCGGGCGGCCGATTGGTACGGCACCTGGGAGACCGTCGGCCGGGCGGCCGATTGGTACGGCACCTGAAACGGATAAGTGCCATGCCCGTTCGCTGGCTCGGGAAAATGCGTCATGGCTGATGCCCCCCTGCCGATTTCTGGTAAAATCGGCTGGTACTGGGAGACCACCGGCCGGACGGCCGATTGGTATGGCACCTAGAACGGATAAGTGCTATGCCCATTCGCTGGCTCGGGTAAATACGTCATGGCTGATGCCCCCCAAGGTACTGAGCTGGTAGGCGGTGTTTGCACCGAAGCCATCTGGACGGGTTGAAGCGGCGCTCGCGACGGGAGACATGGTGCACTGCTGTATCTTGGAGACGCCGGAAGTGGTGGAGAGCTGTACCCCTCGCGCTGCGTCAATATCGGCTGAGAAGCCGATTGGGATGTGTACAGTAAGCTTCTGGCCGGCAGGGTGGTTGGAGGGGCATATGCCGGTCCCTGATAACCTTGAACGGCTCCGCTAGCCAGAGAGTTGACGACGGCGTTGTACACCGTGTTGCTCATCACCGAGGATTGATCAATGAATGCTTGATACACGGACTGTTGAATCATCTCCGACATCTTGCCCGAGTCTTCAGCAATGGTGATGTGGCGAGGTGCTGGAATAGCGGCCTTCCTAACTGCTTCCCCGCTTCTGGTACGACTGAACTACTGGAGGTATATCTTCTTGTAATCTTCTAGATGTTTGGCCAATTCCTCCCTCTGGTCGTCCTTGAGATCAGCTTCTGTAACCCCAATGATGTTGCTGTCAGAGATTTCTGCGTTGTTCGACATATCAGGTCTTGGATGGTCCCACCGGGCGTGCCAAAAGTGTGTTGGCGCTAAAATCGGCCGGGTAGGAATCGGCCGATGGGTCTTCAGCGTCGGACACACGACCCGGGAGAATCTGCTTAGCTCCTGTTCGGGTTATCGCCCTGGTGCGGTTCGCGCGGCGTGCCAGTCAATCTGACCTGTTGATTGACAAGGAAATAGAGTATTAAATTCCAAGCGTGTCGATCGGCTGGATTTCCGATCTGTCCTGAGGAGCGCGTCGGCGGTAAATCGGCCGATTTGCTGTAGAGATGATCGGCTATGAGTCAGCCGATGATCGTATGGTAATTGTAAAAACTGCTGGAGCAATCTAAACAATTACTATAGAAGCAACACTTGAAACAGATCTAATCGGCTATATGGCGATGAATCGAAGGAGAACAATGACGAAGCCGATTACCCTGATCTCAAGCTGGATAACTGGTGATAATACTAGAATAACAGGTAAAACTTGCAATTCTAGTAAATATCGATAACTTGTGAATAAATCCAAACGAAACCACAGCGATGCGCCCGTAGTTAAAGCTCGGATATTACTTGATAATCGGAACCTACCAATTGGCCGGAGATCAGGTTGATGCAGCCCTGCCAATCCGTACGAACTCGTGAAAGAAGAAAATATTGGCGAAGTCGCCGACTTGAAAGGTAAAGTACTGGTAAAAAGTAGAAGTATTTTGTTGATTGATGTTGGTTGTTTTTTTGCAAAACCCTAGCGACTCCTATTTATACCCTGAAACTAGGACTCCTGGTCGATTACGACTTGTTACAACCTTATTTAAAACAGGAAAACTAATATATCTATAATAACTTTAAAAAGGAAATGGACTCCCGCAGAATCTTCCGCCGCCGCTTCCTAATCCAATCAGGACCTCTTCAATTGCTTTCCGGCCGACTTAGCATGCCGCGTTGACCAGCTTTTGACTAGGATCTTCTGGAATAATCCTATCCTGTTGGCATAGGCGGCGCCACCAATCGGCCGATTTTCAACTGTTACCCCGATCGGCCGATTCGTTACTGTAGTTCCCAGATCTGCCGCATCGGCCAATCTTCTTCTCCTGACGCCGATTCAAGACGTGTCAAAATCCGGCGTCAACAGGTAGGCGGCAGGTAGTGACAGCCCTGTCCGTCCTTCGTAGTCCCCCACGTTTGGATGTGGTGTGGGAGTCTAAAGTGTTGTTCCAGGTTGCGGCAGACCAGTACTAGGCAGTCTCCCCGGTTGTTGAATGCTTAATGCTATCTCTAACCATGTGTTGTATAACCCTTGCTAATTTGAGTAGATATCACTAGGACAACCCTCTTTTATGCCTATGCTTCCGCTAACCTTTGGTTTACTTGTTATTCTTTATTCATGAGATTGGCTTGGTGTGTGTCATATTACCCCTATATTTCATTTATCATGACTTACCTCTATATGGTTTATAGTCTATCGCTTATGCATATTGTTATGAATATGTACCTAGTAAAACTCTTTTACACCATGCCATCCTACGGAAAAATATAAATACCGATACCCGAATACTCATCCGGGTGAAATGCTACAACGATATATCCGTGCACTTGCTAATTTATTCTGTAATCGTTAAGACATACCAACACGCATTTCTAGCACCATTGCCATGGACTAACAATCTTGGTGATGACGTCAAGAAATCCAACAGTGCATCGCAGTCGTACAAGAAGTGAGCACCACGCAAGCAGCGCTCCCCAAGTTAGCCGCACTCCGGGAGGGAGACCCAATCCCAGAAGGGACAATAACCACTAGGGCGGCCAGGATTGTTAGAAATATGCCCTAGAGGTAATCATAGAGATGATCATATTTCGTTGTATCTATGATGTATTATGTGTTCATTGAATATCCATGAAAGGCAACTTGTATTGATTGGCAATTATGTGAATTGTTTGTGAGACTCTTTACTTGTATGGTTATTCTAAAGTTGTTCCTAGTCGGAGTTCATGTATGGACACATATGAATATTAGACTAGCACATTGATGAGGACATCACCACCAACGATTCATCCACACCTACACCAGCATCTACTTCGCCAACACCACTTGGTCCTATTACTCGTGCTCGTGCTCGTGCTCATCGGCTTACCCATCAAGTAAGTTCACTCTTAAGCTCAGGTTCATCATATTTAGACAATGGAGACACATGCACTCTTGTTTTACTCAGGAACAATGGATTGGATCAAAAGGGAAGAGGCATCGCGCAGGCTGGATTCGGACTGCAGGACAGACACGACTTGTGACGGCCGCCACGACTTCATCAGGACTCCATTTTGGGCGTTCAAGTACTTCCTGGAAAGCTTATCAAATATACTTTCCAACGGATCCGGCTTCACCTCCATATCTGTTCGGAGTCAACCGCAATCATCGATTTACTACAGAGTCCTTTTCAGCTCACGGTGCTGCGTACCCTATTTTGGCCCAATGGGCCGTGTATCAAGTTGAGTCCAATTCGGACGCATCCTAGGGTTGGGATACGACCCCAGCACCCTTGTGGTCATTCTCCCACTTCCTTATAACCCTTAGCCACCGCCAAGAACACTCGGGTTTTGTTAGATGCAAGTTTAGCTTTTGCTACTTCCTTGTAGGCGCGCGTGCTGATCCAGCCGTCCGTCCACTTGTTTTCGGAACCCCACCATATTTGAGATTCAGTTTCAGACCTTCAATTACATCTCCTATTTTCAGTACTTGTTCTACTTGTTCTTGCCAGTTCTTTGATTGCTTGCAGGACGAGTGCCCTTGTGGCCGGGGTGTCGCGGTCTACAAGATCGCGGCAACCATAGGAGGTGGTGTATCGGTTGCTAAGGCGTAGCATCCTTGGAAGGATGTAGTCGGGCTGTGAACATCATGTCTTCCATCAATCGAGTTATCCCACGCCTCTCATCGAAAGATCAGGAACAAACCCCAGCGGGTTCACATCACACATGTATTAGTTGATGACTGTGTTTCACAAGTCATAGACATGGAGATGTCAAACTAATAATGTGGACGCATGTATGACATGAGGCTAGACCGACCCAACTCGAGAAATAGTGATTTCTCATTGCACAATGTGTACGCTGTGTCCTTAGACCTGAGATTATCGCATGTACTCAAGATGTGAACCGACCTACTTAGGAGCCATCAAACGCTACTCCGTAACTGGGTAGTCATAAAGGTAGTTCTCGGGTTTGTCAAGAAGCATGTTGTGAGACATGGTCAGTCAAGATGGGATTTGCCCCTCTCTTCTTGAGATAGATATCTCTGGGTTCATAAAGTGATCAGATCAAGAAATGCATGGCCGTGCTAAGGTTAAGTGTTAACCAAGGATTCCGGATCACGGCATCGAGAAAGAGAGGTCAGCTTGGAGCTAGACCAAATATCGTAAGGCAAAGGGAATATCATGTATATGAGATTGTGACGGCTCGTCTGATATGATCTTTGCACGCGCATAGGAGTTGACACGTCTTGCTAGAGGCTGCTGTCAACTATTGGTCGTGTAGGAGTACTCGGGCCATGTCTATTCGCGCGTGAGCCCATAGGGTCACACACTTAAGGGGCTGGAAGCCTAATGAGGATATGATCCGAATTAGACTGGGCTTAGATGCACTAATGGGCCTCAGTTAGGAAGCCCATTAGTGGGCGCTAGAAAAGAAGGGGTGGGGGCGCATGGAGGGGAAAACCCTAATTCCATGCTTGCTGGCAGCCACCTCCCACGCCCACACCCACAGTTGCCCTCGCGGACCTAGCAGTCTGGAGTGCGACGCTTCTTCCCCGTACGTGTGGATACCTTGGAGGTGTTGCATCTGCTGCACGAGGACAAGCCGCACATGAGGAGGTCTTGCAACTGCACTTCCGGCGACCGACTGCACTACCCTGACGCGCTACAGAAGTTCCGCACCCGCGCATCTAGTGGTAATTCTGTGATCTATAACAACAGTTTTCCTGGTTTATGCGGTGGAAATTTTTGTTTATTGCTAGCATAGCCCACCTCATATCCCTTTAAGGACAACGACCGCGTACGACCGCGACCAAGAGGCCATTGAGTACGCCTCGACTACACGTGTGCCAGATGCTTCATTGTATTCGCGGCCGCACGGCAGTTGTCCCAGTCTGAGATGGTGATTCTGACTAAGAAGTCAAGTCAGTCCATGGTGAAGCCCACCAACGACACTAGCGTCAAATCCATCCAACTGCAAGAGGGCAACCCATCCAAGATAGCCCTGATTGGAGCAGGGCTGAGCGACAAATTGGAAAGCTCGCTCATCAGCTTTCTTCGGGCCAATCGAGACATATTTGCATGGAAGCCAGCAGATATGCCAGGGGTGCCCAAGGAGCTAATTGAGCACTCCCTAAACGTCGATACGAAAGCCATCTTGAAGAAGAAGCGACGATGTCGATTTGCTCAAGACAAGAGGGAGGCCATCAAGGAGTTAGCAAAACTACTCGCGGCTGGCTTCATCTAAGAAGTTTACCACCCAGAGTGGCTAGATAATCCTGTACTTGTTTTGAAAAAGAACAATAATGAGCGGAGGATGTGTGTGGATTATTCCGATCTCAACAAACACTGCCCGAAGGATCCCTTGGGCTCCCACGCATTGACCAAGACATCGACCCTACCGCCAGCTGTTTCTGCTCTCCTTCCTTGATTACTACTCAGGCTACCACCAAATTGCCCTCAAGGAAGAAAACCAGATCAAAAGAACGTTCATCACCCCGTTTGGAGCATATGCCTACACGACTATGTCCTTCGGGTTGAAGAGCACAGGAGCCACGTACCAGTGAGCCATCCAGCTATGCTTCACTGACCAGCTACATCGCAATGTTGAAGCCTACATGGATGACGTGGTCGTCAAAACCAGAAGCCATGATGAGTTCATCGCCGATCTCGAGGAAATCTTCTCAGCCTGCGCAAATTCTGATGGAAGTTCAATACGACTAAATGCCACTTCGGCGTACCGTCAGGGAAACTACTCGGGTTCATTGTCAGTCGCTGAGAAATTGAAGCTAACCCGGAGAAGATCACCCTATTTTCCATATGGGTTGCCCGGGACTCGAACCCACATCTCGACCCGCTCGACCCGCGACGCAGACTGGCCCGTCCTTTAGGAACCTTTGGAAGGCAGGGGGCAACCCTGTTTTTAAGGTAAAGTACCCATTTATTCACCCAATCAAGTCAGCAGGATCCACAGAAGCAGTCTTTTCCACCACATCTCCCGGGCCATCGAATAAGCTTTGATTTGTTTACGAGCGAAGCTTCGAATGAGACTGAATATCCGAAACGCAGGAACGATCTGACTAGAAAGTCATTCAAAACTTGATCGAAGAACCAGCGTTTATTGAAGAAGCTATAGAGTCGATTACAAAAAGTACTAGTTTGAAAGGCTCGTTGGAATTGATCCGCGGATACTTTTGAAAAGAGAAGTTGTGCTAATTGTAATCCTAACAGATCAAAGCAGCAGTCACAAAAAGCCTTTGCTGATTCTTTCTATGCGTATTTGCGGGCAATTTTCCTTGAAGCCTCAATTGCTCGACTCGGTCCGCCGATGGGAAGTTTCTGCCTTACTCACACGGGTTCCACCCTCGACGCGGCTCCCTATCTTTCTTTCGAGACTTGAAAGGTTGGCCTGCCAACGATAAGCTTATGAAACTAGACGTGGTCAAATGCTTTGATCGGGTAGACCACAACCTACTACTGGCCAATCTTACTAACTTACTAGCTAAGGAGAATCAAACCATAAGTGAACTAGTCTGGACCTGTATTCCGTTCCTCGAATCGAGACTTTCTTTGTCGAGGATCTCTGGTTTAGGGTACTCCATCGAGTTTCAGTTTCTTCTTCTAATGGTTGTGTCCGTCTAAGGTGGCTATTTGAGCGATTTAAGTATCGCGGTTGTCTTGAGCTCTGGATTGATGGGCGGAAACCTGGGGCTGGGTTCGATTTCAACTCGGAGATAGCCGGGTCTGCCATCACAGCCATGGAAGCTCCAAAGACAATTAAAGATGTCCAGAAGCTAACAGGCTGTATGGCGGCCCTCAATAGATTCATCTCAAGACTTGGGGAACGAGAACTACCCTTCTTCAAGCTCCTAAAGCGGCAAGACAAGTTCTAGTGGAACGAAGAGATAGAGCAGGCTCTGACAGATCTCAAGCATCATTTGCAGATGCCTTTTATCCTCACAGCTTCATTGCCAGGCGAAAACCTGCTACTGAACATCACCACGACTACTCACGTCATCAGCACAGCCATAGTGGTATATTACGTTAACAAAGTCCTGGATGTGAGCACTCCGAGGAAGGCCACGCCTTTGGGGTGTAGAGGCTGGTATATTACGTTAGCGAAGTCCTTTCTGAATCTAAGGTTTGTTACCCATCAATTCAGAAACTTCTCTACGCAATACTTCACTAACTCGAAGTAGTCAGAAACTGCGCAATTAATTTGCGACTTAGCCATGTCTGGCTATGGGTGTAGTAATCATACAGGTAGGACTCGTGGCAGTAGCCCCCGGGTACTCATGGTGACTTGGCGTAGTTAGCACGTTGTTATTACTCGTGGCATGAACCCCCGAGTTCTACAATCTACTTGGAGACAAAGGTAGTCGTTTGTGAACCAAACCAACTCTTTATTGATAAAAAATGTTGTGTTGCAGTTGACAACTTTGGGTACAAGTTATCTAGAGGTAGAAACGGCGTAGGTGCTCGATGTTCCAGGAGTTTGGAACCTGCTGGCCATCAGGGTCTTGTAGTCGAAACAACCCTGGTCTTGTAACCTTGGAGGTGATGAAGGGCCCTTCCCATCGCGAGTTGAGCATGTGCAGCCTAGTCTCGTCCTGAATGCGATGGAGGACCTTATCGCCAATGCTGAAGGATCTCTCCTGGATGTTGTGGTCATGGTAGCGTTGGACGTCTTGGAGGTAGCGAGCAAACTGTACTAGGGCGTTGCATCTAACCTCTTCTACCGAGTCCAACTCTAGTTGTCTCGCCTTGTCAGCCTTGCCTTCTTCGTACATCTCCAATCTTGGAGATTGCCACATGATGTCGGCAGGGAGAATAGCTTCTGAACAATAGATGAGAAAGAAAGGTGATTGTCCTGTGGCTTTCCTTGGTTGAGTGCGGAGCCCCTAGACGACTAGTGGTAGCTCATGAATCCACTTGTCACCCTTTTTGCGGTTCGCGTCGTAGAGTCTTTTCTTCAACCATCAAGGATCAAGCTGTTGGCATGCTCAATGTTGACGGAACTTAATTCACAAATCTGACCGTCAACTCCTGCATCTTTCTATGATATTTAATCACCAAACTTAGCTATAGGGTTTGATTCTAATTTCTTCCACAAGTTTTGCTGAATTATAATTTGCACGCACCCACAAGTGAAATACAAGAGAAAACATAAGTGAACATAGAAGAAACACATAGAAGTTCTTGTCCTGCGTCTCACTTACAAGAAGGGCCCACTAAACACATCAAAACTGACGTAACAAGGCGGCAACACCCAAGGGATAAGATCAAGACCCACCTGTCAGCCTAAGGGACAAAGGTGGTGGCCAGGGGACCCACCTAGGTGTCGGCCGACCTTGGACAGGCCCCCGTCCAGATGGACCATGACAGGGTGATCGCCCTTATCCTCCTAAAGGTGGTTCCCAGTGTTTCAAAACAAATCACCCCTGGGAACAGACCTATCCAACCTATAGAAGGTGGAGAGGAGACCCTCTCAAACACACCAAGATACAAGTAAAGAAGAAGAGATGTAGAGGGACTCCACCTTGAGCCTACTTGTAGGATTAGAATAGGGAGTGTTGGAGGAGAAGCGTGGAGAAGAGTCGGACGTGTCGGCCTCTCTTCTACCTTGTACCTTGTCGAATGTGAACCATTTGAGTAAGTACCAAGTTTATCTATAGTGGTAAAGTACTTGGCTAGTATATCCTTTTGTTTACGGGTTCATCGTCCGTTCTTGTAGCGGATACTCTAGTAGAGGGTTGGGTAAACCCTGTACGACACTAGAGTAGTAATCGATAGCATAGATGTGGTGTCTAGGCTCTAGATTACCTTTGTTTGCTACGAGCCCCACGGTGTTGCGGGGTAGGCAGCAGGTGGTAATAGCCCTGTCCTTCTGTCACGCTTCACGTGTCTTGTAAAATCCCCCAAGTTCAGGTTTGGAGTAGAGCTAATGGCCAGAAGGGTCCTAGCAGACCAGGGTCAGACCGGTGCCTGAAGTAAACGACTAGTAGCTGAGTTTATCCTTCCTTGATCCATTCACTTAGACAAACCACACTACCTAGGCCATTCTATCTCTTGTTCTTCAGGGTAAACTAGTTTACACCTCCGTTTTCTGAGAAATTACGATACCCCGAATACTCTCCGGGTGAAATGCTACTGCGACATATCCGTGCGCTTGCAGTTTTATTCGTGAACATTAAGAAATACCAACACTCAACCTGGCCATAGGCCCACGGGTGAGCCACCGATACATACTTGACCTCAATGGCCCTTCTCTCAAAGAATTCCCAGAACTCATGTGAGTGGAAGTTGGATCCCAAATCTATGATGATAATGTTGGGCAAGCCAAACTGATGTAACATGTCGCAGATGAATTTGACTACTCTATCTGCTGAGAGCTTTGTAATCGGCTTGTACTTGATCCACTTTGTGAACTTGTCGATAGCCACCAACACATGAGTAAAACCTCCTAGCGCTGTTGTTAGAGGCCCAATCATGTCCAGGCCCCAGCATGCGAATGGCCACGAAGGTGTTATGGTAATGAGGTTGTGCGCCAGGATGTGAGCTTGCTTGCCGAAGAATTGGCAGTTGGTGCACCGGCAAACGAGGTCTTCGGCATCCGCCAAAGCCGTGGGCCAATAGAACCCTAATCTGAATGCATTCCCGACTAGTGTGTGTGATACCGCGTGGTTGCCACAGGTGCCTTCATGAATTTCTAAGAGTATGACTTTGCCCTCCTCGATGAGGACGCACTTCATCAGTACCCCTATTGCTAATCCATGCTTGTATAACTTGTCGCCAACCAAAATGTACCCTTTGCTCTGCCTGATGATGCATGCAGCCTCAGCAATTTTTTCATCGGCATCGGGGGGTAGTTTCTGGTCTTTGATGAAGTCGATGAAGGGTACCCCCAATCAACCTCGATCATCATGACCTCTCGGTTAGGTTCTTGGGAACCCTGACAACGGTAGCTTGATCTGGTTTCTTGATGGATGGGTGGTGTAGCTCATGGAAAAATACTCCCGGAGGGACGTCTGCACGATTAGAGCCCAACTTCGATAGTACATCAGCCCCCTGTTGACGGCTCTTAAATGCAAAATATATGTCGTCAACTCCTGCATAATCACATAAATAATGAACATCAACAGTAGTGGGAGTTATTACTAACGAATTCCGCAAGTGTTGGTGAACAATTGATTTCAGGAAGCCATGTCTACAACTGGAGGAAGATGTGCTCAAAACACACTCAAGGAGTAAAGAAACACACCTCCGACCAATCAGAGGCTGGCACATGGATTCAAGGGCCCACAAATCAGACCAAAAGGCGCGTCAAGGCTCAAATCACTAAGGATCCTTGCCAAGGCCCACATGTCAGCTAGCCAAAGGAAGGCAGAGACGGGGAGGCTCCACCTGGACTCCCGTCCAGGTGCATTTTGACGTGGAGTACCCCCAACGCTTCCTCAAGGCCGTGGCTAAGGTTTCCATATATAAAGATGGCAGGAACCACCATTAGAGGCTATAAAAGGAGGCCTCCCCTCCCCTCATTCACACACACCACCGAGACCTCCAACACCTTCACTTAAAGATGTAGAGCTCCACTCCATGGCGAAGCCCTGCCTAGGCTAGTGCTTAGAGTAGGGAGAGAGAGACAGAAAGGGGAGGGAGTAGCTCGGAGGAGTGTTGAGTCTCTCAGCACTCTACTCCGGCCACGTACCTCTACGTATGATGGTTTCCTCTGGTATCAGTAAGTTAGTATTTGTGATTCCTATCTTGCTTAGTACTTATATTTGAGTGAGATCAGTTCTATTACTCGTGGTTTCGTTGCTCTGTATTTATACAGAGTGTCGTAGTTTGGTACGAGAATTCAGACGTAGTCAGACTACGGTAGTAATCGGTAGCGTAGACATGGTGTCTAGGCTAAGGGTTACCTTCGTTTGCCTTATATCCCACGGTTTGTTACAGGTAGGCTGTGGGTGGTGATAGCCCTGTTGGTATTTCGTAATCCTCCATGTTCGGATATAGCGTACAGCCATTGGCCGGAGTCTCCTGACCATTTCAGGGGTAAGCCGGTGATAGAAGCGAGTATTTGTGCCCGAGAGATCGACCTTTAACTCATTTGTAGTACTACCTCCGGAATCCTCTCCATCCTTGCCACTTATCTTGGTGTGTCCTTGGACTGACTAAGTTAGAAGTTAGTGCACACACGTTCCCTTGGATTCGATACCCTTGAATACTCTCGGGTGAAAGCTACAACGGTATCTGTGTGCTTGCGGATTTATTTGCAGTCGTTAAAATACCCAATAAGCTTTCTGGCGCTGTTGCCGGGGAACGGTTGCTGTATCTTTCTTCGAACCTAGTTCGTCCTCGTATCTTTATCTTTTCTTTTCCAAAAAAAGCATATCCTTTGTTTTTCCTTACCACTATCCTCACCCTCGCTACCTAGTTCATCCTCATATCTTTTGTTTTTCCTTACCTCTACCTTCACCCCCGCTACCCTTGGAAGGTTATCCTCGTAGACACCTTCCGACCCTTTGGGGTGAGTCTTTAGAGCCATCCTTTCTGGACCCAGTTCCTCATCCAGCTACAAGATTCATCCCTCACTCATACAGCCAGTTCAAGAAAAATCCTTCTCAGGGATAAGCTGTGAGAACCCCTACCATCACCTACAAAAGGAGGAATCTCTAGGCACAGCACGGGTTTGTTACTCTGCTCTTAATTCTCGTAGTCCTGTCCATACCCGAGCACGTGTTGCTTCAACACTTTCGGTTTGGACTTTCCAAGGACGCTGGCCTACAGCTTGACGCCCTCTCCGAAGGCTTGTTTTTGCTTAAAGATCCGACTGAAGGGAAGGAAATCTTGGATCATATCCGAGAAACTACTCCCCTGATCGATCTGCATAACGATGCCCCATCCGGAGGAGAGTGCATTGAGCAACCGAGGACTACATCTTATTCCTTGATTTTGTTTGATGCCCAATAGAAGCCACAATCACACTTCATATCATTTGGACTTCTATTAGAAGCTTAGGATGGATTGCTTTTCGCCAAATTCATCTTTGATGAAATGTGAGGCTTTCCACCTAAGGAGGGGATGAGTTGAAAGAAACTCATTTCCCTCATGACCCAAACTCAGAATCATTCCTATGGCCCATAGAGTTACACATCCTCTTTCACCATGGGGCCATGAACATTCTTGAGTTGCTCTATCCGGAGATCAAACCACCCACTCCATTCAGATTCATCATAAGGATCATGCTCATCCGAGATATCTCTGACATCTATCGTCCTTTGTGCCAAGGCACTGCGAGTCATACGATCATCTCAGGGTTTCCCATCATAGACGCCCTTTAGGAGGATTGTGTTGGGTTCTACTTATCATAATATCTATGCGGGGCTTGTAGTTGTTTTTGTGCACTAACCTTGCAGCTTTAACAATGATAAATCAACAAATGGTGTTGAAGCTGGGAACTACATCACCATTTGATAGCTGCAGGATGAATCCCACATGGTCGAGCTTGTGACCATACACAAAGCACTGCGGGAGATAGCCCAGATTATCTTAAAAAGATAAATAAATATAAAAAAGGCTTTCTCCCAAACAATAAAAGCAAGAACATGTTTTTAGGATAGTATGCACCTTCGGGTATTCTTGGTCCTAACCATTACAGGTTAAGATTAAGAAGAGCAGGGGACATACGACGCCCAAGAAACATGGGAGCTGCATCAATTGTATACCTTGAAGCTCTTTGGTGATGGAACACACTCGAAAGGAGACACTGACAATAAACACTTGACTTTTACACAAAAGTTCAAGTGCGGAGGGAAATCGGTGAGCGTCTCATTGCAAGTTCCATCCACACCAAAGGCTATCCTAGTTCAAAAGATGATGTTAGCTTTGCTTTGCTAAAGAAAAAGGAGTGAAAAAAAGAGAGAGAGAAAGATAAGCTAAAAAAAGCGAAGAGAGAAGCGGAAAAAGAAAGAGAGAGAAGCTAAAAAAAAGAGGGAGACAAAAAATGAATGATGCAAAAAAAAGGGAGAAGAAGAGAAGGAGAGAGAGTGCCGACAAGCCCTACATAGATCAAAGGATGCCATTTATGCGTGCCTACAAGCTGTGGCATTACACTTTTGGTAGAGTTCATTTTGCCGCTTCGCTCCACCTTTCCTTGGTATCGCGTTTGCATGCAAGCCTTGGCTTAGTCTAGTTCTGATCCCGGCTTTGCATAGCCCCGCTCTAGCAGCACCTGCGCACATCCAAGCAAGAGGAATTCTCCTCTTCTTTTCCAGGCCTCTACTACTTGACTCTGTTTGGCACCTGCTCATATGCATAAAAGGAGACGTACTCTACGTCTCCAATCCTACAAAATTGTGCCAACGAATCGTGCCTCCAAGGAACACAGTTCCCAAACATGAGGCATGAGTACCACTCGCCTGAGTTGGTGTGATGAAAGTGCCTTCCTCCGCTATAGTCCACAGCGAAATGGAGGATCGATCAACAACCATTTGTGATCACACCACCCTTGCAGAAATTTCAAGACATCTATCCTATATTGATGAGGACATGACACCCATGCATATTGATGAGGACATCACCATGCTGGATAAATCCGAGATTTGGTCTTCTACGAGTTACAACTCATCACCAACTTGGTCTTCACGTCATCCTGCACACCATCTTCGTCCGTCGACAAGTACGACTACTCAGTGCCTCGATCGATTACTTTCTGAAGCTCGATCGACTACTTCAACAACTCGTACAACTACTTCCGACTACTTCAACAACTCATACGACTACTTCCGACTACTTCAACAACTCGTACGACTACTTCTTGTGTGACCACGACAAGATGTTGCGTCACCTATTTTGGGCCAAGTCAGCCTTGTATCGTGTCGGGCCTTAAGCCTGGGTTGAGGATGCCCCCACCTCGTCGCCCTCAACCCTAGGACGTTCCCCCCTTCGGTATAAACTCAATAGCAGCCGCTACATTAGGGTTTGGGTTTTGTTTAGTTCTAGTTTTCCATCGAGAAACAGATCTTTTTCATTGTAACTGTGATGTCGAGTCCTTTTGCTGTGAATCAGGGGCCCCGTTCTTATTCTACACCACTGTGGCGATTAGACCTTTTGTGATCAGAGCTTGAACCCCATCTTGTTCTTTTCTTCATATAAATCTGCAATTTCATATTGCGAGTTTACCCTTTCTTGCTTGTGTTCTTCGATTCGCTTGCAGGGAAAGCATTCTTGGCGAGGTTAATCAAGTTGTGCTTGGTTGATAACCAATGGAGCAGCAGTGTAACAGTTGCAGGGGTTCGAATCATGACTGAGTAGAAACTCGGATCACCAATGTTGTGACTCCACCAATCGAATTTGCCATACCTATCGGAAGATCGGGCCAGTGCTACATCAAGTGGTATCAGGATTTAGGTTAACCGTGAGGTATACCTTTGTGTTCCCCTTTAGATTCATCTTGTTTTCATTACCTACAGTCCACAAAATACTATAAAAAAATTTTACACTTTCCACCGTCCTATCACCTGTTTTAGCCTTTGCAATTTCGTTTTAGATTCGCTTTGTTGAGTTTGTGTCCGTGGTCGAGTCATTGTTGCTGGTTTAGTGTGTTCGTGGTCGTAGTTCAATCGCCCGTCGCTGTTTTTTTTTCCATCGCTATCCCATCCACCTTTACTCAAACAACAAGTCGAGCCCTCACGTTGCTTGACTTGCCCCCTCTAGCCGTCTTGTGTGAACTCTCGCCACGCAAGCCCTAGATAGTTTGCAAGCCGCCATGTGTTTTTCGTCTTGCATTGCAGCCCTCCTTATTTTATCTCTCCATACCTATTTCTACATACACCAGGGACGCTTTGCCCTAGCTTGTTTTGCCTTGTTTTTGCCCTCCAAAAACCCTGATTCGGAGGCCCTTCCTTAAAACAAGCATAACTTTTCGCTCGTAACTCGGATTGGGGCAAGCTTTATTTTAGAAATTATGTGAAATTTAATTTTGCATCCAACCGTGACCTGGGCAACCTGGTCGGAGCGAAAATAGAACCCCAAAATTATCTTTCTAAGTGGGAGATCTCAAGCTCCAAAGTTGCTGCCCGCTTTCAGAGAACGTGACTGATTTTCTGTAGACCACATCTTAACTCTGTTCAGGCTGAAACTTTTTGTGCTTCCAGCCCATGTGTTCCCTGTTCGAATAAAAATATAAATAAAAAAATAGTGGAAAAAATAAAAAAGTTTCAGAAAAAACAATGACAGGAGGAAAAATCAGGGAAATAGGCAAAAACAATTGCATGAGTTGCTGGTTTCTTGTTCTTTGAGTTCTGTCCATCGTTCTTTGTCCCATCTTGTTGTGCTACACCTAGGGACATATCTTAGCCATCAACGGTGACTAGTACTTTGGATACCTATTGAACTTTGCTAATCTGCTTTCGATACTTGCTGTCTCCTTGCTATCATATTATGCCTACCCCAAGCTACACATATACTTCTATCAGTAGAGGTTCACCTTGCAACTTTTACACTCAAGCTTGACAACAGATTGTACCGCCCGGTTGACTTTGGTAAGAACACTTGCAAGACGGTGGTAAGCCGCTTGAGATATTGGAGTCCACATATCCATCTCTCAATCCCAGTAGTTGCTAGTTGATAGGAGTAATACTTTGTGTGTTATCTTTTGCAATCTTCTAATAATGACAGGTTCTTCATATCCACCAACTTATGATGGCATAGGTGCTGATGAGTACATTGAGTGGAAAATAGCAATAGATAAAATATTTGCTAATCATTCTATGTGTGCAAGGAGGAAGGTTCAGAATTCAACTAGTGTATTGCGAGATTCTGCTTCAACTTGGTGGGAGACGTTAAGTCCATCAGATAAACCTCAAACTTGGAATGATATGAAAGTTCTTATGAGAGAAACTTTTGTTAATCCACCTCCTGTATTGAATTCTAATGATGAGGTGCATCATCTAGATGATCAATCCATTGTCATTCCTCTTGCTATGGCTAACCTTTTGCAGGATACTGTATAAAAGAGAGAGCACGACATGAAAGAAAATGATGTGCTCACAACCTCATGTCAAAATTCAAAACCATCTTTTCATACTGCACCTGTTACTGCTGCTGAAAATGAGAGCAAAGGTATGGTGCTACACTCACGGATGGTGAGACTTCTCTTGATGTGCTGAATTATTCCACCAATCATGCTTTTATAGAGCAACTGTTAGTGGAACCCAGTCTTGATCTCTCTTTGTCACAAGATGACTTCCTCCATGTTCCTTGTGATAAAGATGATTTGTGTGATAATGCTTCTGCTATATATATTTTAAAACCACACACTTGCACTGAAATTACACATGTTATTTATATTGCTAGCGCAAACGATGAGGTCAAACTGTTGTCTTCTTTAAATACTTTGGGTTACATTGAATTTGATGTTTTTTGTAATCTAAATTGTTTGGAAGATAGAGTTGTTCAATATGTTGATTTGCCATGGTTTTCTAGACACACATATCATGCTATTGGCAAATATAACAAAAAGGACAATATATGATACATCGAGTCTACATTTTTGGAAATCTGAAGTCTCCTTTTGTTGTGCAAAATTGTGATCCACTAGAGGGCTGCCATACTATTAAAATTGCCATTCCATGTTCCTCTAGTTTTGTTTTGAAGAAAACTATTCCTGCATTGTCTTTTGTTAGTACTAATCTTTTGCAGGATAGAGTTGGCAACCATCGTGTGCATTCCGATCCAGGAGCCTACATGCTTGCTGAAATTTTTGTGCGAGACGACACACTAGAAACTTGGTAACATGGTCAGATTCCTCCTCACAATTATTCCAGTTCCCTTTATTTTTGCAACCCCATTCTCCTTTGTGTTGTGCAGGATCAGTTTAGCACACACTCAATGCCGAGGACGGCTTTTCGTCAAGAAGGGGAGGATGAGGAGGACATAACAACCATGCATATTGAGGACATCACCATGCTAGATAGACCCGAGATTTGGTCTTCTACGAGTTACAAGTCGTCACCAACTTGGTCTTCACGTCACCCTGCACACCATTTACATCCGTCGACAAGTACGACTACTCGGTGCCTTGACCGATTACTTTCTGAAGCTTGATCGACTACTTCAACAACTCGTACGACTACTTCCAACTACTTCAACAACTCATACGATTACTTCCGAGTACTTCAATACGACTACTTCTTGTGTGACGACGATAAGGTGTTGTGTCACCTATTTTGGGCCAAGTCAGCCTTGTATCGTGTCGGGCCTTAAGCCAAGGTTGAGGACGCCCCCACCTGGTCGCCCTCAACCCTAGGACGTTCCCCCCCTTCGGTATAAACTTATTACAGCCGCCACATTAGGGTTTGGGTTTTGTTTAGTTCTAGTATTCCATCGAGAAACAGATCTCTTTCATTGTAACTGTGACGTCGAGTCCTTTTGCTGTGAATCAGGGCCCCTGTTCTTATTCTACACCACTATGGCAATTAGTCATTTTGTGATCAGAGCTTGAACCCCATCTTATTCTTTACTTCATATACATCTGCAATTTCAGATTGCGAGTTTACCCTTTCTTGCTTGTGTTCTTCGATTCGCTTGCAGGGAAAGCCTTCTTGGCGAGGTCAATCAAGTTGTGCTTGATTGATAACCAATGGAACAGCGGTGTAATGGATGCAGGGGTTCAAATCGTGACTGATTAGAAACCCGGATCACCAACATCGTGACTCCACCAATCGAATTTGCCATACTTATCGGAAGATCGGGCCAGTGCTACATCATATAAGCTGGCAATAAAGTACATGTGGCAGAACCACCTGAATTAATCCGGCTCAAGTGTATTAACCATCACCATTAAGGCATCCTCGGTTAACCTTACACTTCAAACGGAGTAATCCACTGGTCTGTCGGGTATAACCTCCCGATACAACCACGGTGAACGGATCGAGCGCCGTACATACAAATGCTCATGCGACGATGAGCCCAGAGAATACCACATCCCAGCAAGTATTACATCATTTGCATGAGTCAATATTACAGACCTAGTTCTGAGTTTAGAAAACAAGTACTTCAATTAACATAAATAAGTTCTTCAGAGTTAAAATTGCAGCGGAAATAAACAACGGAAACTACTCGACGATACAGGATGTCTCGATGAAGCCCGTACGAGACATCACTCGGCCTCATCTCCGTTGGACGGGGGCGCATCCCATTCCACCGACCAACCAGGGGGAAGAGTGCGGGGCCAAGCCAAACTAGCGATCATATCTTCGAAGGGCTCACCTAAAAACGAGTCACAAGCAAGGCTGAGTATACTAATACTCAGCAAGACTTACCCGAGTAGTGGAATCTACTCTACCGACTCTAGACATGCCAGGCTTTTTGGCTCAGGGGTTTGTTTTGCCGAAAAGCAACTACAAGTGGGTCCTTACTTTCAACTTTTAGCTCAAGATTCTAGTTCGTTAGCCAGTCTAGATAAGCAGCTATCTAAGCATACATGGTGAAGCATTAAATTTTCCATCCAACCAGTTCATTCATCATCATTGTTCCTCTTCTTACTCTGTGGGTAAAAATGGTTAAGCAGTCTCAATAGCCGTGAGAAACGGACGATTCGAATCGAATTTCTTAACCTTGCAAGGGAAACCCAAACACACGTCACGTGGTTACTCCCTAGAGTCACACGTGCAACTTTTCCCCTTTCTTTCCGGGTCGTGGATCGGGGCTACCCTCCGAGAGTACAAGAGCTCCACGCCACGGTTCGGCGCCGGGTCGTGACCACTCTCTGCACTCGCCATATGCACATGGGACCGAAGTTCAAAGGGTAGGATGCCGTCCCCTTGCCGGGCCAATCAGGTACTTAAGCTTACCGATTCCCATAATCTCGGCATGTGTTTAGTACGTTCAAAGACTTAACCATCACTACCACACCCTGCGGCCTTAGCATTTTTCACTAAACAGACGGGCCTCAATCGTAACCATCGTTACATAACCCGTCCGTGTCCTTATGATTGCAGCGTGTAGTAGTCATTCAACTCCTATTTTCTCGCGAGTGACAGGAAATCACTCGACTTTTACCGGAGTCCTATTAGCACAGCATTCTATCAAACCTTTCATCTAGTTTTCAAGCAAGGGTTCCTGACATCATGCAACTAAGTTTTCATCCAACTCCTATAAACTTAATGCACAAGCAAAGAGTAATGCGTTGCATAATTTCGGAAAGAATGGGTTATGCTCCGGGGCTTGCCTTCGCAGTTCGCTTGGGGATCTTCCGAACTTGGGCTCGGGTCTTCAAAAGCTTCAGTTAGATTTGCTTGAGCTTCACGCTGCTCACTCTCGGACGCGGGCACCAGCTCGTAGGTTCCGTCGGCGAGAGTCGTCGATTCTACATGAGTGCAAAACTTTAAGTCGTGGAACTAGCACTTGATTACGATTTGAGAGTCATTACTACAAGGGATAGTTTCTGGTCATGAAATTTTGGATTTAGGCACATCAAGGAAAGGTGTGCTTACTGTAAAATTTTCAGCCAATTTTATGTAACAGATTAATTCTGAAAAATATATTTCATTGTTGCTGTTAGATAGTTGTTCTTTTTGTACAGAACAATTGGTGCAACAAATGAGTCTAAGATTTTTACAGAGCTTTCACTTAAGCATGAAGAAACTACCGTAATTTTTGTAGGATTTATCATGCAGTATTCAGAGCATAGAAAATATGACATTCTACACCTAGGCTTTTTAAAGGTTCATTTTTACAGGACCCTTCACAGGGTTTTTGTCCATGAAACTTTTTACACAGCAACCTCTACCACAGTGTAACTCCCAGTAATAATTTGGGGATTTTCCAAGCTAAGACACTATTTTCTTGATTTAATGTATTTTATTAGCACATAATTCAAATAAATAGGTTACTTTGAGATCAAAAAGTCTCCTAATTTTTCTCTGGCTTCTAGGTACCAATACATTAGCATAGGAAAAATTTCAATGGGTGACTCACCACCTAACTGCAGGGATAAAACATTCTTCTTACACATGATATAAAACTAAGTTTAACAAACAGTAAATCTAGAGACGGAATTTGGGTCTGATCTTTTTACACAGTCCTAATCATCCAGCAACTAATTCACTGCCCAAAATTCAGGGTCAGCATTGTTCTAGAACAGTGGGTATAAAATATGTCCATTAAAGCTTCTATTTAATGTAGAGCAAAATATTTTGAGATTCTGAGAAAATTTTTGTAACAAAAGTGGTAGAGTTTGTTCTGAGGATTCCAGAACAGTTGAGTTTGCATTTTTCTGAATTTTCTGCGATTTTATACGAATTTTACAAGTTCACTGAATTTGAATCTAGGTTTGAAATTTTCTTTTACAACTAGGTCCTTGAATCTTGCGCTCAGACCCTTCTAAAGATTTAAATTCTTGCAATTGGGTCCTCGGCGGCTCGGGTACGGCGGCCGGCCGAAATTCCGGCGAGGGGGCTCGCCGGCGGCGAGGGGCGGGGGTCGGGGAAGGTTCAGGGGTGCGAGGGCTACCTTGTGGGGGTGTTGTTCAGGTGGGGAACGGCCGGGAAGGGCTCGCCGGCGTTGGAGCAGAGGCGGCGGCGGCGCGGCTCGCGTCGACGGCGGTGCTCCGGCGGGCTTGGGGCGGCGTGGTCCGGTCGGTGAGCTTCAGTGACGCGTGGGGAAGCTACTCAAGGGCTCGGCTTGGACGGAGGGGGTCGGGGTCGTGCTGTCCACGGCGAGCAGGGGCGGCGGCGGCGACGGCAGCGCGGGCGGCGGCGCTCCGGTGGCTCTGGGTGGCGTTGGGTGGTTCGGCGAGCTGCGGTGAGGTGATGTAGTGGTGGCTGGGTGCTCAGTTTGGGCAGTGGGCGGCGGCAGTGGGCTGTCCACGGACGGGCGGCGCTCGGCGGCGGCGATGGCGGCGGCGAGGCGTTCTGGTGGCCGGGGACTCGCGCGCGTGGCCGGGGTGGCGCTTTTATAGGGACAGGAGGGGCCTGGTTAGCGTGCGGGGCGGAGGCACGGCACGGCGTGCACTGGCTGCGGCGGGCGGCGGCAGAACGCCGGCGCGGCGTGCGGCGAGCGGGCGCGGGCGACTGGGCGGCCGCGATTGTGGCGTGGGCGCGAGGAGATAGCGCGGCGTGCGGATTGGGGAGCAGCTGCTGCAGCGGCTCGGGCGGAGGGCAGGCGCGGCAGCTGGCGGGGCGCGGGGGCCGGGGCTGCACGGCGGAGCGCGGCCACTGGGCGAGCGGGCGGCGGCCTGGGCGCGGCAGCACGCGCGGGCGGGGACTGGCCGCGCGGCGTCGGGGCGGAGCAAAGCCGGCCGTGGCGGGGTGGTGCGGCGGCCACGGGCCTGGCGCTTCGCGCCGGTCAGGCGACGCCGGCCACCTGGCGCGCGGCGGGCGGCGCGCGCGCGGCGCGGCAGAGCAGAGGGGGAGAAACGAGGGACCGAAGTGCAAAAATTCGAAAAAGTTCAGGGGGCTGGGTGCAAACAGGGCGTTTTCTCCTCTTTCTGATTTGAATTTCAAAAACTTTTGAACACGAAAGTTGCTCAAAATAAAAAGTTCTACAACTTTGGTTTGAGGCAAAATTTCATTTGGCTTATGGTTTTAAAGTTATTTTAAAAGTTTCAAATGTGTCCAAATGTGCCCAAATTAAATTTGAATTCCAACTGAACCCGTTTTAATTCTTTCCACCCTCTCATTAGTTGGTTTAACATAGAGTTAGGCTAATGACATTGATTTTGGAATTTTAATTACCAGGGAGTTTTTCTCGGCTTAGGTGGTGTGCACCGGAAGAAAATGTGTCGTCTCATTAGATGCTCTCTGAGAGTGTGGAAGGCTTCCTCACACTTCTCATTCCATACAAACTTTACTTCCTTCTTCAATAGTTCCGTCATGGGCTTAGCAATTCGAGAGAAATCCGGGATGAAGCGACGGTAGTAACCGGCTAAGCCGAGAAAACTGCGAATCTGATGAACAGAGGCAGGGGGTTTCCAATCCATCACCTCTTGTACCTTGCTGGGGTCAACAGCTATGCCTTCGTTGGAGATCGTGTGACCTAAGAACTTTACAGTATCCAACCAGAATTCACACTTAGAAAACTTAGCATAGAGTTGATGGTCTCTGAGTCGCTGAAGAACAATGCGAAGGTGCTTGGCATGCTCTTCCTCATCCTTGGAATAGATAAGAATGTCGTCGATGAACACTACGACGAATTTGTCAAGTTCGGGCATGAATACCGAATTCATGAGATACATGAAGTAGGCAGGGGCATTGGTGAGTCCAAAGGACATGACCAAGAATTCATACAGTCCATATCGTGTGGAGAAGGCAATCTTAGGAATATCGCACGGGCGAATCTTGATCTGATGATATCCCGAACGAAGATCAATCTTTGAGAAGACTCTGGCTCCAGCTAATTGATCGAAGAGCACATCGATGCGAGGAAGTGGGTATTTATTTTTAACTGTTACCGCATTGAGAGGTCGGTAGTCCACACATAATCTCAAACTGTCATCCTTCTTCTTTACGAATAGAGCTGGACATCCCCAAGGTGACGCGCTAGGGCGAATGAAACCTTTGTCCAGTAGTTCTTGGAGTTGAATTTTCAACTCTGCCAATTCTTTAGGGGGCATCCTATACGGTCTTTTGGATATAGGTGCAGTGCCTGGTTGTAGTTCAATAACGAACTCAATATCCCTATTCGGTGGCATTCCTGGTAAGTCATCCGGGAAAACATCGGCATACTCGTTCACCACAAGAATCTCATCTAGCTTAAGTCCTTCCATCTTATAAGCACAGGAATTCGTGCAATCTATGAATGGTAGGTAAAGGGTAGTGGCTCCGTGACTAGGTGAATTTATCTCAACGGCTCGGGAAGAAAGATCCAGTGTGACTCCATGCATAGCCATCCAGCTCATTCCCAAAATAATGTCCATGCCATCAAGGGGTAAAAGGACAAGGTCCGTGTCGATGGTTTTACTACCCAATTTGACTGGTACTTGTCTGACCATTTGGTTTGAAGCAATTTTACCACCCGGTGTTGATATCATATATGACCCTTTTGTGTGACAAACATCCAAGCCTACTTTTGCACCGAATTTTGCACTTATGAAACTATGCGATGCACCAGAATCAAATAATATAACTGCAGGCTTGTTATGGATAGAGAATGTACCCGACATCACTGGGGCTCCTTCTGGAAGCTCTGCAAGCGTGGTGAAGTTAATCCGTCCTTGCTTGACTTGCAGGGTCTGTCTCTTGCCCCTGTTCTTGGCGTTCGGGTTGGATCCTTGACCTTGGTTGGGCTGTCCAGGCTGAGGGCATTCGCGTGCGAAGTGGCTGGAACTCCCGCATTTGAAACAGCGATTTGCGGGGCTAGGTCGAAGAGACTGCTGAAGAATGGGCCTCGGACCATTCTGTGGAGGCATCGGGGGTCGTACCATGCCTGGCTGCTGTGGGGGTCTGGCAATCCATCTTCCTGGCTGCGGGGCCTTTGGTGGAGCTGTAGGTGCGGTATTTTGCACGATGCGATACCTTGGTGGTTGGGCACTTGATGGTCCTGCGGGTGCCTTTCTCTTCTTCTCTGCCCGGTGTGCCATGATACAGTCTTCCTGGGTAATGGCCATATTGACCAACTCGTTGTAGGTGTCAGCCCTGGCTAGGTTCAGACGTTCCTTGAGCTTGGTATTCAGACCTCGGCGGAAACGATCACGCTTCTTGGCATCCGTATCAGCGTGATAGCCCGCATACTGGCATAGGTTGTTGAACGCCTGGGCGTACTGCAACACGGTGCGGGTGCCTTGGGTGAGTGCCAGGAACTCATTCAACTTCCTCTCCATGAGACCCTCGGGGATATGATGTGCCCGGAACGCGGTCTTGAACTCATCCCAGTCGACCACATGATCAGCCGGGAGCATCGCAAAATAGTGGTCCCACCACAGACGAGCGGTACCGCGAAGCTGTTGCGCGGCAAAACGAGCTTTGTTGGCTTCTGAGCATGGGGCCACAAGTAGTGTGAACTTGGATTCTATGGTGCGAATCCATGCATCTGCGTCCAGGGGTTCCTCGGCCTTATGGAACAAGGGAGGCTGGGTCCCCAGGAAATCCGTGTATCCTGCAGCTTGTGGTTGGTGAGCATTGTGCCCACCCCTCTGCTGGTGTTGCCCTTGCACAATCTGACGTAGCAGCTCGGTTTGAGCGGCCATCACTTCCACCAAACTGGGCGGGGGTGGTGGCGATTGTCGCGAGCGGCTGCCACCGGCACCAAAACCCTCGGGGTTGCCACGTGTTGATCCAACCATCTGAAACGTGAAAGGTTACCATTAGCCACGCGATCCATATTACTTCCTTGATTCATAAATAATTGGTGTAGTCATAGACTTCCGAAGTCTGAGCTAGAAGTATGGACAGAATCTCTGTTTGCTACGAGAAAAATCTTAGCCTGCTGTGGGTCCATCCAAAACATCTCAATCATTTGCAGTAGTCAGAGAATTTAGGAATGCACCACCTTGGTATTTCAACTTCGGTGCTAGAACTATAGCTAAGGTGGTCGAAAAGCTCGTCCTTTGCCTTACTGTCTTAGCTGTTTTTCAGCAGATTGATCGGTACGGTTTCGCCTATATCTCAAACTAGCGAGGTCCAATGATGCTGAATTTTTGTGAGAACCTAGATCACAAAACTTAGCACAAGTCTGGTATTCAACACTCAGCCAATAAATACAAGGAGACATGGATAAAAATTCCGACAAGACTCAGCGATTGTGGATTTCGTTATTTACCAAGTTACAACGAATTCACCCAAGTTCATCGCCGTTCCTTACATGCTGGGGGTATCCACATGGTTCAGGTGTACCCAACACAAAAGAGTTACTCAACTCCTAGTTAGCCTATTACAATACTTGCCAAAAGTTAGGCTACCCTATCGAGGAGTATGTGCAAAAGTCCTCCTAGGTCGTCCTCTAGAAATCATCCAAGTCGTTGACGGACGACTCGCTGTGAGCAGGAGAGTGAGCTCCCATCTGAGGTGCCTGTGGTACCTCACCCTCGAAATCCATACCCGAGATACCATCAATCTCCTGTGGCTCCTCCTCATCCTCCTCCATGTCGTCCTCATGGGGATGGTCATTCTGATCATGATGCCACTGAATGTGCTCATTAGCATCCTCCAACTCAAGGCTCAGATCATGGAGCTGCTCCTCCAACTGTGCTATCGTGGTATCTCTCTCACCCATGAGAGTGTCTTGCTCCTGGATTTGGCCCTCAAGTTGGCCAATCTGAGCATCTCTGTCCTCAAGATCCTGACTGAGCTCCTTTATCTGCTCATCCCTGGTATCTGCCATCATATGGTAGGCCTGAGCAAGATCGGTGAGCTGCTCGAGTGCCTGACTCTGGAGAGTCTGAAGCCGGTAGAGTGCACTCATGCACCGTACAGAGGTATGGATAGTCTCCTGGGCATGGAAGTCTACCAAATACTGTGCGTGCTGCACCCTGTTGAGCCAAAAGGGGTCGTTGTCCTGGGCAGCAGGAAACAATCCAATGGGAGTGAGTGTGACAACCTCGGGACGCTGCGCACAAAATGTGGTGAGCGCCCTCATGGCTGCAAGCTCCCAAGTATCGGCCAAACGGCGACCAACAGCCTCAAGCTCCAAGGCGGGCCACTCCGGGTGTAGCGGGTGCGGAAAGATAGTCACGTTGACACGGCACTGGGTAACTCCATTTTCTGCAAACTCCAGTCCGGCGTAACGTGGGGGAATTAGATAGCCCGCGGTACGCAGAACATCCCACAAAATAGAGGGAAAGCCCTCCCAGTGGAGACACTGCGAGTGCACGCGTCCATCCTCATCCACCATCATCTCAACAGGCTCGGCCATCTGAACAAAAGATCAAATGGAGTGAGATGGCGAAAAACTGTGAACAGCACAAGGACAGATTCTGTATAGTGTGCAAAAATAATCATAACTCCCACAGTTCTCATCCAAAAATTCTCAAATTTCACCAGATCACTCCTAAGGTATTTGTGAACAACTTTTCTAGTCAACTCCAGAGCTAATTGGGTCTCTAAGATGGTCTTTCTTTTCAGGTTTTACCTTACTGTCTACCCAGAATTTTTAGTGAACAGAGGGCTAGAGTTTCGTACACCAGGGAAAATCTACCCAGCCAAAATTTACCAAATTTTAACAGCAGCTTCCTGGGTAAATTTGGAACAGGTTTCGTGTTGTGCTCTTTTGCAGAAAACCGCAGGAAGGGGGCCTAAAAATTTAAGGGGCAGAAGTGCTTATTCCGGACAGAATTCTGACATTTCAAGGTTTCTGTTGTTTCTTATTATCCATAAGTTCAGAATTTTTCATTTTTGAACAGGAGATAGAACACAAAATTTGGAACAATTCTTTCAACATGAACTTCTCCAGAAAAGGTCATTTTCTTGGGTCAATAAATCGTTCCTTTTGGTGACGGCAGATTTCGGACAGTTTCGCTAGATAGTCCTTATGCAAACCACGCTTAGATACGCAAGAACCTTTCCACTCTCACACAACGCATTTTTGATTTCAGATACACATGTTTATGATGTATGCACGTCCTATTCGTCCTCACAAATAAAACAATTGCCAAATAGCTTTGGTCTTACGATGATAGTTTCGGTGGCTTACACAATACGGCTCTCCTATAATAGCTAGTCGAGTCTTTCTACTCGTCCCTTAACTTATCGTAATCGCGGTTAGTGTACCTGCAGAAAATCGACAAGCATATATATATCATGAACCTTTCATGCCAGCACTCATGAAAGCGTCCGTAATCATTACCGTTTACTTATAGAAACGATATCTGTACAATTTCCGCCGTACAGACGACGTTAACATACGCTATCGAGATAGCGTATTCACGGGGGTACCGTCATGAGACGGGGGTATGAACAGCGATCGCCATACCCTGCGCCAAACCTTCTACTCCCAATATGTTCAACTAACAGTTGGCATATTGGCAGCACCTCAAGTAAGCCACTGCTTGAGGGCAGCGTTCGGTTCGCATCACCGACAGGAAGGCCAAGCTCCCTCAGTTGGCTGAGGATCCTTACCTTCTTACCTTAGCGACGAGTGCGTCGTTACAGAATTTAAGGTTGGTTGTGCATGAAAGTAAGTTTTGACAGAAAATAATGTGCTGGAAGTCAGTTGATACTATATATAGAAGTTAGATAGCCACCTAGTAACTTTCCCATAATCCCTTAGGGCTTTACGAACTAGGCACCATCCTTAACGTACCAACGCATTTCGCAACACAACCTTCTAGTCAAGTTTTAGTAAAAGGAGTTTTTAAGGCTTGTAGCTTTCTCTGGCGTATGTATTTCGGCTCTGGTGTCCGCTGTTGCCAGCTGTGGCACCAGCTACGGCTCTGATACCAGCTGTGGCAGAACCACCTGAATTAATCCGGCTCAAGTGTATTAACCATCACCATTAAGGCATCCTCGGTTAACCTTACACTTCAAACGGAGTAATCCACTGGTCTGTCGGGTATAACCTCCCGATACAACCACGGTGAACGGATCGAGCGCCGTACATACAAATGCTCATGCGACGATGAGCCCAGAGAATACCACATCCCAGCAAGTATTACATCATTTGCATGAGTCAATATTACAGACCTAGTTCTGAGTTTAGAAAACAAGTACTTCAATTAACATAAATAAGTTCTTCAGAGTTAAAATTGCAGCGGAAATAAACAACGGAAACTACTCGACGATACAGGATGTCTCGATGAAGCCCGTACGAGACATCACTCGGCCTCATCTCCGTTGGACGGGGGCGCATCCCATTCCACCGACCAACCAGGGGGAAGAGTGCGGGGCCAAGCCAAACTAGCGATCATATCTTCGAAGGGCTCACCTGAAAACGAGTCACAAGCAAGGCTGAGTATACTAATACTCAGCAAGACTTACCCGAGTAGTGGAATCTACTCTACCGACTCTAGACATGCCAGGCTTTTTGGCTCAGGAGTTTGTTTTGCCGAAAAGCAACTACAAGTGGGTCCTTACTTTCAACTTTTAGCTCAAGATTCTAGTTCGTTAGCCAGTCTAGATAAGCAGCTATCTAAGCATACATGGTGAAGCATTAAATTTTCCATCCAACCAGTTCATTCATCATCATTGTTCCTCTTCTTACTCTGTGGGTAAAAATGGTTAAGCAGTCTCAATAGCCGTGAGAAACGGACGATTCGAATCGAATTTCTTAACCTTGCAAGGGAAACCCAAACACACGTCACGTGGTTACTCCCTAGAGTCACACGTGCAACTTTTCCCCTTTCTTTCCGGGTCGTGGATCGGGGCTACCCTCCGAGAGTACAAGAGCTCCACGCCATGGTTCGGCGCCGGGTCGTGACCACTCTCTGCACTCGCCATATGCACATGGGACCGAAGTTCAAAGGGTAGGATGCCGTCCCCTTGCCGGGCCAATCAGGTACTTAAGCTTACCGATTCCCATAATCTCGGCATGTGTTTAGTACGTTCAAAGACTTAACCATCACTACCACACCCTGCGGCCTTAGCATTTTTCACTAGACAGACGGGCCTCAATCATAACCATCGTTACATAACCCGTCCGTGTCCTTATGATTGCAGCGTGTAGTAGTCATTCAACTCCTATTTTCTCGCGAGTGACAGGAAATCACTCGACTTTTACCGGAGTCCTATTAGCACAGCATTCTATCGAACCTTTCATCTAGTTTCCAAGCAAGGGTTCCTGACATCATGCAACTAAGTTTTCATCCAACTCCTATAAACTTAATGCACAAGCAAAGAGTAATGCGTTGCATAATTTCGGAAAGAATGGGTTATGCTCCGGGGCTTGCCTTCGCAGTTCGCTTGGGGATCTTCCGAACTTGGGCTCGGGTCTTCAAAAGCTTCAGTTAGATTTGCTTGAGCTTCACGCTGCTCACTCTCGGACGCGGGCACCAGCTCGTAGGTTCCGTCGGCGAGAGTCGTCGATTCTACATGAGTGCAAAAGTTTAAGTCGTGGAACTAGCACTTGATTACGATTTGAGAGTCATTACTACAAGGGATAGATTCTGGTCATGAAATTTTGGATTTAGGCACATCAAGGAAAGGTGTGCTTACTGTAAAATTTTCAGCCAATTTTATGTAACAGATTAATTCTGAAAAATATATTTCATTGTTGCTGTTAGATAGTTGTTCTTTTTGTACAGAACAATTGGTGCAACAAATGAGTCTAAGATTTTTACAGAGCTTTCACTTAAGCATGAAGAAACTACCGTAATTTTTGTAGGATTTATCATGCAGTATTCAGAGCACAGAAAATATGACATTCTACACCTAGGCTTTTTAAAGGTTCATTTTTACAGGACCCTTCACAGGGTTTTTGTCCATGAAACTTTTTACACAGCAACCTCTACCACAGTGTAACTCCCAGTAATAATTTGGGGATTTTCCAAGCTAAGACACTATTTTCTTGATTTAATGTATTTTATTAGCACATAATTCAAATAAATAGGTTACTTTGAGATAAAAAGTCTCCTAATTTTTCTCTGGCTTCTAAGTACCAATACATTAGCATAGGAAAAATTTCAATGGGTGACCCACCACCTAACTGCAGGGATAAAACATTCTTCTTACACATGATATAAAACTAAGTTTAACAAACAGTAAACCTGAGATGGAATTTGTGCCTGATCTTTTTACACAGTCCTAATCATCCAGCAACTAATTCACTGCCCAAAATTCAGGGTCAGCATTGTTCTAGAACAGTGGGTATAAAATATGTCCATTAAAGCTTCTATTTAATGTAGAGCAAAATATTTTGAGATTCTGAGAAAATTTTTGTAACAAAAGTGGTAGAGTTTGTTCTGAGGATTCCAGAACAGTTGAGTTTGCATTTTTCTGAATTTTCTGCGATTTTATACGAATTTTACAAGTTCACTGAATTTGAATCTAGGTTTGAAATTTTCTTTTACAACTAGGTCCTTGAATCTTGCGCTCAGACCCTTCTAAAGATTTAAATTCTTGCAATTGGGTCCTCGGCGGCTCGGGTACGGCGGCCGGCCGAAATTCCGGCGAGGGGGCTCGCCGGCGGCGAGGGGCGGGGGTCGGGGAAGGTTCAGGGGTGCGAGGGCTACCTTGTGGGGGTGTTGTTCAGGTGGGGAACGGCCGGGAAGGGCTCGCCGGCGTTGGAGCAGAGGCGGCGGCGGCGCGGCTCGCGTCGACGACGGTGCTCCGGCGGGCTTGGGGCGGCGTGGTCCGGTCGGTGAGCTTCAGTGACGCGTGGGGAAGCTACTCAAGGGCTCGGCTTGGACGGAGGGGGTCGGGGTCGTGCTGTCCACGGCGAGCAGGGGCGGCGGCGGCGACGGCAGCGCGGGCGGCGGCGCTCCGGTGGCTCTGGGTGGCGTTGGGTGGTTCGGCGAGCTGCGGTGAGGTGATGTAGTGGTGGCTGGGTGCTCAGTTTGGGCAGTGGGCGGCGGCAGTGGGCTGTCCACGGACGGGCGGCGCTCGGCGGCGGCGATGGCGGCGGCGAGGCGTTCTGGTGGCCGGGGACTCGCGCGCGTGGCCGGGGTGGCGCTTTTATAGGGACAGGAGGGGCCTGGTTAGCGTGCGGGGCAGAGGCACGGCACGGCGTGCACTGGCTGCGGCGGGCGGCGGCAGAACGCCGGCGCGGCGTGCGGCGAGCGGGCGCGGGCGACTGGGCGGCCGCGATTGTGGCGTGGGCGCGAGGAGATAGCGCGGCGTGCGGATTGGGGAGCAGCTGCTGCAGCGGCTCGGGCGGAGGGCAGGCGCGGCAGCTGGCGGGGCGCGGGGGCCGGGGCTGCACGGCGGAGCGCGGCCACTGGGCGAGCGGGCGGCGGCCTGGGCGCGGCAGCACGCGCGGGCGGGGACTGGCCGCGCGGCGTCGGGGCGGGGCAAAGCCGGCCGTGGCGGGGTGGTGCGGCGGCCACTGGCCTGGCGCTTCGTGCCGGTCAGGCGACGCCGGCCACCTGGCGCGCGGCGGGCGGCGCGCGCGCGCGCGGCGCGGCAGAGCAGAGGGGGAGAAACGAGGGACCGAAGTGCAAAAATTCGAAAAAGTTCAGGGGGCTGGGTGCAAACAGGGCGTTTTCTCCTCTTTCTGATTTGAATTTCAAAAACTTTTGAACACGAAAGTTGCTCAAAATAAAAAGTTCTACAACTTTGGTTTCAGGCAAAATTTCATTTGGCTTATGGTTTTAAAGTTATTTTAAAAGTTTCAAATGTGTCCAAATGTGCCCAAATTAAATTTGAATTCCAACTGAACCCGTTTTAATTCTTTCCACCCTCTCATTAGTTGGTTTAACATAGAGTTAGGCTAATGACATTGATTTTGGAATTTTAATTACCAGGGTTGTCACAGTACACTTGGGTACGTCAAAGGTAAAATTCACCAATCCCTTACTCGTTTTTTTATCTCCATTTGAGCATCACTCGATCATGCAAATTCATGCTTCCTTTGTTTTTGACGTATGCTCTGGTTTGGTTGTATTTAGTTAGTACATCCATAGGCTGTTTAAATTAAGCATGGTGCTTAGGAAATAGCCTTCTTTAATCAAAATTAGATATGGTGTCGAATTTTGATTGATGAACGTCAGAGTTAATATTTTCATGGACTTTGGGTGCATATTCTTTGTGGACTAATACCTACAGAAAAATTTTCAAAATTGACGGGTAAGTCCTCAAGCTGAAATCATACAGGAGATGAACCAAGGCCCGGGGCACACTTCATAAAATTTGCACAACATGCAAAGGAGGCATAAGTCACTTTCCAAGGTGTACTGTGAGTACTTTGATAAAATGCCTCAAAACGCCCCATGTTATATCCTAGCCTTTGCTTTAGCTTTGCTGCAAAGATAAAATTGGTGAATAATAAAAAAAATTCTCTCAGAAAAAAATTGAGAAAATAAAAACATGGCAAACAATTTTTTTGAGACCCACGCTTTGCATGCCCAATTTGCCATGATAAAAAAATAAAAATAAATAAAATAATGATAACAAAAAAAATTGGAGGCGCCACACTCTCTTCATTTGCCTTGATTGATTTAAGTTTTAGACTCCCCGGTGATTCAAAACCGCCAAAGTCCTTGCTTGTTTCCACCTTTGTTTTCCTTTTGAATAAAAGTAGGTTAAAAAATAAGTGTGGGGGAGAGCCACAGACTCTCCAGCGCTGACACGATGCACTAACACCCATAAAAAAGCACACCACACTGAACCAGCACGTATGCGAAAGGGGAGCCAGAGCCAGACCCACAGGGGTTTGTCCGAACCCAAGGTTTGGCCAACCCATGAGGTGGCCCACTCTCTTCATCCACCGCGTTGGTTTGTGTCTCTGATCTTCCTGATCTCCCTAATTCATGAGTTTAAATGAATTTTAAATCTGATCTTTTAAATCAAGCTCAAATAAAATGAATCAACATGGTCCACCCGCTCTACATACTTTCTATGGTTGGCTTGCATAAGTTCTATTCCATGCTTATCATCTTGATGCTTGTGAACAAATATCTTTAGGATAGCATGCTCATCTAAGTATTTGATGTGTGTGATATGTTTTGAGGATCCAATCTTTGATCTTAATGCTTAAGTGCTTTGGAAAATTTATTTGAAAAAACTTAAAAAGCCTTTGCAAGCTCCTCTTTGATTTGCCAAAGTCCTACCAAAGCCATATGATGAGTTACCTAGAAAACCTTATGCATATGTTGCTTGTCTCTGCATTGAGCTTTGTCAAATTGTCGTGACCCTTGAGAGAATTCTTTTCATGCTTTTGTGATCAAGATTCACGTGCACGCCATATACCCCTTGCTATGCTCAAATGAGAGTTAGCATTGTACCATCCATCCACTCCACAAATAAAGCTCCAAACGTGTCGTGACCTCTCTCTCGAAAAGTATCCTTACAAAAGAGACATGGGGCTATCGAAAAAAATATATGGACACATGAGGGTCCAAGTATTCAAAAAAAAGAGGTTTGGACACGAGGGTAACAAGAAAAAGGAAGAAAAAAAAGAGAAAAGATAGCCATGTTCTCAAAAGGATTTACGAAGGGAGAGAGATCATACAAAAGAAGCTTCCATCCACCATTTACCATCCATTATATCCATACACATGCACATCTTGATCTGATTGTATGACTAGTTTTCCTCCTTGGATCTGGTTTTTGACTTTGCAAAATATGTGATGCAAGTATGCCTTATCCGTCATACCTACCTTGAGCTCCACATATAGCCACCGTTAGAAGTAGGATGAAGAAAAGGCAAGTCAAATGCCTTGGTGAGGATATATACACATTGAGCGATCTGAGAGAATCAAATGAGGAGCTAAGCAAGGTTTGTTTTGAAAACTCATTGAAAAATCCCAAGCTACATAACATAAAGAGTTGAGGTGACTTGATTCAAAACCGTTCCATTCCTCAACTATCCAAGATGGCATGATAGACACCTCAAAGTTCACAAGTGCAAGATAAGGTATGGAATATCTCTTATGCTCACTTCATACCTTTGGAAGTTTCGTTTCACCTTAGTCCTTTGTCCTTCAATTGAGGATGAGCAAAGGCTAAGTGTTGGTGAACCATTGATTTTAGGAAACCATGTCTGCAATTGGAGGAAGATATGCTCAAAACACACTCAAGGAGTAAAGAAACACATCTCCGACCAATCAGAGGCTGGCACACGGATTCAAGGGCCCACAAATCAGACCAAACAGGCGCTCCAAGGCTCAAATCACCAAGGATCCTTGCCAGGACCCACATGTCAGCTAGCAAGAGGAAGGCAGAGCCGGGGAGGCTCCACCTGGGGTCGGCCGAACCCCAGGGTCGGTCGAACCCAGATGGACTCCCATCCAGGTGCATTTTGACATGGAGTTCCCCATACGCTTTCTCAAGGCCGTAGCTAAGGTTTCCATATATATAGATGGCAGGAACCGCCGTTGGAGTCTATAAAAGGAGGTCTCCCCTCCCCTCATTCACACACACCACCAAGACCTCCAACACCTTCACTTGAAGATATAGCGCTCCACTCCATGGCAAAGCCCTGCCTAGGCTAGTGCTTAGAGTAGGGGGAGAGAGAGAGGGAGGGAGTAGCTCGGAGGAGTGCTGAGTCTCTCAGCACTCTACTCTGGCCACGTACCTCTACGGATTCTGGCTTCCTCTGGTATGAGTAAGTTAGTATTTGTGATTCCTGTCTTGCATAGTACTTATATTAGAGTGAGATCAATTCTCTTACTCGCGGGTTCGTCGCTTTGTATTTATACAGAGTGCCGTAGTTTGCTACGGGAATTCAGACATAGTCAGACTACGATAGTAATCAGTAGCGTTGATGTGGTGTCTAGGCTAACGGTTACCTTCATTTGCCTTATATCCCACGGTTTGTTAGAGGTTGGCCGCAGGTGGTGACAGCCCTGTTGGTCCTTTGTAATCCTCCACGTTCAGATATAGCAAAGAGCCGTTGGCCGGAGTCTCCTGACCAGTTCAAGGGTAAGCAGGTGCCCGAAGCGAGTATTTCTGCCCGAGGGATCGACATTTAACTCATCTCTAGTACTACCTCAGGAATCCTCTCCATCCTGGCCACTTATCTTGGTGTGTCCTTAGGCTGACTAAGTTAGAAGTTAGTGCACACAAGTTCTCTTGGATTCGATACCCTTGAATACTCTCATGTGAAAGCTACAACGGTATCCATGCGCTTGCAGATTTATTCGCAGTCGTTAAAATACCCAACACCCCCACGTTGTTGTCTCGAATCACGTGGTGAATTTCCAAGCCTGAGAACTTATTCTCCAGTTTGCATATCTCCATGACATACGCATCCATGGTGTTTTTGTTGATGTCCCACTCCTTGTTGACTTGTTGAACCATCAAAGAGGAGTCGTCGTAAATAAGTAGTCGCTTGATGCCAAGGGAGACTGTCAGGCGTAGCCCGTGCAATAATGCCTCGTGCTTGGCTTCGTTGTTTGATACCTCAAATAATATTTGCAATACATATTTGAGTTGTTCTCCTTTGGGTGAGATGAAGAGAACTCCTGCGCTGCCACCTTTGAGCTTGAGTGAGCCATCGAAGTACATGACCCAATGCTCGGGCACGCTGGCTGGAGCTGCAATTTGATTTTTTCGCCACTCTGCCATGAAGTCGACTAGTGCTTGTGACTTGACGGCTGTGCGTGGTTTGAAGTCGATGCTGAGACTCCCAATTCCACTGCCCACTTGGAAATACATCCAGTGGCATCCCGCTTGTGGAGTATATGCGCCAATGGTAAATCAGTGACAATTGAGATCTGGTACTCGTCGAAGTAGTGGCGAAGCTTCCTGGATGTGATGAGTATTGCCTAGAGAAGTTTCTGAATTGAAGGGTAACAAACCTTAGATTCAGAAAGGACTTTGCTAACGTAATACACCGGCCTCTACACCCCAAAGGCATGGCCTTCCTCGGAGTGCTCCACCACTATGGTTGTGCTGATGATGCGAGTAGTCGCGGCGATGTATAGTAGCAGGTTTTCGCCTGGCAATGGAGCTGTGAGGATAGGAGGCATCTTCATTCCACTGGAACTTGTCTTGGACCTTTAGGAGCTTGAAGAAAGGTAGTCCCTGTTGACGGGCCTTAACTACCAAATCTGACAGTCAACCCCTGCAAAGAATAGTGGCAAAACAAACACCAAATTAGATATAGGATTTTATCAATAACCAAATCCATTGGTGAATCACTGTTTACAGGAGACCGTGTCTGCATACGGAGGAAAACTGTGCTCAAATAAAGGGAAAAGTACATTTCAAAGCATTCTATGCGAGCACAAGAATTGGAGGGCCCACATTCTGAAGAAAATCAACCAAAGAGGCCAAGAAACACACCTCCGACCAATCAGAGGCTAGCACACGGATTCAAGGGCCCACAAACATGAGGAAATCGCCTAAACTTACCGCCAACCACCATGTACCCACTTGGGGACCCACCTAGCAGTGTTCCGGACGAAAGGCAGCACGAGAGGGGGCATCCAGGGGTCGGCCAAACCTGGACCGCATCCCGTCTCACTCAGTTTTGGCGGGAAGTAACCCCTACGCTTCCCCAAGGTGGTTCACAGTGTTTCCATACATAATTCTCACAGGAACCCACAAACACACACCAAGATACAAGAGAAGAATAAGAGATGTAGAGGGACTCCACATTGGACCTACTTGTAGGATTAGGATAGGTACAAACCATTTGAGTAAGTACCTGAGTTTATCTATAGTGGAAAAGTTCTTGGTAAAGTTATTCTCTTGTTGTTATTCGTTTACAGGATCATCCTCTGTTCTTGTAGCGGATGCTCTAGTAGAGGGCCCCTAATAAAGACGGGATAACCCTGTACGACACTAGAGTAATAGTCGACGACATAAACGTGGTGTTTAGGCCCTAGATTACCTTTGTTTGCTGCGAGCCCCATGGTGTTGAGGGGCATACAGCAGGTGGTGACAGTCTTGTCCGTCCACTATGAATCTTTCATGGTTAATGAATTCCCCCATGTTCGGGTTCGGAGTAGAGCTAATAGCCGGAGGTCCTTGGTAGACTAGGGTCGACTACTCGTCTCACCTACAAAACTAGTTGGAATTGACTCCGACTAGTCGGCTTCATCGACAGTTCAAGATTCAGCGGCAACTTGGCCAATGCCTAGGCTCGGGGGCTGGCGCCACCAACTACTAGGTGTATCTTGTGTGACTCATCTAGCTCCCAGGCTCGGGGGCTGGATACAACACGACTCTCAGTAAACAAGGTTTGATTTGAGCGGTAATTTTGAGCGCTTTTTGGAGAAGTTATTTGTTTAACCATTTTTTCAAGGAAGTCATTCCGAAAAAATTGGTTTTTCTAATTTCTGAACCAATTTGCCCATCTTAACTATCAAATCTTTACCGTCATATGCTGCATGCAATGATTCTTTGGATCCTTTATTCAAAACCTTGAGGATTTGGATTCAAGGCTCGGGGGCTGCAGGGACACGTGTCTTCAGCGACTTACTTTTTGAATCTTTTGGAAGATAAGGATAGAAGACTCGAGACTAGATTGACCATCAGCCTGATACTACGAGTCAACCTAAGGCTCGGGGGCTACTCCATATGGAGTGCGAGTTCTATCGCACCCCATATAAAAGAAGATTTGACAACTAATCGGGGCATGAGCACCTCGCAGCCTCGATGCAGCCAAGGAAGTACTCGGAAGACACCTTCAAGATGGAGTCCGGGAGAACTCGAAGACGCCTTCAGAAGTACTCGGAAGCCTGAAGTACTCGACTACGAAAAGCTCAGGGGCTTGTCAGACCTGGGCCCACGAGACTGTGCACATGGCCTACATCTTACAGGATAAGGGGTGGGACATGGCCCACGCCCTACACCTGTTGTAACTACTCATAGCGTAGTAGAACTACTCATACAGTAGTAAAACTAGTCGGAGACAGTAGTAAATTACCCGAAAAGTACTCGGGTTGGACTCCTGGGCTCATATCTGACTGGAACTTCCATGTAACCCTGTCCCCCCAAACTATATAAGGGCGGGCAAGGACCCCCTCCAAACAACAAACATAATGTCAACACCTAAGGCAATACAAACAACACACAGGACGTAGGGTATTACGCTCTCGGCGGCCCGAACCTGTCTAAACTTTGTGTTCCTTGCATCGTCGAGTTCCTGATCTCGGTGACACCCTAACTACAAACTCACCACCTCAGTGGTATCCCTCGGTGGGCGTGGCGGTAAAACACCGACATCATTTGAATCCACATGGTTTGTATATGCCTCTTCCTGTTCCTTCTACTCTTTGGGCGGATATTCTATGGACTTTGTTTTGGGATTGCCTAGGATTAAGAGGGGGAGGGATAGCATTTTTGTTGTGGTGGATAGATTTTCTAAGATGGCACACTTTATACCTTTTCATAAAAGTGATGATGTTGTTCATATTGCTGACCTCTTTTTCAAAGAGATTGTTCGCTTGCATGGTATGCCTTCTACTATTGTTTCAGATCGCGATGCTAAATTCTTGAGTCACTTTTGGCGCACATTATGGAACAAGTTGGGGACAAAGCTGCTGTTTTCTACAACATGTCTCCCACAAACGGATGGACAAACCGAGGTTGTTAATAGAACATTATCTACTATGTTGAGAGCAGTTTTGAAGCAAAATTTGAAGATGTGGGAAGAGTGTTTGACATATGTGGAATTTGCTTACAATAGGGCGGAACACTCCACCACCAAGGTAAGTCCTTTTCAGGTAGTGTATGGTTTTAACCCACGAGCTCCTATTGATCTTTTACCTTTACCTACTGCTAAGCGGATACATCTTAATGCTAAGGAACGTGCTGATTTTATTCTAAAAATTCATGAAACAACTAAAGAAAACATTGAAAAGATGAATGAAAAGTATAGAATTGCTGGAAATAAAGGTAGAAAGGAAGGTTAATCTTGATGTAGGTGATTTGGTGTGTTTTCACTTGCGAAAAGATAGATTTCTAGAGCTAAGAAAGTCTAAGTTAATGCCAAGGGCTGCTGAAACTTTCAAGATAATTGAGAAAATAAATGACAATGCATATAAACTTGAGTTGCCTCCCAAGTTTGGGTTTAGTCCCACCTTTAACATTGCAGATTTGAAACCATACTTGGGAGAAAAAGATGAGCTAGCGTCGAGGACGACTTCGCTTCAAGAGGGGGAGGATGATGAGGACATCACTCCTTCGGATACAAACAACACTCCTCGCATCGATATGCAAGGACCAATCACTAGAGCTCGTGCACGTTGCTTAAATCAAGAGGTGAGCTCGTTCCTATGTACATTTAGTAATTATGAGAATGGTATGCTACCTAATGATGTTATTGTGCTTAGAAATAATGAAGAGGATCAGAAAGTATTTGGAGGAAGACTTGGAGGAGGAAAAGATTAGACGGGGCGTCCAAGTTAAGTCGGAGGTTCACAACATCCCGAGTTCGAGTATGCCTCGGAGTCCAGGAGCAGCGTGGACTAAAACTGACGCCCAGGTCGCATACGGAGTCTAAATTTGACGTTCTACATATGTATGGAAAGCTAAGGAGATAAGCTTTCCAATTCCACCGGTCCCATATCATTATCAGATCTGAGTCAACGGGAATCATCGAAATAAGTGGATATCCAGAATTTGTCAGGGTACTTCGTCGTTGTCTTTTGGGCTGTTGGGCCGTGTATCGTGTGGGAGCCCATTAGGGGTGTGTCAGGGTACTTGCACGCCCCTAAATACTTTATATTCAGTAGATCACCCATGTTAGGGTTTGGATTTTGCTTAGATTCAATCTGTCATAGAACAGTCGTCGTTCATCGGTTTGTGAGACCTCAACTTCGTGAGCTTAATCATTCACTTGAAATTTTATTGCGTTCTTCTTTGTTCTTGCTTGTGTTCTTCAATTCGCAGGCAAAGATTAGCCTTCGTGGTGAGGGCAACCGGGCAGCGCACGATTGATAACCAAAAGACGACGTGGTGCTTCAATTACGGGATCGGGTCTTGTTGATCGGAAGCCGGATCGCTTGTATCGGGTTGTCAACAAATCGATAGTTATCCTCCTGACGGAAGATCGAGCACCCTCGCGTTCCCATCAACTCTGATGGTTGTTGGAAGCAGATCAGGTTGGATTAGCACAGCCTTTATATTTACGTAGCACAATGAAGCTTGTTAGGATTCAGTTTGTGTTTGCCTAGTAAGCTTGTTAGCTAGCATGTTCTCATGGCAACGTTGCATATTTCACGTACGAAGCAGTGTGTGGGAATTGTGGACACACGAATATAATAGATGCATTTGAACCCCTGAAGCGGCAGCAAGCCGGCCACGCTCGCAGGGAGCAGCAAGCATAAACTAAGCTTAAAGCATAGGTTGATCCGTAATATCCATTGGGGCACCACGGGTCAGCAATTAATGAATCAGCCTCCAGGTATGTTTCTGTTGTAAGTGGTCAGTTTTTTTTGTTGTTCCAAGTACCCAGAGAAGAAATTAACTGCAGCTAAAATCTGAATTGTTTTCCCAGATAAGGAGCATTCGCTTACGCATATTCTTTAAACATACAGTACACTTAGAGGGCAAGGCTATCTATTAAAACTGATTCTATTTTGAACTGACAAATCATCACATGGGAGAGTGGGGTTTTGAATGGAGAAGATTATCGAGAGGCTTCATATAATGTTTTTGTATATTAGAAATCATAGCATTTCAATGTTTCTGATCCATGATCCGAAAGAGAATTTGTCTGATTAATATTATCTATTACTATAAGGTAGCGTTTGGTTCAGCAACTGCAACGGTAACGTTAATGTAATCAGTTGCCAGTGCTATCTCTTACCATGGAATGAAAAGCGTGTTTTGTTTGGTTGGGATTGGTAGCGTTTTGCTAGTTTGAAACACTAACGGATGAGGCAAGCGCCACGCAGCGATTGGCCGGCCGTGTATGTGTGATTGCGTGCTGCTGTTATCGTGAGACTCGCGAGGGCGAGGGAGACAGGACGCAGCTGTGAGCGGTATCAAATAACGCTCGCAGGTAAGCGATATTGATATTGCACTGGATGGTATCCGATACCGCGGGGATCGATTACGAGCTAGCCAAAACAAACGCGAAACAACGGTAACAAATCACTCTGTAAACTGATTACGGGGCATTTTAGTCGAGGCAAACACCACCTAAGAAGTAATATATTATTTCATTAATTCTCTTGGGGCCAGTTAGTTATATTGAAATTATTATTGTTATCTGAAATGTGCATCATGAGCAGTGAAGAAAATCAAATAAATTTCAATGCCAATTTCTACAACCATGACTTATACTCTCGTTCTTTTTAGCTTTGCATTTTGTTTGATCAAAATGGCTCTTTAATTTACATCAGGATGGAGATTGACTGGTTTCAAATGTCTCTATATTATCTCACGATTGACATGGGGTCTAACTGCTCAGTTATTGGCTTGATTTCCATCTGCAAGTAGGCGAGGATGACTGGAGACTTCCTCAAGCTAAACACAGGTTTTAATTCCTCTTTGTACCTACTTTGTAGTTTAAATTATCAGTGAGTGCCTTACCTGGGCATGTGCTCCTATAGTTGTAAATATAAATATTTGTTGGATTGATATTATAATGCTGTGACTGATCATGATGATTGAGGCATGATGTGTGCAATTTCAGAAGCCTCCCATGGTCCTTTGCCTTATGTAATTTTGGACATCGTCTAAGTGTATCTTTATACCGTATGTTAATTGCAGCTATATTTCAATTCATTTAATAAGAATTTCATTGAACCATCAGAGTAAAAGCTAGCTATAATTTTGAACTATCAATTGGTAAAAACTAGCGATAATTTCAAACTATTAATTGGCAAGCGGTTGAGTTGATTCGTTAATGAGAAAATCTCTTATTTGACACTGGAAAAATTACTTATTCCTTTCTTAACCCTCGAAAGTTCAGTCTCCCTATTTGATACTAGGTCTGAAATTGGTTCCCGATTTGATGCTGCCGTCTATTTTCAGTAGTCCCAGTGTTAAGTTGAATGTGAAAAAGACTATTTTGCCCTTTTGAAGCCTGCAGGACCAGTTTTCACCCGTTCATAACGTGGCACACATCTAAGATAAAAGTATCTTTTATCCATTCTTGTCTCGCTGCCAAGTGCTAGCAGAAAATGGTTTCGTCGGACGTGATGAGGTCTTGAACTGCAGGTCTAAAGCTTTTTCTTGCAGGCCTTGTGTTTGACTATTTCATCGTTTACGCACATCGTTGTAGTTAATCACCGGAAGTGAAACCTGAGCGTATTGGCTAGGGCCTAGGGCGGCTGGCGGCTCGATTGGCTGCCTGCGCGGGAAGACAGGAAGGGCGGCAGTGAGGCGGGGGCACACGCGGGCAGGCAGCGCCACCCCGGCGCGGCTGCAGGACCAGTTTTCACCCGTTCATAACGGGCGCGTTTGGTTTCTTGAGCGGTCTAACCTGGCTCGCATCAAACCACCCAGGCTGAGGTGAGCCTGATACGTGCATGCAACCTACATGTACATGTGTTTGGTGTTTGGTTAACTGAGTGAACAGGGGCGAAGCTACGTAGTGATTAGGGGTGCCAATGCAGCCCTAAAAAATGGAAAAACAGTGATTATGTTCAAATTTGCACCATTCATGATTCAACTCTATGCACCCACAAGGCAAGTACACCTCTTCCAATTTGCTCTAGCTTCACCACTGTGAGCGAATGTAGCTTGGACAAACTCAGCGGCAGTTTGGATGACTGGATGAGGTAGACAAACATGCACATTTTGAGCATCAGCGTGCTCCCTTGCGACTCCCGCGAGCCAGAAGTGAGCATTCATCCCTGGCGTTAATACCGGCTGCATTTTGAGCCGGTACTAACGCCTGCATTTAGTACCAGGCCGAAAGAACAGTGCCCCGGGAGCCATTTAGTACCGGCTGGAGCCTCCAGCTGGTATCAAAGTACGTCACCGACACCGGGGGGCAACGGCTAGTGCCACTTTAGTACCGGCTGAGAGCTCTAGCCGGTACTAAATAGCGCTGAGGATATTTAGTATCGGCTGGAGGCTCGAGCTGGTACTAAATGGAGAGATCCAGTACCGGCTTAATTTATTTGGACCTTTTAATACTGGACCTCTTAATTTATTATTCATGTTGTGTGATGGAGATTTCAAACCTTTTAATTATTCATGTTATTGTAATAGTTAAAAATGTGCATCTTTGATTATAGTTTCTTATTAAAATTAGTGTGACTGGTGCACCATGGCATGGAAAATATGATTGCAGATGAATCGACAATGGATGTACGGCGACCGGTGCACCATGGCGTGGATTAATGGCCTAACGTCTTTTCTCGATGCGGCTGAGGCCCACAAGTCATCGAAAGGTTTCATGTGTTGTCCATGCCGCATTTGCATAAATAACAAGGAATTCTCTAGAAGAAGCACTCTACACGTCCACCTTATTGAAAGGGGTTTCATGGATAACTATACTCTTTATACTATTTGGACCAAGCACAGTGAACCTGGAGTTCTGATGGAAGACGATGAAGATGCTGATGATGATAACAACATTCCAGACTTGGCTCACTTGTATGAAGCGGGTGCCTTTGATGATGAACCAATGTTGGTCGAGGTTGAAGAAAATGTCGTAGAAGAGCAACCACATGACGAACTAGGTCAGGTGTTGCTAGATGCATAGAGACAGTGAAACTGTGAAGGAGTCAAAGAAGTTTGAGAAGATGTTGGAGGATCACAAAAAGTTGTTGTATCCAGATTGCAAATAGGGTCACGCAAAGTTGGGTATCACACTGGAATTGCTGCAGTGGAAGGCAGCAAATGGTATTACCACTAAGGGATATGAGGAGCTACTGGGAATCGTAAAGAACGTGCTTTCCGAGGGTAACAAACTGCCCTCGATAACATACAAAGCAAAAAAGGTTGTTTGACCTCTTGGATTGGATGTACAGAAGATTCACGCTTGTCCTAATGACTATGTCCTCTATCGCGGCGACGAATATGAGAAACTGGATGTTTGTCCTGTTTGTGGCGCAAAGCGACAAGCAAAATGATACTGGTGATGTCGATGGGGAGCCTACTAAGAAAAAAAATACCCGCTAAGTTTATGTGGTATTTCCCTATAATACCACGCTTGAAGCGCTTGTTCAGAAATAGGGCACATGCTAAGTTGATGCGGTGGCACAAAGAAGAGCGTAAGAAGGATTAGATGCTGAGACACCCCGCAGATGGGTCGCAGTGGAGAAACATGGATAGAGAATTCCCAGATTTTGATAACGACACAAGGAACATAAGGTTTGGTTTAAGTATGGACGGAATGGATCCATTCGGCAAGTGGGGCAGCAGTCACAGTGCAGCCTGTGACTCTATGTATGTTCAACCTTCCTTCCTGGCTATGCATGAAGCGGAAGTACATCATGATGTTGGTGCTTATCCAAGATCCAAAACAACCTGGCAATGATATTGACATGTACCTAAGACCGTTGGTTGATGAACTTTTACTATTGTGGAAGGAAAAAGGTGTACGTGTGTGGGATGAGTACAAGCAGGAGACTTTCAACCTCCGAGCATTGCTTTTCGTAACCATCAATGATTGGCCTGCACTTGGTAACCTGTCGGGACAATCGAACAAGGGATACCAGGCCTACACCCACTGTCTATAAGAAATCGATAGCTTTTATTTGAAAAATTGTTGGAAGGTCGTGTATATGGGCCATCGTCGATTTCTTCCCCTCAATCACCCCTTAAGAGGGAAAGGGAAACATTTTATAGAGGAACCAGAAACTCGTGCTAAGCCTATGTTCCATGACGGAAAGTGTGTTTTCTCGATGATAAAGGATGTGCATGTAGTGTTTGGAAAGAGCCGTGGCAGCCAACAAGTTCCGAATGACGAAAACGGATATGCACCAATGTGGAAGAAGAAGTCTATATTGTGGGAGCTACCTTATTGGGAAGTATTAGAGGTCCGCAACGCAATTGACGTGATGCACCTGACGAAGAATCTTTACGTGAACCTGCTCGGTTTCCTGGGTACGTATGGGAAGGCAAAAGATACCATCGAAGCAAGGCGTGACCTAAAAGAAATGAAACAACGAGAAGACCTACATTTTGAAAAGAGAGACAATGGACAACACTACTTGCGTCCTGCTAGCTACACTCTTAGCAAAGAGGAGAAGGAAAGTATGTTTGATTGCTTGAACAGTATGAAGGTACAGTCCGGATACTCCTCGAATATATAAGGAAGAATAAATATGAAAGAGAAGAAGTTCACAAACTTAAAGTCTCATAACTGTCACGTCCTCATGACACAATTGCTTCCGGTTGCTCTTACGGGTATTCTATCAGAGAATGTAAGATTGGCGATCGAGAAGCTATGTGCCTTCCTCAATGAAATTTCGCAGAAGGCAATCGATCCAAATAAGCTCATAAAGGAGATAGTAGAATATTGTAGAAGAAGGTGAAAAATTGTAGATAGTGTAGAATATTGTAGAAGAAGGTGAAAAATTGTAGGGAATAGTAGAAAATTGTAGAAAATTATATGTGATGCAAATTTATTGCGGTACAACTTTGTGTATTTATTATAGAAAATTAAGGAATATTGTAGAATATTATAGACATTGATGAGTACATCACTCCTTTAGATATACACAACAATCCTCCAATGAGCATTCAAGGTCCAATTACAAGAGCTGGCGCGCGACAATTGAATTTAGAGTGAGCTTGTTCCTAAGCACTTCTTTGTTTGGTTTTGGGAATAGATCGCTACCTTATGATTATTTTATGATTAGGAACCAAGGGGAGGACCAGGAAATACTCAAGGAAGGGCTTGGAGGCGTGGTGGACCAGCAAGGGAGCCCAAGCCGAGGTGGAGGCCCAAACCAAGTCGACTTCGGGGCCATTTCAGAGTCCAGGAGCAGTCTGCACTAAAACCGGTCTCACGGTTGCATACGGGCTCAGATTTGGTTCCAATGGCTCTAGTCTCAGGCCCAAATTCATCAGGAGTCGTCAGGAATCATCAAAGGAAGTTGACATCCAGAATCTGATTCGGTGCTGCGACGCCGTATTTTGGCCTTTGGGCCTTGTATCGTGTTGGAACCCATTAGGGTTGCGTCCAGGGGGTTTTGCACGACCCTAGACTCCATAAATCAGTAGCCGTTGCCCAAGATTAGGTTTTGGGTTTTTCTTTAGATTAATCTGTCTTCGAACAGTCGCCGTTCATCGGTTTGTGAAACCCCAACTTCGTGTGCTTAATCATTCATCTGCAATTTGTCACTTTCAATTGAGAGCTGCGTTCTTTCGAGTTCTTGCTTGTGTTCTTCGTTTCGCAGGCAGGGATTAGCCTTCTTGGCGAGGTCAACCGGATTGTGACATGGTTGATAACCAGAGGAGTCATGGTGCTAAGATTGCAGGGTTCGAGTCTGCTGATTTGAGGCCGGATCGGTGTGTCGTGCTCCACCAAAACAAGAGTTATTCTTCACCTGACGGAAGATCGGGCCCCCTAGTCCCCATCAGACATTGCATATTTTGTAGTTATGACAACGAGGAGTTCCTTCACAATGTAATTCGTGAAGGTACCAATCACCCACCGTCCCTCAAAGATGATGCACCCGAGGATGACGGCAGCCAATATCTCAACGATACTGGAGATGGCGATGATAAGCAAATGGAAATTGTTCAGGAAGAGGTTCAAGCCGAGGTATATGAAATTCATGCATATATAAACTAACATATATATATATATATATGAATTGAATTCTCTATGTATGAAATGCGTGTATTAATAGATATTTTTCCAGGCATCTGGATCGAGGAAGCCAAAACGGAAATGAGGCTCGAAGAAAAAGATGGAGGGATGTACCAACATCACCTTATTGAAAGAGGTCAGTGAACCAATGGCTCCCATGGGTGTTGAAACGACATTGGTCAATCAATGTGGATATTTTGTTCGGGAAAACATCCCCATTAGCTACAAACTATAGAAGAAAAATAGTCACTGATAATGATGCAGACATCGTCCCCGATACGGAGAAGGAAATGTTATGGAGAGAGGTGAAACTGCACTTCAATTTTCCAGAGGACAAAGAGGAAGTCTTGAAGGATTGGGTCATGAAGAAGATGGCTATTGTTTTCCAGACGTTCAAGAAAAACTTGAACAAAGACTACATCAAAAAAGGCCTCACGCCAGACTTTGAGAATAACTACAAGAAGCAACGTCCTTTTTGGGATGAATTCATGCAGTACAAGGAGGACAGCGAGGAGCGAACAAGATGGAACAAAGACAATGCAAGTAAGAAGAAGCACTTCCATCATCTTGGCCAAGGAGGTTATTCTTCGGTGATTCCGAAGTGGCAGAAGATGTAAGAAGACCTAATGGCAAGAGGAATCATACCGGCAACTTTTAATAGGCCGTTGCGAGCAAAGTATTCCTTCTATGCTCATGGAGGCACACTAAACATGGAAGATGGATCATCCGTGACTACCGATCGAATAAGAGAAGCGGCCGACAGGCTCGATACGGCACTAAAGGCCATTGCCGAAGGCACTTTGAAGCCTGACGGAGAGAAAGACGAGCTGACATACGCTCTTGGGACACCAGAACACACAGGACATGTTCGAGGCATGGGCATAGTTCCATGGAAGCTTGGCTTCAATGTAGATATCGACACTTATTGAAGCCGATGCAGAAGGAAGGCTGAGCAGGAAGAGAAGATGAGTGCCCTAGAAGAACAAGTAGCTTTGATTGAAGGTGCAATGGCAGCTAGCCAACGACTACAAGAAGCTCCTTCAGCTCCTAATATGGAGAGCAGCCCCGACTCTCAACGCCATAGCAGCGTCACTTCCATGGAGCATCCGGCCGGCGGATACCGAACTGAAATGGTTGCGGACAACCAACAAAGTTACCCCGTGGATGACATCACCATGAGGACCCCCTGCGAGCTTCTTTATCAGCAGAGGAAAAAGGTCAAATTAGTGGCTCACGGTATTGCCGAAGTACATGTCCAATGCAGGACAATTCATGGCGTGTCGATTCCTGAAGGATATGCTAGAGTCATGGTTGATCGGGTCGAGAAAGGATAGGAAGACCTTGACCTCGAGATCCCTAGAGGTGATGGAGAAGAGGAACTACAACATGTGCTCCACACTTGGATCTGTTGGAACATGCGCTACATAAGATTTCCATAAGGAGCAACACATCCCGCAGCATCGGCTCAGAGCCCAATGCCAAGATCGCCAATGCCAACACCTAGCATGGGTCCGCTGTCACCACACGCACAAAGGGACCCCAGCATGGGTCCGCCGTCACCACCAACACAAAGGGACCCCAGCATGGATCCGCAGTCACCACCCACTCCATGGGACCCCAGCATGAGTCCGCCGCCACCTCCTAAGGCGAAGAAGAACACAAAGGCTTGGGTCTCGCCACCGCCACCTCCTAAGGCGAAGAAGAACCCAGCTAAGAAGAAAAAGAAGCCTCCACCTCCAAAGTTAGCATACAAAATAACTCAATAGGAATTGAATGAGCATGTGAGAAAAGGAAGTTCGAGAACAATTCGCGCCAAGGAAGCCTGAGCCGAAGCAACCAGTGGATCCAGCTGGGCAGAAGCTCTTTGTAACCATATGCCAACCAAGGGAGAAGGAAACACAGTTGGACTACGACCGCTCAATCACAAAGTCTTATCAGAAGAAGAGTAATCGTCGGGGCAAAAACATTCCCCAGCTCGGAGAACAACCCCAACAATCGATACCTCCACTCCAAGTGCTTTCAAAAGAGGATGAAGCTACGGCCGAGTTTGTGGCGGAAACGAAACTCACAAAAGCTCAACTCCGAGGGGAGGTTCCAATCCCGATTCACCCAAGGGCAAGAAGAAAACCATTTGTAATGGGGGAACCTCTTATGTGGTCTGAGTTGCTGAACATGCTACCAACAAGAATGTGTGAGTTGCATGAATGGTACATGAGGGCCACGACAGATGGAGACGTAATGTTTGCAGCTCAGGTTAAAAATAGTGATTTACATCAGGGGCTAGCTGACGTATCGATCGAATTTGTGAGTCTTTGGTTTCTATACCATCAAGACACCATAGACAAGTTCCTCGTCAATGTATTTCTTATGTAAGTATTTCCTCTCATTTCTATATTATAGCTCAACTACTTATGTGCTTTCTCATCCCCTTATTTTTTGTATCGTGTAAGATGAAGGTGAAAGAATGCCGAAGAAAGGGGTACTATCACATCGGTTTCATGGACCCGGATGTTATAAACGAGAATAGTGTAAATAGATGGCCAAATCGGACCGAGAACAATGTACTCAGGGCCTTGGATAGGCAACATACTTGTACATTCATTCTGTTGCCGTACAACTTCAAGTGAGTACTTCGACTCTGTTTTTATCCCTTCAATTTGATAATAAGTATATCCAACATTAAATCTGTATATGTGTATCACACCTATCACTGGATCTTGCTCAGTATTGAGATTGATCAAGCCCGAGTCGTGGTGTTCGACGGAAAGAGTACGCCAATAATACAATATCAAAACTTCATAGACATCCCCCAGAAGGTATGGGCTTGCTTCATCAAAAAGCACATAGGAGTCGTAGACACGCCGTGTGATCTTTATATCAAGACAGACTTTCCAGTATGAACATAATTCACACATCTAATGTTATTTCTTTAACCACCATGAATATTTCATAACCCATCTATATATAGTGTATGAGACAGGCGGAAGGAAACAACATATGTGGCTATTACGTATGTGAGTGGATCCACGACTTTACCGGTCCAAACAAAATGAGGCAAAAAGATTTTGATGTACGTATCAAATTAATAACAATTTCTTGCATTTAATTACGTACATATATGAATTTAAAATAATAATGTTTATATGTGATAGCTTTGGAAAATGAAAGAAGACCTCATCGAACCGGAAAGAGTCAGGGCAATTAAAGAATCACTCTATGGATTCCTGATGGATGAGGTGATAAATCCTACCGGTGAATTTTATACCGACCATAAGATAAGCGTGGGTCAATTGGATGGAAACAAGGAAGACGACGAACACGAGTAATATTTAAAGTACTTGTAGTGAAACAACTTATGTAGCCACTTGTGATATTTGATCACAAGTGTAATATTTGAAGTGTATATAAACTGTATATATATATATATAATTAATATATATGTAGTCTTTGCTATGCGAGATATGAATACAAATACGAATGCTAACTATACGCTGATGGATACAGATAGAATAGGAATACGAATACAAATTAAAACTAAAAAAGAAAAGGAAAGAAAAAATAAGCAAACAATAAAAAAAATACAAACTTAGTAACCAGCTAGTACTAAACTGCCGCTCCAACCGCCCTGCGTGGCGAGCAATTTAGTACTAAACGCGGCATTTAGTACTGGGCATTAGGCCCGTACTAAATACATGCCACTTTAGTACCACCCAAGCTGTACCGGATGAGGAAGCGGTAATAACCGGGGTTCCCGTCTAGCACTGATGCTCACGTCCGTAGATATGGCAGCCAGGCCGATCTCTACTCCCAGGCAACCAAACTGCTCATCACTGCACCCCACGAGTGAGGCCAGAGCAAATGTATGAACCAAACGCGCCCAACATGGCACACATCTAAGATAAAAGTATCTTATGTCCATTCTCGTCTCGCTGCCAAGTGCTAGCAGAAAATGGTTTCGTCGGACGTGATGAGGTCTTGAACTGCAGGTCTAAAGCTTTTTCTTGCAGGCCTTGTGTTTGACTATTTCATCGTCTACGCACATCGTTGTAGTTAATCACCGGAAGTGAAACCTGAGCGTATTGGCTAGGGTCCAGGGCGGCTGGCGGCTCGATTGCCCGGACGCCGGACGGCCGGTGGCGAGGCGCGGCAGCGGCGCCCCCGCGCGGGACGGGCGGCTCCGCGGCCGCGCATTACGAGTGGTGGCGCCCCCACGCGGAACGCCCGGCGGCGAGGCGTGGACATACGTGCGTGATGGACTATTTTGCCCCTAGCGACATGGGAGGCGGTGCCCCAAGTGCTGCCAGGCATGGACGGGTGCCGGTGCTAGGCACCCACACGGGTAAAATAGTTTTTTCGTCCTCATCTTAATTCTATGACTGTTGAAAATAGACGGTTGAAAATAGACGGTATTATGAATTAATTTTAGACCTAGTGTCAAGGCTAAAATTTTAAAAACTAATAAGAAAATAAATAACTTTGCGAATGTCAAATAAGAAATTTTCTCTTCTTTAGTAGCATCACCCGAAAAATCACCTATACATAAATGATTTGTGTACCGTTACAACATATAGACCCTTCCATAGTCCAAATAAAGTGTCAGGCCGGGCAAGTTTAGCCTTTTCCGGTTTGTTCTGACGTCGTGGGAAGCAACAGCAATACGGGGCTCGCTAATCAGCGCGCGCGCGCGCCATGATGATTTTCAGCAATCCATTCCCCGACATCAGGTTTGTTTCTTTTTTCCTGAAACGACGCCTTCCTGGCGGCAGCCTAAATATTTCCTTTCACAGGTCATCTCTCGTTCTCTTACTTCACGTTTACACCCCCGCGAGATTCCACATGTGCCCAGATGGTGGTGGTCCCAGCATCTCCATTTCTTTTCAACTTTTCTTCAAACCTACCATTATATGTAATATTTATATACATAAATTTGTATACATGAAATATATAAAGCAAAAAAAGTATACACAAAATATTAAAAAATTGTTGTATATCACAAAGAAGCAAAAATGTTTGTACAACAAACTTATGTAGCTAAAGTATGAAAACACATGTTTATATGATAAATTTGTATATATAACTTTTATGGGGAAAATTATATAATTAATATTTCCCTCAAAACTTTGTCGCAAATAAATTTGAAGAAAAAAAGTTGTGCAAAAAGATAATTCTCAGAAAAGAAGTGATATTGATATAACTTATGCAAAAGAAGCAAAACAATTATATAAAAAGTTATGTATATCACTTATGCAAAAAGAAACCAAAACTAATATAAAAAAGAAAAGTTATATGTATATATACATAACTTCAATAACAACGTTATGTATCTATTGCAACAACTTTGTGGGAGAAAGAAAAAGAAAAAGAAAAAAAAGAAGCTAGCACTACGCCTGCTGCCCGTCGCTCGTCGGTGCCGTGTGGTTCGCAGCAGCTCGGCGGATGTAAATGGATGAAGAGGAAAAAAAAGGATAGAAAGAAGATCAGACACGTCGGGCGGGAATGTGAAAGAGAGTAAAAACGGTTGGTGACCCACGCACGTGAAACTGCTGAGGCAATTCGGACCGTCGGAAAATCCAGCGCTGGGACGCTCGCTAGGGCTCGCGTGTAATTTTGGATTTGCGCAGCAATACGGCCGCATCACGCAACGCCGCTGGCACGGCCATCGTCGAATACGTACGCGACGCTGCCACGCCGCCGAACATATTACCGAACGTGCCCCTCCCTCCATTCCCTTCCCCATTTCGCCAAACGACCCACCTCGCCGCGCCCCCCCCCCACCCACCCACACAATCCCATCCCGCATCTGCGCCGCCACCGCTCCCTCTCCTCCCTCCCACGAAACCCTAATCCTAGCACGCATCCTCCTCGACCCCGGGAGAGGAGCGGCGGCGCCGGGCAGGATGTCCGCGGCGGTGTGCGGGAAGCGGGCCGCCTCCTTCTTCGAGGAGCAGCAGCATTCCCCGCACGCGGGCACCCCTCCGCCCTCCAAGCGCGCCCGCTTCCACGCCGGCGGCGGCAGCGGGAGCCCCTCGCCGCCACGGGCGCGCGGCGGCGACCCGGGACTTGTGGCCGCGATCCGCGTGAGGTTCCCCTCCGTGAGCCTCGAGGTAATTCGATCCGCCCGATGTCGTCCAGGCTATGCTCCACGTTGCATTTCTCAAATGGTAACTTGTCGCCCGCGGTAGAGTAGTAGCTTCCGCCGTTGCCTCCGCGCAAGGATCAATCCTGCTGTCCCCGCTCGATGCTGAGGCCACAGTGCTCGTTGACGCCTGGGCTCCTGCTGCGTGTTGTTTGCAGGTGTGCCGGCCATGGGTCCTAAGGTCCGTCATAAGTTTGAATTGATTCGTATGAACCTAGCAACGGTTTCGGTTGTCCCTGTTTTGGAGTGGTTTCCGGCATTTTAATGTGCAAATTTTGGTGTGTATTATGATGGTATGGGTTAGCTTCGACGAAACCTTTAGTTATGGATACAATTTTAAGACTTGTTTCCTCTCGCTACATGAGCTCCTTTACGTATTTTGGAATTATTATTCGGAGTTTCACTCTTGTGAAGTGTGCAGACCAGATCATAGTTGCATGATGTTTTTTTTGTTGGTTTCTGATGTGAGGATGCCATGGTTCTCTATTGCTTGCGATTCATCTCGTGCCTTCTACACAGCCTCTGAGATTACCTTGCTTTTATATTAGACTGCTTTAATTTGTTTCAATACTGCGTCACCTTTTCTTAGGTATTTATTGTTTGCCTCCATTAGTTTGTATGTCTTCTAGTTCTAGTAACCTGATGCATCAATTGGGTTGTGCATGCAAGTAGCTGGCTGTTACCTCCCCAAAGAAACATGAAACTGAAACCCCAGTCAGACTGGATGTCCGTGGCCACCTCCCTATTGGCTCGATGCCCATCTCATTACTTTAAAGAGAAGTATAACCGTATCGTGCCATGTTGGCATGGCTGTAGACTTATCCATAATTGAGGCCTCATGCAAGCTTCTGTTATTTCAGTTTATTGAGAAGGCTCTGGAAGAGTGTGGAAACGATTTTGATTTAGCAACAAAGTACTTGCTTAATCTCCCTACACAATCTGCCGAATGTGATGCAGCTCCTGGGTATCAACCTCCCAACGGGATGACTACTGAGGATCAAGTTCCTACGGAAGGTAACCTTCTGATGTCCAGCGCAATCATTCTTGTCATGAGTGACAGCTACCCTTTTTTTCTGTGTAATTTTTTTTGAAACTTTATACTCTTTATCATCTGGTTGTATTGCTCCAGACTCGATATGTTTGGCATTTGTTTGCTACACATTTGATATGTTTGGCACTTGAAATAAACTCGCTTGTTACCTGTTGTATCATTTTTAGCTTTACTGACCTAACAACTTACCCTATGGTTGGGTGATTCTAACCGAATGATTTACCCAAGGACTAGGGTATATACTTTACACAGTGCTTTTTCGATGCTGATTAGAATGTTTTCTTAGCTTTCCACTTGCGGTTGAAAAAGTAAATTGTATACATGTCTAGTAAACAAGTTGAATGAATAGCTAATGACTTGGAAATATCTGTACTATGTATGCATACCTTGCATATTTATCTGCTTTAATGTTAAACATTATCAAACTCTTTAATTCAAATGCATTAAGATAAGTGATTTTGTGCAGATCTGTGCCCCCTACATGTATTGTATACCCATTTATTCTTGTTTGATTTGAGAATAGTCCTTTTTCTGATACTATGGTTTAATAGTTTGCCTGATTCTATAGGTATTTTGGTTGACAATGAGGTTGCTGCATCTGTAGATAGTGTTCCTTGGGCAGATAACCTTCCGTCAAGCAGCACTCAATGGTCTGAGATTCTTGTGAATGAGATGTTGAGTGCCTCTAACACGGATGATGCAAAGGCACGTGCTTCCAGAGCACTCGAGGTTTTTGAGAGGGCCATGACCTCTCGTATTGGTGCAGAAGCACATCAAAGTTTCCAGAAGGTAATTGACTTCCCCTCCTTGTTCTCAAGCAATCTTTGTCATTGATGGTGGTGTTCCTGTACCTGCTTGTTGCCTTTGCTGGTCATCAGTGTGAACTGCAAAAGTGCCGAGTTTCTAAAACTTCAATTTCTGGTTACTGGATAGTTTGTCCTTTTTACAGCTCATGTCTTAAAGTATCTGGATAAATGAATGAGCCAGGGGTAAAGGTCAATAGGGCATGCTATGAAACCACTTGGCAGCAGGGTCATTACTTCTCTGTGCAAGTGACTGGAATTTCGAAATGTTGGCACATACATACATGATATAATCTTTTTTCCTCAAAACTGTACAATATAATCTTATTGTTTTCTTAAATGTACTCTTCCAGCAGTTTCTTTAGGTATCACATTTTTTTTGGGGTTAGATGTCCATTCCTGGTTTCTTATTGTTATTATAATAGATTAGTAGTCCCTAGCCAGGAATTTGTTCCACTTCAATGTGATAGTTTCTGTGCCATTTTGCAATGTGCCGCTTCTTTTGTGTTCACTTTGGTCATTTCTGTGATATACATGTTAAGGTGATCAGAAGAAACCGAGTGCATATCCAAATCTTTTGTTTCAAACTTCTAGGTAAAAAAGGAATGCAAACTTGATAAAGCGTCATACCAGCTATTTTTCAAATATTCCAGTGTGCCCGAGGGCCAAGTTTATAACTATCTGAGCTACCATAGAATTGGGTATTCAGAATTCACTCTCATATAAATATTTACTGATTCACATGATTGATTTTACTTATTTAAAGTGCATACAGTTGCAATTTATTGAACTGCATTATGCTGTTTCATTTAGTTTTTTTGTTTACTGTTTAAAAGGCACAAGATGAGTTGATGTTCTTGCATTTAAACAGGAAAATTCAATTTACAAGGAACAATTTGAAGCTGTTATTAGGGAGAACACTATTCTGAAGAAAGCGTTTGCTATACAGCATGAGCGCCAAAAGGAGCAAGATGAGAGAAGCCAGGAGCTTCAGCAACTTAAGCAGTTGGTTGTTCAGTACCAGGAACAAGTTAGAAGCCTTGAGGTACACCACCTTCTTTGTTCTACTATTCTTTTCGTCGATCATTTCTCCTTTAGGCGCCAAAGCAGCTTATGCTTTTCTTGTGTCCTCTCTCCCTTTTTTCAGGTAAACAACTATGCCTTGTCCATGCACCTCAGGCAAGCGCAGCAAGGCAGCTCGATTCCAGGGCATTTCCACCGTGACATTTTCTGAATAAGAGGAAACCTGAACTGGGTTTCCATAGCATCAGGATAGCATTTCAGCCTTTCGGTTAGGGGCGTGTCTTGTTGTTGGCCTATATTTAAGTATTTAACATATATAGCCAAGTGATAACATAGCTTAATTTATGTTGTATACCAGTGTAAATGTATGCCCTATGTTGGCGTGCTGCTGCCCTGCAGTTCGGAGCTGGGAGAGCAAGCAGCCAACATTGGCATACTGTTTGTCGAACAACCGACGTTACTGCATCATCAATTGAGAGAAGAGAAAAGAGAAAAGGGCTTTTATACCCAGATGCGCGTTAGTTTTGCCAGAAATTTAGTTGATGCTGATGATTAGAAATTCTTGCCCGAGTAAGTGGGAGAGTTTACTTAAGACTCGGATTTTCTTCCCGGTTTGCCTCAGTTTGGGACTTTGGGGTATTCGTTGCTGGAAGCGTGACCTTGGTGGCGTCGCAAGTAACCTTGGTGGTTGTTAACGATCGTTGGCATGGCGCCTTGTCATGTTATAGGTCGAAGTCAATTTATATGCTGCAACTGTCACGTTAGATAATTTTGAATATAAAACGCAAACCTTGTTTAAATTTTAGAATTTCGGAAGTCACTGAAATTTCTTCAAAATTCCAGCGGTCTGTTTTTGCATCTGGCCCCGCTGTGTCTCGTGGTAGATGTCTAGTTAGGTGATGACCATGATTATATTGAAGATAGCTTCAGTGCTTCACAACAAGTCCTATATAGTGCATCAACCCATTACTGTATAGTAAATTTATTTGTAGGACACTGATGAAATATGATCCAGAGTTATTAGTAGTTTACTGGTTTTTACTCTACAACACCAGAGGAAAGAGAAAAAACCATTATGGCTTATAGTCACAGTCCTGTTTGGCAAATAGAAAATATAGCATAGAATCACATCAAATGATTTGAAAAACTCTTGTCAGAATGGCAAAACAAAATCATATAAGATTTGTGCCTAGTAAATTATCTTTGATAAATATTAGTCTCTTAATACATAGATCTCTTGCGTGTGGGAAAATGGTGTTCACGATTAGGGATGCAAGCGTGTTCGTCCGCGAAACCCTAAATTGGTCATTTTTTTGGCAGGTTCGTTTATTGTTCGTGCATAGTGCCAACTCAGATGGAATTATTCTAGAAGTGCAGAAATAAATGGCTAAAAATAACCAAATCCAGCAAAGTATTATTAGTGCTCAGTCGAAACTTGAAAAACATTTCAGATTGTGCCAAAACAATTTTGCCAGCATCTCAAAGAAAAAACACTTTTGTCAGAACAACAGGAACCGCTCCATGAACTGAGCAACAAAAATACCAGGCATTAAGTGTCCAATTTTTTGTGCCAAGAACAAGTATCTGGTTCCAACAACAAATATAGAGAAGGGATTCAAAATCATTTACGAGACTGCAGGAAAGTTTGATTGCAAGAAAAACCTTGTCAGAACCTTGGCACTACTCATCGATGAATTTGCGATAGCTAACGGTGCAAACTCAGACTGCATCCTCAAAAGTACAGAAACAAATGACAGAACATGTCTGAAGCAACTAAAGCATTTCACATTTCCAGTGAGAGGAGTATATCTAGTTAACCTTTTATGACTATACCAACAAGAACATAGACCATGCCAAGGTACATTTGATCGTTGTCCTACCCGATGCAATCCGAATCATCGTAAGCTGGAAACATTCTAGTCCTCATTGACGAACGAATCCATGATCAGAAGATGGCTGCCTGAAGCAACCATCACAATCAGAGGTCACAGGGCGGTTGGCGCGCACGTCCAGATCATGTGAGTTCTTATGTTCTAACATGGCTTCCGTGCTTCTAATTCATATCTAGATTCACTACGAGGATTTACCTTTTTACTCTCTTCTTCTGATCATTAACATACTACATGAACAGGAAGCCAACAGATTACAAGGTGTCATTATGGGGTTGATACATAAAAACCAGTATGATTTTATCGAGGCAAGGACAATTCAAGACTGTATAGCATGGTCCCTGGAATACTTGCATCTTTGCCAACAGAGTAAAAAGGAAATTATAATCCTAAAGTTGGATTTTGAGAAGGCTTTTGACAGAATGGAACATGAAGCAATGTTAAAGCTAATGCAAGCCAGAGGTTTTGGAAACACTTGGCTTCAGTGGATGAAAGCAATTTTCAAGTCACGAACTTCAGCTGTTTTATTGAATGATGTTCCTGGCAAAACTTTTCACTGTAAAATAGGAGTAAGATAAGGAGATCCTCTCTTACCATTGTTGTTTGTTTTAGCAGCTGACTTTCTACAGTCTCTGATCAACAAAGCCTCATCACAAGGTCTCCTCCAGCTGCTTGTACCTTGTTCATCTGATACTTCATTTCCAGTGGTCCAATATGCAGATGATACTCTGATTATTCTGGAAGGCTGTGTTACACAACTGGAGACTCATAAGGGCATTCTAAACACTTTTACCTTGGCTACAAGAGTGAAGGTCAATTTTAGTAAGTCTATGATGGTCCCTATCAACTTGACTGAGGAGAAACTGGATTTGCTTTCCACAGGTTTTGGGTGTGCAAAAGGGTCACTCCCTTTTACCTATCTTGGGTTACCTTTAGGGACAACTAAGCCGAAGGTTGAAGATTTATTTTGCCATTGGTTTCTAAATGTGAGAGAAGATTATAGGCCGCCTCTTTGTTCTTAACACAAGCAGGGAGGTTACAAATGACAAATGCTGTTTCCACTGTTATTCCAATGTTCCGGATGGGCACTTTTCTCCTACCCAAGACTGTCATCAAACAGATTGATAAGTATAGAACATTGTTTGTGGAGAGGGGCAAACATCAATGCAAAAACACCACCTAAGGCAGCTTGGGCAATGGTTTGCCTTCCAAAAGAAGGGGGCCTAGGTGTGATCAATCTTAGAGTGCAGAATGAGGCTTTATAGCTCAAGAATCTACAAATTTTTTTTAACAAGATAGATACCCCATGGGTTCAGCTTGTTTGGAAAAAGCATTATCAGAATGGTAAATTGCCTAGTCATACTAAGAAGGGATTCTTTTGGTGGCGACATAATTTGAAACTCTTAGATACCTTTAAAGGAATGGCGACAGTTCTTTTACAAGATGGCTCCACTTGTTACTTCTGGACTGATCTGTGGGGAGGTTTTGTCTATTCTCAGATTTATCCAGAACTCTACTCCTTCATAAAAAATAAAAGGATCTCCTATAGTCAGGCCACTCTCACTGAACCCTTTCATCGCCTGTTTCAGTTACCACTTTCAGAAGAAGCATATGCTCAGCTCTTACTTCTGGAAGAGAGGGTTGAACAGCAGCATTTAACTGGTGAATCAGACTGGTGGTTATACATTTGGGGCACTTCACACTTTTCTTCACAAAAAGCTTACAGGCATTTACTGTGTCATGCTGAGGTTTATGTGACGTTTAAATGGTTATGGAAATCCTGCTGTCAAAATAAACACAAAGTTTTCTTCTGGCTATTACTCAAAGACAGGTTAAGCACCATAAATATTCTTCGACTTCGACGGAAGAATATGGTTCTGCCATCTTATGATTGTGCAGTTTGTAATAGTGGGAGTGAGGAAACGTTGCTTCACCTTTTCTTCCAGTGCCCATTAGCGCTGGCATGTTGGAACTTTCTACGGATTCAGCCAGCAAATTCAAGCTCTGTTTTTTGACATCATGGACAGTCTCAAGTTACAGCTCAACACTCCAATCTTTATGAGCCTTACTGTAACACCCTAGGTGTTTAAAATCCTAAGCAAGAAAATCTAAACATAGCATCATGCATAATAATCCCGAATCATTGAAATAATGCATCTAATTATGTGTGTGCATATGCATATGTATGAATGTGTATGTTTGTGTGTATGTGAGATTTGTTCCTTTTGTGTTTATAATCTTTTTATGCTCCACTTTTCATGACAAATGTAGTATAAAAATACACTTATATTTTAGTGCCTTACAAGTTTACTTAAACGGCCTTTTGCAAATTCAAATTTTAAACACATAAAAAGAATAGGAATTCAAATTCTAGTAGTTTTAAATTTAAAATAACTTCTAAACTAAAGCTTAAATGAACTTTGATCCAAAACAAAAGCCGTAGATTTTTTAATTCTCTACGACTTTCCTGCTTAAAGTTTTTCAAGTTTCTATTCGAAATTTTGAGAAAATTTAATTTGAATCCTGGCTTTTTTCTTTCTCCCTCCCTCTCTCTTCTCTCCCCTCCACTGTTTTGTCCCATCGAAGGGCAGCGGCCGCCGGCTACCTGGCCGGCGATGCCTGCCAGCCGCAAGCCACCAAAGGACAGCGCCTCGACAGGCCCCGACCGGCCCGCGGCCAAATCGCCCTCCCCTGCCCCGAATCCACCCATGCCCGACGCGCGCGCCACGCGACCGTCGATTCCCGACGGTCGAGCCACGACACGCCGGTGACGCCGCGCCCCTGCCGCGGCCTTGTTCCGGCCGCGCCTCCCCCGGTCTGCTCGCGGACAGCCCCTCCTCCCCCTGTGCGCCTATAAAAGGGCTGCACCGAGACCCCGCTCAAACGCGTCCAAGTACCACCACCACCGCGCCATTAGCGCCACCACTCAACCTAGCCGTCAAGCCTCACTTTCTACTCCTCCTTCGCTGAAACCGAGGCTCTAAATGGGTCGACCTCGACCTGCTGGTACCCTCCAACTTCCCCACGCCGCCCTTCCTCGCTGGACCGCCGCCGCCCACCGCCCGCATCTCGCTGGAGCTCCTACTAACTGCCGGCAGCCCAACTCCGGCCACCCCAGCCCCAACCGAGCACACCAACGGGTTTCTCTCGACCTCCTCGTGCTCCCCCACCCCTTTCCCCTCGCCGCTGACTAGTTTCCTCGCCTGGATTTGACTAACCATGGCAGCCCCGCCCAGGGACTACATTGCAAATGCCAAGTTCTTTTAGGGTCCTTTCTACTAGATCCAGGGACCTATCTGCGAGAACTCGAGTACTTTTGTTTTCAAGAGGCTCTCACTTGTAAAATCAATCTAAAATTATAGAAAAATCAAAAAAATACAAACTAAAATTTTTTGTGACCCTCTTGATGAATCAGACAACGTTTTTGCAGAAGGATGACCTGTTACAAACTATAATTTGATCTAAAATTAATCTTGTTTTAAATAGCCCATAAATGTTTCTCTTGGTCTAGGAAAGTACTGTGGATGATTTTTGGACTGTAAGCTAGTCTCTGCTTGTTAAGACTTGGGTAAAAATCTCAAGGCTGGAACATGTCTCTACGAGTAGTTTTTGTTGGACCTTGTTTGACGTGCTATTTTGCTAGAGTTATTTGTTCATGCTGTTCTACTAATATTTTAGGGTTGAAACCTTTACAGTAGAGTAACCTTGATGCATAAAGGTTATGGACAAAGTTTGAAACTTTTTACTTCTGTCTAAATGGCGCATATGTTTTTAGTTAAGAAAAATTACATTAAATCAAAGTGACTAGTTCTGGTGCTTAGAAAAATATGAAATTTTAAACAGAGACTACCTTTGAGTAGATTATCATGTTGGAAAAGTTTGAGACATAGAAACTTTGTTGAACTGCCTGTAGAAATAAATCTTTATTAGTGTAGATGTATGTTGACTTATTTTCTATGCTCCGTATCTTGCATACTAAAATCTGAAAAATTTATAGTAGACTCACCATAAGTTTAGGAGTACTCAGTAAAATGTTGAGTACCAGTTTCTACATGGTTTGTTCTGTATAAATGAATCTTGATTCTAGCAGTAGCTGTTTAATATATTATTTATGACTAATCTGCTGAATGAAAATAGCTGAAAACTTTACAGTTAGTTTGTACTTAAGTAATGCGCTCTGCATAAAATCTTAATATCAAAAACTATGTCTACGAGTTGTTTTATTTTTAATCCATGCTTAATCTTGAAAAATGGCCGTTTATAAAATGATAAAACCCCTCACTTACTTAAAACTTAATGAAGTTAGTTAATCTAGATACTACTCTATAAATAATTGTCCAAGGGAAAGAAAATGAAGTGATTTACAACTTAACTTGAGTTTTATTGAATTACAACTTTATAGTGAAATAGTTATTTATCTTGTACCATTAAAACAACTCATGCATATGCATTCATATAGAATTGACGACTCTCGCCGACGGAACCTACGAGCTGGTGCCGAAGTCTGAGAGTGAGTAGCGCGAAGCTCAAGTTAATCTAACTGAAGTTGCTGAAGACCTGAACCAAAGTTCGGAACCCAAGCTAGCTTTGCTCACAAAGGCAAGCCCCAGAGCTTAACCCCTACATTTAAACTTATGCAACTCTTATTTATATATGGTATTGTGCATTAAGTTTGTAGGAGTTGATTGAAACCCTAGTTACATGATCCTAGTACCTATGATATGAACACTAGCCTGTGTCGGTCGCTAGATTGCCATGCTAATAGGACTCCGGTAAAAGTCGAGTGATTTCCTGTCACTCGCGAGATATAGGAGTTACTTCTTTCACTTATGTTGGAATCATAAGGTCAACGGATGGGGCTATGTTACGATATTCCTGTTGATGATTGAGGCCCGTCTGTTTAGCGAAAATGCTAAGGTCGTGGTTTGTGGTAGTGGTGGTTTAAGTTTTTGAACGTACTAACCACATGCCGAGAATATGGTAATCGGTAAGCTTAAGTACCAGATTGGACCGACGAGTTCACTTTATCTTCACCGTCTTAACTTTGTTCTCATGGGCACATGGTGAGCGCAAGAGCAGCCACGGTCCAGCACCGTTCCGTGGTTCGTGGACCTCTATACTAGAGGGGGGTGGCCCTGATCCGCAACCCGGAAAGAAAGGGGAAAAGTTGCACATGTGACTCTATGAGTAACCACGTGACGTGTGTTTAGGTTTTCCATTGCAAGGTTACGAAATTCGATTCGAATCGTCCGTTTCTCGCGGCCATTGAGACTGCTTAACCCTTTTACCACATAGAGTAAGAAGAGGAACAATGATGATGATTAAGATGGTTGGATGCTCAATTAATTATTTTTCCACCATGCGTGATTTGGATAGTTTCTTACCTAGAATGGTTAATCAACTAGAACTAGATGCTAAAACTTGAAAGCAAGGATTCACTATTAGATGCTTTTTGGCAAAAACAACCCCTCAGCCAAAAACCTTGCAGGTCAAGGAGTCGGCTAAGTATATACCACTAGTCGGGTAAGTCTTACTGAGTATTAGTATACTCAGCCTTGCTTGTGGCTTTGTTTTCAGGTGAGAACTTTGAGGACATGCTTGCTAGTTTGACTTGGCCGTGTACTCTTCCTTCTAGTTGGTCGGTGGAATGGGATACGTCCCCGGCCAACGATGATAACGCTGAATGATGTCATGTACGGGCTTCATCATGATATCTTGTATCGTTGTTAGAACTATCGTTTATTTTCCGCTGCACTATTAAACTCTTAAAGTACTTGTTTATGAATATTTTTGAACTTGATTTGTAATAATAATTCCTACTGAACTCTGTGATGTAAATTTGTGGATTGTTGTAATCTCTGGGCTCACCTTCGTGTGGGTTATATGTATGTATTGTTTTGATCGAAATTCCAGTGGTTGCATCGGTATGTTACCCGACAGACTGTCGTTTTACTCCATTTTAAGTGCGTGTTAGCCTGAATTGCCTCTATGGTGATGGTTAGCGCACTTAAGCTGGATTAATTCGGGCGGTGCTGCCACACTTACTCTGCTGATCTGTTGGACAATCTGGACTACACGGAATGCTCTAATCTTTCTTGGAATTCCACCCTCCATTGTGGAATGTCAAGCATCTTTTCGAAAGGAACTCGGTCTGCTTACGCACCGAGTGGAAGTTAAACACAAACCGCGTTAGAAGATTGGATAAGCTTCTTTGGTTAATTCTTGTAATAGTTTGAATATCTTTTCCTTCCTTGATGGACTCCTTTGTAAACGCTTTCCCTTTGCTTTAATTTATATATAATCAGTACGGGACCTGAGCCCCTCCCGTTACATTAAAAAAAACATACTACATGAATACATTGTTCTTATCAGATGAGAGAATATCTTGCGGGCCACCGGGAGGGTGGAGAATTCTTGATGGGAAGACGCACTCCTCCACCTGCTCTCTCCTTCATCCCACCTGCAGCTCCTCTGGTTGCACGAGTGAGGAGATCAGGGAGGACTTCACCGTTGCACCGCATCACACAGGTTCAGCCTCGCCTCGCGTAGTCAGTCGAGGCCCTCCTCTGCATATCCTCGGCTCGGCTTCCTCCACCTCCATGTGAGCAGCGAGGCGTCCATCGCGCGGGCCACCGCCTGCACCGGCAGCCGGCGACTCTCGGATGCTACATTGTCGACCATTGCCGATGTTGCTTTGACGGAGATGGATGACCCATCGACCCTCGCTCCAGCGCCCATGCTCCTTCGTACACCTAGCAACGCTCTCTTGATTGACTTGGACGACGAGGACGTGGATGAAGTCCTGATGGTGGATCCACCTCCTCCACTCACCAGGCCAGCCCGAGATGCGGGCATGCTCCTGCGACCTCCCCTGCTCCATCCTCTCCTATACCGCCGCCACCACCCCCCCTCCCAACTCCGCCGGCGCAACCTCCTCAGTTGGTATGAAGGTACTTTTGTGTACAACCGACCTTTAATTTTTGTAACGATGGACTCATCGCTAAGGTAAGAAGGTAAGGATCCTCAGTCAACTAAGAGAGCTTGAAACGAATGCTGCCCTCAAGCAGTGGCTTACTTGAGGTGCTGCCAATATACCAACCACTCGTTGATTATATTGGGAGTAAAGGTTTGGTGTAGGGTATGGCGATTGCTGTTCATACCCCCATCTCATTAAGTGATGGTACCCCCATGAATACTTTATCTTGGTAGCGTATGCTAACGTTGTCCGTATTACGGGAATTCTACGGATGCCGTTTCTATAGTGAACGGTAATGAATGGGGACGCTTTCGTGAGTGCTGGCACGAAAGGTTCAATTTATATTCTTTCAATCTTCTACAGGTACGCTAACCGCGAGCTAAGAACGGTTAGAAAAAATCAGTTAGTTAATATAAGGAGAGATGTATTATGTATGCCACCGAAATTAACCACGTAAGATCAAAGCTATTTGGCAATTATTTTGCTTTGTGAGGACGAATAGGACGTGCATGCATCATGATCATAAATGAAAATTGAATGAAATATTTTCCTAGGTTTATAAGGGAGTAAGTTGCACTAGAGCACGTTTGAGCACTCACTTAAGGGCTATCTAGAAATCTATCTTTTTCTGCCATATCTAGATAGAGAAATTAATTAGGCTTAGGAAATGACCTTATCCGAAGAGAAGCTCAACAGGGAAGTTGCTTCAAATTTTTGGCCCCTTTGTGCTGCTAAATTTTGAGAATTTTTGGACTAGTACTCATTGGGAAGAATTAGAAACTTCAACACCTTAGTTTTCTGCCTGTTTGGAGCACTCTTGTTATAAATAAATTTTTAGACCTTCTTAGTGAAGTTTTCTGCAGACGTGTTCAACATCAAACTTGTGGCAAACTTACTCAATCAGCTAATGTTGAAATTTGGAAAGTTTTTGTTGAGTAGATTTTCTCTGGTGATCAAAATACTAGATCTCTGTCCACTGAAAAACTGCCAAAATAGAGAAGCAGATGGAGATGTAGTCGAAAGAGTGCAAGATGTAGTCGTAGAAGCCGGAGATGTAGTTGAAGCAGTCGGAAGTGTAGTCGAGGTGATGGAGATGTAGTCGAAGTAGTTGGGGATTCAGTCTAAGTAGTCGAAGATGTAGTCGTAAAAGATGGAGGAGTAATTGAAGCAGTCGTTGACATAGTCATAGTAGTCAGAGAAATAGTTAAAGCAATCTGAAATATAGTCGAAGTACCGAAGATGTAGTCATAGTAGTTGGATGTGTAACTAAAGCAGTCGGTGACATAGTCGTAGTAGTTTGAGATACAGTTGAAGCAGTCGGAGATGCAGTCGAAGTAGTCGAAGATGCAGTGCAATCAAAAATATAGTCGAAGTAGTCAGAGGTATAGCTAAAGCAGTCAAAGATATAGTCGTAGTAGTCACGGATGTAGTTGAAGCAGTCGGAAATGCAGTCAAAGTAGTCAAAGGTGTAGTGAAGTTGAAGATGTAGTTGAGGTAGTCGATGATGTAGCTGTAGCAGCCGGAGATGTAGTCGTAGTAGTTAGAGATGTAGTCGAAGCAATCGGAGATGCAACCGAGGTAGTCAAACATGCAGTGTAGTTGAAACTGTAGTCGTAGTAGATGGAGGTATAGTTGAAGCAGTCGGAGATGTTGTCGAAGCAGCCGGAGATGTAGTCGAAGTAGTCGATGATGCAGCCGTAGCAGTCGTAAATGTAGTCGTGGAGCTCAGAAATGTAGTTGAAGCAGTCGGGGATAGAGTAGAAGTAGTCGAGATTTAGTCGTGGTAGTCGGAGGTGTAGTCGAAGCAGTCAGAGATGTAGTGGTAGTAGTGGGAAATGTAATCGAAGTAGTCGGAGATGTAGTACTCGGAGGTGTAGTTGAATACCAAAGTTGCACGCCACTAAATTTCCTAGTCACTACCAAAATTTGAAAGGACTTGGATGAATAGACTAGGACTTATGAATTTTCTTGCATCCAACAGTACTCTATCCATAGTTTATGCATGAATCCTTATGTTCTAAATATTCCACACTTATGGCACTCAGCCTTGGAGGTATTGGGGATTCCTGAATTAGTGAAAAATTTGCACATTGCAGATGGTTCAAGGAACCCGCAACACCCCAAGCGGTTTTGGTGCTAGTGCTGGCGGACAACCGCAGCAGCCGCCACCACTGCCCAACATGGCTGAAGTAATGGCCGCCTAGACCGAGTTGCTCACCAAGCTTGTTTAAGGGCAGTAAGCATTTCAGCAATTCCAACAGCAGAGGGGTGGGCACAATGTCCACCAACCTCAGGCTGCTGGCTACCTGGACTTCTTGGGCACTCAGCCCCCTCTGTTTCACAAGACGGAAGAGCCCTTGGATGCGGACGCTTGGATTTGCAGAATCGAGTCCAAGTTTTCTCTACTTGTGGTTCCATGTTCCGATGCAAATAAGGCCCATTTTGCCGCGCAACAACTTCGCGGTACCGCCCTTCGGTGGGACAACTATTTCGCCATGCTCCTAGCCGATCATGTTGTCACTTGGGGTAAATTGGATGGCTCTGCACGGGGTTACATTAGATATTTCTTCCCGAGCTGTGGAAATAAACTCACCTAGCCATGAGGCCACTACTCTTTACCTACCTTCTTGGGAATGCATAAATTCCTGTGCTTTCATGATGGAAGGAGTCAAACTAGAAGATATTCCAGTGGTATGCGAGTTTGCCGATGTTTTTCCGGATGACTTGCCAGGAATGCCACCAGATAGGGTCATTGAGTTCATTATCGAACTGCAGCCAGGTACTGCACCTATCTCAAAAAGACCCTATAAAATGCCACCCAAGGAGTTGGCCGAATTGAAATTACAACTGCAGGAACTTTTAGATAAAGGTTTCATTCGTCCTAGTGCATCATCTTGGGGTTGCCCAGCCCTATTTGTGAAGAAGAAGGATGATAGTTTGAGGTTGTGTGTGGACTATCGACCTCTCAATGCGGTGACAATCAAAAATAAATATCCATTCCCCCGCATTGATGTTCTCTTCGATCAATTAGTGGGAGCTAGAGTCTTCTCAAGAATTGATCTTTGCTCTGGCTATCATCAAATTAAAATTCGTCCAAGTGACATTCCTCAGACTGCTTTCTCCACACGATACGGACTCTTCGAGTTCCTAGTCATATCTTTCGGGCTCACAAATGCTCCTGCCAACTTTATGTATCTCATGAATTCAGTATTCATGCCCGAACTTGACAAGTTCATTGTGGTCTTCATTAACGACATCCTTATTTATTCCAAGAATGAGGAAGAGCATGCGGAGCACCTGCGCATTGTTCTCCAACGTCTCAGAGACCATCAGCTCTATGCTATGTTTTCCAAGTGTGAATTCTGGCTGGATAGTGAAAATTTTTGGGCCACATTATTTCTAGAGAAGGCATAGCCGTTGATCCTAGCAAAGTACTAGAGGTGATGGATTGGAAACCTCCCACCTCCGTCCATCAGATCGGCAGTTTTCTTGGTTTAGCTAGTTAATTATCGCCGCTTTATTCCGGACTTCTCCAGAATTGCTAAGCCTATGACTGAACTATTGAAAAAAGGAGTAAAGTTTGTGTGGAGCGAGAAATATGAAAAAGCTTTCCACACTCTTTGGAAACACCCGACTACAACTCCAATCTTAGCTCAACCTGATAACCCCAAGCCATTCGATGATTATTGTGACACATCTGGTGCTGGTCTTGGTTGTGTGCTTATGCAAGACAATCGAGTCATTGCCTACGCTTCACGAGCTCTTCGACCTCATGAGCAAAATTATCCAACACATGATCTCAAGCTAGCAGATGTCATTCATGCTCTAAAGATATGGAGACACTATCTTATGGGCACTCATTGCAATATCTACACTGATCACAAAAGTCTCAAACATATCTTCACCTAAGGGGATCTGAATATGAGACAAAGAAGATGGTTGGAATTGATCAAAGATTATGACCTTGAGGTGCACTATCACCTAGGAAAGGCTAATGTAGTCGCAGATACGCTAAGCCGCAAGGCTCATTGCAATTGCTTGTCCGCAGAATTCTATAATGGAACGTTATGTCATGAGATGAGGAAACTCAATTTGGAAATGATTCCCCAAGGCACTCTAAACCATATTTCCATGAACCAACCCTCCACGATCGAATCATCATGGCACAATTACATGGTGAACATGTTAAAATCATCAAGCAAAAACTCTCTCAAGGATAGGAGAAATATAAATGTTTTCGCCAAGATAAGAATGGATTTCTATGGTTTGAATCTCGTGTAGTGGTTCCAAAGAATCATGAGCTTCAAAAACAAAATCTTGACAAGGCACATCTTTCCAAGTTCTCTATTCACCTGGGTAGTAGCAAAATGTATCAAGATCTTAGGCAAAACTTTTGGTGGAGTAGAATGAGAAGGGAAATTGCCAAGTATGTCACGGAATGTGACACATGTCAGAGGGTTAAAGCTAGCCACTTGAAAGTAGCCAGTGGCCTTGCCTATACCATCATGGAAATGGGAAGACATAAGTATGGATTTCATTGTTGGATTGCCCAACACCTCCCAAAAGCACAATTCCAAATGGGTTATCGTTGATAGACTCACAAAGACGGCACATTTTCTTCTCGTACACACCACCTATACTGGCAAGATATATGCCGAGATTTACCTCGATCCCATCGTTTGCTTACATGGAGTACCCAAGACGATTATTTCTGATCGTGGTGCTCAATTTGTAGCACGTTTTTGGGAACACTTACAAGCTACTCTTGGCACCAAACTGATTCGAAGCTCAGCTTACCATCCTCAAACGGATGGGCAAATTGAAAGAGTAAATCAAATACTTGAAGACATGCTTAGAGCTTGTGTCATCCATTATGACAAAAGTTGGGACAAATGCTTACCTCTAGCAGAGTTCTCATACAACAATAGCTGTCAAGCAAGTTTCAAAATGGCACCGTTTGAGGTCTTGTATGGTCGAAGGTGTCGAACTCTTTTGAGTTGGTCCCAAACCGGAGAACGTAAAATATTTGGACCAAACTTGATAATCGAGGCAGAGGAAAAAGTAAAATTAATACAGGAGAATCTAAGAGTTGCACAGTCTAGACAAAAGAGCTATTTTGATAAATGGAGAAAGCCTTTGCAATTTGAAGTTGGTAATCATGTCTACCTTCGGGTTTCACCAACCAACGGTGTGCTAAGGTTTAGAGTGAGAGGGAAGTTAGCTCCCTGATATATTGGTCCTTATGAAATCACCGAAATTTGCAGACCCATAGCCTATAGAGTGCGACTACCCCATCCGCTTACATCCATCCATGATATCTTTCATGTCTCTCAATTCAAGAAGTGTATTCGAGTTCCGACCGAAATTGTTGAACAAAAGGAAATATATGTAGAACCGGACCTCTCTTATGATGAATATCCTATCAAGGTTCTTGATCGGAAAGAAAGGGTCACTAGAAGGAAAGCGGTTAAAATGTACAAGATCCAATGGAGTCATCGTACCGAAGAGGAAGCCACTTGGGAAAATGAAAGCTATATAAATCAAAGTTTCCGCGGTTTTCTAAACTCACCCAATGGTACACGCACTTTTCACACTAAGCATACTTATCCAAATCTCGGGACAAGATTCTTTTTTAGGGGGAAGGCTGTAACACCCTAGGTTTTTAAAATTCTAAGAAAGAAAATCTAAACATAGCATCATGCATAATAACCCCGAATCATTGAAACAATGCATCTAATTATGTGTGTGCTCATGCATATGTATGAATGTGTATGTATGTGTGTATGTGAAATTTGTTCCTTTTGTGTTTATAACCTTTTCATGCTCCACTTTTCATGAAAAATGTAGTATAAAAACACACTCATATTTTAGTGCCTTACAAGTTTACTTAAACGGCCTTTTGCAAATTAAAATTTTAAACTCATAAAAAGAATAGGAATTCAAATTCATGTAGTTTAAATTTAAAATAAATTCTAAAATAAAGCTCAAATGAACTTTGATCCAAAACAAAAATCGTAGATTTTCAAATTCCTTACAACTTTTGTGTTCAATGTTTTTCAAGTTTCTGTTCGAAATTTTGTGAAAATTTAAGTTGAATTTCAGCCCTTTTTTCTCCCCCTCCCTCTCTCTTCTCTCCCCTCCCATGTTTTGTCCCATCGAAGGGCAGCGGCCGCCGGCCACCTGGCCGGTGATGCATGCCGAACGCAAGACGCCAAAGGACAGCGCCCCAACCGGCCCGCGGCCAAATCGCCCTCCCCTGCCCCAAATCGACCCATGCCCGACGCGCGCGCCACGAGGCCGTCGATTCCTGACGGCCGAGCGACGATGCGCCCTTGCCGCGGCCTTATCCCGGCCGCGCCTCCCCCGGTCCGCTCGGGCCTAGCCCCTTCTCGCCTTGTGCGCCTATAAAAGGGCTGCACCGAGCCCCTGCTCACACGCGTCCGAGTACCACCACCACCGCACCATTAGCGCCAGCACTCGACCTCGCCGTCGAGCCCCACTTTCCACTCCTCCTCCACCCAAACCGAGGCTCTAAACGGGTCGCCCTCGACCTACTGGTACCCTCCGACTTCCCCACGCCGCCCTCCCTCGCTGGACCACCGCCGCCCACCGCCCGCATCTCGCTTGAGCTCCTGCTCACTGCCGGCAGCCCAACTCCGGACACCCCAGCTCCAACCGAGCACACCAACAGGTTTCTCTCGACCTCCTCGTGCTCCCCCACCCCCTTTCCCCTCGCCGTCGACTAGTTTCCTCGCCGGGATTTGACCGCCAACCATGGGTGCCCCACCCAGGGACTACATTGCAATCGCCAAGTTCTTATTAGGGTCCTATCTACTAGATCCGGGGACATATTTGCGAGAACTCAAGTACTTTTGTTTTCAAGAGGCTGTCAAGTGTAAAATCAATCTAAAATCATAGAAAAATCAGAAAAATTCAAACTAAAATTTTTTGTGACCCACTTGATGAATCCAACAACGTTTTCATAGAAGGATGACTACTTACAAACTATAACTTGATCTAAAATTAATCTTGTTTTAAATAGCCCATAAATGTATCTCTTGGTCTAGGAAAGTACTGTGGATGATTTTTGGACTGTAAGTTTGTCTCTACTTGTTAAGACTTGTGTAAAAATCTCAAGGCTAGAACATGTCTCTACGAGTAGTTTTTGTTGGACCTTGTTTGACGTGCTATTTTGCTAGAGTTATTTGTTCATGCTATTCTACTAATATTTTAGGGTTGAAACCTTTACAGTAGAGTAACCTTGATGCATAAAGGTTATGGACAAAGTTTGGAATTTTTTACTTCTGTTTTAACTGGCTCATATCTTTTTAGTTATGAAAAACTAAATTAAATCAAAGTAACTAGTTCTGCTGCTTAGAAAAATAAGAAATTTTAACCAAAGACTACCTTTGAGTAGATTATCATGTTAGAAAATTTTGACACGTAGAAAATTTGTGAAACTGCCTGTAGAAATAAATCTTGTTTAATGTAGATGTATCTTGACTTATTTTCTATGCTCTGTATCTTGCACACTAAAACCTAAAAAATTTACAGTAGATTCACCATAAGTTTAGGAGTACTCAGTAAAATATTGAGTACCAATTTTTGCATGGTTTGTTTTGTATAAATGGATCTTTATTCTAGCATTAGCTGTTTAATGTATTTTTAATGATTAATCTGCTGAATGAAAATGGCTAGAAACTTTACAGTGAGTTTTTTCTTAAGTAATGTGCTCTGCATAAAAATCTCGTTTTTTCTTAAGTAATGTGCTCTGCATAAAAATCTCAATACCAAAAACTATCTCTACAAGTTGTTTTGTTTGTAATCTATGCTTACTTTTGAAAAATGATCGTTTATGAAAAGACAAAACCCCTCACCTACTTAATGAAGTTAGTTAATCTAGATATTACTCGATAAATAAATGCCCAAGAAAAACAAAATGAAGTTTTTTACAACTTGACTTGAGTTTTGTTGAATTACAACTTTATAGTGAAATAGTTATTTATCTTGTACCATTAAAACAACTCATACATATGCATTCATATAGAATCGATGACTCTCGCCGAAGGAACCTACGAGCTAGTGCCGTAGTCTGAGAGTGAGCAGCATGAACCGCAAGTTAATCTAATTGAAGTTGCTGAAGACCCGAACCAAAGTTCAGAAGAGCCCAAGCTAGATTTGCTCACAAAGGCAAGCCCCGGAGCATAACCCCTACATTGAAACTTATGCAACTCTTATTTACTTATGGTATTGTGCATTAAGTTTGTAGGTGTTGATTGAAACCCTAGTTGCATGATCCTAGTACCTATGATATGAACACTAGCCTGTGTCGGTCGCAAGATTGCCATGCTAATAGGACTCCGGTAAAAGTCGAGTGATTTCCTGTCACTCGCGAGATATAGGAGTAGCTTGTTTCACTTATGTTGGAATTATAAGGTCAACGGACAGGGCTATGTTATGATATTCCTGTTGATGATTGAGGCCCCATCTGTTTAGCAAAAATGCTAAGGTCGCGGTGTGTGGTAGTGGTGGTTAAGTTTTTGAACGTACCAACCACATGCCGAGAATATGATAATCTGTAAGCCTAAGTACTGATTGGACCAGTGAGTGGACTTTATCCTCACCCTCTTGACTTCGTTCCCATGGGCACATGGTGAGTGCAAGAGCAGCCCGGCCCGGCGCCGTACCGTACTCGAGGTGGGTGGCCCTGATCCACAACCCGGAAAGAAAGGGGAAAAGTTGCACATGTGACTCTGTGAGTAACCACGTGACGTGTGTTTAGGTTTCCCCTTGCAAGGTTAAGAAATTCGATTCAAATCATCCGTTTCTCGTGGCCATTGAGACTGCTTAACCCTTTTACCACATAGAGAAAGAAGAGGAACAATGATGATGATTAAGATGGTTGGATGCTCAATTAATTATTTTTCCACCATGCGTGATTTGGATAGTTGCTTACCTAGAATGATTAATCAACTAGAACTTGATGCTAAAAGTTGAAAGCAAGGACTCACTCTTAGATGATTTTTGGCAAAAACAACCCCTTAGCCAAAAGTCTTGCATGTCTCGGAGTCGTCTAAGTATATACCACTAGTCGGGTAAGCCTTGCTGAGTATTATTATACTCAGCCTTGCTTGTGGCTTTGTTTTCAGATGAGACCTTTGAGGACATGGTTGCTAGTTTGACTTGGCCGTGTACTCTTCCTTCTGGTTGGTCGGTGGAATGAGATACGTCCCAGGCCAATGATGATAACGCTGAATGATGTCATGTACGGGCTTCATCATGATATCTTGTATCATTGTTAGAACTATCGTTTATTTTCTGCTGCACTATTAAACTCTGAAAGTACTTGTTTATGAATATTTTCGAACTTGATTTGTAATAATAATTCCTCTTGAACTCTGTGATGTAAAATTTGTGGATTGTTGTAATCTCTGGGCTCACCTTCGTGTGGGTTGTATGTATGCATTATTTCGATCGAAATTCCAGTGGTTGCATCGGGATGTTACCCGACAGACTGCCATTTTACTCCGTTTTAAGTGCATGTTTGCATGAATTGCCTCTATGGTGATGGTTAGTGCACTTAAGTTAGATGAATTCGGGCAGTGCTGCCACACTTACTCTGCTGATCTGTTGGACAATCTGGACTGCACGGAATACTCTAATCTTTCAAGGAATTCCACCCTCCATTGTGGAATGTCAAGCATCTTTTCGAAAGGAACTGGGTCTGCTTACGCACCGAGTGGAAGTTAAACACAAAACCGTGTTAGAAGAATGGATAAACTTCTTTGGTTAATTCTTGTAATAGTTTGAATTTTTTTCTTTCCTTGTATGACTCCTTTGTAAACGCTTTCCCTTTGCTTTAATTTATATATAATCAGTACAGGACCTGAGCCCCTCCTGTTACATTAAAAAAACATACTACATGAATACATTGTTCTTATCAGATGAGAGAATCTCTTGCGGGCCCCCGGGAGGGTGGAGAATTCTTGATGGGAAGACGCACTCCTCCACCTGTTCTCACCTTCATCCCACCTGCAGCTCCTCTGGTTGCACGAGTGAGGAGATCAGGGAGGACTTCACCGTTGCACCACTTCCCACAGGTTCAGCCTCGCCTCGTGTGGTCAGTCGAGGCCCTCCTCTGCATATCCTCGGCTCGGCTTCCTCCACCTCCATGTGAGCAGTGGAGCGTCCATCGTGCGGGCCGCCGCCTGCAGTGGCAGCCGGTGACTCTCGGGATGCTACATTGTCAACCATTGCCGATGTTGCTTTGACGGAGATGGCTGACCCGTTTCCCCTCGCTCCTGCGCCCATGCTCCTCTGTACACCCAGCGACGCTCTCGAGATTGACTCCGATGACGAGGACGTGGATGAAGTCCTGATGGTGGATCCACCTCCTCCACTCACCAAGGCAGCCCGGGATGCAGGCATGCTCCGGTGACCTCCCCTGCTCCATCCTCTCCTATACCGCCGTCGCCGCCCCCCCTCCCAACTCCACCGGTGCAACCTCCTCAGTTGGTGTCGCCCACGCTTCTTTGTCAGCTCTTTCCAAACCACTTCATGTCACCAGGGGAGCCTGCACCTTGCAAGAACCAGGATAGCTACTTCAACTTGGACACGCCCCCCCGCGCCGCCCAATGCTAAGACTCATCCCATTGCGCATATGCAGACACACCGCGAGCAGCCGATCCCGGTGCCATGATGGTTAGAGAGCAATCGGGGGAGCAGGACGAAATCAAGATGTCTTGTATGACCGAGTCCACGACGTCGACGAGACCGGTACTCAAAGCAGGGAAAGGCACTTCAGGACATGTCTCATTGACATCTCGTCCGCTATACCAGTTGTACATCTCACTGGGACTTCATGCCTTTCGTGACAAAACCAATGGGGCGCTGCTTCGTCTGCCTCGCCTACGACCATCGTGCCGCAACCTGCCATGAGCCTCTTTGTTGCTTCAATTGCTTCCACTCCGGCCACCGGGCCCGTGATTTTTGCCGCGAAGCCACCGCGCGTCATTTCTCACACTTGAGAGATGCAAACTGATGGGGACTAGGCCCGATCTTTCGAGAGGTAGTTCAAGTTCAATTGGTGGAGGACTCGACGTTGACGATCCGGCTTCAAATCAGCAAGATTCGAACCCTGCAACCACTACACCACTGCTCTGTTGGTTATCAACCAAGCACAACTTGATTGACCTCGCCGGGAAGGCTTTTCCTGCAAGCGAATCGAAGGACACAAGCAAGAAGGTATAAACACGCAATCTGACAATTGCAAATATAGTTGAAGCAAATCACAAGAGGGGTTCAAGCACTCGGTTCCAAAGGACTAATTGCCACAGTCGAGGAGAACAAGAACAGGGGCCCTGGATCACAGTAAAAGGACTTGTCGCCACAGTTACAATGATCAATCTTAGTTTCTTTACAGAAAACTAGAACTAAACAAAAACCCCCACCCTAAACGGTGGCAGCCACTGAGTTCTTATGCAAAGAGGGATGTCCTAGGGTTGGGACGACCAGGGGGGCGCCCACAACTTGGGCTTAAGGCCCGACACGATACAAGGCCTGAAAAGGCCCAAAACTGGTGACGCACCACCTTGTCGTGGTCACACAGAATGATCCACGAGGCTTCTGGAGGTAGGACTAGAACCAAAAGAAGCGTCTCATCGTCAGGTTTCCAATGCATCCATGAACGCCTTATTTGGACGCTGTATGAGGGAGATATCGCCGTTTTGGTGCAGGGTGGTTGGCTGAATCCGAACCGAACTCGCAGTCTAAGTTGGCGACGACTTGTAGCTTGGTGATGAGGCCGGCTCGTGCTTGTCCAGCATGGTGATGTCCTCATCACAAGCCGGGACCATCCTCATGCACCGAGCTTCCAGGAACCTCCATCGGTTTCTCCACTATCAGACATAATCAAATCCAAGAAGTTATTGAGTCTACTAGCATTTTTTGTATCGCAAGTTGCCACTCTCCGTGATGAAATACAGCAGATTGTTGCTAGTGCTACCTTGCCTCTGTATGCTCGATTGCTTGAACTATAGAACAAAATCCATGATTGGTTGAAGAGCGCTGAAAACTATGTCCTTGACCTTGAACACCAATTGGAGCAGCGTGAGATTCATGGCACTTGTGCAGCGGTTCGAGAGAGTGAACGATTATCGCGAGAGCACGATGTGGTCGGCATCAACCATGCGGCGTCTGGTCTTGTAGCACAGATACCTCCAGGCCGGCTCATCAGGTGTTCAACAGACTGCTGCAAGACATGCTATCGGCTGAAATGGACTTCTCTTCAAGTCCCATCTCTCATCGAGATGTGGAGGACACATTTCACAGGCTTGAGATGGTTACTAATATCTATGCCAAAGAGGATGTGGCTGCAACCACTGAGCATGATGACACTAGCATACAGATGCTACGTTCCACTAAAGAGTTAGCAGGCAGCAACACACTGCACGTCGTGGCAACTAGTGATGCAGTGGTTACTAGTGCAGAGTCTTGAAAGTGCATTTGCCCCCCTAAGTGGGTTTTGGTGTTGATGACATGCATAATTAAAGAGCCGATGTGTTTATCGAGCTATGGATAGGTTAAAATTCAATGAAATAAAATATTTGCATGAAAAGACGCCAATTTACTTGATAGACAGTGATGGAGCTCAAAAGAAGATCTTTATTTATTTTCTATTTTGAATTTGAGTATAGGAAACACCGTACTATTAAGAGGGATGCGAATGGATAGCTCAAAGATATCAAAGTACTTAATTGAGATTCCAACTACCCATGAGAGACACAAATCACACACTTGTGCACTGAGTTTTTCTCACTGTTTCTATGAGTGTCGGAAGTTCCAACCCCGGATCGGAAGTTCCGACAATTACTTATTCTGCATGCTAGCAGCTAGATTTTGGGGCTCGGGAATTTATACCCCCTCCGCCCTCACTCATATGCTGCTGACCTAACACAAAGAACACACCTTCTTGAGCTTCCAAAACACTTCCCCAATCCCTCCAAGAGTTAATCCTTGAGTTGATTTGAGCTAGGGCTTGGGTGAGAGAAAGATTGAGGTATGAGACTAGAGCACTTGAGTGAGAAGGCAGCCAAGTTCATCGCAAGAGCACTTGAAGCATCTTCATCCATCAATTTATGTTTGTTACTCTTGAAGATTGCTTCTAGATGGTTAGACGTTGCCCGGTTGAGCGTCATCTCATGTGTGTGCGCCCCGTGAAGTTTGTATTACCCATCCTTTGTGGATTTCATAGTAAGTGACTCAATCCTCCTTTGTGGTTGATTGAGTGAGGTAAAGGGTTAGTGGAAGATCTGACACTTTGTGGGCTCCTCAACGGAGACGTAGCTTCCTTAGTGGTAGTGAACTTCGGGAAACAAATCTCTTGTTCATTGTGCTTATTGCTTTTATCTAGTTCTTGTTGACCAAGAATTTTTTTATCCCGATTTACATTCTTGAGTTGTTGTGCTTGTAAAGAACACTTGCAGAGGTCTCCAAGCATCGGTGGTGAACTTTTGATTCAGCCAGGTTCTGCAAATTTCAAGTTTAATTTTGAATTTCGCATAGAACTTCTTCTCGTCGGAAGTTCCGATCCAGTGTCGGAAGTTTCGGTCCATCGGAACTTCCTACACTGTGTCGGGAGTTCCGACAGATTTAATTGTTGCAAAGTTTTTTCAGAAATTTTTAGATACGCCTATTCACCCCCCTCTAGGAATTACTAAGATCTTTTCAATTGGTATCAGAATCTAATCTCTTGATTAAAACATAACCGTTAAGGGATAATAAGATTTCTCGAGTTGGGGATGGCACCGCCGACGTCACCGAAGCTGCCGCCGCTCAAGCCACTGCCGGTCTAGGCCTTGGGGAAAATCCTGTGATCCCTACAGGTCGAACAAGTCGTCCACTCTCCATCCATGGATCCATATCAAGTGAAGATTCAACTTCAAGTGATGAAGGTGAGGGTGAAGTCTTGGAAGCAAGAAGAAGGAGAAAAGAGAAGATGAAGGCCAAGATTGAGAAGAAGGCCAAGAAATTGATGAAGAAGTGAATCAAGGAAGAAAGCGAGAAACATCCTCTCTTCGGGTTACATCAAGTTCCTCATAACTATGCTTCATCTCAATATCCTTCTTCACAATTTCAGTCCGTCACTTGGAAAAACCTCTTTTCTTCGATGGGATGGATTATCCCAAGTTGTCGTATGACATGAAAATGCATCTCTACAGGCTTCACCCCTCTATTTGAAAAGTTGTGGTTGTAGGTGTGACTCCGCCTACGAATGGTGTACCCACGGCCGAACAAGCTCAAGACTACTTCCGAAATGCGCAAGCCATAAGGGTCATCACAAGGTCTCTTTGTTACCAAGAATTCAACAAAATCTGCAATGTTGAAGTGGCCAAGAAAATTTGGGACACACTGAGAGAGGCTCATGAGGGGACCGATGAAGTTAGAGAAGGCAAGACAGATTTTTTGCAAGGAGAGTTGGAGCACTTTGTCATGCATGATGAAGAAACCGTGAGGCAAATGTATGATAGACTAATGATCCTTGTGTCGGACATTAGATCTCTTGGAAGCACGGAGCTGGATGATCACAAGGTGATAAAGAAGTTGCTTAGGACTTTCACACCAATGAACCCTACTCTTGCAACATTGATTAGAAGAGATCCCAAATTCAAGATCAAGACACCTAATCAACTTCTTGGTGAAATTCTCCATCAAGAGTTGGTTGAGAGGGATGTAGCCAAGTCACTTAGCCACAAGGTGAACAAGAATGTATAACTCAATGCTAGCTCAAGTGACAAGGTTGAATCAAGCCCAAAAGCTCTCAAGTCAAAGAAGGAAGACTCCAGTGATGAGGGCTCCACAGATGAAGAGATGGCCTTGGTGTTGAGAAACTTCAAGAAGTTCATGAAGAAGAAGTACTACAAGGAAGGTGGTGATGACAAGAAGAAGCCATCATAAAGAAGATGCTATGAGTGCAAAGAAGTGGTCCACTACATTGCCGATTGCCCACAATTGAAGAACAAAGAAAAGGAGGAGAAGAGATACAAGGAGAAGAGCAAGGACTACAAGAAGAAATATCAGGGTCATGCTCATGTTTGTCAAGAGTGGGAGTTTTGTCATGAAAATTCCGACCAAGAAGGGATGGCAACTCTAGCCATACCCAAAGCAACAAAAGAAAGCTCTTCAACAACATCTCCGGTGATGAAGATGACACTCATTTTGCCTCATGGCAAGAAACACCAAGGTACAAGAATCATCCACCATTTCTTCCCAATCTTCTTCCACATTTGATAATGCACAAAATAATTTGTAAGATGAGGAAGAACAACATAGGGCTTACATGATAAAAGAATTTGGAAATAAAGGTTTTAAAGAAATTAAAAAGCTTATGGAGAAATTATAGAAAAAGAGAGAGTGTCAGATAGGCATGAAGACTTGCTCAGGAAGGCAAGCCCCGAAGCATAACCCCTATTTTTTAAACTTATGCGACTTTTACTTATATATGGTATTGTGCATTAAGTTTGTAGGAGTTGATAGAAACTCTAGTTACATGATCCTAGTACCTATGATATGAACACTAGCCTGTGTTGATCACTAGATTGCCATGCTAATAGGACTCCGGTAAAAGTCGAGTGATTTCTTATCCGCGAGATATAGGAGTTGCTTGTTTTACCTATGTTGGAATCATTAGGTCGACGGACGGGGCTATGATACGATATTTCTGTTGATGATTGATGCCCCGTCTGTTTAGTGAAAATGCTAATGTCACGGTGTGTGGTAGTGGTGGTTAAGTTTTTGAACGTACAACCACATGCCGAGAATATGGTAATCGGTAAGCTTAAGTACCTGATTGAACCGGGGCGTGGACATACCTCCAACTGTCTTGACATCGTTCCCATGGGCACATGGTGAGTGCAAGAGCAGCCATGGCCCGGAGTCATTCCATGGTTTGTGGACCTCTGTACTCGAGGACAGTGGCCCTGTTCCATGAAACGGGAATAAAGGGAAAAAGTTGCACGTGTGACTCTGTGAGTAACCACGTGACGTGTGTTTAGGTTTCCCTTGCAAGGATAAGAAATTCGAATCAAATCGTCCCTTTTTCACAGCCATTGAGACTGCTTAACCCTTTTACCACATAGAGTAAGAAGAGAAACAATGATCATGATTAATCTGGTTGGATGCTCAATTAATTATTTTCCACCATGCGTGATTTGGATAGTTGCTTACCTAGAATGGTTAATCAACTAGAACTTGATACTAAAACTTGAAAGCAAGGACTCACTCTTAGATGCTTTTTGGCACAAAATAACTCTCATCCAAAAGCCTTGCATGTCTAGGAGTCGGCTAAGTATATACCCCTAGTCGGGTAAGCCTTGCTGAGTATTAGTATACTCAGCCTTGCTTGTGACTTTGTTTTTAGGTGAGACCTTTGAGGACATGGTTGCTAGTTTGACTTGGCCTGTACTCTTCCTTCTGGCTGGTCGATGGAATGGGATACGTCCCCGGCCAACGATGATAATGCTGAATGATGTCATGTACGGGCTTCATCATGATATCTTGTATCATCATTAGAACTTTCACTTATTTTCCGCTGTAATATGGAACTCTAAAAGTATTTGTTTATGAATATTTTTGAACTTGGTTTGTAATAATAGTTCCTGTTGAACTCTCAAATGTAAAATTTGTAGATTGTTGTAATCTCTATGCTCACCTTCGTGTGGGTTGTATGTATGCATTGTTTCGATCGAATTTCTAGTGGTTGCATCAGAATGTTACCCGACAGACTGTCGTTTTACTCTATTTTAAGTGCATGTTAGCTCGGATTGCCTCAATGGTGATGGTTAGTGCACTTAAGTCAGATTAATTCGAGCGGTTCTCCCACAGTGACATCGAGTCTTTTTGCTGTGAATCAGGGCCCCCATTCGTGTTCTACACCACTGTGGCGATTAGTCCTTTTGTGATTAGAGCTTGAACCTCATCTTGTTCTTTGCTTCATATACATCTGCAATTTCAAATTGCGAGTTTACCCTTTCTTGCTTTTATTCTTCGATTCTCTTGCAGGGAAAGCCTTCTTGGCAAGGTCAATCAAGTTGTGCTTGGTTGATAACCAACAGAGCAGTGGTGTAACGGCTGCAGGGTACGAATTGTGACTGATTAGAAACCTGCATCTCCAACGTCGTGACTCCACCAATCGAATTTGCCATACCTATCGGAAGATCGGGCCAGTGCTACATCAAGTGGTATCAGGATTCAGTACCTTCATGTTCCCCTTTAGATTTATCTTGTTTGCATTACCTACAGTCCACAAAAAGCCAATTTTTTTTTTTACAATTTTCGTTGTTCTATCACCTGTTTTAGCCTTTGCAATTTCGTTTCAGATTCTCTTTATTGAGTTTGTGTCCATGGTCGAATCATTGTTGCTGGTTTAGTATGTTTGTTGTCGTAGTTCAATCACCCGTCGCTGTTTTTGTTTGCGCCGTTATCCCATTCACCTTTACCCAAACAACAAGTCGAGCCCTCACGTTACTTGACTTGCCCCGCTAGCCGCCTTGTGTGAACTCTTGCCGCGCAAGCCCTTGATAGGTTGCAAGCCGCCGTGTGTTTTTTTCCTTGCATCGCAATCCTCCTTATTTCATGTGGCGATACCTATTGCTACGTACACTAGGGACGCTTTGCCCTAGCTTGTTCTGCCTTGTTTTTGCCCTCCAAAATCCCTGATTCGGAGGCCCTTTCTTAAAATAGGCATAACTTTTCGCTCGTAACTCAGATTGGGGCAAACTTGTTTTTTGAAATCATGTGAAATTTAATATTGCATCCAACCGTGACCCGGGAACCCGGTCGGAGCAAAAATAGAACCCCAAAATTCGCTTTCTAAGTGGGAGATCTTAAGCTCCAAAGGATCTGCACGCTTTTCAGAAAATGTGCCTGATTTTCTGTAGACCACATCTTAACTCTGTTCAGGTTGAAACTTTTTGTGCTTCCAGCCCGTGTGTTCGCTGTTCGGAGAAAAATATAAAAAAATAGTTGAAAAAATAAAAAAGTTGCAAAAAAAAACAATGATAGGAGGAAAAATTAGGGAAATAGACTAAAACAATTGCATGAGTTGCTGGTTGCTTGTTCTTTGAGTTCTATCCATCGTTCTTTGTTCCAACTTGTTGTGCTACGCGTAGGGACATATATTAGCCAGCAACGGTGACTACTACTTTGGATACTTATTGAACTTTGCTAATCTGCTTTTGATAATTGCTGATTCCTTGCTGTCATATTGTGCCTACCCAAGATACACATATTCTTCTGTCAGTACAGGTTCACCTTGCAACTGTTACACTCAAGCTTGGCAATAGATTGTACCGACCTGTTGGCTTTGGTAAGAACACTTGCAAGACAGTGGTAAGCCGCTTGAGCTTTTGCTCTCTGCTTTCACCACCACCCGATAGCTGTTAGTTGATAGGGATAATGCCTTGCTGTTATCTTTTGCTATCTTCTAACCATGTCAGGAGGATCAGGAAAAGGAGTGGAGTCCCCTTCGGACTTCATCGAGTGTGTGTCCAAGGATGAGCTTACGAGGCTTCTTGATGACCAGCGCACCTACATCAATGAGAAGTTTGAGGAGATGATGCAAACTGTTAACAATCCGGTCACCCGGATTGAACATGTTGAACAACAGCCTCCTCCACATCGGCCCCGACATCAACCACTAGAGGGTGAGGAGGAAGAGGACGATGATGTCGACCTTGATGCTAATCATCTTCGGCGTAATCGTCATGGTATGGGAGGTAATCATAATCGTGGTAATAATGATCATTTTGCTAAAATAAAGTTTCCCATGATTCCTTTTGCTGGTACTACTGACACTGAGGCTTATTTAGTTTGGGAACTTGCTGTTGAACAAAAGTTTAATTCTTATTTGGTTCCTGCTGAGCATAGAGTTAGACTTGCTACTAGTGAGTTTACTAGTTTTGCTCTATTTTGGTGGAATGACCTTTGCATTGCTCCTAACAATGCCAATGCTATACCTCAGACTTGGAATGCTTTAAAACAACATATGAAATCTCGCTTTATGCCTCCTTATTATCAATGTGATTTGCGTTTAAAGTTGCAAACTTTAAATCAGGGTGATAAAGGAGTAGAGGAATATTATCAGGAGCTAATCATTGGTTTAGCACATTGTCATATACATGAGGATGATCAGGATACTTGTGCTAGATTTTTTGTATCCTTGATTATAAAGAATGGACCAGGTTCAGCCAATTGTATCATCTTGCCCTTAAGGCTGAAAGAGAAATACAGGGACGACGACAACCACAGAATTTTAGGTCCAACACTGGAAATCCTTTCAGCAGCGTTCAGACTTCGACAAGCCTAAGACACCTGTTGCTAAGCCACCAGTGACACCGCCTGCTACTACTGCTACTACACCTACTTCCGAGGTGAGTAATGTGTCTTCTGCGCAGCCCCAACAAAAGAAGGAGGTTGTTTCTACTAGTGCTTCATCGAGCCGCTCCACCAACATCGTGTGCCATCACTGGAAGGGCATGGGACACGTCATGAAGGATTGCCTGAGTTGTCGTGCATTCATTGCTACCAATGATGGAGGGTATGTAAGTTCTAGTCATGTTGAAGATGATTTGGCTCTTGCTGCTAGCCATGTTGCAGATTCGAAGAGCGAAGAAGAGGCCATTGATCCTATGACTGCTGTTGCAGGCTACAAATCTATTCTTGTGCAGCGTGTGTTGAGTACACAGCTTGAGCACGAGTCGGAGAAGCTAAAATGCCATAATTTGTTCAACATGTTCCTCATTGTCAAGGATTGTCGTGTTCGTACAATAATTGATAGTGGGAGCTGCAACAACTTGCTTAGTTCGGATTTGGTCAAGAAGCTTGGCTTGACCACACGTGCTCATCCCAAACCTTGTCACATCGAATGGTTTAACAATAGTGGTAAGGCAAAGGTAACTCGAGCAGCAAGAATACACTTTTTCATTGGTTCATATCATGATTATGCTGATTTTGATGTCGTACCTATGCAAGCATGTTCGCTTTTATTAGGATGTCCATGGAAATATGATACTGATGCTTTACACCATGGTAGAACTAATACATATACTTTGATGCATAAGGGCAAGAAAATTGTTTTATTTCTTTTAACACCTGCTGAAATTGTAAAACATGACAAGGAGCTTGCTGAAATTTCTAATAATGATCATGCTTTCGACTCATCTGGTGTTACATCCAAGGATAGTACGATGATGGGAGGTGCTTTGCTTGCTAAAACATCTCTGAATGCTGAAAATTTTGTTGATGGTGCACCATGTCGTACCATGCTTTGCAGACACATTTCGTTTTCACATGATCCTACTCCTATGTCTAGCAAATTGCGTGCTGTTGTCACTAACGTTTTGTAGGAGTTTGATGGTGGGATGGATTCGAGGACGACTCCAATTCAAGAAGGGGAAGATGATAAGGACATCACCATGCTGGATACACCCGAGATTTGGTCTTCTACGAGTTATAAGTCATCACCAACTTGGTCTTCACGTTCGAGATTTGGTATTGTTCACCATCAGTCCCTGCACACCAACTCCGTCTGTTGACATCGTCGCCCGTACCTCTTCGTCGCCTGCTTACGACTGCTTCCTCAACAAGTATGACTACTCGGTGCCTTGATCGATTACTTTCTGAAGCTCGATTGACTACTTCAACAACTTGTACGACTACTTCCGATTATTTCAACAACTCATACGATTACTTCTTGTGTGATCACGACAAGGTGCCGCGTCACCTATTTTGGGCCAAGTCGGCCTTGTATCATGTCGGGCCTTAAGCCCAGGTTTAGGACGCCCCCACCTGGTCGCCATCAACCCTAGGACGTTCCCCCCTCCGGTATAAACTCAGTAGCAGCCACCACATTAGGGTTTGGGTTTTGTTTAGTTCTAGTTTTCCATCGAAAAACAGATCTCTTTCATTGTAACTATGACATCGAGTCCTTTTGCTGTGAATCAGGGCCCTCGTTCTTGACACCATTGTGGCGATTAGTCCTTTTGTGATCAGAGCTGGAACCCCATCTTGTTCTTTGCTTCATATACATCTGCAATTTCAATTTGCGAGTTTACCCTTTCTTGCTTGTGTTCTTCGATTCGCTTGCAGGGAAAGCCTTCTTGGCGAGGTCAATCAAGCTGTGCTTGGTTGATAACCAACGAAGCAGCTGTGTAACGGTTTTAGGGGTTCGAATCATGACTGATTAGAAACCCGGATCTCCAACGTTGTGACTCCACCAATTGAATGTGCCATACCTATCGGAAGATCGGGCAAGTGCTACATCATTTATTACATGACCGAAAGTCTTAATCTTAAGCAAACAAATGAACGTCTTTAACTAGCAGTGGAACCTCAACTTCACAGGTAGATGACTTGAAGACATACGCCTAGAACCCCTCAAAGTCTTCAGGGAACTCTGGACAATTATCTTGTTCTCAGCAGCATTTGTTTGGTTGGTACTCAGCAAGTGGAGTAAATTATATGATATGCCAGGCCAATTTCAGGGAATAGCTGACATGGTTTGACTGCAATAAGCACTTTTAGTTGGTCAAGTTTTAATTAGCAAGAGTTAACTAAGTGTAAGTATATACCATAAACCCTTAAGTAAGTAAAAGAGAGAGGTACCAACAATATAAATAAAGAACATCAATTTATAGATCATCTTCAAGTTCAATTATCATGTGAGTGTCCAAGCCGCTCTTAACTGTGAGCACGGCTGATATATCAGTTTTCTTTCTGCAGAGGTTGTACACTTTACCCACAACTCGTGTTTCCCTTGATTCTTGGGTTTGCAAGGCCCTTAAACACTTCCGAGGTGACTAGTAGGGATTCACTACGAGGCCTTTACAAAGACTCCCTAACTTATGACAATCCGCTAAGGTTTCAAGTCAAAGCGGTCATAACTCTCTGTAATGAGAAAGACGCCTTAAACAGGATCATATCATAACCTCAAGAGGACCAAGCTATACCCCGACGATGCAACCCCTCTTACCCTTTTGGTAAGATTATCATAAGCTAAAGTTTCTAATTAATTAGCCAAGACTACGGCCATGTAGTATTGTGGTTGCACTGTTTTTCTGGGTGTGTTAGACCTGGGTACACGGGACTGTACACGTGGCATCCTTTTCCTAGGATAAGGGTTGGGACATAGCCCACGCCCTACATCTGTTGTAACTACTCGTAGCCTAGTAGAACTACTCATACAGTAGTTAAACTAGTCGGATACAGTAGGGAATTACCAGAAAAGTACTCGGGTAGGACTCTAGGGCATGTATCCGACTAGAACTTCCGGGTAAATCTGTCCCCCAGACTATATAAGGGCGGTCAGGACCCCCTCCAGGGGGAATCATCCAGGGAATCACCTAGGAGATCACCTAATCACCATCGAAGGCAATACAAACCACACAGGACATAGGGTATTACGCTCTCAGCGGCCCGAATCTGTCTAAACTTTGTGTTCCTTTGCTTCTTCGAGTTCCTGATCTCGGCGACACCCTACCAACAAACTCACCACCTCGGGGATATCCCTCGGTGGGCGTGGCGGTAAAACAACGACAGCTGGCGCGTTAGGTAGGGGTGTTCATCGAGCATCCACTAGAGAACTCGATGGCATCCCTCAGCTTCACCAGCAACATGCTCGATGAGGGCACAACCTTCATCTTCGGCTCCTGGATCTGCGTGGCCAATGGCTTGGGTGGCTTCATCAGCCACCTAGTCGATTCTAGAAAGCCGGAGGCCCCTACAGCAACTCGACACTGCAACCTCGATTCCTTCATCGATGATCTCGATGACTTGCTGCTCCCCGATCTGCCCAGGCAGATCGAAAACATGTCCGTTTTCGATGCGACTTCAACTCGTGCCACACCAGGACTCGGATCGGATTCAAACCAATCTGAGGAAGCTTCGCGATCCAAGTTCCTCCCCGACTCGGAGGAGGACTTGGATGGCCTCTTCAAGATTTGAGACGTGGGAGCAACCGCACGTTGGGGGCTCCCTGTTCTCGACTATGACTCTGACTCAAACAAAGAGTACCCATCAATTACAATTCCAGGCCGAGGAGGACTCTAGGACGGGGGAGCCACCGCTTGTCGGGAGGCCCCAGTTCTCGTTATCCACTCGCAACCTGATGATTACTCCGAGTCATTTTCGGGTAATCATCCGGGTTTAACTATAACATCCACGCCGCAAGGCTGTTTCCTGTACTGGAAGGGTCTAGAGCCCTCTGAGGTACTCGAATTCGACTCCCGCCTTGTGGCACAGTCCACCCTTCGGCGTACCGACCCCAGGAAGACGGAAGGTTTCGACTACTCCGCTCAACTTCACTCCACTTACCATCGACATGCTGCCGCGACAACCTCGACTACTCGACTTACGCCGCAGTCATGACTGCCTCGACAAATCGGCAGCTCCACCGACAACTTCAACAACTCGTCTCGATTAGAAACTAGTCGGGACCAAGCCGCAAACTACTCGGCGACTAGCTCCGCTCGGTCAACAACTAGTCGGAACCAACTCCGACTAGCTGGCTCCATCAAAAAATTGCTCACGGATCAAGATCGGGTCAAGACGGTTCAACCCGAGACCCTCTCCGCTTTGGAAGAGGATTTTGATCATCTACCACCACTCGGAGAAGAAAAAGCCACCACAACTACTCGGATCCATCTATTCATGTGACCCGTGGTTTGGTAAGGGGATCAGATTGTTTGGGCAGGTTTGGGCATCGGAAGGGCATGAAACCCTCCAGGTCTTCCAAATCAAGTCCACGATTCATTGTCACACCCGGGGAACTCCCCTTTCAAGAAGGCAGACCCCTCCTCCCTTCCGACGACGAAGATGAGGGCTAGGTGCGGCGTGCCAAATGCTTCAATCGAGAATGGATAGGGAATCCTCATCCAACATCAAGGTGGACGACGCAGATGACACCTAGAAGGAATGCCACATGCTCATCAATGCAAAGCGCGCCCAACGCAGGCACTACGCCATCAAGATGAACCGGTAGGGGAGCGGTAACCTCCACGACTACTCCACGGGCGACCTTCGTGCCATCTTCAATGCTAGCAGGGATGCCCGCAATGTCATCATTGCCAGGCAGCAGGAGCGCCAAGAGGTGGAAGCCTACAGCCCCACCCGCTATCAACTCCCTCTCGACTACTTGAAGACTACTCAGAAGCGCAAGCCAGAAGCCATGGAACAATCCACCCGCAGGGAAAAGACTCCCAGTTCAAAGAAACGACTCGAGGAAGTGCTCCACGGGCAATGCCTGTGGCACCCTGAAAGGACCTCAAGATGCCTGGAGGGGGGGGGGGGGGGTGAATAGGCTAATCTGAAACTTAAAACACTTTGAACACTATCAGTAACACCGATGTCCGGATACTCCGGACTTTGTGTCCGAAGTTTCCGGAGATAATGTCCGGACTATCCGGGTATGAAACAATCTACACGAAAACAAAGATACTAATGCTGTAATTTAGATCGAGTAAATTTAGAAGAGCTAGTGGTACCTTTGGAGTGTTTCTCACAAGTTGTCTTGCTCTAGGGACTTTTATAATAGGATATCACCTCAAACCCTAGAAAGTTAGTCTCACAAGCAAATAACCAATAAAACAAGTAAGGAGCACAAGAGAGAGACATAATTTATTTCCCAAAGTTCAATTCCAAAGGAGCTACGTCTCCGTTGAGGAAGGATTCAAGAGACGGTGCTCAAGAACCCCTATGCTCCTCTCCCAAGGGTGAGACCAACGCTCAAACCTGAGGTCAATTACTATGTGTTCCTCCGAGAGGAATGACGTTTACAAACTTCCCGTGGTGCTCACAACTTGCTTGAGCACTCACGAGCGACGCCTAGCCATCTAGGAGCTTGAATCTCTAAGAGTAACAAACTTGATTCCACTGGCTAGACAAGGATGATGTGCTCAAGAGATGGAATGGAAGCTCAGTAGCACAAATCTTTGCTCTTGCAACAATCTCACTTGAATCCCCAAAGGAAATCACTCAAGAATGAAGAAAGGGGGAGTGAGAGAGTTCTTCTTTAGCTAGTGGGCATTTCTGGTTGAAATGAGCAAGAGGAGTCTTAGTGAAAGGGTATGGGGGGGTATTATACCCCCTCTCACAGAAAACTAGCCGTTGGCGAAAGACAGAAAACTAGCCGTTGGCGAAAGGGTACCCGGTTACTCCGGGTATATGTCCGGATACTCCGGACACTAGGGTCCGGAGACTCCAGACTCAGAGCAATTTACGAACGGGGAACAGTTACCCGGAGACTCCGGGTATATGTCCGGATACTCCGGACATTCCGGACCAGGACTCGGACACTCCGTGTTTAACACGGAATTTCACAAGAAGGTTGTTTATAGTGGTAGGTTTGATTCTCATAGTTTTTGTAGGTTCTCTTGAGCACAACTACCACGTCAACACCTGTAGATCAAATTCCCTCTTGATACTACGGCGTTCCTATACTCCATTTCAAAATAAACTCTAATCTTCAAGTAAATTTGAAACACGGCTTTTCATTTCCTTTTTGAGGGGTCACGCTTCGTATTACGCTTTTGCTTATTCACCCTTAGCACCTGCACACATGCTTGATAACACGATTAAATATACATGTGCTTTGTCATCTATCACCAAAACCCACTAAGGGGCCTACATATCTTTCACACCCGAAGAGCAAGCATTCTACTTTTGAATATCAAGCCCTTTGGAGGGCCCTTGGAGCTCCGCCAAGTCCATGAAGAAAGGCGACGGGACTACCCGACTAATGATTTACTCATAAATTAAGTACCTAGCTCAAGGAGGTTTTCTGAGGGTCTTTTAGTTGTTGCGTTTGTTTAAACCATTATTTTGGGATTATGTCTCGAAACAAGAGGTTCCGTATGCCTAAAAGCACCCCTTTTTTACCACTTAGCCAGGGTCGCTATTTATGTTCATTATTCAGGTTAACCACGACTCCCTCGCTAAACTCAGAGAACCCGTCACAACCGAACCATGCGACCGCCAAGAGTGGTTGCCTCGTTTGTCAACGACTAGTGGAACCCGTTAATCAGCCAAATAAAGCACCTACGTGATTATCTATCAAACACCTCCAGTAACGCACATATTACTAGTTCCTGACTAGTTTGTTGTGTTACTGAAGGGGCCTTGCTCCCAAACTTCCAGTAACACTCTTTTTATTAGTTTCTGACTAGTATTACGGGTAGTTTGCTGAAGGGGCCTTGCTCCCGCACAACTTTGCCAACGGTTTCGACGAAATTCAATTTTTCCCGACTAGAAGCAACATGAAGCAGCTGTACCACCTGCATGGAAATCAACCGTGCAATCGACGACTCGATCGACAACTCAGAACCCCTCGAACCGAATCCCCTCGGTCGGAGCTCCTCTACTACAAGTCAGAGGAGAATTTGGATCGTCTACGACAAGTCGGAGGAAGATTGGGATCGCCTACTACAAGTTGGAGGAGGATTCGGATCGTCTACTAAAAGTCGGAGAAGGACTAGCCAACATCCATCGAAAGGCTCCCGTCCCCCCCGACTACTCGAACTTCATCAACAACGCCAATCTTGGTAGGGCGGGCATGGGCATAAGAAGGGCACGAGCCCTCCAAGCTACCCGGCTCAGCCCACCTTTCTTTGCCTACAATCTTGGTAGGGCGGGCCTAGGCATAAGAAGGGCATGAGTCCTTCAAGCTACCGGGCTTAACCCACCTTTCTTCACCTACGATCTTGGTAGGGCGGGCCTGGGCGGCACGAGTCCTCCAAGCTACATGGAGTTTATTGCAAGGACAACTCTCCCAACACGGTTTCATGTCTATCAGTTACAACATACTTTTATGTTTAGCTTGCAGGGGTCCTGATCTGGACCGTGCTGCTTGGCGAGTCGGATTCAACTCCGATCAGTTGGTCATCAACATTCGCCAACGACTACTCCGATTTCACAAGAACGCTCGACTACATGTCGCTGACTACAACGACTACCCTTCAGATTCGACTCCGACTAGTTGGGTTCAGCAACAATCGTCGACGACTACTAGACTTCGTAAAGAATGCACAGTGACACACTGGCGACTACTTCGATTACTCGTTTCGCCTACAAGCTAGTCGGAATCGACTCTGCTCGGTGATACGCTGGCGACTACTTCAAAACTAGTCAGGATTGACTCCGACTAGTCTGCTTCATCGACGGTTCAAGATCCAGAAGCAATTGACCAATTCCTAGGCTCCGGGGCTGGCGCCACCGACTAGAAGGCGTATATTATGTGACTCATCTAGCTCGCAGGCTCGGGGTCTGGATACGACACGGCTCTCAGCAACGCAGGTTTGATTTGAGTGGTAATTTAGGGCAGTTTTTGGTGAAGTTATTTTTTTAACCATTTTTTCAGGGAATGATTCCCGAAAACAGAGGTTTTCGAATTTACTGAACTGATTTGCCCATCTTGACCATCAAATTGTTACTATCATATAGTGCATGCCATGGTTCTTTGGATCCTTTATTCCAATCCTTGGGGATTTTAATTCAAGGCTCGGGGGCTGCGGGACACATGTCATCAGCGACTTACTTTTCAAATCTTCTGAAAGATAAGGACAGAAGACTCAAGATTGAATTGACCTTCAGCCTGATTCTACGAGTGTAATCGCACCCCATATAAAAGAAGACAACTACTCGGGTCATGAGCACCTCACAACCTCGATGCAGTGAAGGAACTACTCGAAGGACATCTTCAGGATGACGTTCGGGAGAACTCGAAGACGCCTTTAGAAGTAATCGGACGCCTACAGTACTCGGCTATGAAGAGCTCGGGGGCTTGTCAGACCCGGGTACACGGGACTGTACACGTGGCATACTTTTCCTAGGATAAGGGTTGGGACATGGCCCACGACCTACATCTGTTGTAACTACTCGTAGCCTCGTAGAACTACTCCTATAATAGTTAAACTAGTCAGATACAGTAGGGAACTACCAGAAAAGTACTCGGGTAGGACTCTAGGGCATATATCCGACTAGGACTTCCATGTAAACCTGTCCCCCCAGACTATATAAGGGCGGACAGGACCCCCTCCAGGGGGAATCATCCAGGGAATCACCCAGGAGATCGCCCAATCACCATCAAAGGCAATACAAACCACACAGAACGTTGGGTATTATGCTCTCGACGGCTTGAACCTGTCTAAACCTTGTGTTCCTTTGCACCTCCGAGTTCCTGATCTCGGCGACACCCTACCTACAAACTCACCACCTCGGGGGTATCCCTCAATGGGCGTGGCGGTAAATCATGGACAGGGTGGTTCTCCATGTTTCATTTAAAATAATGATCGTGTAATTAACACCATAAAGGTATTCCAGAACATGAAGTAAAACAAGTGTAGCATTGTTTCCAAGTTAACTAACCAAAGTCTAAATAGGTGAGCAACTAGCATAGCTACAACATAAAATAAACAACCCAGGTTTAATCAAGGAAGTACAATAGAAACTAGGCACATCCTTAGTTTGGGATCCATCAAATTATAGACTCATGCATGCATATAAAATAAAGGTGCGTATTAAGATTATTAGGACCAAAGTATGATCAAGTTTCACTTGCCTTCCTCAAATGTTGCTGCTCAGGGGCGTCTTCAAAGCCTTGCTTTTGCAGATCCTCGAACTGCGCACCGTCTATCGCACCACACAAGTTCATACAAATAAGCAAGTACAACAAATAAGAAATAGTATAACAAACAATGTAAACAGAACAAAACAAGGTTATAAAGCTATTGTACACATTGCAAGGATCGCGTGAGCGCAAGAATCTATGAAAACGGAGTTAGAACGGAGAAGTTATGGCTAAAACATGATTCCAGGGGCTTATTTGTAAAAGATTTGAAACTAAAAGGGGCTCTGACTGAAGAAACCGAGGATTAAAATATAAATAAACCTAAAACGCGGGGGTTAGCACAGATACCAACGGGTTGGGGATGGCGGGTTGGATTTTAGAAAAAGACAGGGGCTAAAACAGAAGAAAAAGGATCTATCCATAAATATTTTTGAACTAAGGCAAATCGCGGGTTGATTTTCATAAAATCGAGGGGCTATTTTGCAAATCGATCTATTGTTGACCGGCATAGGGTCCAATTGACTTGGTTCAGGTTGGATCTAACCCGTCAGATCAAGATCCGATGGCTCGGGTCAGTTTGGACTGCTCGGCAGTGGCGCTTGCGAGGGCTGGCGGCGGTGCACGGAGGTGAGCGGCGGCGGGATCGCCGGACTTGGCCGAAAATGGCCGTCCGGGGCTCGTTTCGAGCGCGGCTAGCACGTGAAGAACCGGGAGGGGGGGGGGGGACGGGGAACTCGATGGGGAGGTCTAGAGGGCGGTGCAACAACTGGAGTGGGGCGTGTACCGGTGACAAGCGGCTTGGGAATTCCGTCGAGGAATCTCGGGCGTTTGGCGGCGAGAAAGAGAGGGAAGAGATGGCCGAGAGGTTCCTTACCATGCGGTGGAGCTCTACTAACTCGAGAGGGGGTGGAACGGTGGCGCGGCGGTGAACCCGGGCTCGATGAAGGCGGCGGCGCGAGCTAGGGTTTGCAGGGAACGAGGGCGGCGGCTGCTGTAACACCTCAGGTGTTTCAATTAAGAAATAAGCCTCATTAGCGTAACACAATGCATAAATAACTAAGAAAAGTTTAAAGGAAACGAATTATAAATTGGTTTTGCCTTGAATTGAAAATAGTTGTGTATATGTGCGTAAGTACATGTACTTTAATCAAGCCGTTTAAAATAACTTCTAAACTACAACTCAAATGAACTTTGGCCTGGAACAAAACTTGTGTAACTTTTATTTTTGAACAACTTTCGTGTTCAAGGATTATTGAGTTACAACACAAAAATTTGAGAAACACTTGGATTTGCGAACCAATCCCTGCCTTTTCTTCTATTTCCAATTCAGACCCTGCGTTCGCCCGACCCTTTCACTCGCCCGACCCTGCGTTCGCCCGACCCTTTCGTTCGCCCGACCCTTACGCTCGCCCGACCCTCGGCTTCGCCAGACACATCGCCTCGCCCGACCCTCCGCCGACGCGCAGTCGCCGCAGGCCACTTGGCCGGCGATGCCTGACGGCGCTAGGCGCCAAGCCAATGCCTGGCCGCGCCCGCACGACGCGCTCCTCCCCAGTCCGCGCACGCCATGCGCGTGCCGGCGACGCGTGCCCCTGCTCGCCGCCCGCCGCGCCCAATGGGCAAGTCGCGCCGTGCCCGTGTCTCCGCCGCGTCCCACCAGTTGCCGCGCTCGCCGCCCGGCAAGACAGCTGCTGCAGCTCGTCGCTCAACTCGCGCGTCGCGTGATCTCCCGCTCACCATGCCAAATCCTCAGCGCCCAATCCCCTGCCCGCGCCCGCCGCACGCCGCGCCGGCTCTGCTCGCCGCCCACCGCGGCCAGTCACGCGCCCCCGTTGTGCCGCCCGCACCCGCGTCTCACAGTCCAAGTCCCGCCCTCCTCCCGCCTCTCTGCTTCCTACAAAAGGTCGCACTGAGCCCCCCTCCCTCGCGTGTCCAAACGCCAGAACGCCGCCGCCGCCACCATTACCGCCGTCGTGCCCAGCTCACCGTGGAGCTCACCTCTCCGGCAACCCATTACCAGAGCTGAGTCTCCAACCACCGCCGCAGCACCCCATCGCAGCTCACGGCCCCACCCATCGTCGCCCAGAACCTCCGGAGCACCGCTAGCGCCGCCCGCGCCGCCGCCGCTCTTTGCTGCTCCGTGGACGGTCCACGCCAAAGCTCCTCCGTCCAAGACAAGCCTCGAAACGGGTTTCCCTCGATGCCATGAAGCTCATCGACCAGCCCACGCTCTCCCGTCCTCGCCGGAGCACCGTCGCCGATGCTCCGCCCCGCCACCGCCCCTCTGCTCCGCGCCGACGAGCCACCTCCGGCCACTCCCAACCCCGACCAAGGCCACCCCAAGGTAGCCCTCACCTCCCTGGATCTCCCCGACCCTTTTTCCCTCGCCACCGATGAGCCCCCTCGCCAGAATCTGGCCGGCTGCCATGCCAACGCTGCCAAGGGACCCAATTGCAATGATTGAAATCTTTAAAAGAGTCTGCACACAAGTTTCCAGGGGCATATCTGTAAACGTGTGTTTGAACATTGAATTCAAAAACAGCCAACTTGTAAAATTCATGTAAGATCGTAGAAAAATCAAAAAAATACAAACTCAACTGTTCTGGAATCTTTAGATGAAAATCTACAACTTTTGTTGCATGATTTTCTTCAGTTGTTTGCTAAATCTTACTATAAATTAAATGGAAGGTTTAATAGACTTTAATTGTACCCACTATTGTAGACAAAGTCTAAACCTGAAAATTTAACAATAGATTAGTTGCTTGATTTGTAGACCAGTATAAAAATATTAGGGCCAGAACCCATCTCTTGCTAAACTTCTTAATAAAACTTGTTTATGGCATGAAGTAATAAAACTAATTTGTAACTGCTGTTATGTTGTGATTCATGTGGTGAAACTTTTTCAGAACTGTTGTATTAAGGCCCAAATAACCACAGAAAAAGTTTAGAACATTCTTCCTCCCTGTGACTTATTTATATAATTTTTGTGGTAGGAAAAATACACTAATTCAAATAACTAGTTTCTGTGCTTGGAAAATGTTCAACTTTTTACTGTGGAACACACTAGAGTAGCTCTTGCTGTATAAAAAGTTTTATACTCAGAAAACCTGTAAAACAACGTGTAGAAATTAATCTATTAAAGTAAGTGTTTCTTGTCCTATTTATTATGTTTTGTATCTTGCATAGTAAAATCTGAAAAATTTACAGTAACACCTTTTTGGATAGATTAATACCCTGTAAAAGTTTTAGCTTCACATCATGCATGGCTTGTCCTGTATAAAAATAACTAAGTTCTAGCAGTGGTTGTGTTTTATATTTTTCATAATTATTCTGTTGCGTGATCATGTCTGAAATTTTTACAGTATTTTTGTCTCTGCATAATGTGCTCTAAATAAATATTTCATCACCAGAAGTTACCTAATCTAGAAGTTGTGTTTAATCCATGTTGTGCTTAGGAAATTAAGTTTCCAATATAACACAACCCCTGTTGTTTAATGAAGTTAATAGTTAAGTTATACTCTATTAACAATTGCCCAAAGAAATCTTAACTAAGTAACTTCCCAACAAAATCGATGTTTTGTGGATTGCAACTTTGTCGTGAAGGAAAATAATCGTCTTATACCATCGCTATAACTTACACTTGTGCATTCATATAGAATCGACTACTCTCGCTGACGGAACGTACGAACTGGTGCCTACGTCCGAGAGTGAGCAGCGTGAAGCCCAAGTGAATCTAACTGAAGCTTCCAAAGACCCGAATAAAACCTTAATGAGCCCGCAAAAAATCGAACAAAATTTATTTAGGTTCCTAAATTGAAAATTAGGGTGTTACACAGAGAGAGAGAGAGAGAGAGAGAGAAGGAGCTCGGAAGAGTGCTCAGTCTCTCAGCACTCTACTTCGGCCATGTACCTCTACGGATGCTGGCTTCCTGTGGTATGAGTAAGTTAGTATTTATGATTCCTGTCTTTCATAGTACTTATATTTGAATGAGATCAGCTCTCTTACTCGCGGGTTCGTCACTCTGTGTTTATACAAAGTGTCGTAGTTTGCTATGAGAATTCAGATGTAGTCAGACTGCGGTAGTAATAACTAGCATAGATGTGGTGTCTAGGCTAAGGGTTACCTTCATTTGCCTTATATCCCATGATTTGTTAGAGGTAGGCCGCAAGTGGTGAAAGCCCTGTTGGTCCTTTGTAATCGTCCATGTTCGGATATAGCATAGAGCCATTGGCTTTCTTAAAGCGTTGGGCTTCTAAATTCTCATAAGGTCCTCCCGGAATTTTCTCTATAGCTTGTTGAATAATTTTTGTGGATTCCTTCATTTCACCGATTCATACTAAATAGCGAGCTAACGAAGTCTCCTGACCATTTTAGGGGTAAGCCGGTGCCCGAAGCGAGATTTCTGCCTGAGAGATCGACCTTTAACTCATCTCTGGTACTACCTCAGGAATCCTCTCCATCCTCGCCACTTATCTTGGTGTGTCCTTGGACCGACTAAAGTAGAAGTTAGTGCACACACATTCCCTGTGGATTCGATGCCCTTGAATACTCTCGGGTGAAAGCTACGACGGTATCCGTGCGCTTGAGGATTTATTCGCATTCGTTAAAATACCCAACAAGCTTTCTGGCGCCGTTGCCGGGGAACGGTTGCTGTATCTTTCTTCGAACCTAGTTTGTCCTCGTATATTTATCTTCTCTTTTCCAAAAAAAATCATATCCTTGGTTTTTTCTTACCTCTACCTTCACCCCTGTTACCCAGTTCACCCTAGTATCTTTTAGCTTTTCTTTATCTCTATCTTTACCCGGCTATACATGAAAGGTTATCCTCGTACACACCTTTCGACCCTTTGGGGTGAGTATTTAGAGCCATCCTTTTTGGACCCAGTTCCTCATCCGGCTACAAGATTCATCCCTCACTCATAGAGCTAGTTCAAGAAACTTCCTTCTCATGGATAAGCTGTGAGAACCCCTACCATCACCTCAAGAAGAGGAATAGGCGTAGCATGGGCTTGTTTTTATGCTCTTACACAGATTTGCCTAGTCCTGTCCAAACCCGAATGCATGCTGCTTCAACACTTTCGGTTCGGACTTTCCGAGGATGCTAGCCTACAGCTTGATGCCCTCTCCGAAGGCTCGTTTTTTTCTTAAGGATCCGACTGAAGGGAAGGAAATATTGGATCATAACCGAGAAACTACTCCCCTGATTGATCTGCATAATGATGCCCCGTCAGGAGGAGAGTGCATTGAGCAACCGAGGACTATCATCAGTAGAATTCGAGCTTTCATTTCGATTATATCAAAAATTCTGCTGAAGGTACCTATCCTGAATAGCAGAAAACTTAGGGAAAGAGCACTTCGTGTGAATCCTACCCCCAGATTCACTTATGGTGCTTTCTTCTTAATTTTCCTCAAGACCATATCTCGAGGGAGGTTGAGGAAGGAGTGGTTGAAAGAAAAGGATCATTCTTTTTGACTCGTCTGTTTCAACCACAATTTCTGAAAGAGGTTCTATAAGAAAGCCCATCTTGTTCCAGTGTCATGGTAACATCCGAGGTGTTTCGTATACACCATGGAATATGCCTCGACATTGACCACCGTTTTATAGTTGATCGGGCTCATCTTTTTGGTCAAGGGATCATAGGGGCCATGCCAATCGAATCGAGTGAACCAAATCCATATCCTCATCATCGATCGATGCCAATCAAATAAAGTGATTCAAAACTCACATCTTATTCCTTGATTTTAATTGATGCCCAATAGAAGCCACAATCACACATCATATCAATTGGACTTCTATTGGAAGCTTAGGATGCCGCCACATTCATCTTTGATGAAACGTGAGGCTTTCCACCTATGGAGGGGAGGAGTTGAAAGAAACTCATTTCCCTCATGACCCGAACTCGGAATCATTCCTATGGCCCCTAGAGTTACACATCCATTTCACTATGGGGCCATGAACGTTCTTGAGTTGCTCTATCCGGAGACCAAACCACCCACTGCATGAGCATGAAGTTCCATTCGGATTCATCATAAGGATCATGATCATCCGAGATATCTCCAAAATCTATCATCCTTTGTGCCAAGGTACTGCGAGTCATGCGATCATCTCATGGTTTCCCATCATAGATGCCCTTTATGATGGTGGTGTTTGGTTCTACTTTGCATAATATCTATGTGGGGCTCGTAGTTGTAATTGTGCACTAACCTTGCAACTTGAACGATGATAAATCAACAAATGGTGGTGAATCTGGGAACTACATCCACATGGTTGAGCTTGTGACCATAAATAAAGCACTACCGGGAGATAGCTCGGATTATCTTAAAAAGATAAATAAATGTAAAAAAGGCTTTCTCCCAAACAATAAAAGCAAGAACATATTTTTAGGATAGTACGCACCTTCGGGTATTGTTGGTCCTAACCATTTCAGGTTAAGATTAAAGAAGAGCAGGGGACATACGATGCCTGAGAAATATTGGAGCTGCATCAATTGTATACCTTGAAGCTCTTTGGTGATGGAACACACTCGAAAGGAGGCACCAACATTGGACACTTGATTTTACACAAAAGTCCAATTGTGTGTGTGTGTGGAGGGGGGCGGGGGGGGGGGGGGGGGAATTGGTGAGCGTCTCACTACAAGTTCCATCTATACCAAAGGCTATCCTAGTTCAAAAGGTGATGTCAGCTCTACCTTGCTAAAAAAAGAGTGAAAAAAAGAGAGAAAAAGAGAAGCTAAAAAAAGAAGAGAGAAGCAACAAAAAATGAGAAAAATAATGAATGATGCAAAAAAAGGCATAAGAAGGGACGGAGAGAGAGGGCCGACAAGCCCTACATAGATCAAAGGACGCCATATATGCGTGCCTGCAAGCAGTGGCATTACACCTTGGTAGAAATCATTTTACCGTTTCGCTCCACCTTTCCTTGCTCTCGTGTATGCATGCAAGCCTTGGCTTAGTTTAGTTCTGATCCCGGCTTTGCATAGCCCCGCTCTAGCAAGCGCCTGCGCACATCCAAGCAAGAGGAATTCTCCTCTTCTTTTCCAGGCCTCTGCTACTTGACTCCGCATGGCACTTGCTCATATGCAAAAAGGAGACATACTCTACGTCTCCAATCTTACATCATTGTGCCAACGGATCATGCCTGCAAGGAACACAGTTCCCAAACATGAGGCATGAGTACCACTCGCCTGAGTTGGCGTGATCAAAGTGCCTTCCTCCACTATAGTGCACAGCAAAATGGAGGATCGATCAACAACCAAACGTGATCACGCCACTGCTGCAGCAATTTCAAGACATCCATCCTATATGCTGGCAGTGAAGTACACTTAGGTACGTCGAAGGTAAAATTCATCAATCCCTTACTCATTTTTATCTCTAATTGAGCATAGCTTGATCAAGCAATTTCATGCTTCCTTTGTCTTTGGACTTATGCTCTGGTTTAGTTGTAATTAATTTGTACATCAATAGGCTTTTTAAATTAAGCATGGTGCTTAGGTTAAATAGTCTTCTTCAATTAAAATTAGACATGATGTAGAATTTTGATTAATGAAAATCAGAGTTAATATTTTCATAGACTTTGGATGCATATAGTTTGTGGACTAAACCCTGCAAAAAAAATTCAAAATTGATGGTTAAGTCCTCAAGTTCAACTCATACTGGAGATAAAGGAAGGCCCGGGGCACATTTCAACAAAATTTGCACAACATGCAAAGGAGGCAAAAGTCACCTTCCAAGGTGTACTATGAGTACTTTGATAAAGTGCTCCTTGCTATATCCCAGCCTTGCTTGAGCTTTGCTGCAAAGATAAAATTGGTGAACAAAAAAATTAAAAAAATAAAAGAGTCTCTCTTGAAAAAAATTGAGAATAAAAAACTTGGTAAATAGTTTTTCGAGACCCACTCTTTGCATGCCCAATTTTCCATGATAAAGAAACAAAAATAAATAAAATAATGATAACAAAAAAAAATTTGGAGGTGCCACACTCTCTTCATGCGCCTCAATTGAATAAAAGTTTGAACTTTCCGGTATTCCTACGGGTTGAGTTTTTATTTTCCACCCTTTGTTCCCTTCGTAAAATAAAAATAGGTACAAGAATAAGTGTGAGTGAGAGCCACAGACTCTCCAGCACTGACACGATGCACGAACACACACAAACAGAGCACACCATATCAGACCCGGGACCACGGGACTATGCACATGGCCTACATCTTACACGATAAGGGGTGGGACATGGCCCACGCCCTACACCAGTTGTAACTACTCGTAGCCTAGTAGAACTACTCATACAGTAGTAAAACTAGTCAGATACAGTAGGAAACTACCCGAAAACTATTCGGGTAGGACTCTGGGGCTCGTATCTGACTAGAATTTCCATGTAACCTTGTCCCCCAAACCGCTCAGGAGAGCATGACAGGGACCCTCCTCAAGGGGAGAGCATGAGGGATAACTCGTGCCTTTTGCAACAGATCACTAAGGAGATCACCTGATCACCACCTAAGGAAATACAAACCACTCAGGACGTAGGGTATTACGCTCTCGGCGGCCCAAACCTATCTAAACCTTGTGTTCCTTGCACCTATGAGTTTCTTATCACGACGACACCCTACCTACAAACTCACCACCTCGGGGGTATCCCTCGGTGTGGCGGTAAAACACCGACACACCATGCTGCACAAAACGTACGAAAAAGAGGAGCCATAGCCGGGCCCACAAGGGTTTGGCCTAACCCAAGGTTCTGCCGACCCAGGGAGTGGCCCACTCAAGCACATCTTCATCCACCGCGTCGGTTTGTGTCTCTAATCTCCCTGATTCATGAGTTTTGACGAATTTTAAATCTCATCCTTTAAATCAATCTCAAATAAAATGAATCAACATGCTCCACTTGTTGTACATACTTTCTATGGTTGGCTTGCATAAGTTCCATGCTTATCATCTTGATGCTAGTGAACAAATATCTTTAGGACAGCATGCTCATCTAAGTAGTTGATGTGTGTGATATGGTTTGAGGATCCGATCTTCGCTCTTAATGCTTAAGTGCCTGGGAAAGTTTATTTGAAAAAACTTTAAAAGCCTTTGCAAGCTCCCCTTTGATTTGCCAAAGTCCTACCAAAGCCATATGATGAGATGTCTTGAAAACCCTATACTCATATGCTGCATGTCTTTGCATTGAGCTTTGTCAAGTTGTTGTGACCTTTAAGAGAATTCTTTTCATGCTTTCATGATCAAGATTGACGTCCACACCATATACCCCTTGCTATGCTCAAATGAGAGTTAGCATTGTACCATCCATCCACTCCACAAATAAAGCTCCACATGTGTCATGACCACTCTATCTAAAAGTAGCCTTACAAAGAAACATGGGACTATCGAAATAAAATATATGGACACATTGTTGACGGTCCTTAAATGCAAAATCCGACCGTCAACTACACTCAAAAATAAAGGAAAATCATACCGCTTACTCTCATATTTGTATCACTAACCTCGTTCCACAACTATTTTGCCTATCAAGCCATTTTAGGGATGCAAGTCCGGAATAAGAAGAAAACACTAAAAGTGCATTTGGCCCCCTAAGTGGGTTTTGGTGTTGATGACATACAAAATTAAGGAGCTAATGAGTTTATCGAGTTTTGGACAAGTTAAAATTCAATGAAAGGATGGTGTTGGACTCAAAATAATATCTTTACTTATTTTATATTTTGAATTTGAGTTTAGGGAGGGATGCGAATGGATAGCATGAAGGTGTCAAAGTGCTTATTTGAGATGCTAACCATCAAGGAGAGATACAAAGTCACATACTTGTGCACCTAGTTTTTTGTCTATTTCAGTGTGTGTCGGAAGTTCCGACCCTAGGTCATAAGTTTCGACACTTGTCGGAAGATTCTTCCGACAAGGGGTCCTCGGCCAGCTGTTTTAAAATTGTTGGAAGTTCCGACCCTGTGTCGGAAGTTCCAACAATCACTTAACCAGTGCACTAACGGCTAGTTTTTGGGGCTTGGGTATTTATACCCGCTCAGCCCCCTTCACTTGCTGTGGACTCCATACGCAAGAATGCCTCCAAGAACACTCATTCCACTCCCCAAATCCTTCCTTGAGCTAATTCTTGAGTTGATTTGAGCTAGGGCTTGGGTGAGAGCAAGATTGAGGTGTGAGACTTAACCATTTGAGTGTGAGGGCAGCCAAGGTCATCTCAAGAGCACTTGAAGCATCTTCATCCTTCGATTCACATTTGTTACTCTTGAAGCTTGCTTCTAGACGGTTTGGTGTTGCCCGTGGAGTGTCCTCTCATGTGTGTGCGCCCCAGGAAGTTTGTATTACCCTATTCTTTATGGATTTTATAGTAAGTGACTCAATCCTCCTTTGTGGTTGATTGAGTGAGGTAAAGGGTTAGTGGAAGACCCGGCTCTTTGTGAGCTCCTAACCGGAGACATAGCTTCCTTAGTGGAAGTGAATTTTAGGAACAAATCTCTTGTGTCTTGTGGTTATTGCATTTATTTAGTTTCTATTGACCTAGAGTTTGTTTTGTGCTGATCTACGTACTCGAGTTGTTGTGCTTGTAAAGATCACCTGCAGAAGTCTCCTAGTATCATTGTGCAACTTTTGATTCAGCCAGGTTCTGCAGTTTCAAGTTTAATTTTGAATTTTGTATAAGAAATTTAGTTTTGTCGTAAGTTTCGGTCCAGTGTCAGAAGTTCCGACACATTTAATTCTTGCAAAGAATTTTTCAGGTTTTTCAGGTATGCCTATTCACCCCCCTCTAGGCATCACCAAGATCCTTTCAATTGGTATTAGAGCCTAATCTCTTGATTTAGGCTTAACCACTAAGGGATATCAAGATGTCTATAGTTGGGGATGATGCCGACACCACCGCAACCGTTGCTGCTCAAGTCGATGCCGGTACCGGATTAGATGGTGCTGGAAATCCTTTCGGGCAAACAAGCCGTCCACCCTCCATTCATGATGCCGACTCAAGTTCAAGTGATGAAAGCGAGGGTGAGACATCGGAAGCAAGAAGAAGGAGAAAAGAAAAGATGAAGGCCAAAATTGAGAAGAAGGCCAAGAAGTTGATGATGAAGCGAATCAAGGAAGAAAGCGAGATGCATCCTTTCTTCGGGTTAAATCAAGTTCCTCATAACTATGCTTCATCTCAATATCCTACTTCTCAATTTCAATCGGTTCACTTGGGAAAACCTCCTTTCTTTGATGGGACGGATTATCCCAAGTGGTCTTATGATATGAAAATGCATCTCTACGGGCTTCACCTCTCTATTTGGGAAGTTGTGGTTGTAGGTGTGATTTCTCCTACGAACGTTGTACCCACGGCCGAACAAGTTCAAGACTATTTCTGCATTGCGCAAGCCGTGAGGGTCCGCAATGTTGAAATAGCCAAGAAAATTTGGGACACACTAAAAGAAGCTCATGAGGGAACCGATGAAGTTAGAGAAGGCAAGATGGATTTGTTGCAAGGAGAGCTAGAGCACTTTGTCATGCCTGATGAAGAAATTGTGAGGCAAATGTATGATAGACTAATGGTCCTTGTATCGGACATTAGATCTCTTGGAAGCACGAAATGGGAAGATCACAAGGTGACAAAGAAGTTGCTTAGAGCCTTCACGCCAAGGAACCTTACTCTTGCAACAATGATTAGAAGAGATCCCAAATTCAAGGTCAAGACACCCAATCAACTTCTTGGTGAAATCCTCCATCAAGAGTTGGTTGAGAGGGATGTGGCCAAGTCACTTAATCACAAAAGTGAACAAGAATGTAGCACCCAATGCTAGCTCAAGTGACAAGGTTGAATCAAGTCCCAAGGCTCTAAAGTCAAGAAAGGAAGACTCAAGTGATGAAGGATCCACCGATGAAGAGATGGCCTTGGTGTTGAGAAATTTCAAGAAGTTCATGAAGAAGAAGTACTACAAGAAAGTTGGTGATGACAAGAAGAAACCATCACAAAGAAGATGTTATGAGTGCAAAGAAGTGGGTCACTACATTGCCGATTGCCCACAATTGAAGAACAAAGAAAAGGAAGAGATCCTTGTACCTAGCCCTTGTTCGCCAGGGCCAGTAACTACAGTGGCTCAGAGAAGGGTGATGAGGAGTCTTGGTTTCGTTGCAAAAGAGAAGATCGATCCCAAAATACAAGACGCTTACTTCAGGACATTTGGTTAGAAGCTCTCCGACAATCACATGGCGGCCATGGCCGCCATATTTGGCTGGACAATTGAGGAAGATCAGCAGGTGCGTGGCACCGGCACCTGGTTTGGTGTCTGATTCCTCATGTCCTGGTCGACCACCTTTTATGTTTGTATCCAAGATGAATCCTTCAGCCATCTTAATTTGGAACGCGCGTGGTCTTAATCAAGTTGATAGGCGCAATTCTGTATGCGATGTCATCCGCTCTACTAATGCCCCCATTATATGTCTTCAAGAGATCAAGGTCGCGGTAATGAACCAGCGCCTATTCCTGTCTGTTTTTGGTACTGCCTATGATAAGTTTGTCGCTTTACCAGCCAATGGCACCAGCGGGGGAGTGCTAATCGCTTGGAAAAGTGATATGTGTCAGGTTATCTCATCCAGGGTAGATGTCTTTTCAGTTTCTGTGCAATTTGCTGAGCAGGAGGGTCGTAATTGGTGGTTCACAGGGGTTTATGGCCCGCAGGCAGATGGTGAGAAAATTGCGTTCTTGCATGAACTAAGTGATGTCTGCGCTCTCTGCTCGGGGCCATGGCTTGTGGCAGGAGACTTTAACCTCATTTATCAGGCTGAAGATAAGAATAACACCAACCTGGATAGAGCAATGATGGGGAGATTTAGAAGGTTCCTCGATGAGGTGGAGGTCAAGGAAAACCCCCTTCTGGGGAGGAAATATACTGCAAAGCACGACTTCGGTGGTCTCTGACCACTGCCCCCTAGTACTTGGGATGCAGGTCGCTTCTGCTGGTAAACATCGCTTCCACTTCGAGAGCTTTTGGACAAAACTACCTGGTTTCATGGAAGCCGTGCAACTAAATTGGGATGCCCCTCTGGTCTCCTCTTGTGCGGTAGAACGCCAGTTCTTGAAGCTGCAACGGCTCAGTAGGGACCTGCAGAGATGGGGGCAGCGCAAGGTGGGCAACGTCAAACTCTAGTTGGATATGGCTAAAGAGATCCTCCACCGGCTGGAAATTGCTAGAGACTCAAGGGAACTAAGCACGAGAGAAGAGGAGTTCAGGAAGAAACTCAAGCTCCGCTGCCTCGGATTAGCTTCCCTGGAATGCACTATTGCACGACTTCTGTCTAGAATCCACCAACATGCCCGGTTCAGGAAGAAAAAAATTCCATTGCTAAATTGCAAGTGGAAGATCAGATCATTGTTGATCAGGAAGGCAAGCAGGAAGCGGTGATTCAGTTCTACGAAAATTTGCTGGGCACAACAGAGGAGAGAGAGCACACTATTGATTTGGAGGTAGTTGGCTTGCAGCAGCAGGACCTCTCGGTGCTGGAAGAAGCATTCTCCCAGGAGGATGTGTGGAATACAGTTAAGAACATGCCGCTCGACAAAGCACCGGGCCCTGACGGCTTCACGGGTAGGTTCTACAAAACCTTCTGGCACATAATCAAGGAGGATGTCATGACAGCCCTCTCAGTAATACAGCAAGGCCATGTGGCCCGCTTCAGGTTGCTCAACATGGCTTTTATCACCCTGCTCCCTAAAAAACCAGATGCTATTTTGGTCAAAGATTACAGGCCTATCAGTTTGATTCACAGTTTTGCTAAATTGGTGACCAAGATCATGGCCAATCGGCTAGCCCCGCTGCTGCCCAATCTGATCCCATCCAACCAGAGTGCTTTTGTCAAAGGGAGAAGCATACATGACAATTTTCTCTTTGTTCAGCAAATGGTCAAGGCTCTGCATATTAAGAAGGAAGCCCATATCCTTCTCAAACTTGACATTTCAAAGGCTTTTGATTCTGTCTCTTGGCCTTTCTTGATTGAGGTTTTAAAGCACTTGGGTTTCGGTAGAAAATGGTGCAATATGCTCTGCCTGCTGCTCTCCACCGCGTTGACACAGATACTAGTAAATGGGACGGCGGGTGATGTGATTTACCACCATCGTGGTCTGCGACAGGGGGACCCCCTGTCCCCGATGCTTTTTATCTTTGTGATGAATGTGCTGAATTCTTTTATCAACTATGCTATCCAGCAGCAACTTCTGCAGCCTCTTGCAGTTCATCATGCTACACACCGGGCCTCCTTCTATGCAGATGACACGGTAATATTTTTGCGCCCCACAAGCAACGACCTCCAGGATATGAAGTTCCTACTTGACTTGTTTGGACATGCCTCTGGTCTCCATATCAACCTGTCCAAAAGTTCTGCATCTCCAATTCACTGCTCTGAGGAAGATTTGCAGCACACGGCTGAACAATTGGATTGCTCAATTAAAAATTTCCCTTGTCGGTATCTTGGGCTACCTCTCACTATTAGGAAACCTTCCAAGGATGTGCTCCTACCTCTTGTTGACAAGGTGGCAGATCTGCTACCAGGTTGGAAGGCATCCCTCATGAATAAAGCGGGTCGACTGGTGTTAACCCAAGTGGTCTTGCCAGCCGTTCCCACCTATATGTTGATTGCATTGGACCTCCCAAAGTGGGTAACTAAGGCCATTGACAAGAAGCGTCGAGGGTTTCTCTGGAAGGGTAACGAGAAGGCTAATGGAGGGAATTGCCTTGTTTCTTGGGGGAAAGTGCAACGGCCTCTAGAATATGGTGGTCTGGGCATTCTCAACCTTGAATTTTTTGGCTGGGCCCTGAGGATCCGGTGGCTGTGGGCACTAAAAACTGATCCTAGCAGACCTTGGGCTGGTCTTCCAATCCAAGTTCCAGCGAAAGCAAAGGCTTTGTTTGACATGGCAGTGGATTCGGTGCTCAGCAATGGCGAGTCCGTCCTCTTTTGGTTAGATCGGTGGCTAAATGGAAGCACTATGGCTGAATTGGCTCCTAACTTATTAAGAGCCATACCAAAGAGAGTGGCTAAGAACAGAACAGTGGCACAAGCACTTCACAACAGGAGCTGGGTTCGGGACATTAGAGGGGCACTATCGGTTCAGGTTCTGGCGGAATATCTTCAAGTTTGGGATCTTGTTGACGGAGTGGTACTGCAGCAGAACATACCTGACCGGTGCCATTGGAAGTTAGATCAATCCGGAGTTTATAGCAGCAAATCGGCGTATGCAACCTGTTTTGTTGGCTCGATCAGATTCCCACCTTGGAGACGCATCTGGAAAAGTTGGGCCCCTTTGCGGTGTAAATTCTTCCTTTGGTTGGCCATCAAACAGCGCATCTGGACTGCTGATCGCCTAGCCAAAAGGGATCTGCCTCATCAGGATGCTTGCCCACTTTGCGACCAGGAACAAGAAACGGCCCAACACCTCCTTCTCTCGTGTGTGTTCACCCGGCAAGTGTGGGCAGTGGTCTTTCAACTCCTGAACCTGGTCGTTGCTAGGCTTGTCACCCTGACGACCAGCTTCTCTGCTTGGTGGTGCAGCTCTTTCAAGTCAGTACTTAAGGAACTTAAAAAGGGCCTAAACTCTCTCATCATCTTGGTCACGTGGGAGATCTGGAAGCATAGAAACTCATGTGTGTTCGAGGGAGCGAGGCCAAGTGTGCAGATGCTCCTGCAGTAGGTGTCTAGTGAATGCGTGTTGTGGTGTTCGGCAGGAGCCACCAAGCTCACGAAGCTCCTGGCTAGGTCATCCCAACAGGCCGTTTGAGTCCTGGTTTTTCTTTTCGGGTCGTCTCATTTTGGTTTGTGTTGTAAGTAACAAACTAGTGTGTTTGTTGTACTGATTGCCGGGGCTTTTCCTAAGCTCCGGTACTCACCCCTTTTTTCTTCCTTAAATGAAATGACACGCAGTCCTCCTGCTTAGTTCGAGAAAAAAAGGTACAAGGAGAAGAGCAAGGACTACAAAAAGAAATATCAAGGGCATGCTCATGTTGGTCAAGAGTGGGAGTCTAGTCATGAAGACTCCGACCATGAAGGTATGGCAACTCTAGCCATACCAAAGAATTCAAGGAAACTCTTCAACAACATCTTCGACGATGAAGATGACCTTTTGTCTTATGGCAAGAGGGACTAAGGTACAAGAATCATCCACCTCCTCCTCTCATCCTTCCACCATATCTAGGAGTTCGCAAAGTGATTTTGATGATGAGGAAGAGCAACATAAAGCATTCATGATAAAAGAATTTGGAAAGAAAGGTTTCAAAAAAATTAAAAAACTTATGGAGAAATTGGAGAAAAAGAAGGAGTGTCTCGATAGGCAAGAGGACTTCCTCATCCTTGAGAAGGAGAGAAACCTTGCTTTAGAGAAGGCTCTTGCCGAAGAAAAGGTGAAACTTGAAAAATTAACTATCGATTTATCTCTAGCTAATGATTCAAAAGAGAGGATGCCAAAAGAGACCACTTTGATAAATGAATCTCTAGCTTCCCTAAAGGCCACTCATAGTGAACTTCAAGAAAGCTTCTCATGCCTAACGACCAAGTATAAAGGTCTTGAAGTTAGCTACAATGCCCTTTGGGAAAGCACCAAAACCAATTCTAAAGCAACTCTTGACTCCAATGTCTCCACAAGTGAAGGGTGCTCAAGGAGTTATAAAATTGATGTGCAAGCTTGTATTACTAACTTGGCAAAGTTAGAAAAGTTGATCAAAGCAAAGGATGCTCAACTTGAGAGGTTAAACAAGTTAGTAAGAAATGGATATGAAGGTGATACCAAGCCTGAGCCTAAGGTTGCGTACAAGGAAGGGAGACATTCCCACAAGAAGGATGGGCTTGGTCACTACAAGGGAGGCAAGTAAACGACCGGAAGGTAGTCAAAGATAAGGAATGTGTCATGTTCACCAAGGGATCAAATCTTGAGGACTTGATGAACATTGCACATGGTGTGACCACCATTCCCTCCCAAGCCAAGAAGAAAATTGAAGATCCCATCAAGGCAAAGATCACTAAGCATGAGCCATCACCAAACTACACTACGGATTATACGGTGACAATGGACCACAATGGTAAAATAGTGGTCAAGTATGTTGGGGCTTACACTAAGAGGGCAATCCTTAGAAGTGTGTGGGTTCCAAAAGTGTATCCATCTGTGGCAGAACCATCTGAATTAATCTGGCTCAAGCGCGCTAACCATCACCGCGAGGGCAATCAGGGCTAACTCGCACTTCAAACGGAATAATCCGTTGGTCTGTCGGGTAACCTCCCGATACGACCACGGTTTTTGCCGATCGAAACCACACATACAAGTACTCACACGAAGGTTCCCATTTTACAACATTCCATGCCAAGAGGATACAACATTCCACACATTTTACACCATAGGGTTCACCATATATTATTATTACAACTGAGTTCAAAATTTGTAAAACAAGGTACTTCAGAGTTTAAAGGTAATTGAGTTCTTCAGAGTTCAATGCAGTAGAAAAATAACGATAAACTACTCGACGATATATGATGTCTCGATGAAGCCCGTACGAGACATCACTCGGCATTATCATCGTTGGCCGGGGGCGCATCCCATTCCACCGTCCAACCAGGAGGAAGAGTACACGGCCAAGTCAAACTAGCGAATATCCTCAAAAGTGTCACCTGAAAACAAGCCACAAGCAAGGCTGAGTATACTAATACTCAGCAAGGCATACCAGAACTAGTGGAATATACTTAGCTGACTCCTAGACATGCAAGGCTTTTTGGCTTGAGGGGTTTGTTTTGCCGAAAAATATATACAAGTTGGTCCTTACTTTCAAATTTTAGCTCCAGATTCTAGTTTTCTTTAACCATTCTAGATAAGCAACTATCCAATATCATACATGGTGAAAAAATTAATTTTTCATCCAACAAGATTAATCATCATCATTGTTCCTCTTCTTACTCTATGTGGTAAAAGGGTCAAGTAGTCTCAATAACCGCGAGAAACGGACGATTCGAATCGAATTTCTTAACCTTGCAAGGGAAACCTAAACACACGTCACGTGGTTACTCCCAGAGTCACACGTGCAACTTTTCCCTTCAATTCCCGCTTCATGGAACAGGCCCACCGCCCTCGACTACACGTCCCCATGGATCACGGACCCGGCCGGGCCATGGCAGCACATGCACCCGCCATTAGCTAGATGTGAACGAATTCAAGACGGTGGGGAGTATATTCCGGCCTCGGTTCAATCCGGTACTTAAGCTTACCGATTACCATATTCTCGGCATGTGGTTAGTACATTCAAAGACTTAACCACCACTACCACACACTGCGGCCTTAGCATTCTTCACTAAACAGACGGGGCCTCAATCATCAACATAAACATCGCACCATAGCCCCATCAGTCGACCTTACGATTGCAGCATGTAGTAAACATTCAACTCCTATATTCTCGCGAGTGACAGGAAATCACTCGACTTTTACCAGAGTCCTATTAGCATAGCATTCTATCGAACCTTACATCTAGTGTTCAGAGCATAGGAACCTAAGTTCATGCAACTAAGTTTTCATTCAACTCCTATAACTTAATGCACAAGTAAAATAGAGTAATAAGTTGCATAATTTAGAAAAATAGGGTTCATGCTCCGGGGCTTGCCTTCCTGAGCAAAGCTAGCCTTGGGCTCTTCCGAACTCGGGTTCGGGTCTTCAAAAGCTTCAGTTAGATTCACTTGAGCTTCACGCTGCTCACTCTCGGACTCGGGCACCAGCTCGTACGTTCCGTCAGCGAGAGTAGTCGATTCTATATGAATGCACAAGTATGAGTTGTAGTGATGGTATATGACATTTATTTTCTTCACGATAGAGTTGAAATTCACGAAACATAGATTTGATTGTGAAGTTACTTAGTTAAGATTTCTTTGGGTAATCGTTAATAGAGAATAACTTAAACTAATTAACTCCATGAAACAATAGGGGTTGGGGGTTGTGTTCTTTTGGAAACTAATTTTTCTAAGCACAACATGGATTAAACACAACTTCTGGACTAGGTAACTTCTAGTGATGAAATTTTTATTTAGAGTACATTATGCAGAGACAAAAGCACTGTAACAATTTAAGAAATTTCTGTGCAGTAAATTAATTTTGAAAAATATAATACACAGCCACTCCTAGAACCCAATTATTTTCATACAGGACAAACCATGCATGTTTTGATGCTAAAACTTTTACAGGGTGTTAACCTATCCATATATGTGTTACTGTTTTTCAGATTTTATTGTGCATGATACAGAGCATAATAAATAGGACAAGCTATACTTATTTCTTTAAGGATTAATTTCTACAGGATGTTTTACAGGATTTCTGAGTATGAAACTTTCTTATACAGCATGAGCTACTCTAAGGTGTCCCACAATAAAAAGTTGAATATTTTCTAAGCACCGAAACTAATTATTTTTATTAGTGCATTTTTCCTACCATAAAATTATATAAATAGGTTACAGAAAGGAAAAAGGTCCTAAACTTTTTCTGTGGTATTTAGGCATCACTATAACAGCTCTGGAAAAGTTTCACAGTATGAAACACAATATATCAGCAGGTACAAATTAGTTCTATTATTTCATGGCATGAACAAAGTATAACAAAAAGTTTAGCTAGAGATGGGTTCTGGTCCTAATATTTTTACACTGGCCTACACATCAAGCAACTAATCTACTGTCAAAAAATCAGATTCAGAACTAGTCTACAACAGTGGGTACAATTAAAGTCTATTAAACCTTCCTTTCAATTTAGAGCAAGATTTAGCAAGCAACTGAAGAAAAGCATGTAACAAAAGTTGTAGATTTTCTTCTAACGGTCCCAAACAGTTGAGTTTGTATTTTTCTGATTTTTCTAAGATTTTATATGAATTTTACAATTTCGCTGTTTTTGAATTCAAAGTTTAAACACAGGTTTATAGTTATGCCCCTGGAAACTTGTGTGCAGACCCGTTTAAAAATTTCAATCGTTGCAATTGGGTCCCTGGGCAGCGCTGGCACGGCGGCCGGCCAAATTCCAGCGAGGGGGCTCGTCGGCGGCGAGGGGAAAAGGGTCGGGGAGATCTAGGGAGGTGAGAGCTACCTTGGGGTGGCCTTGGTCGGGGTTGGGGGTGGCCGGAAAGGGCTCGTCGGCATGGAACAGGGTGCGGCAGCGGTTCGGAGCGTCGGTGACGATGCTCCGACAGGGTTGGGGCGGCGCTGGCTGGTCGGGAAGCTCCGGTGGGGTGATGTAGTCCCGTTCTGAGCCTTGGTTCGGGCGGAGGAGGGCCGGGGGTGGGGTGTCCATGGCAGTCGGGGGCAGTGGTGGTGGAGGCAGCGCTGGCAACGAGCGCCGACGGTTCTGGGCGACGATGGGCGGGGCAGTGAGCGTCAGTGGGATGTTGTGGTGGTGGTTGGGGGCTCAGCTTGGGCGGTGGATAACCGGAGGGGTGAGCTCCACGGTGAGCGGGCACGATGGCGGTAATGGTGGCGGCGGCGGCGTTCTGGTGTCTGGGCGTGCAAGGAGGCTCAATGCGGCCTTTTGTAGGCAGCAGAGAGGCGGGAGGAGGGGCGGGGCTGGACTGCGAGGCTCGAGCACGGGCGGCACGACGGGGGCGTGCCATTGGGCGTCGGGGCGGCGGCCAGAGGCTCGGCGCGGCGAGCGGCGGGCGGGAGCGCGGGGAGTGGCGGGACAGAGCGGAGGCTCGGGCACAGCACGGCTTGTCCATTGGGCGCGGCGTGCAGTGGCCGGGCGGCGGCGTCGCGTGCGGCTAGCGGCGCGTCGCGGTTGGCGGCCGGAGATCCTTGCGTGGGGAGGGAGGGATTGCGCGGCACGTGATTGGGTGTGGCAGGGCTTGGTCGGGGGAGTGGGGAGGACGGCCGGCGACTGGCTTGTCGCGGTGTGGGCGGCAGGCATCGACGGCCAGGTGGCCAGCGGTGACTAGCGGCGGGCGTCGGGCGAAACAGAGGAGAGGGGAGGGTCTGAAATTGGAAATAGAAGAAAAGGCTGGGGCTGTTTTGCAAATTTAAATGTTTCACAAATTTTTGTGTTGCAACTCAAAAATCTCTGAACATGAAAGTTTTTCAAAATGAAAAGTTACACAAGTGTTGTTTCAGGCCAAGGTTCATTTGAGTTCTAGTTTAGATGTTGTTTTAAAAACTCAAAAATTATAATTCAGAGGGCACGTCATTTCCTGGGCAAAAATTTGTATTCTCTCCTAGGCTTCAACTAGATTTTTGTTTATCCTGCCATCAATGGTGTGCCTATTAAATTTTGCAGCCATAAGTGCTTTGAGGTGAGAGTTATTTAATTTGTTTGATTAAAGTACATGTACTTATGCACATATACACATCTATTTTCAATTCAAAGCAAAACCAATTTATAATTCATTTCTTTTAAACTTTTTTTAGTTATTTATGCATCGTGTTAAGCTAATGAGGCTTATTTCGTAATTTAAACACCTGAGGTGTTACGGCCTTCCCCCCTTAAAAGAATCTCGCCCCGAGATTCGTACAATAGGCTTAGTGTGGATAGCGTGTGTACCTTCGGTAGAGTTGAGAAAACCGGGGAAATTTTAGTTTAGATAGCTTTCAGTTTCCCATGTGGCTTCTTCCTCAGTGTGATGATTCCATTGAATTTTGTACATTTTAATCATTTTCCTCCTAGTGCTTCTTTCTTTTTGATCCATGATTTTGATAGGGTACTCAACATATGAGAGGTCGGGCTCTACCACTACTTCTTGTTGTTTAATAACCTTGGTAGGAACTCGAACACACTTCTTGAGCTGAGACACGTGAAAGACATCATGGATGGCTGCAAGCTGAGGGGGTAGTCGAATTCTATAGGCTACGGGTCCACAACTCTCGATGATTTCGTAGGGACCAACATAACGGGGAGCTAACTTTCCTTTGACTCCGAAATGTTGTACACCCTTGGTTGGTGAAACTCGAAGGTAGACGTGGTCACCAACTTCAAATTTTAGTGGCTTCCTTCTTCTGTCGAAATAGCTCTTTTGCCTGGATTGTGCGGCTCTAAGGTTTTCTTGTATTACTCCAACTTTTTCTTCGGCCTCGATTACCAAGTCTGGTCCAAATATTTTGCGTTCTCCGGTCTGTGACCAACTTAAAGTGGTTCGACACCTTCGTCCGTATAAGGCCTCAAATGGTGCCATTTTCAAACTCGCTTGATAGCTATTGTTATATGAGAACTCTGCTAGAGATAGGCATTTATCCCAATTCTTGTCATAGTGAATGACGCAAGCTTTAAGCATGTCTTCAAGAATTTGGTTCACTCTTTCAGTTTGTCCGTCAATTTGAGGATGATAGGCTGAGCTTCAAATCAATTTAGTACCAAGAGAAGCTGGCAATTGTTCCCAAAAGCGCGCTACAAACTGAGTACAACGATCAGAAATAATAGTCTTTAGTACTCCATGTAGGCAAACAATGCGATCGAGATAAATCTCGGCGTATTTCTTGGCAGTATAGGTGGTGTGCACCAGAAGAAAATGTGCCGTCTTTGTGAGTCTATCAACGATAACCCATATGGAATCATGTTTTTGTGTGGTACTTGGCAATCCAACAATGAAATCCATACTTATGTCTTCCCATTTCCATGAGGGTATAGGCAAAGGTTGAAGTGTACCGACTACTTTCAAGTTGCTGGCTTTTACTCTCTAACATGTGTCGCATTCTGAGACATATTTAGCAATTTCTCTTTTCATTCTAGTCCACCAGAAGTTTTGCCTAAGATCTTGATATATTTTGCTGCTGCCGGGGTGAATAGAAAATTTTGAAAGATGTGCCTCATCAAGAATTCGTTTACGGAGCTCATGATTCTTTGGAACGACTATACGACTTTCGAACCATAGAACTCCCTCTCCTTGCGGAAACATTTGTATTTCTCTTGACCTAGAGAGAGTTTTCGTTTGATGATCTTAACTCCTTCATCATGTAGTTGTGCCATGATGATCTGGTTGTGAAGAGTGGGCTCAACTGAGATGTGATTCAGGGTGCCTTGGGAAATCATTTCCAAACTAAGCTTCCTCATTTTCTGAACATAATGTCTCATTATAGAATTCCACTGATAGGCAATGGCAATGGGCCTTACAGCTGAGTGCATCCGCGACTACATTAGCCTTGCCGGGGTGATAGTGCACCTCTAGGTCATAATCCTTGATTAATTCTAGCCATCTTCTTTGTCTCATATTCAGATCGGCTTGGGTGAAGATATATTTGAGACTCTTGTGATCGGTGTAGACATTACAATGAGTACCCATGAGGTAATGTCTCCATATTTTTAGAGCATGAATGACTGCTGCTAATTCGAGATCATGGGTTGGATAATTCTACTCAAGGGGCCAAAGGGCTCGTGAAGCATAAGCGATAACTCAATTTTCTTGCATAAGCACACAACCACATGCGTCACAGTAAACATCGAACGGCTTGGTGTTATCAGGTTGAGCTAACACAGGGGCTGTAGTCAAACGTTCTCTGAGAGTGTGGAAAGCTTCTTCGCATTTCTCATCCCACACAAACTTTACTCCCTTTTTCAATAGTTCAGTCATAGGCTTAGCAATCCTGGAGAAATCCAGAATGAAACGGTGATAGTAACCGGCTAAGCCAAGAAAATTGCAAATCTGATAAACAGAGGTAGGAGGTTTCCAATCCATCACTTCTTGTACCTTGCTGGGGTCAACGGCTATGCCTTTGCTGGAAATAGTGTGACCCAAGAATTTCACACTATCCAACCAGAATTTGCACTTAGAAAATTTAGCATAGAGCTGATGGTCTTTGAGACGCTGAAGAACAATGTGCAAGTGCTTAGCATGCTCATCCTCATTCTTGGAATAGATAAGGATGTCGTTAATGAAAACTACGACGAATTTGTTGAGCTCGGGCATGAATACCGAATTCATGAGATACATGAAGTAGGCAGAGGCATTTGTGAGACCAAAGGACATGACCAAGAATTCATATAGTCCATATCGTGTGGAAAAGGCGGTCTTAGGAATATCGCATGGACGAATCTTTATCTGATGATATCCAGATCGAAGATCAATCTTTGAGAAAACTCTAGCTCCAGTTAATTGATCAAAGAGAACGTCGATGTGGGGAAGTGGGTATTTATTCTTAACGGTCACCGCATTGAGAGGTCGGTAGTCCACACATAATCTTAAACTGTCATCCTTTTTCTCTACAAAAAGGGCTGGACATCCCCAAGGTGATGCGCTAGGACGAATGAAGCCTTTGTCCAGTAGTTCTTGGAGTTGTGTTTTCAGTTCGGCCAATTCCTTAGGTGGCATCCTATAGGGTCTTTTGGAGATAGGTGCAGTGCCTGGTTGCAGTTCAATAACGAACTCAATATCCCTATCTGGTGGCATTCCTGGCAAATCGTCCAGAAAAACATCGGCATACTCGCATACCACTGGAATATCTTCTAGTTGGATTCCTTCCATCACGAAAGCACAAGAATTCGTGCACTCCCAGAATGGTAGGTAAAGGGTAGTGACTCCGTGACTAGGTGAATTTATTTCAACAGCTCAGGAAGAAAGGTCCAGTATGACTCCATGCATAGTCATCCAATTCATACCCAAAATAATATCCATGCCTTCAAGGGGTAAGAGAACAAGGTCCGTGTTGATGATTTTGCTACCCAATTTTATCGATACCAGTCTTATTATTTGGTTGGAAGTGATTTTTTCACCCGGTGTTGATATCATATATGACCCTTTTGTGTCACAAAAATCCAAGCCTACTTTTGCACCGAACTTTGCACTAATGAAACTATATGATGCGCCAGAATCAAATAATATAACTGCACGCTTGTTATGGATAGAGAATGTACCCATCATTACTGGTGCTCCTTCAGGAAGTTCTGCAAGAGTGGTGAAATTGATCCGTCCTTGTTTGACCTGAATGGTCTACCTCTTGCCTTTGTCCTTGGCCTTGAATTGGCTGCCTAGGTCGAGGGCATTCTCGAGCAAAATGATTGGAACTTCCACAATTGAAACAACGATTGGTGATGTTTGGACGAAGGAATTGCTGAGTAGCGGACCTTGGTCAAGTTTTCTAAGGCACAGGGGGTCGTACAACACCTTGTTGCTGCGGGGGCCTGACAATCCAATGTCCTGGCTGAGGGGCCTTCTGTGGAGCTGTAGGCGCAGCATTTTGCACTAATCGATACCTCGGTGGCTGAGCACCCGAGGGTCCAACTGGCGCCTTCCTCTTCTTCTCGGCACGGTGAGCCACAATACAATCCTCTTGGGTAATTGTCATGTTTACCAGCTCATTATATGTATCGGCCTTGACAAGGTTCAGTCGCTCCTTGAGTTTGGTACTCAATCCTCTGCGGAAACGATCCCGCTTCTTAGCATCCGTGTCTGCGTGATAGCCCGCGTACTGGCACAGATTGTTGAAGGCCTAAGCATACTGAAGTACAGTGCGGGTACCCTGAGTGAGTGCCAGGAACTCATTTAGCTTTCTTTCCATAAGACCTTTTGGGACATGGTGTGCTCCGAACGTAGTTTTAAATTCGTCCAAGGTGACGACGTGATCAGCCGGGAGCATAGCAAAGTAATTGTCCCACCAAAGACGAGTTGTACCGTGAAGTTGCTGAGCGGCATAGCGAGCCTTGTTTTCATCCGAGCATGGGACCACAAGCAGAGAAAACTTGGACTCGATGGTGCAAATCCAAGCGTCCGCATCCAAGGGTTCCTCCGTTTTGTGAAACAAGGGAGGCTGGGTCCCAAAAAAATCCGTGTAACTAGCAACTTGAGGTTGGCGAACATTGTGCCCACCATGCTGATGGTGCTGTCCTTGCACGAGCTGGCGAAAGCAACTCAGTTTGAGCGGCCATTACTTCCACTAAACTAGGTGGTGGCGGTGGCTGCTGTTGTGATTCACTAGCGCTAGCACGAAAGCTTCCGGTTTACCACGGGTTGTGTGGCAGAACCACCTGAATTAATCCGGCTCAAGTGTATTAACCATCACCATTAGTGCAATCTCGGTTAACCTTACACTTCAAATGGAGTAATCCATTGGTCTGTCGGGTAACCTCCCGATACAACCACGGTAAAGCCGATCGAAACCATACATACAAATGCTCATGCGAAGATGAGCCCAGAGAATACCACATTCCAGCAGATATTACAAAAATTATCATAAGTGAATATTACAAACCATGTTTGAGTTTAGTAACCAAGTACTTCAGTGATCATAACCAATAAGTTCTTCAGGGTTTAAGTTGCAGCGGAAATAAGATAATGAAAGCTACTCGACGATACAGGATGTCTAGGTGAAGCCCGTACGAGACATCACTCGGCATTATCTCCATTGGCCGGGGGCGTATCCCATTCCACCGACCAACCAGGGGGAAGAGTACACGGCCATGTCAAGCTAGCAATCATATCTTCGAAGGTCTCACCTGAAAACGAGCCACAAGCAAGGCTGAGTATGCTAATACTTAGCAAGTCTTACCCGTGTAGTGGAATCTACTCCCCGACTCTAGACATGCAAGGCTTTTTGGCTCAGGGGTTTGTTTTGCCGAAAAGCATATACGAGTGGGTCCTTACTTTCAACTTTTAGCTCAAGATTCTAGTTTCATTAACCATTCTAGATAAGCAGCTATCCAATATCATTCATGGTGAAGCATTAAATTTCATCCAACAAGTTTATTCATCATCATTGTTCCTCTTCTTACTCTGTGTGGTAAAAGGGATTAAGCAGTCTCAATAGCCGTGAGAAACGGACGATTCGAATCGAATTTCTTAACCTTGCAAGGGAAACCTAAACACACGTCACGTGGTTACTCCCAGAGTCACACGTGCAACTTTTCCCCTTTCTTTCCGGGTTGTGGATCGGAGCTACCCTCCGAGAGTACACGAGCCCCACGCCATGGTTCGGCGCCGGGTCGTGGCCACCCGTGCACTCGCCATATGCACATGGGACCGAAGTTCAAAGGGTAGGTTGTCGTCCACTTGCCGGGCCAATCAGGTACTTAAGCTTACCGATTACCATATTCTCGGCATGTGGTTAGTATGTTCAAAGACTTAACCACCACTACCACACACTGCGGCCTTAGCATTTTTCACTAAACAGACGGGCCTTAATCATAAGCATCGTACCATAGCCCGTCCGTTGACCTTATGATTGCAGCGTGTAGTAAACATTCAACTCCTATTTTCTCGCGAGTGACAGGAAATCACTCGGCTTTTACCGGAGTCCTATTAGCACAGCATTCTATCGAACCTTACATCTAGTTTTCAAGCATGGGTTCCTAACATCATGCAACTAAGTTTTCATTCAACTCCTATAAACTTAATGCACAAGCAAGAGAGTAATGAGTTGCATAATTTAGGAAAGGAATAGGGTTATGCTCCGGGGCTTGCCTTCTTGTGCAAAGTTAGTCCGGGGATCGTCTGAACGTTGACCCGGGTCTTCAACTGCTTCAGTTAAATTTGCCTGGGCTTCTCGCTGCTCACTCTCGGACTCGGGCACCAGCTCGTAAGTCCCGTCGGCGAGAGTAGTCGTTTCTATATGAATGCATAAGTGTAAGTAGTGGTGATCGTAAATGACATGATTTCCTTCACGATAAAGTTGCAGTCTGTAAAACATGAGTTTTGTTGTGAAGTGAGTTACTTTATCATTCGTGGGCAATCGTTAATAGAGTAGGATAGTACAATAAGTAACTTCGTTAAGCAAGGTGGGGTGGGTGTTCATGGGAACTTATGTTCCTCATGGAAACATGATTTAAGTGTAACTACTATAGTGAGTAGTTTCTGGTCATGAAACCTTGGATCTAGGCACATCAGGGAAATATAAGCTTACTGTAAAAGTTTCAGATATTTTCATGCAACAGATTAATTATGAAAAATGTAATACATGGTTGCTGCTAGATGTTTGTTCTTTTTGTACAGAACAAATGGTGCAAAAACTGAGACTATGATTTTTACAGGGCTTTCATTTGATCATGCAGGAGCTACTGTAATTTTTATAGGATTTATTATGCAGTTTTCAGAGCATAGTAAATATGACATTACACACCTAGGTTATTCAAGGATTTATTTCTTTACAGGATCCTACACAGGGTTTTTGTCCATGAAACTTTTTACACAGCATCCTCTATCACTGAGTATCGTCTAGTAAAAATATGAGAATTTTCCAAGCTAAGATACGATTTGCTTGATTTAATGTATGTTATTAGCACATAAATCAAATAAATAGGTTCCTGTGAGATAAAAAGTCTCTAAATTTTTCTATAGCATCTAGGTACCATTACACCAGTATAGAAAAATTGTCATTAGGTGAATCACAATCTAACAACAGAGATAAAAATATTTAGCCAATCATGGCATGAAACTAAACTTAGCAAGAAGTATATCTAGAAGTAGATTCTGAGCTTGATCTTTTTAGGTTGGCCTATTTATCAGGTAATTTCCTCACTGTAAATTTTTCAGGGCCAGCACTTATCTCAAGACAAGTCTATGAATAAAAGCCATTAATCTTTCCATTTTATTTAAAGCATGATTTAGCTAGAATCTAAGGTGATGCATGTAACAAAAGTTGTGAAGCTTAACCTAAGGTCTCAATAGCAGTTGAGTTTGCATTTTTCTAAATTTCCTACGATTTTATACGAATTTTACAAGTTCACTGATTTTGAATCTAGGTTTGAATCTTTCTCTTACATCTGGGTCCTTGAAATCTTACGGGCAGAACCTTCTAAAGAATTCAATCGATGCAATTGGGTCCTTAGGCGGCTCGGGTGCGGTGGCCGGCCAAATTTCCGGCGAGGGGCTCGCCTGCGGCGAGGGGTGAGGGCCGGGGAAGGACCAGGGGTGCAAGGGCTACCTCGTGGGGGTCTTGATCGGGTGGGGGACGGCCGGGAGTAGCTCGTCGGCGTTGGAGCAGGGGCGGCGGCGGCGGTACGCGTCGACGGCGGTGCTCCGGCGGGCTTGGGGCGGTCTGGTCTAGACTGGGAGCTTCAGTGGCGCGTGGGGAAGCTGCTCTGGTACTTGGCTTGGGCGGAGGAGGTCGGAGTCGAGCTGTCCGCGATGGCCAGGGACGGCGGCGACGGCGGCAGCGTGGGCGGCGGCGCTCCGGTGATCCAGGGTGGTGTTGGGCGGGCCGGTGAGCGTCGGTGGGTTGATGTGGTGGTGGCTGGAGGTTCAATTCGAGCGGTGGATGGCTGTAGAGGGCTGTCCACGAGCGGGTGGAGCTCGGCGGCGACAATCGCGGCGGCGGGTGTTCTCTGGTTGCAGGTAGCTCGCGCGGGCGGCCTGGGGCGGCTTTTATAGGGGCAGGAGGGAGGGAGGAGTGCCAGGCGACGCGCGGGGGTGATGGCACGGCAATGGCGTGCCACTGGCCACGGTGGGCGGCGTCTGGACACCGGCGCGGCGTGTGGAGGGCGGGAGCGCGCGACTGGGCACCGGGGATTTTGTGTGGGGGAGCGAGGACATAGCGCGGCACGGGGTTGGAGGGCAGCTGCAGCAGCGGCTCGGGCGGGCGGCAAGCTCAGCGACGGGCGGGTCGCGGCGAGCGGTGCGGCACAGCGCGGCGCGGCCGTTGGGCGCGGCGGGCGGCGAGCAGAGGCGCGGCTGGCGTGGCGCGCGTGGCGAGCTGGGGCTGGGCAGCGCTGCGGTGGGGGGTAAAGCCGGGTTTGGGGGCGAGGGCCGGCGGCCACTGGCCTGGCGGCTAGCGCCGGTCAGGCATCGCCGGCCACCTGGCCGGCGTGTCGGGCGGGGAGGGAAGAGAGAGGAGGGGGAACAAGGGTCTATTTGCGAAATTTGAAAAGTTCCATGGGGCTGGTTGCAAACAGGATGTTTTCTCCACTTTCTAATTTGAATTTCAAAAACTTTTGAACATGAAAGTTGTTCAGAATAAAAAGTTCTACGAGTTTTGTTTCAGGCAACACCTCATTTGGCTTGTGGTTTGAAAGTTAATTTAAAAATTCAAATGTATTCATATGTGCCCAATTTCAATTTGAATTTCAACTTAACTTGTTCTAATTCTTTTCACCCTTTTATTAGTTGGTTAAGCATAGGGTTGGGCTAATGACATTGCTTTAGAAATGTAATTTATCGGGGTTGTTACAGGCTTCCCCCCTTAACAAGAATCTCGCCCCGAGATTCGGTAAATCTTAGTGTGGCAGGGGTGCACATACCAGTGGTTGAGATAAGAAAACCAGGGAAATTTTGGTTTAGGTAGCTCTCGGTTTCCCAGGTGGCTTCTTCTTTAGTGTGATGATTCCATTGAATTTTATACATTTTAATCACTTTCCTTCTGGTCCCTCTTTCTTTTTGATCCAAGATTTTGACCGGGTGCTCAACATATGAGAGGTCGGGTTCTACCAATATTTCTTGTTGTTCCACAATCTCGGTAGGGACTCGAATACACTTCTTGAGTTGAGATACGTGGAAGACATCATGGGTGGCCGTGAGCTGAGGGGGCAGTCGTGATTTGTAGGCTACGGGTCCGCAGCTCTCAATGATTTCGTAAGGACCAACATAACGGGGAGCTAGTTTGCCTTTGATTCCGAATCTTTGCACTCCCTTGGTTGGTGAAACTCGAAGATAGACATGATCGCCAACTTCAAATTTTAGGGGCTTTCTCCTTTTGTCGGAATAGCTCTTTTGCCGGGCTTGTGCGGCTTTAAGATTTGCTTGTATTACTTTTACTTTCTCCTCTGCCTTGATTACCAGGTCGGGTCCAATTATTTTACGTTCTCCGGTTTGTGACCAGCTCAAAGGAGTTCGACACCTTCGTCCGTACAGGGCCTCAAATGGTGCCATTTTCAAACTCGTTTGATAGCTATTGTTGTACGAGAACTCTGCTAGGGGTAGACATTTGTCCCAATTCTTGTCATAGTGAATGACGCAAGCTCTCAGCATGTCTTCAAGAATTTGGTTTACTCTTTCCGTTTGTCCGTCAGTCTGAGGATGGTATGCTGAGCTGCGAATCAGTTTAGTACCAAGAGACGTTTGCAGTTGTTCCCAAAAGCGTGCTACAAACTGAGTACCACGATCAGAAATAATTGTCTTAGGTATTCCATGTAGGCAAACAATACGATCGAGGTAAATCTCGGCATATTTCTTGGCAGAATAGGTGGTGTGTACCGGAAGGAAATGTGCCGTCTTTGTGAGTCTATCAACGATAACCCATATGGAATCATGTTTCTGGGAAGTGTTTGGTAGTCCAACGATGAAGTCCATACTTATGTCTTCCCACTTCCGGGATGGTATAGGTAACGGTTGAAGTGTACCGGCTACTTTCAAGTGGCTAGCTTTTACTCTCTGGCACGTGTCACATTCTGAGACATACGTAGCAATTTCTCTTTTCATTCTAGTCCACCAGAAGTTTTGCCTTAGGTCTTGATACATTTTGCTACTGCCGGGGTGGATAGAGAATTTGGAAAGGTGTGCCTCATCGAGAATTTGCTTGCGGAGTTCATGATTCTTCGGAACGACTATACGACTTTCGAACCATAGAACTCCCTTATGGTCCTAGCGGAAACATTTATACTTCTCCTCACCTAGAGAGAGTTTTTGTTTGATGATCTTAATTCCTTCATCATGTAGTTGTGCCATGACGATTTGGTCGCGAAGAGTGGGCTTAACTGAGATGTGATTTGGAGTGCCTTGGGAAACCATTTCCATGTTAAGCTTCCTCATTTCTGCACACAATGTCTCATTGTAGGATTCCATGGATAAGCAATGGCAATGGGACATGCGGCTTAGTGCATCCGCGACTACATTAGCCTTGCCGGGGTGATACTGCACTTCAAGGTCATAATCCTTGATTAATTCTAGCCATCTTCGTTGTCTCATATTCAGATCGGCTTGTGTGAAGATATACTTGAGACTCTTATGATCAGTGTAGATATTGCACTGTGTACCCATGAGATAGTGCCTCCATATTTTCAGAGCGTGAATGACAGCTGTAAGCTCAAGATCATGAGTGGGATAATTCTGCTCGTGGGGCCGAAGGGCTCGTGAGGCATATGCAATCACTCGATTCTCTTGCATAAGCACACATCCTAGACCAGTACCCGATGCGTCACAATACACATCGAACGACTTGGTATTATCGGGTTGAGCTAACACAGGTGCAGTAGTCAGATGCTCTCTGAGAGTGTGGAAAGCTTCTTCACATTTCTCATTCCATACAAACTTTACTTCCTTCTTTAACAGTTCAGTCATGGGCTTAGCAATTCAAGAGAAATCCGGGATGAAGCGACGGTAGTAACCGGCTAAGCCGAGAAAACTGCGAATCTGATGAACAGAGGTAGGGGGTTTCCAATCCATCACCTCTTGTACCTTGCTGGGGTCAACAGCTATGCCTTCGCTGGAGATCGTGTGACCCAAGAACTTTACAGTATCCAACCAGAATTCACACTTAGAAAACTTGGCATGCTCTTCCTCATCCTTGGAATAGATAAGGATGTCGTCGATGAACACTACAACGAATTTGTCCAGTTCGGGCATGAATACCGAATTCATGAGATACATGAAGTAGGCAGGGGCATTTGTGAGTCCAAAGGACATGACCAAGAATTCATATAGTCCATATCGTGTGGAGAAGGAAGTCTTAGGAATATCGCACGGGCGAATCTTGATCTGATGATATCCCGAACGAAGATCAATTTTTGAGAAGACTCTGGCTCCAGCTAATTGATCGAAGAGTACATCGATACAAGGAAGTGGGTATTTATTCTTAATGGTTACTGTGTTGAGAGGCCGGTAGTCAACGCATAACCTCAAACTGTCATCCTTCTTCTTTACGAATAGGGCTGGACATCCCCAAGGTGACGCGCTAGGGCGAATGAAACCTTTGTCCAGTAGTTCTTGGAGTTGAATTTTCAGCTCTGCCAATTCTTTAGGGGGCATCCTATATGGTCTTTTGGATATAGGTGCAGTGCCCGGTTGCAGTTCGATGATGAACTCAATATCCCTATCCGGTGGCATTCCTGGTAAGTCATCCGGAAAAACGTCAGCATACTCGTTTACCACAGGAATATCCTCTAGCTTAAGTCCTTCCATCATGTAAGCACAGGAATTCGTGCAATCCAGGAATGGTAGGTAAAGGGTGGTGGCTCCGTGACTAGGTGAATTTATTTCCACAGCTCGGGACGAGGGGTCCAGTGTGACTTTGTGCAAAATCATCCAATTCATACCCAAAATAAGATCTATGCCGTCAAGGGGTAAAAGAACCAAGTTTGTGTTGATGGTTTTACTACCCAACTTGACTGGTACTTGTCTGATCATTTGATTCGAAGCAATTTTACCACCCGGTGTTGATATCATATATGACCCTTTTGTGTGACAAACATCCAAGCCTACTTTTGCACCGAATTTTGCACTTATGAAACTATGCGATGCACCAGAATCAAACAATATAACTGCAGGCTTGTTATGGATAGAGAATGTACCCGACATCACTGGGGCTCCTTCACGAAGCTCTGCAAGCGTGGTGAAGTTAATCCGTCCTTGCTTGACCTGCAGGGTCTATCTCTTGCCCCTGTTCTTGTTGTTCGGGTTGGATCCCTGACCTTGGTTGGGCGGCCCAGACTGAGGGCATTCTCGTGCAAAGTGGTTGGAACTCCCGCATTTGATACAACGATTCGCGGGGCTGGGTCGAAGAGACTGTTGAAGAGTGGGCCTCGGACCATTCTGTGGAGGCATCGGGGGTCGTACCATGCCTGGCTGCTGTGGGGGTCTGGCAATCCATCTCCCTGGCTGAGGGGCCCTTGGTGGAGCTGTGGGTGCGGCATTTTGCACGATGCGATACCTTGGTGGCTGAGCACTTGAAGGTCCAGCGGGTGCCTTTCTCTTCTTCTCTGCCCGGTGTGCCATGATACAGTCTTCCTGGGTAATGGCCATATTGACCAATTCGTTGTAGGTGTCAGCCCTGACTAGGTTCAGACGCTCCTTGAGCTTGGTGCTTAGTCCTCTGCGGAAACGGTCACGTTTCTTAGTATCCGTATCAGCGTGATAGCCCGCATACTGGCATAGATTGTTGAACGCCTGGGCGTATTGCAGCACGGTGCGGGTGCCCTGGGTGAGTGCCAGGAACTCGTTCAACTTCCTCTCCATGAGACCCTTGGGGATATGATGTGCCCGGAATGCGGCCTTGAATTCGTCCCAGTCGACCACATGATCAGCCGGGAGCATCGCAAAATAGTGGTCCCACCACAGACGAGCGGTACCGCGAAGCTGTTGCGCGGCAAAACGAGCTTTGTTAGCCTCTAAGCATGGGGCCACAAGTAGTGTGAACTTGGATTCGATGGTGCGAATCCATGCGTCTGCGTCCAAGGGTTCCTCTGTCTTATGGAACAAGGGCGGCTGGGTCCCCAGAAAATCCGTATATCCTGCAGCTTGGGGGTGGTGGACATTTTGCCCACCCCGCTGGTGGTGTTGCTGTCCTTGCACCAGCTGACGCAGCAGCTCGGTTTGAGCGGCCATCACTTCCACCAAACTGGGCGGGGGTGGTGGCGATTGTCGCGGTCTGCTGCCACCGGCACCAAAACCCTCGGGGTTGCCACGTGTTGATCCAACCATCTGAAACGTGAAAGGTTACCACTTTTCTATTCAACACTTTGGCTGGATTAGGCTCTAAGAAGGCTGTTCCCTTAAGGTCTCACTTCTCTGTCTACCCAGAATTTTCAGTGAACAGAGGGCTAGAGTCTCGTGCATCAGGGAAAATCTACCCGGCCAAAAGTTACCAAATTTTAACAGCAGCTACCTGGGTAAATTTGGAACAAGTTTTGTGTTGTACTCTTTTGCAGAAAACTGTAGGAAGGGGGCCTAAAAATTTAAGGGGCAGAAGTGCTTATTCTGGACAGAAATCTGACATTCCATGGTTTCTGTTATTTCTTACTATCCATAAGTTCAGAATTTTTTTTCATTTTTGAACAGGAGATAGAACACAAAATTTGGAACAATTCTTTCAACATGAACTTTACCAGAAAAGGTCATTTTCTCTGATCAATAAATCTCTCTTTTCGGTCATGGCAAATTTGTGACAGATTCGCTAGATAGTCCTTATGCAAAAACATGCTTAGATACGCAAGAACCTTACCACTCTCATTCAACGCATTTTCAATTTCAGATATATATGGTCATGATGCATGCACGTCCTATTCGTCCTCACAAAATAAAATAATTGCCAAATAACTTTTGGTCTTACGAAGATAGTTTCGGTGGCATACATGATACGCCTCTCACTATAATAGCTAGTCAAGATTTTCTAACCGTTCTTTAACTTATCGTAATCGCGGTTAGTGTACCTGCAGAAGATTGATAGAGCACATATATTTCATGAACCTTTCATGCCAGCACTCATGAAAGCGTCCGTATTCATTACCGTTTACTTATAGAAACGATATCTGTACAATTTCCGCCGTACAGACGACGTTAACATACGCTATCGAGATAGCGTATTCACGGGGGTACCGTCATGAGACGGGGGTATGAACAGCAATCGCCATACCCTGCGCCAAACCTTCTACTCCCAATATATTCAACTAACAGTTGGCATATTGGCAGCACCTCAAGTAAGCCACTGCTTGAGGGCAGCGTTCGGTTCGCATCACCGACAGGAAGGCCAAACTCTCTCAGTTGGCTGAGGATTCTTACCTTCTTACCTTAGCGATGAGTGCGTCGTTACAGAATTTAAGGTCGGTTGTGCATGAAAGTAAGTTTTGACAGAAAGTAATGTGCTGGAAGTCAGTTGATAATATATAGAAGTTAGATAGCCACCTAGTAACTTTCCCATAATCCCTTAGGGCTTTACGAACTAGGTACCATCTTTAGCGCACCAACGTATTTCGCAACACATCCTTCTAGTCAAGTTTTATGAAAATAAGTTTTTTTTTAAGGCTTGTCGCATTCTCTGGCGTATGTATTTCAGCTCTGGTGCCAGCTGTTACCAGCTGTGGCACCAGCTACGGCTCTGATACCAGCTGTGGTAGAACCACCTGAATTAATCTGGCTCAAGTGTATTAACCATCACCATTAGGGCAATCTCGGTTAACCTTACACTTCAAACGGAGTAATCCATTGGTCTATCGGGTAACCTCCCGATACAACCACGGTAAAGCCGATCGAAACCATACATACAAATGCTCATGCGAAGATGAGCCCAGAGAATACCACATTCCAGCAGATATTACAAAAATTATCATAAGTGAATATTACAAACCATGTTTGAGTTTAGTAACCAAGTACTTCAGTGATCATAACCAATAAGTTCTTCAGAGTTTAAGTTGCAGCGGAAATAAGATAACGAAAGCTACTCGACGATACAGGATGTCTCGGTGAAGCCCGTACGAGACATCACTCGGCATTATCTCCATTGGCCGGGGGCGTATCCCATTCCACCGACCAACCAGGGGGAAGAGTACACGGCCATGTCAAGCTAGCAATCATATCTTCGAAGGTCTCACCTGAAAACGAGGCACAAGCAAGGCTGAGTATGCTAATACTCAGCAAGTCTTACCCGTGTAGTGGAATCTACTCCCCGACTCTAGACATGCAAGGCTTTTTGGCTTAGGGGTTTGTTTTGCCGAAAAGCATATACGAGTGGGTCCTTACTTTCAACTTTTAGCTCAAGATTCTAGTTTCATTAACCATTCTAGATAAGCAGCTATCCAATATCATTCATGGTGAAGCATTAAATTTCATCCAACAAGTTTATTCATCATCATTGTTCCTCTTCTTACTCTGTGTGGTAAAAGGGATTAAGCAGTCTCAATAGCCGTGAGAAACGGACGATTCGAATCGAATTTCTTAACCTTGCAAGGGAAATCTAAACAAACGTCACGTGGTTACTCCCAGAGTCACACGTGCAACTTTTCCCCTTTCTTTCCGGGTTGTGGATCGGAGCTACCCTCCGAGAGTACACGAGCCCCACGCCATGGTTCGGCGCCGGGTCGTGGCCACCCGTGCACTCGCCATATGCACATGGGACCGAAGTTCAAAGAGTAGGTTGTCGTCCACTTGCCGGGCCAATCAGGTACTTAAGCTTACCGATTACCATATTCTCGGCATGTGGTTAGTACGTTCAAAGACTTAACCACCACTACCACACACTGCGGCCTTAATCATAAGCATCGTACCATAGCCCGTCCGTTGACCTTATGATTGCAGCGTGTAGTAAACATTCAACTCCTATTTTCTCGCGAGTGACAGGAAATCACTCGGCTTTTACCGGAGTCCTATTAGCACAGCATTCTATCGAACCTTACATCTAGTTTTCAAGCATGGGTTCCTAACATCTTGCAACTAAGTTTTCATTCAACTCCTATAAACTTAATGCACAAGCAAGAGAGTAATGAGTTGCATAATTTAGGAAAGGAATAGGGTTATGCTCCGGGGCTTGCCTTCTTGTGCAAAGTTAGTCCGGGGATCGTCTGAACGTTGACCCGGGTCTTCAACTGCTTTAGTTAAATTTGCCTGGGCTTCTCGCTGCTCACTCTCGGACTCGGGCACCAGCTCGTAAGTCCTGTCGGCGAGAGTAGTCGTTTCTATATGAATGCATAAGTGTAAGTAGTGGCGATCGTAAACGACATGATTTCCTTCACGATAAAGTTGCAGTCTGTAAAACATGAGTTTTGTTGTGAAGTGAGTTACTTTATCATTCGTGGGCAATCGTTAATAGAGTAGAATAGTACAATAAGTAACTTCGTTAAGCAAGGTGGGGTGGGTGTTCATGGGAACTTATGTTCCTCATGGAAACATGATTTAAGTGTAACTACTACAGTGAGTAGTTTCTGGTCATGAAACCTTGGATCTAGGCACATCAGGGAAAGATAAGCTTACTGTAAAATTTTCAGATATTTTCATGCAGCAGATTAATTATGAAAAATGTAATACATGCTTGCTACTAGATTATTGTTCTTTTTGTACGGAACAAATGGTGCAAAAACTGAGACTAAGATTTTTACAGGGCTTTCATTTAATCATGCAGGAGCTACTGTAATTTTTATAGGATTTATTATGTAGTTTTAAGAGCATAGTAAATATGACATTACACACCTAGGTTATTCAAGGATTTATTTTTTTACAGGATCCTACACAGGGTTTTTGTTCATGAAACGTTTTACACAGCATCCTCTACCACTGAGTATCTTCTAGTAAAAATATGAGAATTTTCCAAGCTAAGATACGATTTTCTTGATTTAATGTATGTTATTAGCACATAAATCAAATAAATAGGTTCCTGTGAGATAAAAAGTCTCTAAATTTTTCTATGGCATCTAGGTACCATTACACTAGTATAGAAAAAGTTTCATTAGGTGAATCACAATCTAACAATAGAGATAAAAATATTTAGCCAATCATGGCATGAAACTAAACTTAGCAAGAAGTATATCTAGAAGTAGATTCTGAGCTTGATCTTTTTAGGGTGGCCTATTCATCAGGTAATTTCCTCACTGTAAATTTTTCAGGGCCAGCACTTGTCTCAAGACAAGTCTATGAATAAAAGCCATTAATCTTTCCATTTTATTTAAAGCATGATTTAGCTAGAATCTAAGGTGATGCATGTAACAAAAGTTGTGAAGCTTAACCTAAGGTCTCCAGAGCAGTTGAGTTTGCATTTTTCTAAATTTCCTACGATTTTATACGAATTTTACGGGCAGAACCTTCTAAAGAATTCAATCGATGCAATTGGGTCCTTAGGCGGCTCGGGTGCGGTGGCTGGCCAAAATTCCGGCGAGGGGCTCGCCGGCGGCAAGGGGTGAGGGCCGTGGAAGGACCAGGGGTGCGAGGGCTACCTCGTGGGGGTCTTGGTCGGGTGGGGGACGGCCGGGAGTAGCTCGTCGGCGTTGGAGCAGGGGCGGCGGCGGCGGTACGCGTCGACGGCGGTGCTCCGGCGGGCTTGGGGCGGTCTGGTCTAGACTGGGAGCTTCAGTGGCGCGTGGGGAAGCTGCTTCGGTACTTGGCTTGGGCGGAGGAGGTCGGAGTCGAGCTGTCCGTGATGGCCAGGGACGGCGGCGACGGCGGCAGCGTGGGCGGCGGCGCTCCGGTGATCCAGGGTGGTGTTGGGCGGGCCGGTGAGCGTCGGTGGGTTGATGTGGTGGTGGCTGGAGGTTCAATTCGAGCGGTGGATGGCTGTAGAGGGCTGTCCACAAGCGGGTGGAGCTCGGCGGCGACAATGGCAGCGGCGGGTGTTCTCTGGTTGCTGGAAGCTCGCGCGGGCGGCCTGGGGCGGCTTTTATAGGGGCAGGAGGGAGGGAGGAGTGCCAGGCGATGCGCGGGGGTGATGGCACGGCAATGGCGTGCCACTGGCCACGGTGGGCGGCGTCTGGACACCGGCGCGGTGTGCGGAGGGCGGGAGCGCGCGACTGGGCACCGGGGATTTTGCGTGGGCGAGCTAGGAGATAGCGCGGCACGGGGTTGGAGGGCAGCTGCAGCAGCGGCTCGGGCGGGCGGCAAGCTCAGCGACGGGCGGGTCGCGGCGAGCGGTGCGGCACGGCGCGGCGCGGCCGTTGGGCGCGGCGGGCGGCGAGCAGAGGCGCGGCTGGCGTGGCGCGCTTGGCGAGCTGGGGCTGGGCAGCGCGGCGGTGGGGGGTAAAGCCGGGTTTGGGGGCGATGGCCGGCGGCCACTGGCTTGGCGGCTAGCGCCGGTCAGGCATCGCCGGCCACCTGGCCGGCGTGTCGGGCGGGGAGGGAAGAGAGAGGAGGGGGAAGAAGGGTCTATTTGCGAAATTTGAAAAGTTCCATGGGGCTGGTTGCAAACAGGATGTTTTCTCCACTTTCTAATTTGAATTTCAAAAACTTTTGAACATGAAAGTTGTTCAGAATAAAAAGTTCTACAAGTTTGGTTTCAGGCAACACCTCATTTGGCTTGTGGTTTGAAAGTTAATTTAAAAATTCAAAGGTATTCATATGTGCCCAATTTCAATTTGAATTTCAACTTGTTCTAATTCTTTTCACCCTTTTATTAGTTGGTTAAGCATAGGGTTGGGCTAATGACATTGCTTTAGAAATGTAATTTATCAGGGTTGTTACAGGTTGCTCCAACCATCTGAAATGTGAAGGTTTACCATTAACATCGTGATCCATATTGCTTCCACAATTCAAAAGGATTAGCGCGGAAAGTAGACTTCCGAAAGATCATGGATAGAATCGTGGACCGAATACTTTCTGCCATAAGAAACTTATAGCTCCTGGTAGGTTCATCCAAAATTGCTCATATTTTGGTAGTGGGTAGGGAATTTAGAGATGTACAACTTTGGTATTCAGCTTAGACGCTAAATCGATGGCCAAGATGGTCGAAAGATTCACTCTTTGCTTCGCTGTCTTGGCTGTTTTTCAGCAGAATGAGTTATAGTATCTTGCCTATAACTCCAACTATCAAAGTCCAACAGTGCTGGAATTTTGTGAGAACCTAGATCACAAAATTTAGGACAAGTTTGGTATTCAACACTCAGCCCAGAAATGTAAGGAGACATGGGTAAAAATTTCCGACAAGTTTCTGCAATCGCAGATTCAATTGCTTTCTAACATCACAATCAAACCACCAAGTTTTTAGCCATGGCCTACATGATTAGAGTATCCAGTGGTCGAGATGCACTCGTCACAAAAGAGGTACTCAACTCTTAGTTAGCCTATTACAACACTTGCCAAAAGTTAGGCTACACTATCGAGGAGTATACGCAAAAGTCCTCCTAGGTCATCATCTAGAAGTCATCGAGGTTGCTGACGGACGACTCGCTGTGAGTAGGAGAGTGAGCTCCCATCGGAGGTGGCTGCAGTGCTTCACCCTCAAAGTCCATGCCAGAAACACCGACAATCTCCTGTGGCTCATCCACATCTTCCTCCATAGCCACCACGTCGGGAGGGGCATTCTGAGCATGGTGCCACTGAATGTGCACATTAGCATTCTCCAACTCAAGGTTCAGATCATGGAGCTGCTCCTCCAAGTGCGCTATCATGTCATCTCTCTCACCCATGAGAGTGTCGTGCTCCTGAACTTGGCCCTCAAGTTGGCCAATCCGGGTGTCTCTGTCCTCAAGTTCCTCACTGAGCTTCTTAATCTGCTCATCAATGGTATCTGCCATCATGTGGTAGGCCTGTGCAAGATCAGCGAGCTGCACAAGCGCCTGACTCTGGAGGGCCTGAAGTCGGTACAATGCATTCATGCACCACACGGAGGTCTCGATGGTCTCCTGGGCGTGAAAGTCCACTAAATACTATTAGTGCTGCACCCTGTTGAGCTAGAAGGGGTCGTTGTCCTGGGCAGCAGGAAACAAACCAATAGGAGTGAGCGTGACGGCCTCGGGGCACTGCGCACAGAAAGTGGTGAGCGCCCTCATGGCAGCAAGCTCCCAAGTATCGGCCAAACGGTGACCAACAGCCTCAATCACCAAGGCGGGCCACTCCGGGTGTAGTGGGTGCGGAAAGATGGTCACGTTAACACGGCACTGGGTAACTCCATTCTCTGCAAACTGCAGTCCCGCGTAACATGGGGGAATTAGATAGCCTGCGGTGCTCAGAACATCCCACAAGATAGAGGGAAAGCTGTCCCAGTGGAGACACTGCGAGTGAACGCGTACATCCTCATCCACCATCATGGCAACAGGCTCGGCCATCTGAACAAAAGATCAAATGGGTGAGATAGTGAAAAACTGTTAACAACATAGTGAATAGGTTCTGGACAGTGCACTAAAATAGCCATAACTTCAACAGTTCTTGTCCAAAAATTCTCAAATTTTACCAGAACATTCCTACGGCACTTGTGAACAACTTTGCTAGTCAACTCCAGAGCTAGATTAGGTTCTAAGATGGTCTTTCTCTTAAGGTTTTACTTTACTGGCTACCCAGTAATTTCAGCGAACAGTGGACCAAGATTTCATGCACCAGGGAAAATCTACCCAGCCAAAAATTACCAAATTTTAACAGTAGCTACCTGAGTAAATTTGAAACAAGTTTTGTGTTGGAGAGTTTTGCAGAAAACTGTAGTAATAGGGCATAAAAATTTATGTGGCAGAAGTGCTTATTTTGGACAGAAAACTGACATCTCAAGGTCTTTGTTGTTTCTCATTATCCATATGTCCAGAATTTTTCAAATTTAGACAGGAGGTAGAATACAATTTTTGGAACAAAAAATTCAACATGAGTTTCTCCAGAAAAGATCATTTTCTAAGCTTAATAAATCCATCTTTTCAGAATAGGCAGAAATATATCAGATTTGCTAGATAATCCTTATGCAAAGACCATTGTGTGCACGCATGAACCTTACCACTCTCAAGCATCGCATTTTCAATTTTCGATTTATATGGTCATGATGCATGCACGTCCTATTCGTCCTCACAAAATCAAATAATGCCAAATAGCTTTGGTCTTACGAAGTTAGTTTCGGTGGCATACACAATACGTCTCTCACTATAATAGCTAGTCGAAAATTCTCTAACCGTTCTTTAACTTATTGTAATCGCGGTTAGTGTACCTGCAGAAGATTGATATAGCACATATATATCCATTGAACCTTTTATTCTAGCACTCATGAAAGCGTCCGCATTCATTACCGTTCACTATAGAAACGGCATCCGTACAATTCCCGCCGTACAGACGAGGTTAACATACGCTATCAAGATAGCGTATTCACGGGGGTACCGTCTTGAGACGGGGGTATGAACAGCGATCACCATACCCTGCGCCAAACCTTCTACTCCCAATATAATCAACTAATAGTTGGTATATTGGCAGCACCTCAAGTAAGCCACTGCTTGAGGGCAGCGTTCGGCTCGCATCACCGACAGGAAGGCCAAGCTCTCTCAGTTGGCTGAGGATTCTTACCTTCTTACCTTAGCAATGAGTGCGTCATTACAGAATTTAAGGGTCGGTTGTGCATAAAAGTAAGTTTTGACAGAAAGTAATGTGCTGGGAGTCAGTTGATAATATTCATAAGTTAGATAGCCACCTAGTAACTTTCCCATAATCCCCTAGGGCTTTACGAACTAGGTACCATCCTTAACGAACCAACGCATTTTGCAAACACAATTTTTGTGGTCAAGTTTTATGAAAACAAGTTTTTAAGGTTTGTTGCATTCTCTGGCGTATGCATTTCGGCTCTGGTACCAGCTGTGGTAGAACCACCTGAATTAATCCGGCTCAAGCGCGCTAACCATCACCACGAGGGCAATCAGGGCTAACTCTCACTTCAAACGGAACAATCCATTGGTATGTCGGCTAACCTCCCGATACAACCACGATTTTTTGCCAATTGAAACCACACATACAAGTAGTCACACGAAGGTGAGCCAAAGGATACAACATTCCATACACTTTACACCACAGGGTTCATCATAAATTATTATTACAACTGAGTTCAGAATTTGTAACACAAGGTACTTCAGAGTTTAAAGGTAATTGGGTTCTTCAGAGTTCAATGCAGCGGAAAAATAACGATAAACTACTCGACGATACATGATGTCTCGATGAAGCCCGTACAAGACATCACTCGGCATTATCATTGTTGGCCGGGGGCGCATCCCATTCCACCGACCAACCAGGAGGAAGAGTACACGGCCAAGTCAAACTAGCGATCATATCCTCAAAAGTGTCACCTAAAAACAAGCCACAAGCAAGGCTGAGTATACTAATACTCAGCAAGGCTTACCCGACTAGTGGAATATACTTAGCCGACTCCTAGACATGCAAGGCTTTTTGGCTTGAGGGGTTTGTTTTGCCGAAAAGCATATACAAGTAGGTCCTTACTTTCAAATTTTAGCTCAATATTCTAGTTTTCTTTAACCATTCTAGGTAAGCAACTATCCAATATCATACATGGTTAAAGAATTAATTTTTCATCCAACAAGATTAATCATCATCATTTTTCCTCTTCTTACTCTATGTGGTAAAAGGGTCAAGCAGTCTCAATAACCGCGAGAAACGGACGATTCGAATCGAATTTCTTAACCTTGCAAGGGAAACCTAAACACACGTGCAACTTTTTCCTTCAATTCCCGCTTCACGGAACAGGCCCACAGCCCTCGACTACACGTCCCCATGGACCACGGACCCAGCCGGGCCATGGCATCACATGCACCCGCCATTAGCTAGATGTGAACGAATTCAAGATGGTGGGGAGTATATTCCGGCCTCGGTTCAATCCGGTACTTAAGCTTACCGATTACCACATTCTCGGCATGTGGTTAGTACGTTCAAAGACTTAACCACCACTACCACACACTGTGGCCTTAGCATTTTTCACTAAACAGGCGGGGCCTCAATCATCAACATAAACATCGCACCATAGCCCCGTCCGTCGACCTTATGATTGCAGCATGTAGTAAACATTCAACTCCTATATTCTCGTGAGTGACAGGAAATCACTCGACTTTTACCGGAGTCCTATTAGCATAGCATTCTATCGAACCTTGCATCTAGTGTTCAGAGCATAGGAACCTAAGTTCATGCAACTAAGTTTTCATTCAACTCCTATAACTTAATGCATAAGTAAAATAGAGTAATAAGATGCATAATTTAGAAAAATAGGGTTCATGCTCCGGGGCTTGCCTTCCTGAGCAAAGCTAGCCTTGGGCTCTTCGGAACTCGGGTTCGGGTCTTCGAAAGCTTCAGTTAGATTCACTTGAGCTTCACACTGCTCACTCTCAGACTCGGGCACCAGCTCGTACGTTCCGTCAGCGAGAGTAGTCGATTCTATATGAATGAACAAGTATGAGTTGTAGTGATGGTATACGATATTTATTTTCTTCACGATACAGTTGCAATCCACAAAACATAGATTTGGTTGTGAAGTTACTTAGTTAAGATTTCTTTGGGTAATTGTTAATAGAGTATAACTTAAACTAATTAACTCCATGAAACAAGAGGGGTTGGGGGTTGTGTTCTTTTGGAAACTAATTTTTCTAAGCACAACATGGATTAAACACAACTTCTGGACTAGGTAACTTCTAGTGATGAAATTTTTATTTAGAGTACATTATGCAGAGACAAAAGCACTGTAACAATTTCACAAATTTCTGTGCAGTAAATTAATTTTGAAAAATGTAATACACAACCACTGCTAGAATGTAATTATTTTCATACAGGACAAACCATGCATGTTTTGATGCTAAAACTTTTACAGGGTGTTAATCTATCCATATATGCATTATTGTAACTTTTTCAGATTTTATTGTGTATGATACAGAGCATAATAAATAGGACAAGCTACACTTATTTCTTTAAGGATTAATTTCTACAGGATGTTTTACAGGATTTCTGAGTATGAAACTTCTTATACAGCATGAGCTACTCTAAGGTGTCCCACAGTAAAAAGTTGAACATTTTCCAAGCACCGAAACTAATTATTTTTATTAGTGCATTTTTCCTACCATAAAATTATATAAATAGGTTAAAGAAAGGAAAAAAGGTTCTAAACTTTTTCTGTGGTATTTAGGCATCACTATAATAGCTCTGGAAAAGTTTCACAGTATGAAACAAAATATATTAGCAGGTACAAATTAGTTCTATTATTTCATGGCATGAACAAAGTATAATAAAAAGTTTAGCTAGAGATGGGTTCTGGTCCTAATATTTTTACACTGGCCTACACATCAAGCAACTAATCTAGTGTCCAAAAATCAGATTCAGAACTGGTCTACAACAGTGGGTACAATTAAAGTGTATTAAACCTTCCATTCAATTTAGAGCAAGATTGCAAGCAACTAAAGAAAAGCATGTAACAAAAGTTGTAGATTTTCTTCTAGCAATCCCAAAACAGTTGAGTTTGTATTTTTCTGATTTTTCTAAGATTTTATATGAATTTTACAATTTTGCTGTTTTTGAATTAAATGTTTAAACACAGGTTTACAGTTATGCCCCTGGAAACTTGTGTGTAGACCCTTTTAAAAATTTCAATTGTTGCAATTGGGTCCCTAGGCTGCGCTGGCACGGCGGCCGGCCAAATTTCGGGGAGGGGGCTCGTTGGCGGCGAGGGGAAAAGGGTCGGGGAGATCCAGGAAGGTGAGAGCTACCTTGGGGTGGCCTTGGTCGGGGTTGGGGGTGGCCGGAAAGGGCTCGTCGGCGTGGAATAGGGGGCGGCGGCGGTGCGGAGTATCGGCGATGGTGCTCCGGCGGGGTTGGGGCAGCGCTGGCGGGTTGGGAAGCTCCGGTGGGGTGATGTAGTACCGTTCCGAGCCTTGGTTCGGACGGAGGAGGGCCGAGGGTGGGGTGTCCACGGCAGTCGGGGGCGGCGGCGGTGGAGGCAGCACTGGCAATGAGCGCCGGCGGTTCTGGGCGACGATGGGCGGGGCAGTGAGTGTCAGTGGGTTGCTGTGGTGGTGGTTGGGGCCTCAGCTTGAGCGGTGGATGACCAGAGGGGTGAGCTCTACGGTGAGCGGGCACGACGGCGGTAATGGTGGTGGCGGCGGCGTTCTGGTGTCTGGGCGCGCAAGGAGGCTCAGTGCGGCCTTTTGTAGGCAGCAGAGAGGCGGGAGGAGAGGCCGGGCCGTATTGCGAGGCTCGGGCGCGGGCGGCACGACGGGGTCGTGCCATTGGGCGTCGGGGCGGCGGCCAGAGGCTCGGCGCGGTGAGCGGCGAGCGGGAGCAGGGGATTGGGCGTGCTGCAGCACAGCGGCTTGCCGGGCAGCGAACTCGGGGAGTGGCGGGACAAAGCGGAGGCTCGGGCACGGCGCGGCTTGTCCATTGGGCGCGGCGTTGTGTGGCTGGGCGGCGGCGTCGCGTGCGGCCAGCGGCGTGTCGCGGTTGGCGGCCGGAGATCCTGGCGCGGGGAGGGAGGGATTGCTCGGCACGTGATTGGGCGCGGCAGGGCTTGGTCGGGGGAGTGGGGAGGACGACCTGCGACTGGCTTGTCACGGCGTGGGCGGCAGGCATCGCCGGCCAGGTGGCCAGCGGTGACTGGCGGCGGGCGTCGGGCGAAACAGAGGAGAGGGGAGGGACTGAAAGTGGAAATAGGAGAAAAGGCAGAGGCTGGTTTGCAAATTCAAGTGTTTCTCAAATTTTTTTGTTGCAACTCAAAAATCTCTGAACATGAAAGTTGTTCAAAATGAAAAGTTACACAAGTTTTGTTTCAGGCCAAGGTTCATTTGAGTCCTAGTTTAGATGTTTTTCTAAAAACTCAAAAAGTATAATTCGAAGGGCACGTCATTTCCTGGGCAAAAATTTGTATTCTCTCCTAGGCTTCAACTAGATTTTTGTTTATCCTGCTATCAATGGTGTGCCTATTAAATTTCGCAGCCATAAGTGCTTTTAGGTGAGAGTTATTTAATTTGTTTGATTAAAGTACATGTACTTACGCACATATACACATCTATTTTCAATTCAAAGCAAAACCAATTTATAATTCATTTCTTTTAAACTTTTCTTAGCTATTTATGCATCGTGTTAAGCTAATGAGGCTTATTTCGTAATTTAAACACCTGAGGTGTTACACCATCGAACCCTCAAGGACCCAAATCTTTTTGGGTACCTAAATTCAAAGCTTAACTTGTTTTGTAGGCCTACTCCTCGGGTGGCACCGCATGGTTGCTTGATACTGGATGCTTAAATCATATGACCGGGGAGAAGGATTTGTTCACATCCCTAGAGCTTCATGATATACCTAAAGAAACTATTGCCTTTGGAGACAATAACAAAGGAGATGTCATTGGTTTGGGTAAAATTGCACTCTCAAATGATAATTCTATTTCAAATGTTTATTTGGTTGAAACTTTGGGGTACAACTTGTTGTCGGTCTCACAAATTTGTGAGATGGGCTACAATTGTTTCTTTACTAATGTTGGTGTGACCGTCTTTAGAAGGGAGGATTCCTCTATTGCTTTTATGGGTCACTTAAAGGGCAAAGTCTATCTTGTTGATTTCTCCAAGGAGATAGTTGAGCCTAAGACTTGTTTAGTGGCAAAATGTGATTTGGGTTGGCTTTGGCATCGCCGACTAGCCCATGTCGGGATGAGGAACTTGGCTAAACTTCAAAAAGGCGAGCACATCCTGGGACTAACAAATGTTGTTTTTGAGAAAGATAGGTTGTGTAGCGCATGCCAAGCCGAAAAGCAAGTTGGTGCTCCACATCGTGCCAAGAACATCATGACTACATCAAGACCATTGAAGCTTCTACACATGGATTTGTTTGGACCCATTGCCTACATTAGCATTAGCGGTAACAAATATGGTCTTGTCATTGTTGATGATTTTTCTCGTTTCACTTGGGTATTCTTTTTGCAAGATAAAAGTGAAGCTCAAGGTATTGTCAAGAAATTCATTAGAAGAGCCCAAAATGAATATGAGTTGAAAATCAAGAATGTAAGAAGTGACAATGGTTCGGAATTCCGGAACACCAATATTGAAGAATTCCTTGATGAAGATGGGATCAAACATGAATTCTCCGCACCATACACACCTCAACAAAATGGCATTATTGAGAGTAAGAATAGGACATTGATTGAAGCCACAAGAATAATGCTTGATGAGTACAAGACTCCGGATATCTTTTGGCCCGAAGCTATCAATACGGCGTGTCATGCCATCAACTGTCTCTACCTCCACAAATACTTGGGCAAGACACCCTACGAGATAATCACCGGTAACAAACCAAAGGTGCACTACTTTAGAGTTTTGGGGAGTAAGTGTTTCATACTTATCAAGAAAACCAAAATCTCAAAGTTTGCATCAAAGGTTGATGAAGGTTTTCTACTTGGTTATGGTACTAACGAACACTCCTATCATGTCTTCAACAAAACCACCAGTTGTGTTGAGGTCACGGTGGACATAACTTTTGATGAATCCAATGGCTCTCAAGTAGAGCAAGTTGATAAAAATATTATAGATGAAGTGGAACCCACGAGTCTACCAATCATGAGGATAGGCTTGGGAGAGGTGAGGCCTCATGAATTTCAAGCTCAAACTTCAATTGAAGAAAGAAACAATGATCCATCATCATCCACAAGAGTTGCAGCTCCAAGCTCTGAACAACCTCGAGATCATAGTCAAGTTCATGGTGACGATCAAATTCATGGCATTGATCAAGGGGGAGAACAAGGTGGAGAAGCTCAAGAAGATGCTCCACAAGCTAAAAATGATGATGATGGACCCATTCAACCTCAATCACAAGTGCCGCATCCAAGAGTTCATCAAAGTGTTCAATAAGATCATCCTGTTGACAATATTCTTGGAAGTATTCAAAGAAGGGTAACTACTCATTCACGTTTAGCAACTTTTTGCGAACATTACTCGTTTGTCTCTTCTCTAGAACCTCTCAAGGTAGATGAAGCACTTGATGATCCAGATTGGGTCATTGCCATGCAAGAAGAGTTGAATAACTTCAGAAGAAATGAAGTATGGGAGTTGGTTGAAAGACCAAAGCAAAATGTGATTGGCACCAAGTGGGTTTTCCAAAACAAACAAGATGAACATGGTGTCGTCACAAGAAACAAGGCAAGGCCAGTTGCACAAGGTTTCACACAAATTGAAGGTTTGGATTTTGGTGAAACTTATGAATCAATTCGTATACTATTAGCCTATGCCACTCACCATGATTTCAATATTTATCAAATGGACATGAAAAGTGCATTCTTGAATGCCCCCCTATCCAAGTTGGTGTATGTAGAACAACCGCCGGGCTTTGAAGATCCAAGATTTCCAAATCATGTGACAAGCTCCATAAGGGCTAGCTTAAGAAAGCTCCTAGAGCATGGTATGAATGACTTTAGAATTTTCTTCTCAAGAACGACTTTATAATGGGCAAAGCCGATTCTACTCTCTTTACTCACAAAGTTGATAAAGATACTTTTATTTGCCAAATATATGTCGATGACATCATATTTGGTTCTACTGATAAGAAATTTTGCGAGGAATTTAGTAGGATCATGACCAAGAGGTTTGTGATGTCCATGATGGGTGAATTGAAGTTCTTCCTTGGATTTCAAGTCAAGCAAATGAAGGAAGGGACTTTAATATGTCAAACCAAGTATGTGAAGGATATGCTTAAGAAGTTTGACATGACCGATGCAAAGCCCATCAAGACACCCATGGCATTAAATGGTCATCTTGATCTCAAAGAAGAAGGGAAGTCGGTTGATCAAAAGGTATATTGCTCCATGAACGGCTCTATTCTTTACCTTTGTGCATCTAGGCCCGATAGTATGCTTAGTGTGTGCATGTGTACAAGATTTCAAGCCAATCCTAAGGAATGTCACTTAATAGCTATTAAGAGGATTTTGAGATATTTGGTACACACTCCTAACCTAGGCTTATGGTATCCCAAAGGCTCCACTTTCGATCTACTTGGATATTCTGATTTGGATTATGCAGGTTGCAAGGTAGATAGAAAGAGTACGACGAGGACTTGCCAATTTCTTGGAAGGTCCCTAGTGTCGTGGAGCTCTAAGAAACAAAATTCGGTTGCTTTATCCACTGCCAAAGCTAAGTATATTGCAGCGGGTGCTTGTTGTGCCCAAATCTTGTGGATGAAGCAAACATTGAGTGACTTCGGCTGTGAGTTTAGCAAGATTCCGCTCTTATGTGACAATGAGAGCACTATCAAGCTAGCAAACAATCCGGTGCAACACTCCCGAACAAAGCACATAAATATAAGAAATCATTTCTTAAGGGATCATGAGGCTAAAGGAGATATTGCTTTACGTCACGTGAGCACCGAACAACAACTTGCCGATATCTTCACTAAGCCTCTAGATGAGCAAAGGTTTTGTGCTTTGAGGAGTGAACTAAATATCTTGGATTCTCGTAACTTGGCTTGACTTTTTGCACATACTTGATTTTTGCTTAGATACGAAAAATGAATTTACTTGTGTTGATTTATTTTGAAATATTTGGATTTTGATCTTTGGATCAAAGCTTGACTCTTGTGATCATTTTTATGTAATGTTGTTTGTGGCTGATCACTAAGCTTCAAGTTGTCTCATATGTCTACAAGCCATATCTCTTAATATCTCCAAGATTATTCTTCTCAAAATCTCTCTTTTGGAACTGAAAATATGTCTACAAGCCATATGTCCAACACCCCGCTGAACATTCAAGGTCCAATCACTAGAGCTCGCGCGAGACGATTGAATTTATAGGTGAGCTCATTCCTAAGCACTTCCTTTTATGATCTTGAGAATAGATTACTATATAATGATTATATTTTGATTAGGAACGAAGGAGAGGACCAGGGGATGCATGGAGAGGAGCTTGGAGTCGGACAAGGCCAGCAAGGGACATCCATGACACTTGGAGGCCCAATACAACTCAACTTCGAGTCCACCTCGGAGTCCAGGAGCAGTCTGCCTTAGATTGGACCCCCATGCCACATACGGAGTCTGATTTCGATGTTCCACATATGGTTGGAAAGATATTTTCATAGAGCTTCCAATGGCACCGGGCCCACGACCAAATGATTCCTGAGTCAACGGTAATAGTCGAATCAATTGGACATCCAGAATCTGTCTCGGTGCTGCGCCGCCGTCTTTTGGGCTGTTGGTCCGTGTATCGTATTGGAGCCCATTAGGCGTGCATCCAGGGGTCTTGCACGCCCCTAAACACTTTATATTCAGTAGAGTCACCCAAGTTAGGGTTTGGGTTTTGCTTAGATTATTCTGTCAAGAACAGTTTTGCCGTTTGTCGGTTTGTGAGACCCCAACTTCATGTGTTAATCATACATCTGCAATTTTGGTTGCATTCTTCCTTGTTCTTGCTTGTGTTCTTCGATTCGCATGCAAGGATTAGCCTTCTTGGCGAGGTCGGCCATGCAACACCGGTCGATAACCTGAGGAGACGTGGTGCTGCGATTGCGGAGTTTGGAACGTGTTGTTCAGATGCCGGATCGAATTGTGTCACGAATCCACCAAATCGAGAGTTAACAGAACCTTTCGGAAGACCGGGAACCCTAGTTCACATCAAGGAGGCTATAAAAGGAGGCCCTCTCCCTCTCATTCAACACACACCACAACTTGGAGCCTCTCTCCCTCTCTCAATCTTGTGACTTGTACTCCTTAGGGTAGTGGAGCTAGGCTAGTTCTTCTCTTTAGCAAATCATAGTCGTCCTTGGGGTCGTTGACCAATCCTCGGCCTTGGGTATGGCTTTGTATTTGACTCGTCAGTATCCTATTCATAATGTAGAGCTTAGTGATGGTTGCTATGCTATCTTGATAGTTTATCATACCATGCCTTGTTCTTCCATAAGTTATGATTTATATGTGGTTAGGCCAGATGTTCTAAGTAAGGCTATTGGTTCGTTGTGCCTTTGGGCTTGCCTTAGCGCATTACTTGTCCATCTGAAGGATGGGAGACCCGGGGGCGCTAGGGTAGTATCGGTGTTTTACCGCCACACCCACCGAGGGATACGTCTACCGGGTTTGGCGATTTTAGAATTCCTAAAAAAAATTTAGAGGATTCTCTGTTTTTCCTGAGAAGTTCCAGCACCCGTTTTAAAGAAAGCTCGTGATTTTCTACAGATCACATCTTACATCAGATTGAGCTGATACTTTGTGGTGTTCCTATTCTAGTGCTCCTAGTTGAGAAAAAAATAGCAGAAAAATAAAAGAAAAAAATGATTTCTACTATTGGTAAAAGACAAAACATGAGGCACATAGAGAGGATACACTTGTTGATATCGTGTGCGCTGCTGGCTACTTGCTGATATTGTGTCGTTGCTGATCTTCATTGTTTCTTTCTTGTTCCTTACTTGTTGACACTACTGTTATAAGGATACCAGTAGACCAGCAACCAAGGACAAGCAATTCAGACATTTATTCAGCATTGCTATCTTTTATTGAATTGTGTTCCACTCACATACTTGGCCTTCCTATAGCTCCACATACTACTTCTGGATAACACATGTTTTTGACCCTTGCAATCGTGGGCTACATCTCCCAGGTATCCTGTAACACCCTAGGTGTTTAGAACCCTAATCAAGAAAATTTAAACATAGCATCATGAATAATAACCCAGAATCATTAAAACAATGCATTTAATTAAGTGTGTGCATATGCATGTGTATGAATGTTAATGTGCATGTGTATGTATGTGTGTATGTGAGACTTTTTCCTTTTGTGTTTATATCCTTTTCATGCTCCACATTTCATGACAAATGTAGTATAAAAACACACTCATATTTTAGTACCGTACAAAGTGTACTTCAAACACCATTTGCAAATTCAAAATTTAACACAAGAAATAACTAGTAATTTAAATCCTAGTATTCTTGAATTTAAAATAACTTCTAAACCGTGACTCAAATGAACTTTTGGCTAAAACAAAAGTTGTAGATTCTAAAACTCCCTACAACTTTCATGTTCAAAGTTTTTCAAGATTCTATTCGAAATTTTGAGAAAAATTAATTTGAATCTTGGCCCTTCTCTCTCTCCCTCTCTCTTCTCTCCCCTCCCCTTTTCTCTCCCATTGAGGGGCAGCGGCCGCCGGCCATCTGGCCAACGATGCATGCCGGCGAGCCACGCCAAAGGACAGTGCCCCGACCGGCCCTTGACCAAATTGCCCTCCCCTGCCGCGTATCCCGCCCCTTCCAACTCGCACGCGCCACGCGGCCGTCGATTCCCGACGGCCAAGCCACGACACGCCGGCGACGCTGCGCCCTTGCCGCGACTTTGTCCCGGCTGCGCCTCCCTACGTTGTGTCGCGCCCAGCTCCACCTCCCCTTCCCTGTGCCTATAAAAGGGCTACACCGAGCCCCTGCTCACACGCGCCCGAGTACCACCACCACCACCCCGCCATTAGCGCTGCCACTCGACCTCGCCATCGAGCCCCACTTTCCGCTCCTCCTCCGCCCAAATCGGGGCTCTAAACGGGTTGCCCTCGACCTACTGGTTCTACCCGACTTCTCCACGCAGCCCTCCCTCTCCGGACCACCGCTGCCCATCGTCCGCACCTCGCCGGAGCTCCTGCTCACCGCCAGCAGCCCAACTCTAGCCACCCAGCCCCAACCGAGCACACCAACAGGTTTCTCTCGACCTCCTCATGCTCCCCCACCAATTTCCCCTCGCCGCCGACTAGTTTCCCTCGCTGGATTTTGGCTGGGAACAGCCCAGCCTCACCTAGGGACTACATTGCAATCGCCAAGTTCTTTTTAGGGTCCTTTCTGCAAGATCCAGGGACATATCTTCGAGAACCCGAGTACTTTTGTTTTCAAGAGGCTGTCAAATATAAAATCAATCTAAAATTATATAAAAATCAAAAAAATGCAAACTAGAATTTTTTGTGACCCGCAAGATGAACCCAACTACTTTTGCATAGATGGATGACCAGTTATAAAATAAAACTTGATCAAAAATAAATCTTGTTTTAAATAGCCCATAAATGTATCTCTTGATCTAGAACAACAATGTGGATGATTTTTGGACTATAAGCTAGTCTCTGCATGTTAAGACTTTTTTAAAAATTTCAAGGCCAGAACATGTCTGTACCAGTAGTTTTTGTGGGATCTTATTTGATGTGCTATTTTGCTAGAGTTATTTGTTCATGCTATTCTACTGATATTTTAGGGTTGAAACTTTTACCCTAGAGTAACCTTGATGCATAAATGCTATGGACAAAGTTTGGAACTTTTTTACTTCTATCTAACTTTCTCATATGTTTTCAATTAAGAAAACCTACATTAAAACAAAGTAACTAGTTCTGGTGCCTACAAAAAATACGAAATTTTAACCAGAGACTACCTTTGAGTAGATTATCATGTTGGAAAATATTCAGACACAGGAACTTTGTGGAACTGCCTGTATAAATAAATCTTGATTAATGCAGATGTATATTAACTTATTTTCTATGCTTTGTATCTTGCACACTAAAACCTAAAAAATTTACAGTAGACTCACCATATGTTTAGGAGTACTCAGTAAAACGTTGAGCACTAGTTCTTGCATGGTTTTTTCTGTTTAAATAGATCTTGATCCTAGTAGTAGCTGTTTAATGCATTTTTTGTGATTAATCTGTTGAATGAAAATGGCTGGAAATTTTATAGTGAGTTTGTACTTAAGTAATGTGCTCTGCATAAAAATCTCAACACCAAAAATAATCTCTACGAGTTGTTTTGTTTTAATCCATACTTACTTTTGAAAAATGGCCGTTTAAGAAATGACAAAACCACTCATTTACTTAATGAAGTTAGTTAATCCAGATACTACTCGATAAATGACTGCCCAAGAAAAAGAAAATGAAGTTCTTTACAACTTAACATGAGTTTTGTTGAATTACAACTTTATAGAGAATAAGTTATTTATCTTGTACCATTAAAACCACCCATACATATGCATTCATATAGAATCGACGACTCTCACCGACGGAACCTATGAGCTGGTGCCGGAGTCCAAGAGTGAGCAGCGCGAAGCTCAAGTTAATCTAACTGAAGTTGTTGAAGACCCGAACCAAAGTTCGGAAGCGCCCACTGCTAGTTTTGCTCAAGAAGGCAAGCCTCGGAGCATAACCCCTACTTTTAAACTTATGCAACTTTAATTTATATATGGTATTGTGCATTAAGTTTGTAGGAGTTGATTGAAACCCTAGTTGCATGATCCTAGTACCTATGATATGAACACTAGTCTATGTCGGTCGCTAGATTACCATGCTAATAGGACTCCGGTAAAAGTCGAGTGATTTCCTGTCACTCGCGCGATATAGGAGTTGCTTGTTTTACCTATGTTGGAATCATAAGGTCGAGGGACGGGGCTATGTTACGATATTTCTGTAGATGATTGAGGCCCTGTCTGTTTAGCGAAAATGCTAAGGTCGCGGTGTGTGATAGTGGTGGTTAAGTTTTTGAACGTACTAGCCACATGCCGAGAATATGGTAATCGGTAAGCTTAAGTACCTGATTGAACCAGTGTGTGGACATACCTCCCACCATCTTGACATTGTTCCCATGGGCACATGGTGAGTGTAAGAGCAGCAACGGCCCGACTTCGTTCCGTGGTTCGTGGACCTTTGTACTCAAGGATGATGGCCCTGATCCATGAAACGGGAATAAAGGGGAAAGTTGCACGTGTGACTCTGTGAGTAACAACGTGATGTGTTTAGGTTTCCCTTGCAAGATTAAGAAATTCGATTCGAATCGTCTGTTTCTCACGGCCATTGAGACTGCTTAACCCTTTTACCACATAGAGTAAGAAGAGGAACAATGATGATGATTAATCTGGTTGGATCCTTAGTTAATTATTTTCCACCATGTGTGATTTGGATAGTTGCTTACCTAGAATGGTTAATCAACTAGAACTTGATGCTAAAACTTGAAAGCAAGGACTCACTCTTAGATGCTTTTTGGCCAAAACTACCCTCAACCAAAAGCCTTGCATGTCTAGGAGTTGGCTAAGTATATATCACTAGTCGGGTAAGCCTTGCTGAGTATTAGTATACTCAGCTTTGCTTGTGGCTTTGTTTTCAGGTGAGACCTTTGAGGACATGGTTGCTAGTTTGACTTGGCCGTGTACTATTCCTTCTGGTTGGTCGGTGGAATGGAATACGTCCCCGGCCAACGATGATAACGCTGAATGATGTCATGTACGGGCTTCATCATGATATCTTGTATCATCGTTAGATAATATCATTTATTTTCCGCTGCACTATTAAACTCTGAAAGGACTTGTTATGCATGAATTCGAACTTTGTTTGTAATAATGTTCATGTTGAACTCTATGATGTATAATTTGTGGATTGTTGTAATCTCAAGGCTCACCTTCGTGTGGGTTGTATGTATGCATTGTTTCGATCGAAATTCCAGTGGTTGCATCAGAATGTTACCCGACAGACTGTCGTTTTACTCCATTTCAAGTGCGTGTTAGCCTGGATTGCCCCTATGGTGATGGTTAGTGCACTTAAGCTGGATTAATTCGGGCGGTTCTGCCACAACTGGTATCAGAGCTGAAATGCATACACCAGAGAGTATAACAAGCCTTAAAAACTTGTTTTCTTAAAACTTGACAACAAAAATTGTGTTTGCAAAAATGCGTTGGTTCGTTAAGGATGACGCCTAGTTCGTAAAGCCCTAGGGGATTATGGGAATATGACTAGGTGGCTATCTAACTTATGATTATATATAACTGACTTCCAGCACATTACTTTCTGCAAAACTTACTTTTGTGTACAACCGACCTTTAACTTATGTAACGACGCACTCATCGCTAACGTAAGAAGGTAAGGATCCTCAGTTAACTGAGAGAGGTTGACCCTCACGTCTGTGACGCGAACCGAACGCTGCCCTCATGTAGTGGCTTACTTGAGGTGCTGCCAATATACCAACCACTCGTTTATTATATTGGGAGTAAAGGTTTGGCGCAGGGTATGGTGATTGTTGTTCATGCCTCCGTCTCATTAAGTGACGGTACCCCCGTGAATACGCTATCTCGGTAGCGTGTGCTAACCTTGTCCGTACAACGGGAATTGTATGGGTGCCATTTCTATAGTGAACGGTAATGAATGGGGACGCTTTCGTGAGTGCTGGCATGAAAGGTTCAATTTATATTCTATCAATCTTCTGCAGGTACACTAACAGCAATTACATTAAGCTAAGAACGGTTAGAAAAATTCGGCTAGTTAATATAAGGAGAGACGTATTATGTATGCCACCGAAATTAACCACGTAAGACCAAAGCTATTTGGCAATTATTTTTCTTTGTTAGGACGAATAGGACGTGCATGCATCATGATCATACATGAAAATTGAATGAAAAATTGTCCTGGGTTTATAAGGGAGTAAGTTGCACTAGAGCACGTTGAGCACTCACTTAAGGGGTATCTAGAAATCTGTCTTTTTCTACCATATCTAGATAGAGGAATTAATTAGGCTTAGAAAATGACCTTATCTGAAGAAAAGCTCAACAAGGAAGTTGCTTCAAATTTTGCTCCCTTTCCGCTGCTAAATTTTGAGAACTTTTGGACTAATACTCAGTGGGCGACACTAGTAGTTGGAGGTGTAGTTGAATACCAAAGTTGCAGGCCACTAAATTTCCTAGTCACTACCAAAATTTGAAAGGACTTGGATGAACAGACTTGGAGTTATGAATTTTCTTACAACCAGCAGTATTCTGTCCACAGTTTATCTATGAATCCTTGAGTTCTAAATCTTCCGCACTTATGACACTCAGCCTTGGAGGTATTGTGGACTCCCGAATTTATGAAAAATTTGCACATTACGGTTTTTGGGCTAGTGGTAGCGGACAACCGCAGCAGCCCCCACCACGGCCCAACCTGGCTGAAGTAGTGGCTGACCAGATTGAACTGTTTCGTCAGCTTGTCCAAGGGCAGCAAGCGTTTCAGCAATTCCTGCAGCAGCAACACTATCAATGAGGTGGCCGCAATGTCCACCAACCTCAGGTTGCGGGCTATCAAGAGCTCAATGAGGAAATAAAGGAGACACTCCCTAATGCCACTATCATGACTTCCGATGGAACTTAAGGGTCCCCAAGTAAAGTGTCGGACTCTGAAGCACGACACTTGTGACGTAGATTTAAGTGGATGGGAAATTACATGCACAGAATTCATTCCACGTGGTAGAAGGCAAACCAGCAGTACTACTAATGCCAACACAGTCATAAGAGCAAGAACTCGCTCGCTTGTCTAGGAAAAGATGGACCATGCCAGATGCACCACACCCAAGAAAAGCTCAGTAGGTATGCCAGTAATGACATCCTTAGGTAACAAACAGCCTGGTCGTCCGAGCAATGCAAATTGTTGCTTTAATTATGGGAGTTCTAGCCACTTTGCACGAGAATGCCCCTAGCCTAGGTAGCCAAAACAGGGGCAAGGTTCTAGCCAAAACAATAAGAACAAGAACAAAAGACAGATTGATTAGGTCACGCAAGGAAGGATCAATTTCACCACACTTGCCAAGCTTCCCGAGGGTGCACCAGTGATGTCGGGTACCTTCTCTATCCACAACAAGCTTGCAGTTATATTATTTGATTCTGGTGCATCCAATAGTTTCATTAGTGGAAAATTTGTCACACAAAAGGGTCATACATGATATCAACATCGGGTGGTAAAATTGCTCCCAACCAAATCATAAGGCACATAACGATCAAGTTGGGTAGTAAAACTATCAAAACCGACCTTATCCTTTTGGCACTTGAAGGCATGAACATTATTTTAGGAATGGACTGGATGGCTCTGCACGGGGTTACATTAGATATTTCTTCCCGAGCCGTGGAAGTAAATCACCCAGTCACGGAGCCACTACTTTTTACCTACCTTCTCGGGAATGCATAAATTCCTGTGGTTTCATGATGGAAGGAGTCAAACCAGCAGATATTCCAGTGGTATGAGAGTTCACCGATGTTTTTCCGGATAACTTGCTAGGAATGCCACCAGATAGGGACATTGAGTTAATTATTGAACTGCAGCCAGGCACTGCACCTATCTCAAAAAGACCCTATAGAATGCCGCCCAAAGAATTGGCCAAACTGAAAATACAACTTCAAGAACTTCTAGACAAAGGCTTCATTCGTCCTAGTGCATCGCCTTGGGGTTGCCTAGCCCTATTTGTGAAGAAGAAGGATGATAGTTTGCGGCTATGTGTGGACTACCGACCTCTCAATGCGGTGATAATCAAAAATAAATATCCACTTCCACACATTGATGTTCTCTTTGATCAATTAGTGGGAGCTAGAGTCTTCTCAAAAATTGATCTTCGCTCTGGCTATCATAAGATCAAGATTCGTCCAAGTGATATCCCTAGGACTGCCTTTTCCAAACGATACGGACTCTTTGAGTTCCTAGTCATGTCTTTCAGGCTCATGAATGCTCCTACCTACTTCATGTATCTCATGAATTCGGTATTCTTGCCCGAACTTGACAAGTTCGTTGTGGTTTTTATTGATGACATCCTTATTTATTCCAAGAATGAGGAAGACCATGCTAAGCACCTGCACATTGTTCTCTAGTGTCGTAGAGACCATCAACTTTATGCTAAGTTTTCTAAGTGTGAATTCTGGCTGGATAGTGTAAAATTTTTTGGGCCACACTATTTCCAGTGAAGGCATAGTCGTTGATCCTAGTAAAGTACAAGAGGTGATGGATTGGAAAGCTCCCACCTCCGTCCATAGATTCACAATTTTCTTGGTTTAGCTGGTTATTATCGCCGCTTTATTCTGGACTTCTCCAGAATTGCTAAGCCTATGACTGAACTATTGAAGAAAGTAGTGAAGTTTGTGTGGAGCGAGAAATGTGAAAAAGCTTTCCACACTCTTCGTGAACACTTGACTACAGCCCCAATCTTGGCTCAACCCGATAACACCAAGCCATTTGATGTTTATTGTGACGCATCTGGTACTGGTCTTGGTGGTGTGCTTATGCAAGACAATCGAGTCATTGCCTATGCTTCACGAGCTCTTCGACCTCATGAGCAAAATTATCCAACACATGATCTCGAGCTAGCAAGTGTCATTCATGCTCTAAAGATATGGAGACACTATCTACACCAACCATAAAAGTCTCAAATATATCTTCACCCCAGCTGATCTGAATATGAGACAAAGAAGATGGATGGAATTAATCACAGATTATGAGCTTGAGGTGCACTATCACCCAGGAAAAGGCTAATGTAGTCACAGATGCGCTAAGTCGCAAGGCTCATTGCAATTGATTGACTGCAGAATTCTATAATGGAACGTTATGTCATGAGATGAGGAAACTCAATTTGGAAATGATTCCCCAAGGCACTCTAAACCACATTTCCATTGAACCAATCCTCCACGATCGAATCAACATGGCACAATTACATGATGAACGTGTTAAAATCATTAAGCAAAAACTCTCTCATGGAGAGCAGAAATATAAATGTATTCGCCAAGACAAGAATGGAGTTCTATGGTTTGAATCTCGCATAGTGGTTCCAAAGAATCATGAGCTCCGAAAAGAAATTCTTGACGAGGCACATCTTTCCAAGTTCTCTATTCACCCGGGTAGTAGCAAAATGTATCATGATCTTAGGCAAAACTTTTTGTGGACTAGAATGAAAAAGGGAAATTGCCAAGTATGTCTCAGAATGTGACACATGTTAGAGGGTTAAAGCTAGCCACTTGAAAGTAGCTGGTACACTTCAACCCTTGCCTATACCATCATGGAAATGGGAAGATATAAGTATGGATTTCATTGTTGGATTGCCCAACACCTCCCAAATGCACGATTCCATATGGGTTATCGTGGATAGACTCACAAAAATTTCATATTTTATTCCGGTACACACTACCTTCACTGCTAAGAAATATGCCGAGATTTACCTCGATTGCACTGTTTGCTTACATGGAGTACCCAAGACGATTATTTCAGATCGTGGTGCTCAATTCGTAGCACGTTTTTGGGAATACTTACAAGCTTCTCTTGGCACCAAACTAATTCGAAGCTCAGCCTACCATCCTCAAATGGATGGGCAAACCGAGAGAGTAAATCAGATACTCGAAGACATGCTTAGAGCTTGTGTCATCCATTATGACAAAAGTTGGGACAAATGGTTACCTCTAGCAGAGTTCTCATACAACAATAGCTATCAAGCAAGTTTGAAAATGGCACCGTTTGAGGCCTTGTATGGTCGAAGGTGTCGAAGTCCTTTGAGTTAGTCCCAAACCAGAGAACGTAAAATATTTGGACCAGACTTGGTAATCGAGGCAGAGGAAAAAGTAAGAGTAATATAAGAGAATCAAAGAGTTGCACAGTCCAGGCAAAAGAGCTGTTTTGATAAAAGGAGAAAGCCTTTGCAATTTGAAGTTGGTGATTATGTCTACCTTCGGGTTTCACCAATCAATGGTGTGCAAAGGTTTGGAGTGAGAGGAAAGTTATCTCCCCGATAAGTTGTTCCTTATGTAATCAACGAAATTTGCGGACCTGTGGCCTATAGAGTACGACTACCCCCTCCGCTTGCAGCCATCCATGATATCTTTCATGTCTCTCAACTCAAGAAGTGTATGCGAGTTCTGACCGAAATTGTTGAACAAAAGGAAATATTAGTAGAACCGGACCTCTCTTATGTTGAATATTCTATCAAAGTTCTTGATCAAAAGGAAAGGGTCACTAGAAGAAAAGTGGTTAAAATGTATAAAATCCAATGGAGCTATCACACTAAAGAGGAAGCCACATGGGAAACTGAAAGTTATCTAAATCAAAATTTTTGCGGTTTTCTAAATTCGCCCAAAGGAACATGCACTTTCCACACAAGGCGTACTTATCCGAATCTCGGGATGAAATTCTTTTTAAGGGGGAAGGCTGTAACACCCTAGGTGTTTAGAACCCTAATCAAGAAAATCTAAACATAGCATCATGCATAATAACCCAGAATCATTGAAACAATGCATTTAATTATGTGTCTGCATATGCATGTGTATGAATGTGAATGTGCATGTGTATGTATGTGTGCATGTGAGACTTTTTCCTTTTGTGTTTATAACCTTTTCATGCTCCACATTTCATGACAAATGTAGTATAAAAACACACTCATATTTTAGTACCTTACAAAGTGTACTTCAAACACCATTTGCAAATTCAAAATTTAACAGAAGAAATAACTAGTAATTCAAATCCTAGTAGTCTTGAATTTAATATTAGATCTAAACCGTGACTTAAATGAACTTTTAGCTAAAACAAAAGTTGTAGATTTTGAAATTCCCTACAACTTTTGTGTTCAAAGTTTTTCAAGTTTCTATTCCAAATATTGAGAAAACTTAATTTGAATCCTAGCCCTTCTCTCTCTCCCTCTCTCTTCTCTCCCCTCCCCGGTTCTCTCCCATCGAGGGGCAGCGGCCGCCGGCCACCTGGCCGCCGACCACCTGGCCGCCGGCCACCTGGCCTCCCTCCATTGTGTCGTGCCCAGCTCCACCTCCCCTTCCCTGTGCGCCTATAAAAGGGATGCATCGAGCCCCTGCTCACACGAGCCCGAGTACCACCACCACCCGCCATTAGTGCCGCCACTCGACCTTGCCATCGAGAACCACTTTCTGCTCCTCCTCCGCACAAATTGAGGATCTAAACGGGTCGCCCTCGACCTACTGGTTCTCCCCGACTTCCCCACGCCGCCCTCCCTCGCCGGACCACCGCTGCCCATCGCCCACACCTTGCCGGAGCATCTGCTCACCGCCGGCAGCCCAACTTTGCCCACCCTAGCCCCTGCCGAGCACACCAACAGGTTTCGCTCGACCTCCTCGTGCTCCCCCGCTCCTTTCCCCTCGCCGCCGACTAGTTTGCCTCGCCGGATTTTGGCCGGGAAAAGCCCAGCCTCACCCAGGGGCTACATTGCAATTGCCAAGTTCTTTTTAGGGTCCTTTCTGCTAGATCCAGGGACCTATCAGCGAGAATCCGAGTACTTTTGTTTTCAAGAGGCTGTCACTTGTAAAATCAATCTAAAATCATAGAAAAATCAGAAAAATTCAAACTAAAATTTTTTGTGCCCCTCTTGAAGAGCCCGACTACTTTTGCATAGATGGATGACCAGTTACAAACTAAAAGTTGATCTAAAATAAATCGTGTTTTAAATAGCCCATAAATGTATCTCTTGATTTAGGACACTAATGTAGATGATTTTTGGACTGTAAGCTATTCTCTACATGCTAAGACTTGTGTAAAAATTTTAAGGCCAGAACATGTCTCTACGAGTAGTTTTTGTGGGATCTTGTTTGATGTGCTATTTTGCTAGAGTTATTTGGTCATGCTGTTCTACTGATATTTTCAGGTTGAAACTTTTACAGTAGAGTACCATTGATGCATAAATGCTATGGACAAAGTTTGGAACTTTTTACTTCTGTCTTACTTGCTCATATGTTTTTAGTTTAGAAAAACTACATTAAATCAAAGTAACTAGTTTTGGCGCTCAGAAAAATAAGAAATTTTAACCAGAGCCTACCTTTGAGTAGATTATCATGTTGGAAAAGTTTGAGACACAGGAACTTTGTGGAACTGCCCGTTGAAATAAATCTTGATTAATATAGATGTACCTTGATTTATTTTCTATGCTCTGTATCTTGCACACTAAAACCTGAAAAATTTACTATAGACTCACCATAAGTTTAGGAGTACTCAATAAAATGTTGAGCACTAGGTCTTGCATGGTTTGTTCTGTATAAATAGATCTTGATCCTAGCAGTAGCTGTTTAATGTATTTTTCATGATTAATCTGCTGAATGAAAATGGCTGGAAATTTTATAGTGAGTTTGTACTTAAGTAATGTGCTCTACATAAAAATATCAACTCTAGAAACAATCTTTATGAGTTGTTTGGTTTTAATCCATGCTTAATTTTGAAAAATGGTCGTTTATGAAATGAGAAAACCACTCACTTACTTAATGAAATTAGTTAATCCAGATACTACTCGATAAATGACTACCCAAGGAAAAGAAAATGAAGTGCTTTACAAGTTAACTTGAATTTTGTTGAATTACAACTTTATAGACAAATAAGTTATTTATCTTGTACCATTAAAACCACTCATATATATGCATTCATATAGAATCGATGACTCTCGCTGACGGAACCTATAAGCTGGTGCCAGAGTCCAAGAGTGAGCAGCGCAAAGATCAAGTTAATCTAACTGAAGTTGCTAAAGACCTGAACCAAAGTTCGGAAGCGCCCACGGCTAGTTTTGCTTAGGAAGGCAAGCCCCGGAGCATAACCCCTACTTTTAAACTTATGCAACTTTAATTTATATATGGTTTTTTTGCATTAAGTTTGTAGGAGTTGATTGAAACCCTAGTTGCATCATCCTAGTACCTATGATATAAACACTAGTTTATGTCGGTTGCTAGATTGCAATGCTAATAGGAGTCCAGTAAAAGTTGAGTGATTTCCTGTCACTCGTGTCGGTGTTTTACCGCCACGCCAACCGTGGGATACCCCTGAGGTGGTGAGTTTGTAGGTAGGGTGTCGCCGAGATCAGGAACTCAAAGGTGCAAAGGAACACAAGGTCTTAGACATGTTCGGGCCGCCGAGAGAGTAATACCCTACGTCCTGTGTGGTTTGTATTACCTTTGATGATGATTGTCCCTGAGGGGGTCCCTGTCCGCCCTTATATAGTCCGGGGGACAGGTTTACATGGAAGTCCTAGTCGGGTACAAGTCAAGGAGTCCTATCCGAGTACTTGTCGGGTAGTTTCCTACCATGTCCGACTAGTCTAACTACTGTACGAGTAATCCTACTACATTACGAGTACTTACAACAGATGTAGGGCGTGGGCCATGTCCCATCCTATATCCTAGGTGAAGTGTGCCACGTGGACAATCCCGTGAGCTGTGAACCCGCCATGACAGGGCTAGGACGAGCGGGAATTTTCCCGGCTCGGAGAAGCTGGTCCATTGATCATCCCTGGAAAAGGAGATCGGGATCTCGCTGTATCTCAAAGGCCTTGTCGTGGCTGGTTCCACAGAGAGTATTTCGTGCAGGGTTAGCTTCTGCGCGCGTTTGGAGGGGAACCCGCCGTCTCCGCCGAAGATGACGTTGACAACGTTCTTCGGATCCTGGAAGCCTTGAGCCCCTGACTTGTCACCTCCTTCTTCATCGTTCTCCTTGTCCTTTTGCTTTCCTGCTTGATGGAGGGGTGGAGCGTTGAGTGATTTGCGGATGGTGACGCACTCGAAGAGTGTGTGGCGCGACTTTGGGTGTATCGGGCATGGCTTGTGCAAGACTTGATCGTATTCCGATTGCTTATTCCCCGACTTCTTGCCATGCGGGTTGCGCTCGACAGCCGCGACTTCAAGGTCTTGCTTGCGCTTTCGGGGATTCCCCGAGTGGTTCCGCTGGCTTTTGTCGAAGTGGTCGTTGATGTTGCCTTGTTTATCGTGGTTGCGCGTGGGGAAGCGGTCGTTTTCCTCGTCCTTCTGGCCAGGCTATCTTGCCATCATGTCACGCAGCTCCACGGCAGTAGTCGGGTGGTTGCGCCCGAAGTCATGGTACGTGTTCTTTGAGAAAAGGCCGTGTTGGAAGCAGCGGATGACGTCCTCATCGGTGATCTTGGCGATGGTGGCGCACGTCTCAAAGAAACACCGTGTGCAAGACCTCAGGGTCTCGTTCATCTCCTGCTTCACCTGGGACAAGTCATGGCGAGTGCCTGCCCTGATCATGGATCCCTGGAAGTTGTCGATGAAGGCCCGCTTGAGGTCCTCCCACGAGTCGATGGAGTTCTGCTTGAGGCTTTCAAGCCACGTGAGGGGTGCAAGCTCCAGAGCCACCGGGAAGTAGAGAGGTTTTGTAGAGTTGGATCCCCTGAAACTTCAATGGCAACGGAGTAGCAACGAAGCCACTGGCGTGGGTCCTGCTTACCGTCGTACTTGGGGATTTCGACTGGTTTGAAGTCCTTGGGGTAGGACTTGTCGGTGATGCTGGTGGTGGAGGCGGGGAAACGGTCGCTGTCGTCATCGTCGTGGTACCTGTCGGGACGGTCCCCTCTCCTTGCTTCAATAACAAACCGCGCGTCGCGGCCCTCGTTGATTTTCTGCCTGAGGTCGACCGTGGGAGCATCATGGAGGTTGACCTCGACTGGTTTTTGGCCATGGTGCCTTGCCCCACGCTAGATTCGAGGAGGTTGGTGTACTTCTTGTTCGTTGTTGCCACGCGCGGACGGGTGGCCCTCATGGCACTGGTGGTTGTCGTTCCTCTGACTCCCTTGGCCTCCTCCGGGAGTGCGACTGACCAGCGCGGTATCCCCATGTTTCTCAAACCTCGAGAGCTGATTCCGAGTGGACGACACTGGATGTTGCCCATCGAGTTGCACGAGCGTGCGCTGGGTCAAGTACTGCAACCTTCGTATCTGAGGGTTAGATGGGAGTTGTTGGGCTAAGAGTGCTGCCTTTGCAATGCCGCCAATCGGCATACGGTACTCGCGATCCGCGACTGCTGCAAAGGCGTTGTTGAGATCCCTTGGATCGTGGGTGCGGTTTTGCGCGTTGCACCTGCGTTGAGCATGCTTGGCATTATTTGCCCGCCGAATCCTCCGGTGCTCCTCGTCTTCCTCTTGGGGAGCGTCTGCTGTGGGCTCATCGGCTGAGACCTCCATCAGTTGTTCATTGTCGTACTGAGTGCCTAGCTCGTCTTCTTCCATGTTGCGAAGGGAAGCCATGCAGACTTGTCGATCTGGCGATTGGTTAGCCCTGAGGCTGTACTCGAGTAGCTCTGTGCTACTCTCTCCTTCTTCTGCGATAGGAGAAAGAGGTCTACCCTCTTGGAAGGGTAGTTCTTGCATGAAGGCCACAAGGCGAGATTTGTAATCGAGTAGTTCGGAGGGCTCAAAGCCCTTCCAATAGACGACACGGCCTTGCGGCGTTGATGTGATGGTTAAACCAAGAAAGCTACCCGAGAAGGTGAGGGCCGCCTGACGGGTGGCGGCTCCTTCATCTCCGAGTCCTTTTCGGATCTGGTTTGAAGATGTAGTGCTGCCCGTGGAGTAATCGTCGTCAGAATCCGAGTAGATGTTGAAAATAGGGGCCTCCCAGCTGGCGATGGCACCCACGTCCTTGGTCTTGAGCAGTAGATCCAAATCCTCCTCCATGTCGAAGGGGGATTTGGATCGTGGAGTCCTTTTAGATCGGTTTGAATCCGAGTCAAGTAGATCTGTTGCGTCTCGAGTTGAAGTTGTTTCGAAAACGGACATCTTTTCGATCTGCTGGGCCAGATCAGGAAGCAGCGAGTCGTCGAGGTTGTCGAAGAAGTCGTCGAGATCGCTGCTTGTAGTTGATGAAGTAGCCTCCGGCTGCTTGGAGTTGGCTAGGTGGCTGTTGAAGCCACCCAAACCATCGGCGATGCAGATCCAAGAGCCGAAGATGAAAGTCGTGCCCTCGTCGAGCACAGCGCTGGTGGAGTTGAGCGATGCCATCGAGTTCTCCAGTGGATCTTCGATGAGTTCCCCTACCTGGCGCGCCAGATGTCGGTGTTTTACCGCAACGCCCACCGAGGGATACCCTCGAGGTGGTGAGCTTGTAGGTAGGGTGTCGCCGACATCAGGAACTCAAAGGCGCAAAGGAACACAAGGTCTTAGACATGTTCGGGCCGCCGAGAGCGTAATACCCTACGTCCTGTGTGGTTTGTATTACCTTTGATGATGATTGTCCCTGAGGGGGTCCCTGTCCGCCCTTATATAGTCCGGGGGACAGGTTTACATGGGAGTCCTAGTCGGGTACAAGTCAAGGAGTCCTATCCGAGTACTTGTCGGGTAGTTTCCTACCATGTCCGACTAGTCTAACTACTGTACGAGTAATCCTACTACATTACGAGTACTTACAACAGATGTAGGGCGTGGGCCATGTCCCATCCTGTATCCTAGGTGAAGTGTGCCACGTGGACAATCCCGTGAGCTGTGAACCCGCCATGACAGGGCTAGGACGAGCGGGAATTTTCCCGGCTCGGAGAAGCTGGTCCATTGATCATCCCTGGAAAAGGAGATCGGGATCTCGCTGTATCTCAAAGGCCTTGTCGTGGCTGGTTCCACAGAGAGTATTTCGTGCAGGGTTAGCTTCTGCGCGCGTTTGGAGGGGAACCCGCCGTCTCCGCCGAAGATGACGTTGACAACGTTCTTCGGATCCTGGAAGCCTTGAGCCCCTGACTTGTCACCTCCTTCTTCATCGTTCTCCTTGTCCTTTTGCTTTCCTGCTTGATGGAGGGGTGGAGCGTTGAGTGATTTGCGGATGGTGACGCACTCGAAGAGTGTGTGGCGCGACTTTGGGTGTATCGGGCATGGCTTGTGCAAGACTTGATCGTATTCCGATTGCTTATTCCCCGACTTCTTGCCATGCGGGTTGCGCTCGACAGCCGCGACTTCAAGGTCTTGCTTGCGCTTTCGGGGATTCCCCGAGTGGTTCCGCTGGCTTTTGTCGAAGTGGTCGTTGATGTTGCCTTGTTTATCGTGGTTGCGCGTGGGGAAGCGGTCGTTTTCCTCGTCCTTCTGGCCAGGCTATCTTGCCATCATGTCACGCAGCTCCACGGCAGTAGTCGGGTGGTTGCGCCCGAAGTCATGGTACGTGTTCTTTGAGAAAAGGCCGTGTTGGAAGCAGCGGATGACGTCCTCATCGGTGATCTTGGCGATGGTGGCGCACGTCTCAAAGAAACACCGTGTGCAAGACCTCAGGGTCTCGTTCATCTCCTGCTTCACCTGGGACAAGTCATGGCGAGTGCCTGCCCTGATCATGGATCCCTGGAAGTTGTCGATGAAGGCCCGCTTGAGGTCCTCCCACGAGTCGATGGAGTTCTGCTTGAGGCTTTCAAGCCACGTGAGGGGTGCAAGCTCCAGAGCCACCGGGAAGTAGAGAGGTTTTGTAGAGTTGGATCCCCTGAAACTTCAATGGCAACGGAGTAGCAACGAAGCCACTGGCGTGGGTCCTGCTTACCGTCGTACTTGGGGATTTCGACTGGTTTGAAGTCCTTGGGGTAGGACTTGTCGGTGATGCTGGTGGTGGAGGCGGGGAAACGGTCGCTGTCGTCATCGTCGTGGTACCTGTCGGGACGGTCCCCTCTCCTTGCTTCAATAACAAACCGCGCGTCGCGGCCCTCGTTGATTTTCTGCCTGAGGTCGACCGTGGGAGCATCATGGAGGTTGACCTCGACTGGTTTTTGGCCATGGTGCCTTGCCCCACGCTAGATTCGAGGAGGTTGGTGTACTTCTTGTTCGTTGTTGCCACGCGCGGACGGGTGGCCCTCATGGCACTGGTGGTTGTCGTTCCTCTGACTCCCTTGGCCTCCTCCGGGAGTGCGACTGACCAGCGCGGTATCCCCATGTTTCTCAAACCTCGAGAGCTGATTCCGAGTGGACGACACTGGATGTTGCCCATCGAGTTGCACGAGCGTGCGCTGGGTCAAGTACTGCAACCTTCGTATCTGAGGGTTAGATGGGAGTTGTTGGGCTAAGAGTGCTGCCTTTGCAATGCCGCCAATCGGCATACGGTACTCGCGATCCGCGACTGCTGCAAAGGCGTTGTTGAGATCCCTTGGATCGTGGGTGCGGTTTTGCGCGTTGCACCTGCGTTGAGCATGCTTGGCATTATTTGCCCGCCGAATCCTCCGGTGCTCCTCGTCTTCCTCTTGGGGAGCGTCTGCTGTGGGCTCATCGGCTGAGACCTCCATCAGTTGTTCATTGTCGTACTGAGTGCCTAGCTCGTCTTCTTCCATGTTGCGAAGGGAAGCCATGCAGACTTGTCGATCTGGCGATTGGTTAGCCCTGAGGCTGTACTCGAGTAGCTCTGTGCTACTCTCTCCTTCTTCTGCGATAGGAGAAAGAGGTCTACCCTCTTGGAAGGGTAGTTCTTGCATGAAGGCCACAAGGCGAGATTTGTAATCGAGTAGTTCGGAGGGCTCAAAGCCCTTCCAATAGACGACACGGCCTTGCGGCGTTGATGTGATGGTTAAACCAAGAAAGCTACCCGAGAAGGTGAGGGCCGCCTGACGGGTGGCGGCTCCTTCATCTCCGAGTCCTTTTCGGATCTGGTTTGAAGATGTAGTGCTGCCCGTGGAGTAATCGTCGTCAGAATCCGAGTAGATGTTGAAAATAGGGGCCTCCCAGCTGGCGATGGCACCCACGTCCTTGGTCTTGAGCAGTAGATCCAAATCCTCCTCCATGTCGAAGGGGGATTTGGATCGTGGAGTCCTTTTAGATCGGTTTGAATCCGAGTCAAGTAGATCTGTTGCGTCTCGAGTTGAAGTTGTTTCGAAAACGGACATCTTTTCGATCTGCTGGGCCAGATCAGGAAGCAGCGAGTCGTCGAGGTTGTCGAAGAAGTCGTCGAGATCGCTGCTTGTAGTTGATGAAGTAGCCTCCGGCTGCTTGGAGTTGGCTAGGTGGCTGTTGAAGCCACCCAAACCATCGGCGATGCAGATCCAAGAGCCGAAGATGAAAGTCGTGCCCTCGTCGAGCACAGCGCTGGTGGAGTTGAGCGATGCCATCGAGTTCTCCAGTGGATCTTCGATGAGTTCCCCTACCTGGCGCGCCAGATGTCGGTGTTTTACCGCAACGCCCACCGAGGGATACCCTCGAGGTGGTGAGCTTGTAGGTAGGGTGTCGCCGACATCAGGAACTCAAAGGCGCAAAGGAACACAAGGTCTTAGACAGGTTCGGGCCGCCGAGAGCGTAATGCCGTATGTCTTGTGTGGTTTGTGTTGCCTTTGATGATGATTGTCCCTTAGGGTGTCCCTGTCCGCCCTTATATAGTACGGGGGACAGGTTTACATGGGAGTCCTAGTCGGGTAAAAGTCAAGGAGTCCTATCCAAGTACTTCTCGGGTAGTTTCCTACCGTGCCGTGTCCGACTAGTCTAACTACTGTACGAGTAATCCTACTACATTACGAGTAGTTACAACAGATGTAGGGTGTGGGCCATATCCCATCCCGTATCCTAGGTGAAGTGTGCCACGTGGACAGTCCCGTGTACCCGGGTCTGACAACTCGCGCGATATAGGAGTTGCTTGTTTACCTTTGTTGGAATCATAAGGTTTACGGACAGGGCTATGTTACGATATTTCTATTGATGATTGAGGCCCCGTCTGTTTAGCAAAAATGCTAAGATCGCGGTGTGTGGTAGTGGTGGTTAAGTTTTTGAACGTACTAACCACATGCCGAGAATATGGTAATCGGTAAGCTTAAGTACCTAATTGAACTGGTGCATGGACATACCTCCCACCGTCTTGACATCGTTCCCATGGGCACATGGTGAGTGCAAGAGCAACCATGGTCCGGCTTCGTTCCGTGGTTCGTGGACCTTTGTACTCAAGGATGGTGGCCCTGATCCATGAAACGGGAATAAAGGGGAAAAGTTGCACGTGTGACTCTGTGAGTAACCACGTGACATGTGTTTAGGTTTCCCTTGCAAGGTTAAGAAATTCGATTCGAATCGTCTGTTTCTCACGGGCATTGAGACTGCTTAACCCTTTTACCACATAGAGTAAGAAGAGGAACAATGATGATGATTAATCTGGTTGGATGCTCCGTTAATTATTTTTCACCATGTGTGATTTGTTTAGTTGCTTACCTAGAATGGTTAATCAACTAGAACTCGATGCTAAAACTTGAAAGCAAGGACTCACTCTTAGATGCTTTTTGGTAAAAACTACCCTCAGCCAAAAGCCTTGCATGTCTAGGAGTCGGCTAAGTATATACCACTAGTCGGGTAAGCCTTGCTGAGTATTAGTATACTCAGCCTTGCTTGTGGCTTTGTTTTCAGGTGAGACTTTTGAGGACATATGTCTGACTTGGCTGTATACTCTTCCTTCTGGTTGGTCGGTGGAATGGGATACGTCCCCGGCCAACGATGATAACGCTGGTTTGAAGATGTAGTGCTGCCCGTGGAGTAATCGTCGTCAGAATCCGAGTAGATGTTGAAAATAGGGGCCTCCCAGCATGCGATGGCACCCACGTCCTTGGTCTTGAGCAGTAGATCCAAATCCTCCTCCATGTCGGAGGGGAATTTGGCTCGTGGAGTCTTTTTAGATCGGTTTGAATCTGAGTCGAGTTGAGTTGAAGTTGTTTAAAAAACGAACATCTTTTCGATCTGCTAGGCCAGATCAGGAAGCAGCGAGTCGTCGAGGTTGTCGATGACGTCGTCGAGATCGCTGCTTGTAGTTGATGAAGTAGCCTCCGACTACTTGGAGTTGGCTAGGTGGCTGTTGAAGCCACCCAAACCATCGGCGATGCAGATCCAAGAGCCGAAGGTGAAAGTCGTGCCCTCGTCGAGCACAGCGCTGGTGGAGTTGAACGATGCCATCGAGTTCTCCGATGGATCTTCGATGAGTTCCCCTACCTGGCGTGCCAGCTGTCGGTGTTTTACCACCACGCCCACCGAGGGATACCTCGAGGTGGTGAGCTTATAGGTAGGGTGTCACCAAGATTAGGAACTCAAAGGTGCAAAGGAACACAAGGTCTTAGACAGGTTCGGGCCGCCGAGAGCGTAATACCCTACGTCTTGTGTGGTTTGTGTTGCCTTTGATGATGATTGTCCCTTAGGGTGTCCTTGTCCGCCCTTATATAGTCCGAGGGACTGGTTTACATGGGAGTCCTAGTCGGGTACAAGTCAAGGAGTCCTATCCGAGTACTTCTCGAGTAGTTTTCTACCGTGTCCGACTAGTCGAATTACTGTACGAGTAATCCTACTACATTACGAGTAGTTACAACAGATGTAGGGCGTGGGCCATGTCCCATCCCGTATCCTAGGTGAAGTGTGCCACGTGGACAGACCCGTGTACCCGGGTCTGACAACTCGCGCGATATAGGAGTTGCTTGTTTTACCTATGTTGGAATCATAAGGTTGACGGATGGGGCTATGTTACGATATTCCTATTGACGATTGAGGCCCCGTCTGTTTAGCGGAAATGCTAAGGTCGTGGTGTGTGGTAGTGGTGGTTAAGTTTTTGGTACTAACCACATGCCGAGAATATGGTAATCGGTAAGCTTAAGTACTTGATTGAACCGGTGTGTGGACATACCTCCCACCGTCTTGACATCGTTCCCATGGGCACATGGTGAGTGCAAGAGCAGCCACGGCCTGGCTTCGTTCCGTGGTTCATGGACCTTTGTACTCAAGGACGGTGGCTGTTCCGGATTAATTCAGGCTGTTCTGCCACATATCCTTTTTCTTGCTGGTATGAACCTTGTAAGAGCTTGGTAAGGTGTTTCCTTTTGCTGTGTTGATTGAGAGGCACCACTACCCCTGCATAGTAGATTATTAGGGATAAACTTTACCGTGTGTTGCTGTTCTTGTGTCTACAATGCCAGGTGACGATGGAAATAACACTCCTAATGACTTTCAACCAGTGTGTCAGCCAAGAGCAACTACAGTCTGCTGTAGACAATGCTCAGAAAGATATGAAGGAGACGGTCGTCAAGGCTGTCACCGACACCATCATTGAACTCAAGCTCGGCGACATCATTGAGAGGTTGGACAAGAGGGTATCCACGCTAGCCGACAGGGTTGCTACATTGGAAACTTGTCAACTAACCTATGAAGACACCAGACACCCCGAGGAAGAGGTGTATGATACCCATGGTAATATAGATCATGTAGCTACACGACAAGCGCGGCTACAACGTCATGTTCGCAACAACACCACAGGTATGGGTGGTACTGGTAATTTTAATTGTGTTCCCGATGATCCTTATGCTAAGATTAAATTTACCATACCTTCTTTTTCGGGACATTATGCTGCTGAGGAATACCTTGATTGGGAGATGACAGTAAAGCAAAAATTTAGTACCCACCTTGTTCCTGAACAACATAGAGTTGGACAAGCCACTTGTGAATTTAAAGACTTTACAATCATTTGGTCGACTAGTATAGCTGCATAGGGCACTTCACCTGGTACATGGGAAGAACTTAAGGTTGCTATGCGTGATAGATTTGTTCCACCATCTTATGCTAGAGATCTGCGTAAGAAATTGATGCGCTTAGAACAGGGAGATAAATCTGTGCAGGACTAATATGGTGAGCTTCAAAAAGGTTTGATGCGTTGTAGCATAGTGGAGGGAACCGAGGATTCTATTTGTCGGTTCTATTCTGGTTTGAGGCGGGAAATTTACGACATTGTTGACTATAAAGAATTTAATACTATCAACCAGTTGTTCCAGTGTGCTATGCTTGCAGAGAAGGAATTGCAGGGGCGTGAGCAGTAGAACAAGACCAACGTCCGGACATCCTTTGCGCCGCGTACGCTGGTGCATTCGGGGCCGGCCAAGCCCTCCAGCTTTCGGACGCCCACATCAGCAGGCAAACGACCTACCACGAATGGCATTCCTGCTACACCAAACAAGCCTTCCACACGTGCTACAGATTCAAGTAAAAATTCCTTGCAGGTTCCTCCCCAAAGTTCCTCGTCCGTTGCCTCGACGGGACGCACTTCCGGCATTCAGTGCCATCGCTGCGATGGGATTGGTCATGTGAAGAAGGATTGCCCAAGTCAGCGGGCATATGTGGCAACAGAAGATGGAGGTTACATCAGTACCTCCGACATAGAAGAAGAAGAAGATGATGATGATGCTACTGCCAATGACGTCGAGGACCATGTCCTTGGTGGTGGAGATACTTTGGGTTACATGAACATCATTGTTCAGCGTGTACTCAGCACGCAAATTCAGCAGCCTGAAAGGCTACAGCACAACAACTTGTTCCAGATTTTCTTCATCATCAAGAACCGTCGTGCACGTGTGATTATTGATGGAGGAAGCTGCAACAATTTGGTGAGTTCAGATTTGGTCATGAAGCTTTGCTTGACCACACGACCGCATCAACCCATACCATATTAAATGGTTTAATGATTCTGGAAAAGCTAAGGTAACAAAAACTTGCAGAGTTTCCTTTTCCATTGGTGCCTATGCTGATTTTATTGATTGTGATGTGGTACCTATGCAAGCTTGTTCACTTTTGTTGGGTCGTCCTTGGGAACATGATAATGATGCTACACACCATGGTAGGAGTAATAAATACACTTTTATGCATAAAGGAAAAAAATTACTTTGGTTCCTTTGACACCTACTGAAATTGTACATGCTGATCAGGAAAGAGCTGCTAGTTCGAACAATGTTAAATCTGAAAACCAGCAAGTTGCTAATTTTATTTTCCCACCTAAAAAGGAGAAGCCCGCACCTAATTCAAAGGCTGAGGGAATTAAATTAAAGGGGGGGGGGGGGGGAATTATGCCTGCAACAAAATGTGACCTTGCTGAAATTTCCATTGAAGATGTATGCTATGCATTGATATGCAAACGAGCCTTGTTTTCACTTCATGATATTGCTAGCTCTTTGCCTCCTGCTATCACTAACATTTTGCTGGAGTATGAGGACGTTTTTCCAGCTAAGATACCCCCGGGGCTACCACCTATGAGAGGGATAGAGCATCAAATTGATTTGATTCCGGGAGCCACTTTGCCAAACCGTGCTGCTTACAGAACCAACCCCGAGGAGACTATGGAAATTCAGCAACAAGTCCAAGACCTTTTGAACCGTGGGTATGTACGTGAGAGCCTTAGTCCTTGTGTTGTTCCTGTGCTTTTGGTTCCTAAGAAAGATGGTACTTGGCGTATGTGTGTTGATTGCAGAGCCAACAATAATATTACTATTCGACATCGTCATCCTATTCCTAGGCTAGACGACATGCTTGATGAATTGTGTGGCTCTATAATTTTCACAAAGATTGACTTGCGTAGTGGTTACCCCCAAATAAGGATGAAACTTGGAGATGAATGGGAAACAACTTTTAAAACCAAATTCGGGTTGTATGAGTGGTTAGTAATTCCTTTCGGTTTAACTAATGCACTTAGTACTTTCATGCATTTGATGAATGAGGTTTTGAGGGCCTTCATTGGTTGATTTGTGGTGGTTTACTTTGATGATATATTAATTTACAACAAGTCTTTGGTTGAACATATGGATCATTTACGTGCTGTTTTTAATGCTTTGAGACATGCACGTTTGTTTGCTAACCTTGAGAAGTGCATCTTTTGCACCAATAGAGTTTCTTTCCTTGGCTATGTTGTTACTCCATAGGGAATTGAGGTGGATGAGAAGAAAATCGAAGCCATTGAGAGTTGGCCGCTACCCCAAACCATCACACAGGTGAGAAGTTTTCTCGGTCTTGCAGGTTTCTATCGCCGCTTCGTCAAAGATTTCAGGACCATTGTTGCGCCGTTACACGAGTTGATGAAGAAAGGTATGGTGTTTCATTGGGGAAAAGCACAAGAGCAGTCCTTTGCCACTTTGAAGGACAAGCTTATGCACGCGCCATTGCTGCAACTTCCAAATTTTGGTAAGACTTTTGAGCTTGCATGTGATGCTAGTGGAGTGGGCATTGGTGGTGTTAGATGCAAGATGGTAAATCTGTTGCATACTTTAGCGAGAAATTGCACGATCCTGTTCTGAATTATTCTACGTATGATAAGGAATTGTATGCTCTTGTACGTTCTTTAGAGACATGGTGTCATTATTTGTGGCCTAAAGAATTTGTTACACATTCTGATCATGAATAGCTTAAGTATCTTTGTTCACAAAATAATCTGAACCGCAGACATGCTAAATGGGTTGAATTTATCAAATCTTTTCCTAACATCGTCCAATATAAGAAAGCGAAGGATAATGTGATTGCCGATGCTTTGTCTAGACGATATACTTTGCTGCCCAACTTGATTGTAGGATTTTTGGACTTAAATCAATAAAAGACCAATATGCGTTTGATCCTGATTTTGACGATGTGTTGCTGAATTGTAAAGAGGGACGTACATGGAACAAGTTTGTGATCAATGATGGATTTGTGTTTAGAGCTAACCGCCTGTGCATTCCAGTTGGTTCCGTTCGTCTTTTGTTGATGCAGGAAGCACATGGAGGAGGATTGATGGGGCATTTTGGAGCTAAGAAGACGAAGGATGTTTTGGGCTCACACTTCTTTCGGCCCAAGATGATGAGAGATGTTGAGCGGTTCGTTGCTAGCTACATGACATTTCAAAAAGCTAAGTCTCGGTTGAATCCGCATGGTTTATACATGCCTCTTCCTGTTCCTTCTATTCCTTGGGCAGATATTTCTATGGACTTTGTGTTGGGATTGCCTAGGACTAAGATGGGGAGTGTGGCATCCTAGGTGTCTAAAAGACTAAACAAAGATCTAAACCATAAAATCAGTCACAAAAGAGCAAGAGAAGTATGAAACAACCTATCAAATATATCTTTCAGCCAAATGAATAAGTGTGTCTGTATGTATATATGCATAAACATTTGAACTCTTGCAAACAAACTCTTGTAACTTTCAAAGTTGATCCCAGCTGAATCTAAAAATTTAATGGAAAATCTTTCATAACAAGAGCAACAAAAGTCTAGTTGAACTCAAAGGCTAACAATACAAAAATTCACATTAAATGACGTGCCATTTAAATACTTATTTTCTAAAATTGGAAATAACTTTTTATACATTGCTCATTTGGACATAGTCATAAAAGAGAAAATGTTTGTGTTGAAATGCTGAACAAAAATGGTATTCAAATGTTTTTGATTTGACCTTGGGAAGAATGAATTTTCACTTCTTTTTCACCCAGGCCCCCGCTATTTTTGTTTACTGCACTTAAGTCCCATCATCTTCTCCCTCCTCTCTCCTCCCTGCCGTGTCCCATCGCCGGCAGGCCAGCTGGCTGGCGCTCCACGGCACAGCCGAGGCCGCCCGGCCAAGTGGGCCTACCAGCGCATCGGAAATCTTCCGAGGACCCACAAAATCTCACGCTACCCCCTTAGGAAGCCTCCACGCGACGTTTTTCCTCTGCCGCAGGCGCTGCTGGGGCCACGGCGAGCCCCCACTAGCGCCGGCTAGGCCAATGCGCCCCCGGTTTTTCCCCTAGTCTCACCTCCCCTTGCGGCTCAAGCCCAGGCCGCCATCCCCCCTACAGCGCCTATAAAAGCCCACCCAAGTCACCTGAGCTCGTCGCCCCAACATCCAACTCCGGCGAGAAGTCACTCGTGCGTGGACGCACCAATCCACCCCCACATTGCCCAAAACAACCCTTCCACCACCTCTTCCACCTCACCCCAAAGCTGCACAGCCGTTCCCCGTGCCATCTTCCTCACCGGACCTTCGCCCCCACCATCCGCACCCGCCGCCGGCTTTGTGCCACCGTCGGCAAGCCGCCTCGGTCCAACCCTTCTCCACCCATGACCTCAAACAGGTGCGGTTTGTTCCCTTCTTGCCTCTCCCGCCTTCACCCCTCAGCCCCGGCAACCCTAGTCGCCGGATTTTGGCCGGCAGTAGCCGTTTCCCTGTGCAAAGGACCCAATTGGTTTGATTTTAATATTTCCAAGAAGCTTTCTGTAAATCTCAGCGACCCATCTGTAAACATGAAACAAGAACTTTGAAAACCAATCTATTAACCTTGAAGATGCAAAACAACTCACAGAAAAATTCTAAGAATGTAAGCTAAGATGTTCTGGAACCTTCAAGTTAAGATCTACAACTTTGTAAAAGATCTAGGAACTGTTTCCACATAATTTTAGCTGTAGATTTAAACCAAGTTTAAATGACTTTTAATTGTTCCAAGAGTTTCAAGAAAGATCTGCTCATGAAATATTGATGGTAGCTTCAGTGCTAAGAGTTTAATCTTTCATAAAAATCTCATGCTTTGAATCCAAGCACAACCAGTGGTTTTCAGTACTTTTGTTATAGGCTAGATCCCTTTTTAACTAAAATGTTGACCTCTGTTTCTTGCTTAGGAAAAATCTACAAAAATGAAGTAAACTACTCATGCGAGTAGGTTTGTTCAGTAAAAAGTTGAGCACCAGTTCATGCATGGTTATTCTATGCAAGTAGATCTTGATCCTAACAGTAGCCGTTTAATGAACTTTTCATGGTTAACCTGCTGTATAAAAATGGCTAAAAATGGCTAACGAGTAGTTTTACATAAAAAGCTCAACGTAGAAACTACCTCTACGAGTAGTTCTGCAACCCAAAAACTATCTCTGCGAGTTGTTTTGGTTAACCAATGCTTCCTGTGGGAAAGGACCAATTACAACATGCAAAACCACTCACTCACTTAATGAAGTCAGTTAATCTAGATAAGTACTCGATAAATGACTGCCTAGGGAAAAGAAAATGAAGTACTCGACTACTTAACTTAAGTTTTGACTACTTTATAATGAATCTTGTACCAGTAAAACCACTCATACATATGCATTCATATAGATTCGACTACTCTCGCCGACGGTATCTACAATCTGGTGCTCGAGGCCGAGAGTGAGCAGCACGAAGCTCAGGTTAATCTAACAGCAGTCGCTGAAGATCCGGACCAACGTTCGGAGGAAGCCCAGACTAGTTTTACACAAGAAGGCAAGCCCCGGTGCATGATCCCCATATTTAAATTATGCAACTGTTGTTCCTTTTTGCCGCTGCATTTAAGTTCATAGGAGTTGATTGGAACCCTAGCTGCATGATCCTAGGCACCTTTGTAATGACTACTAGAACAGGAAATTGAGTAGTTGCTCTGCTAATAGGTACGGTAAAAGTCGAGTGGTTTCCTACCACTCGCGAGAACTATGGGAGTTGAATGTTTTACCGCATGCTGCAACTATAAGGTCGACGGGCGGGGCTGTGGTAAAGTACTCATGGTTGAGGCCCCGTCCGAGTAGAGAAAAATGCTAAGGCCGCTGTGTGTGGTAGTGATGGTTAAGCGTTTGAAAGAACTAACCACATGCCGAGAATATGGTAATTGGTAAGCTTAAGTACCCGATTGAACCGGTGCGTGGACAGGCTCCACCGTCTTGACGCTATCCCATGGGCCCAATGGTGAGTGCAAGAGGGGTTATGGCCCGGCGTCGTCCGTGGTTCATGGACTTCTTGTACTCGAGGCTGGTGGCCTTGATCCATGAAACGGAAATAAGGGGAAAAGTTGCACGTGTGACTCTGTGAGTAACCACGTGACGTGTGTTTAGGTTTCCCTTGTAAGGTTAAGAAATTCTATTCGAATCATCCGTTTCTCGCGGTATTTGAGATTGCTTAATACTTCTGCCACATAGAGTAACAAGAGGAACTATGGCTATGATGAAACTTGTTGGATGATTAAATGTTTTCCACCATGTTTGATAAGAGATACACTAACTGCGAGTACAATAGTGTGTCCTCCGAGTACTTTCCTGGCTGCGTCGAGGGTGTGAGGTGCTCATGCCCCAAGTAGTTGTTCAGTCTTCTTTATATGGGGTGCGATTAACTCGCACTCCATATGGAGTAGCCCCCGAGCCTTAGGTTGACTCGTAGAATCAGGCTGCAATTTAAACTTGAGTCTTCTATTTTAGTCTTCCAGCAGATTTGAAAAATAAGTCGCTGATGACACGTGTCCCGCAGCCCCCGAGCCTTGAATCCAAATCCCCAAGATTTGGAATAAAGGATTCAAAGAATCGTGGCATGCAATGTGTAATAGATAAAATTTGATGGTAACATGGGCAAATTCATATAGTAAATTTGAAAACCTCTTTTTTCAGGATGAGTTCCCTGAAAAAATGGTTAAACCAATAACGTACCCAACAAACGCCCGAAATTACCTCTCAAACCAAACTTTGTGCCCTGAGCCAATGACTAAATAAGTCCCCTGGGTAATAGATTGAACAAACCCCTTATTTTGGAATAAATCCCTGAAATAATGGTTAATAAACATCTACCCAAGATAAATCTTAAAAGGCCTCTTGGATCAGGCATTGTTGTACAACATCGAGCATCTAAGCATGAGAGGTGTCCCTCGAGGCACGTTCAGTGCCTTGTCGCATCAAGCCCCTGAGCCAGGGGCTAGATGATAGTCATAAAGTAGTCGTATCCGACTCGTGGCACCAACCCCTGAGTCCGGACATGGAGCAATGCTCGAGCAGTCGAAGAATGGCATCTTGTCGGAGTCGTTCTGGACTGGGATTATAGTCGAGACAAGTAGTCAAAGTAGTCTGACAGGTATAATACCGGTCGTAAACAAGTGAAATTCTTATCATGGGAGCAAAGCCCCTTGAATAACATAGTGTACAAGTCGAGAACAAGTAATACGTTACTGGAAAATAAGGGAGCGAGGCCCCTTCAGCAAACTTGCATATGATACTGGTCGTAAACCAGTAAAACGGAGTTGTACTGGAAGTATTGGCACAAAGGCCCTCCAGGAACCCAAAAGACTAGTCAGAGACTAATAATTAGGTACTGTAAACATGGGAGCGAAGCCCCTTCAGTAAATGTCACGTAATACCAGTTGGAAACCGATAAAACGGAGTTGTACTGGTAGTATCAACCTCCAGGCACCAATAGAAGATGTCCCCGGTCGAATCAAGGATGAAACCGACATAGATGTTCGATATTCCATGAATTGGGTACCTCCTGGCCATCCGGGTATTGTAAACGGTAAGATCCAGGTCCTGTAACCTTGTGCACAATGAAAGGTCCCTCCCAACGTGAGTTAAGCTTGTGCAGACCAGTGTCATCCTAGATTCATCGAAGTACCATACCTCCAACATTGAAAGAGCACCGTTGAATGTTCTTGTCATGGTACCGACGAACTTCTTGAAGGTAACAGGCCGAGTGCAATAGTGCATTGCATCGGACTTCCTCAGTTGAGTCGAGTTCAAGCTGTCTTGTACTGTCAGCCTTGCCTTCTTCAAACATCTCTAGTCGTGGAGACTTCCACATCACGTCAGCTGGCAATATGGCTTCGGACCCGTATACAAGAAAGAAAGGTGACTGGCCTGTGGCTTTTCTTGGTTGTGTGCGAAGCCCCCAGACTACTGATGCAATCTCGTTGATCCATTTGCTGCCCTTTTAGCTATTCTCGTCATAGAGTCTTTTCTTCAATCCATCAAGAATCAAGCCGTATGCGCGCTCAACCTGGCCGTTGGTCCGCGGATGAGCCACCGAAACATATCTGACCTCAATGGAGCTGCGCTCACAGAAATACCGGAACTGATGCGAATGGAAATTGGATCCCAAATCTGTGATAATGGTGTTGGGGAAGCCAAAGCGGTGTAAGATGTCGCAGATGAAAGTAACCACTCGATCTGCCATGAGCATTGCGATTGGTTTGTACTCTATCCACTTTGTAAACTTGTCGATGGCCACCAACACGTGTGTAAAACCTCCTGGCGCAGTTGTGAAAGGTCCTATCATGTCCAGGCCCCAGCATGCAAACGGCCATGACGGTGGTATGGTGATGAGGTTATGAGCTGGCACATGAGGCTGTTTGCCAAAGAATTGGCAATTGGTACACCGACGAACAAGTGCTTCGGCATCTGCCAAAGCAGTCGGCCAGTAGAAACCAGATCGAAATGCCTTGCCGACTGGTGTGCGAGAAGCCGCGTGGTTCCCGCACATGCCTTCGTGAATCTCTTGGAGTAGCTCTTTGCCCTCCTCCGTACTAACACACTTCATGAGTATGCCAGATGCGGATCCCCACTTGTAAAGATTGCCCCTGACTAGAGCATATTTGTTGTTGCGCCGTAGTATGCGAGTGGCTTTGGCGCTTTTTGGATCGACTCCGGGGGGTAGTTTGTGCTCCTGGATGTAGTCGATGAAGGCCACCCTCCAGTCGACCTCGATCCTCAAGATCTCTCGGTCGGGCTCCTTAGAACCCTGACCGATGGAACTTGAGTCTGGTGCTCTGATGGAAGGGTGATGTAACTCGTGAACAAAAACTCCCGGTGGGACGTTAGCCCGATCGAAACTCAGTTTAGAGAGCACGTCCGCGCCCACATTGTTGTCGCGGACCACATGGTGAATTTCCAGCCCTTTTCTCGAGCTTGCGTATTTCCATGACGTAGGCGTCCATGGTATCCTTGTCGATGTCCCACTCCTTGTTGACTTGTTGAACCACCTGTAAGGAGTCGCCATAGACGAGTAGTCGCTTGATGCCTTGGGAGATTGCCAGGTGTAGCCCGTGCAACAATGCTTCGTACTCGGCCTCGTTGTTGGAGACCTCGAACAATATTTGAAACACGTACTTGAGCTGTTCTCCCCTCGGGCTGATGAAAAGTACTCCCGCACCACCGCCACCGAGCTTGAGTGAACCGTCAATGCTCCGGCTGGTTAGTTGGGGCTTCCACTTGGTTTTCTCGCCACTTTGCCATGAAATCGACTAGTGCCTGTGACCTGATGGCTGTCCGGGGCTTGAAGTCGAGCGTAAGGGCTCCCAGCTCCACCGCCCACTTGGAGATATGTCCGGTAGCGTCCCTATTGTGGAGAATGTCCGCCAATGGGAAGTCAAAGACCACCAAGATATGGTATGTGTTGAAGTAGTGGTGAAGCTTCCTAGAAGTGATGAGTATACCGTAAAGAATTTTCTGAATCGTTGGGTAACGAACCTTAGATTAAGAGAGGACTTCGCTGATGAAGTAAACTGGCCGCTGCACCCCGAAGGTGTGGCCTTCTTCCTGTCGTTCCACCACGACTGTACTGACGACGTGGGTAGTCACGGTGATGTAGAGCAGCAGGTTTTCGCCAGGTTGGGGAGCCGTCAGGATGGGTGGCGACTACAAGTGATGTTTGAGGTCTTGTAGCGACTGGTTTGCCTCCTCGGTCCACTTGAACTTGTCATGGTGTTGAGCAAATTGAAGAAGGGTAGTCCCCTTTCTCCAAGTCGGGAGATGAAGCGGTTTAGAGCTGCCATGCAGCCAGTGAGCTTCTGGACATCTTTGATTGTCTTTCGGGCATCCATGGCTGTGATGGCGTTAATCTTCTCCGGATTTGCTTCGATCCCGTGGTGGCTGACGATGAACCCGAGTAGTTTTCCCTGAGGGACACCAAAGACGCACTTCGTCGGGTTGAGCTTCCATCGAAACCGTCGGAAGCAGTTGAAGGTCTCCTCGAGGTCAGTGATGAACTCGTCATGGGATCGGGTCTTGATGACCACATCATCCACGTAAGCCTCAACGTTGCGGTGAAGTTGATCTTCAAGGAACAATTGGATGGCCCATTGATAGGTGGCTCTTGCGTTCTTCAACCCGAAAGACATTGTAGTATAAGCATATGCTCCAAAGGTGTGATGAACGCGATTTTGATCTGGTCTTCCTCCTAATGATAGCCCGAGTAGCAGTCGAGGAAGGAGAGTAAGACGCAGCCAGTCGTGGAGTCAATGACTTGGTCGATGCGTGGGAGCGCAAAGGGGTCCTTCGGGCAGTGTTTATTAAGATCAGTATAATCCACACACATCCTCCATTCATTGTAATTCTTTTTTAGTACAAGTACAGGGTTGACTAGCCACTCGGGGTGGTAAACTTCTTTAATAAAACCAGCCGCGAGTAGTTTTACTAAATCTTTCTTAATGGCCTCCCTCTTGTCGGGGGCAAAACGACGCAGTCGTTGCTTCTTCGGAGTGGCTTTAGGGTCGACTTTTAGGCAGTGCTCGAGAAACTCCTTGGGCACCTCTGGCATATCGGCTGGTTTCCAGGCGAATATGTCATGGTTAGCCCTAAGGAAGCTGACGAGCGCGCTTTCCTATTTGTTACCTAAGCCGCCCTCCAATCAGAGCAGTCTTGGATGGGTCGCCTTCTTGCAGCTAGATGGTCTTGATGTCAACGTCGCTAGGTTAGGTTTGACCCTCAACTGGATTGGCCGCTGGTTGGAGTCTCTATCTCTGTGTTGGTGAGCTTCAGCGTGGTGGCGAGTACTTCTGCAAATGGCTCTGGCACGCGTGAAGTCGTGGCGTACTCGATCGCCTCCTAATCGCAGTTGTATGACTTCTTCAGGTCCCCATGGAGTGTGAGCACGCCTGTCTTGTCTGGCATCTTGAGAAGCAGGTAGACATAGTGGGGCATGGCTATGAATTTGGCAAGTGCCGGTCTGCCAAGGATGGCATGGTACAAGGAGTCAAAATCCGCCACCTCAAACTTGATGTACTCGGTGCGGTAGTTGTCTTTTGTCCCAAAGGTGACTGGCAGGACCACTAATCCGAGTGGTGTAGCCGTGTTACCTAGGATGATGCTGTAGAAAGAAGCTTTGCTGGGAGTGAGCATCTTTGAGATGTCCAGTCCCATCTTCTTTAAAGTACACGCGAAGAGCAGGTTAACTTCCGCCGTCAATGAGTACTCGGGTGAGCTTTGAGCCTGCCATGACACGGTCTAAGACAAGCGGGAATTTTCCTGGCTCGGAGAAGCTGGTCCATTGATCCTCTCTGGAGAAGGAGATCGGGACCTCACTGTATCTCAAAGGCCTTGTCGTGGCCGATTCCATAGAGAGTATTTCGCGCAGGGTTAGCTTCTGCGTGCGCTTGGTGGGGAATCCACCGTCTCCACCGAAGATAAAGTTGATGACGTTCTTCGGATCCTGGAAATCTTGAGCCCCCGACTTGTCACCTCCTTCGTCGTCGTCCTCCTTGTCCTTTCACTTTCCTGCTTCGGGGACGGGTGGAGCGTTGAGTGATTTTCGGATGGTGACGCACTCGAAGAGTGTGTGCCGCGACTTCGGGTGTATCGGGCATTGTTTATGCAAGACTTGCTCATAGTCCCAGTGGTTGTTCCCCGACTTCTTGCCGCGCGGGTTGTGCTCGACAGTCGCGACTTCATTGTCTGGCTTGCGCTTTCGGGTATTCCCCGAGTGGTTCCACTGGCTTTTGTCGAAGTGGTCGTGTCTAGCGCCTTGCTTGTCGTGGTTGCGCCTGGGGAAAAGGTCATTCTCCTCGTCCTCCTGGTCAGCCCGCCGTGCCATCATGTCCCGCAGCTCCACGGCAGTAGTCGGGCGGTTGCGCCTGAAGTCGTGGTACGTGCTTTTCGAGAAGAGGCCATTTTGGAAACAACAGATGACGTCCTTATCCGTGATGTTCATGATGGTAGCGCGCATCTTGAAGAAACGCCGTGTGTAGGACCTCAGGGTCTCATTCATCTCCTGCTTCACCTGGGACAAGTCGTGGTGAGTGCCTGCCTTGATCATGGATCCCTGGAAGTTGTCGATGAAGGCTCGCTTGAGGTCCTCCCACGAGTCGATGGAGTTTGGCTTGAGGCTTTCAAGCCACGTGAGGGGTGCAAGTTTCAGAGCAACCGGGAAGTAGAGAGCTTTTGTAGAGTTGGATCCCCTTGAAACTTCAACAGCGACGGAGTAGCAACGAAGCCACTAGCATGGGTCCTGCTTACCGTCATACTTGGGGATTCCGACTGGTTTGAAGTCCTTGGGGTAGGACTTGTCGGTAATGGTCGTGGTGAAGGCGGGGAAGCGGTTGGAGTCATCGTCGTCGTAGTGCCTGCCGGTACGGTCCTTCCTCCTCGCGTCAATGACAAGCCGCGTGTCGCGGCCTTCATTGATCTTCTGCCTGAGGTCGATCGTGGGAGCATCCTGGAGGATGACCGCGACTGGATCCTGGCCGCGGTGCCTTCCCCCAAGTTGGTTGCGAGGGGTTGTTGTACTTCTTGTTCATTGTTGCCACGCGCGGACGGGTGGCCCTCATTGCATTGGCAGTTCTCGTTCCTCCGACTCCCTTGGCCTCCTTCGGGGGTGCAACTGACCAGCGTGGTATCCCCGTGTTGCTCGAACCTTGAGAGCTGATTCCGAGTGGATGACCCTGGATGTTGCCCATCGAGTTGTACGAATGCGCGTTGGGTCAAGTACTGCAACCTTTGGATCTGGGGGTTAGATGGGAGTTGTTGGGCTAAGAGTGCTGCCTCTGCAATCACGCCAATCGGCGTACGGTACTCGCGATTCGCGACTGCAGCGAAGGCGTTGGTGAGATCCCTTGGTCCACGGGCGCGGTTCTGCGCGTTACGCCTACGTTGAGCGCGTTTGGCATTCTTTCCCTGCCGGATCCTCTGGTGCTCTTCATCTTCATCTTGAGGAGCGTCTGCTGTGGGTTCGTCAGCTGAGATGTCCACGAGTTGTTCGTTGTTGTACTAGGTGCCCAACTCGTCCTCTTCCGTGTTGCGAAGGGAAGCCATGCAGACTTGTCGATCCGGCGAGTGGTTAGCCCTGAGGCTGTACTCGAGTAGCTCTGTGCTACTCTCTCCTTCTTCCACGATGGGGGAGAGGGGTCTACCCTCCTGGAAGGTAAGCTCCTACGTGAAGGCCACAAGCCGGGACTCGTAATCGAGTAGTTCGGAGGGCTCAAAGCCCTTCCAGTACATGAAACGTCCTTGCGGCGTTGATGTTATCGTTAAACCCAGATGGCTGCCCGACAAGAATTTGGTGTGGCCATCGGGTTGCGACTGGTTTTCTAGGGCGGGGGCCGCCCGACAAGCGGTGGCTCCCGCATCTCCGAGTCCTTTTCGGATCCGGTTTAGAGATTTAATCCCGCACGTGGAGTACTCTTCATCGGTGTCTGAGTAGATGTCAAGAACGGGGGCCTCCCGGCTAGCGGTGGCAACCACGTCCCCGATTCGTAGCAGCAGATCCAAATCCTCCTCCAAGTGGAAGAGGGACTTGGATCGTTGGGGTCTTTGTAGATCGGTTTGAATCTGAGTCGAGTAGATCTGTTGCATCTCGTGTTGAAGTCATTTTGAAAATGGACGTCATTTCGATCTGCAGGGCCAGATCAGGAAGAAGCGTGTCGTCGTGGTTGTCGACGAAGTTGTCAAGATCGCTGCTTGTTGTTGATGAAGTAGCCTCCGGTAGCATGGAGTTGGCTAGGTGCCTGTTGAAGCCACCCAAGCCATCGGCGATGCAGATCCAAGAGCCAAAGATGAGAGTCGTGCCCTTGTCGAGCACGGCGCTGGTGAAGTTGAATGACGCCATCGAGTTCTCCGGTGGATCTTTGATGAGCATCCCTACCTGGCCCGCCAGCTATCAGTGTTTTATGGCCACACCCACCGAGGGATACCCCCAATGTGGTGAGTTTGTTGGTAGGGTGTCGCCGAGATGAGGAACTCGAAGGTGCAAAGTAACGCAAGGTTTAGACAGGTTCGGGCCACCAGAGCATAATACCCTATGTCCTGTGTGGTTTGTATTGCCTTTGATGGTGATGATCGTGATTGTCCCCAAGGGGGTCCCTGTCCACCCTTATATAATCTGGGAGGACAGGTTTACATGGAAGTCCTAGTCGAGTACAAGGCAAGGAGTCCCATCCGAGTACTTCTCGGGTAGTCTCCTGCCGTGTCCGACTAGTTTAACTACTGTACGAGTAATCCTATTGCATTACGAGTAGTTACAATAGATGTAGGGCATGGGCCATATCCCATCCCGTATCTTAGGAAAAAGTGTGCCACGTGTACAGTCCCATGTACCCGGGTCTGACAGTGCGACTGAAGCAGACGGAGGTATAGTTGTAGTAGCCGAAGAAAAGGTGGAAGCAGTCGGATGTGCAGCTGAGATACTTGAAGATACAATGTAGTTGAACTGTAGCCGTAGCAGCTGATGGTACAGTTCAAGCAGTCGAAGATGTAGATGAAGGAGTAGTAGGTGTTGTCGAAGCAGTCGGCAATGTAGTCAAAGAAGCCGTATGGTAGTCGATGTAGTCGATGAGGAAGCCATAGCAGTCGGATTAGTAGTCCTGGTAGTCTTATATGCTGTCGAAGATGGAGTAGTCAGAGGTGTTTTGAATGCCACAGTTTTAGGCCACTACATTTCCTAAATCACCACCAACCTTTGAAAGGTTTCAGATAAGCATAACGTGAGCTATGAAATTCCTCTTAACCAGCCGCAGATTGCATACCCATTTGTATCAAGCCTATCAAGTTCTAAATTTTTCCCGTACTATGTTATTAACCATAGAAGAATTATGAAGCCTTTTGCTGATATTAAACTCCATGTTTCAGATGGTTGGGGCAACATGTGGCAATCCTGATGGATTCGTAGCGAGCGGCAGCAGGTCGCAGCAGACGCCACCACCGCCACCGCCACCTAGTCTGGTGGAGGTGATGGCTACTCAAACCGAATTGCTCTGACAGCTTGTTTAGGGGCAGCAACCCCATCATCAGTAGTGGGGTGTGCACAATGCACCCCAACCTCAAGTTGCTGGTTACCCGGATTTCTTTGGAATGCAGCCCCCTCTGTTTAACAAGATGGAGGAACCATTGGATGCGGACGTGTGGCAGAACCACCTGAATTAATCCGGCTCAAGTGTATTAACCATCACCATTAGGGCAATCTCGGTTAACCTTACACTTCAAACGGAGTAATCCATGGGTCTGTCAGGTAACCTCCCGATACAACCACGGTGAAGCGGATCGAATGCCATACATACGAATGCTCATGCGACGATGAGCCCAGAGAATACCACATTCCAGCAAATATTACAAAAATTATCATAGGGGAATATTACAAACCAAGTTTGAGTTTAGAAACCAAGTACTTCAGTGATCATAACTAAGAAGTTCTTCAGAGTTTAAGTTGCAGCGGAAAATAAAACAACGAAAGCTACTCGACGATACAGGATGTCTCGGTGAAGCCCGTACGAGACATCACTCGGCATTATCTCCATTGGACGGGGGCGTATCCCATTCCACCGACCAACCAGGGGGAAGAGTACACGGCCAAGTCAAGCTAGCAATCATATCTTCGAAGGTCTCACCTGAAAACAAGCCACAAGCAAGGCTGAGTATACTAATACTCAGCAAGACTTACCCGTGTAGTGGAATCTACTCCACCGACTCTAGACATGCAAGGCTTTTTGGCTCAGGGGTTTGTTTTGCCGAAAAGCATCTACAAGTGGGTTTACTTTCAACTTTTAGCTCAAGATTCTAGTTTCATTAACCATTCTAGATAAGCAGCTATCCATTATCATTCATGGTGAAGCATTAAATTTCATCCAACAAGTTTATTCATCATCATTGTTCCTCTTCTTACTATGTGGGTAAAGGTGATTAAGCAGTCTCAATAGCCATGAGAAACGGATGATTCGAATCGAATTTCTTAACCTTGCAAGGGAAACCTAAACACACGTCACGTGGTTACTCACAGAGTCACACGTGCAACTTTTCCCCTTTCTTTCCGGGTTGTGGATCGGAGCTACCCTCCGAGAGTACAAGAGTCCCATGCCACGGTTCGCCGCCGGGTCGTGACCACTCGTGCACTCGCCATTTGCACATGGGACCGAAGTTCAAAGGGTAGGTTGTCGTCCACTTGCCGGGCCAATCAGGTACTTAAGCTTACCGATTACCATATTCTCGGCATGTGGTTAGTACGTTCAAAGACTTAACCACCACTACCACACATTGCGGCCTTAGCATTTTTCACTAGACAGACGGGCCTCAATCGTAAACATCGTACCATAGCCCGTCCGTTGTCCTTATGATTGCAGCGTGTAGTAAACATTCTATTAGCACAGCATTCTATCGCGAGTGACAGGAAACCACTCGACTTTTACCGGAGTCCTATTAGCACAGCATTCTATCGAACCTTACGTCTAGTTTTCAAGCATGGGTTCCTAACATCATGCAACTAAGTTTTCATTCAACTCCTATTAACTTAATGCACAAGCAAGAGAGTAATGAGTTGCATAATTTAGGGAAGAAAATGGGTTATGCTCCGGGGCTTGCCTTCTTGTGCAAAGTTAGTCCGGGGGTCGTCTGAACGTTGACCCGGGTCTTCAACTGCTTCAGTTAAATTCGCCTGGGCTTCTCGCTGCTCACTCTCGGACTCGGGCACCAGCTCGTAAGTTCCGTCGGCGAGAGTAGTCGTTTCTACATGAATGCACAAGTTTAAGTAGTGGTGATGGTAAACGACATGATTTCCTTCACGATAAAGTTGTAGCTTGTAAAACACGAGTTTGTTGTGAAGTGAGTTACTTTATCACTCGTGGGCAATCGTTAATAGAGTAGAAAAGTACAAAGAGTAACTTCGTTAAGCAAGGTGGGGTGGTGTTCATGGGAACTTATGTTCCTCATGGAATCATGATTTAAGTGTAACTACTACAGTGGGTAGTTTCTGGTCATGAAACCTTGGGTCTAGGCACATCAGGGAAAGATATGCTTACTGTAAAATTTTCAGACAATTTCATGCAGCAGATTAATTATGAAAAAAAATAACAAAAGGTGGCTGCTAGACTCTTGTTCTTTTTGTACAGAACAAATGGTGCAAAAACTGAGTCTAAGATGTTTACAGGGCTTTCATTTAATCATGCAGGAGCTACTGTAATTTTTATAGGATTTATTATGCAGTTTTCAGAGCATAATAAATATGACATTACACACCTAGGTTAATCAAGCAACATCTCATCTGGCTTATGGTTTGAAAGTTAATTTCAAAATTCAAAAGTATTCATATGTGCCCAATTTTCAATTTGAATTTCAACTTAACTTGTTCTAATTCTTTTCGCCCTTTTATTAGTTGGTTAAGCATAGGGTTGGGCTAATGACACTGCTTTAGAAACGTAATTTACCAGGGTTGTTACAGCCTTCCCCCCTTAACAAGAATCTCGCCCCGAGATTCGGTAAATCTTAGTGTGGACAGGGGTGCTCATACCAGTGGTTGAGATAAGAAAACCAGGGAAATTTTGGTTTAGGTAGCTCTCGGTTTCCCAGGTGGCTTCTTCTTCAGTGTGATGATTCCATTGAACTTTATACATTTTAATCACTTTCCTCCTGGTCCCTCTTTCTTTTCGATCCAAAATTTTAACCAGGTGTTCGACATACGAGAGGTCGGGTTCTAACAATATTTCTTGTTGTTCCACAATCTCGGTAGGGACTCGAATACACTTCTTGAGTTGAGATACGTGGAAGACATCATGGGTGGCCGTGAGCTGAGGGGGCAGTCGTAATTTGTAGGCTACGGGTCCGCAGTTCTCAATGATTTCGTAAGGACCAACATAACGGGGAGCTAGTTTGCCTTTGATTCTGAATCTTTGCACTCCCTTGGTTGGTGAAACTCGAAGATAGACATGATCGCCAACTTCGAATTTTAGGGGCTTTCTCCTTTTGTCGGAATAGCTCTTTTGTCGGGCTTGTGCGGCTTTAAGATTTGCTTGTATTACTTTTACTTTCTCCTCTGCCTCGATTACCAGGTCGGGTCCAATTATTTTACGTTCTCCGGTTTGTGACCAGCTCAAAGGAGTTCGACACCTTCGTCCGTACAGGGCCTCAAATGGTGCCATTTTCAAACTCGTTTGATAGCTATTGTTGTACGAGAACTCTGCTAGGGGTAGACGTTTGTCCCAATTCTTGTCATAGTGAATGACGCAAGCTCTCAGCATGTCTTCAAGAATTTGGTTTACTCTTTCCGTTTGTCCGTCAGTCTGAGGATGGTATGCTGAGCTGCGAATCAGTTTAGGACCAAGAGACGTTTGCAGTTGTTCCCAAAAGCGTGCTACAAACTGAGCACCACGATCAGAAACAATTGTCTTAGGTATTCCATGTAGGCAAACAATACGATCGAGGTAAATCTCGGCATATTTCTTGGTAGACTAGGTGGTGTGTACCGGAAGGAAATGTGCCATCTTTGTGAGTGTATCAACGATAACCCATATGGAATCATGTCTTTGGGAAGTGTTTGGTAGTCCAACGATGAAGTCCATACTTATGTCTTCCCATTTCCAGGATGGTATAGGTAACGGTTGAAGTGTACCGGCTACCTTCAAGTGGCTAGCTTTTACTCTCTGGCACGTGTCACATTCTGAGACATACGTAGCAATTTCTCTTTTCATTCTAGTCCACCAGAAGTTTTGCCTTAGGTCTTGATACATTTTGCTACTGCCGGGGTGGATAGAGAATTTGGAAAGATGTGCCTCATCGAGAATTTGCTTGCGGAGTTCATGATTCTTCGGAACGACTATACGACTTTCGAACCATAGAACTCCCTTATGGTCCTGGCGGAAACATTTATACTTCTCCTCACTTAGAGAGAGTTTTTGTTTGATGATCTTAATTCCTTCATCATGTGATCTAGAGTGGGCTCAACTGAGATGTGATCTAGAGTGCCTTGGGAAACCATTTCCATGTTAAGCTTCCTCATTTCTGCACACAATGTCTCATGGTAGGATTCCATGGATAAGAAATAGCAATGGGACTTGCGGCTTAGTGCATCCGCGACTACATTAGCCTTGCCGGGGTGATAGTGCACTTCAAGGTCATAATCCTTGATTAATTCTAACCATCTTCGTTGTCTCATATTCAGATCGGCTTGTGTGAAGATATACTTGAGACTCTTATGATCCGTGTAGATATTGCACTGTGTACCCATGAGATAGTGCCTCCATATTTTCAAAGCGTGAATGACAGCTGCAAGCTCAAGATCATGAGTGGGATAATTCTGCTCGTGGGGCCGAAGGGCTCGTGAGGCATATGCAATCACTCGATTCTCTTGCATAAGCACACATCCTAGACCAGTACCCGATGCATCACAATACACATCGAACGACTTGGTATTATCGGGTTGAGCTAACACAGGTGCAGTAGTCAGATGCTCTCTGATAGTGTGGAAAACTTCTTCACATTTCTCATTCCATACAAACTTTACTTCCTTCTTTAACAGTTCAGTCATGGGCTTAGCAATTCGAGAGAAATCCGGGATGAAGCGACGGTAGTAACCGGCTAAGCCGAGAAAACTGCGAATCTGATGAACAGAGGTAGGGGGTTTCCAATCCATCACCTATTGTACCTTGCTGGGGTCAACAGCTATGCCTTCGCTGGAGATCGTGTGACCCAAGAACTTTACAGTATCCAACCAGAATTCACACTTAGAAAACTTAGCATAGAGCTGATGGTCTCTGAGTCGCTGAAGAACAATGCGAAGGTGCTTGGCATGCTCTTCCTCATCCTTGGAATAGATAAGGATGTCGTCGATGAACACTACGACGAATTTGTCAAGCTCGGGCATGAATACCGAATTCATGAGATACATGAAGCTTGGAATAGACCAAGAATTCATAAAGTCCATATCGTGTGGAGAAGGCAGTCTTAGGAATATTGCACGGGCGAATCTTGATCTGATGATATCCCGAACGAAGATCAATCTTTGAGAAGACTCTAGCTCCAGCTAATTGATCGAAGAGTACATCGATACGAGGAAGTGGGTATTTATTTTTAACAGTTACCGCATTGAGAGGTCGGTAGTCAACGCATAACCTCAAACTGTCATCATTCTTCTTTACGAATAGGGCTGGACATCCCCAAGGTGACGCGCTAGGGCGAATGAAACCTTTGTCCAGCAGTTCTTGGAGTTGAATTTTCAGCTCTGCCAATTCTTTAGGGGGCATCCTATATGGTCTCTTGGATATAGGTGCAGTGCCTGGTTGTAGTTCAATGATGAACTCAATATCCCTATCCGGTGGCATTCCGGGTAAGTCATCCGGAAAGACATCGGCATACTCGTTTACTACAGGAATATCCTCTAGCTTAAGTCCTTCCATCGCGTATGCACAGGAATTCGTGCAATCCAGGAATGGTAGGTAAAGGGTGGTGGCTCCGTGACTAGGTGAATTTATTTCAATGGCTCGGGAAGAAAGGTCCAGCGTGACTCCATGCATAGTCATCCAGTTCATTCCCAAAATAATATTCATGCCGTCAAGGGGTAAAAGAACAAGGTCTGTGTCGATGGTTTTACTACCCAACTTGACTGGTACTTGTCTGACCATTTGGTTTGAAGCAATTTTACCACCCGGTGTTGATATCATATATGACCCTTTTGTGTGACAAACATTCAAGCCTACTTTTGCACCGAATTTTGCACTTATGAAACTATGCGATGCACCAGAATCAAATAATATAACTGCAGGCTTGTTATTAAATAGAGGATGTGCGTGTTATTAAGGGTGCACCTTTAGGGAGCGCTTCAAGCTGATCAATCTGTCCTTTGCTCTTGTTCCTCTGTCTTTTACGCTTGTTCTGATGGGTTTGGCTAGAACCTTGGCCCTGCTTTGGCTTCCTAGGCTGAGGGCATTCTCGAGCAAAATGGTTAGCACTGCTACAATTGAAGCAACGGTTTTTTGTCACTTGGACGACCGGGTTGTTTGTTATCTGAAGATATCGCTACTGGCATACCTAATGAACCTCCCTTGGGTGTGGTGCATTTGGTAGGGTCTATCTTTTCTGGAACAGGTGAGCGAGTTTGTGTTCGAAGGACTGTACCGGCGTCAGTAGTTTTGCTAACTTGACGTCGGCCTCGTGGGATGAATTTTGTGCAGGTAATTTCCCATCCAGCCAAGTCTATGCCGCATGGGTCATGCTTGAGAGTCCGACACTTTACTTGGTGATCCTTAAGTTTCATCGGAAGTTGTGATGGGGGCAATAAGGAGTCTGAGTAAACGTCTCTTGTGTCCATCATCTTGTTATTGAGCTCTGGATAGCCAGCAACCTGAGGATGGTGGACATTGCACCCATCCCCTTCATGGTGTTGTTGCTGCAGGCATTGAAAAATCGCTTCCTGCCCCTTGACAAGCTGATGAAGCAACTCGGTTTGAGCGGCCATTACTTCCACTAAACTAGGTGGTGGCTGTGGTTGGGATCCACCAGCACTAGCATCGTAACCATCCGGGTTTCCACGGGTTGCTCCAACCATCTGAAAAGGCGAATGTTCTTCATTAGCAACGTGATCCATATTTCTTCCATGACTCAAAAAGATCTAACGCGGAATAGTAGACTTCCGAAAGGTCATGGATGGAATCATGGGCATAAAAACTGTCTGCCATAAGAATTTTATAACTCCTGGTAGGTTCATCCAAAGTTTCTCACCTTTTGGCAGTGGATAGGGAATTTAGAGATGTACCCCTTTGGTATTCAGCCAAGATGCTAAATCGATGGCTAGGATGGTCAAACGATTCACTCTTTGCTTCCCTATTTTGGCTGTTTTTCAGCAGAACAAGTTATAGTATCTGGCCTATAACTTAAACTAGAAAGATCCAATAGGGTTGAAATTTTGTGAGAACCTAGATCACAGAATTTAGGACAAGTTTGGTATTCAACACTCAGCCCAGAAATGTAGAGAGACATGGGTAAAAATTCTGACAAGTCTCAGCGATTGTGGATTTCATCGTTTACCAACTTACAACGAAATCACCCAAGTTTATCGCCGTTCCTTACATGCTGAGGGTATCCACATGGTTCATATCCAAAAATTCTCAAATTTCACCAGAATACTCCTAAGGTATTTGTGCACCACTTTTCTATTCAACAGTTTGGCTGGATTAGGCTCTAAGATGGCTGTTCCCTTAAGGTCTCACTTCTCTGTCTACCCAGAATTTTCAGTGAACAGAGGGCTAGAGTTTCGTGCACCAGGGAAACTCTACCCAGCCAAAATTTACCAAATTTTAACAGAAGCTACCTGGGTAAATTTGGAACAAGTTTTGTGTTGTACTCTTTTGCAGAAAACTGTAGGAAGGGGGCCTAAAAATTTAAGGGGCAGAAGTGCTTATTCTGGACAGAAATCTGATATTCCATGGTTTCTGTTATTTCTTATTATCCATAAGTTCAGAATTTTTAATTTTTGAACAGGAGATCGAACACAAAATTTGGAACAATTCTTTCAACATGAACTTTACCAGAAAAGGTCATTTTCTCTGATCAATAAATCTCTCTTTTCGGTCATGGCAGATTTGTGACAGATTCGCTAGATAGTCCTTATGCAAAATCACGCTTAGATACGCAAGAACCTTACCACTCTCATACAACGCATTTTCAATTTCAGATATATATGGTCAGGATGCATGCACGTCCTATTCGTCCTCACAAAATAAAATAATTGCCAAATACTTTTTGTCTTACGAAGATAGTTTCGGTGGCATACATGACACGGCTCTCCTTATAATAGCTAGTCGAGATTTTCTAACGGTTCTTTAACTTATCGTAATCGCGGTTAGTGTACCTGCAGAAGATTGATAGAGCACATATATCTCATGAACCTTTCATGCCAGCACTCATGAAAGCGTCTGTATTCATTACCGTTTACTTATAGAAACGATATCTGTACAATTTCCGCCGTACATACGACGTTAACATACGCTATCGAGATAGCGTATTCACGGGGGTACCGTCATGAGACGGGGGTATGAACAGCGATCGCCATACCCTGCGCCAAACCTTCTACTCCCAATATATTCAACTAACAGTTGGCATATTGGCAGCACCTCAAGTAAGCCACTGCTTGAGGGTAGCGTTCGGTTCGCATCACCGACAGGAAGGCCAAACTCTCTCAGTTGGCTGAGGATTCTTACCTGCTTACCTTAGCGATGAGTGCGTCGTTACAGAATTTAAGGTCGGTTGCGCATGAAAGTAAGTTTTGACAGAAAGTAATGTGCTGGAAGTCAGTTGATAATATATAGAGGTTAGATAGCCACCTAGTAACTTTCCCATAATCCCTTAGGGCTTTACGAACTAGGCACCATCCTTAGCGCACCAACGTATTTCGCAACACATCCTTCTAGTCAAGTTTTATGAAAATAAGTTTTTAAGGCTTGTTGCATTCTCTGGCGTATGCATTTCGGCTCTGGTGCCCGCTGTTACCAGCTGTGGCACCAGCTACGGCTCTGATACCAGCTGTGGCAGAACCACCTGAATTAATCCGGCTCAAGTGTATTAACCATCACCATTAGGGCAATCTCGGTTAACCTTACACTTCAAATGGAGTAATCCACTGGTCTGTCGGGTAACCTCCCGATACAACCACGGTAGAGCGGATCGAAGCCATACATACAAATGCTCATGCGAAGATGAGCCCAGAGAATACCACATTCCAGCAGATATTACAAAAATTATCATTACATTAGAGTTCAAATTCGTAAAACAAGGTACTTCGGATTTCGAAATAAATGAGTTCTTCAGAGTTCAAGCAGCGGAAAAGATAACGACAACTAATCGACGATAAAGGATGTCTCGATGAAGCCCGTACGAGACATCACTCGGCATCATCACCGTTGGCCGGGGGCGCATCCCATTCCACCGACCAACCAGGAGGAAGGGTACAAGGCCAAGTCAAACTAGCAATCATGCCTTCGAAGGTCTCACCTGAAAACAAGCCACAAGCAAGGCTGAGTATACTGATACTCAGCAAGGCTTACCCGACTAGTGGGGTATACTTAGCCGACTCCTAGACATGCGAGGCTTTTGGCTTGAGGGGTTTGTTTTGCCAAAAAGCATATATAGTAGGTCCTTACTTTCAGATTTTAGCTCCAAGTTCTAGCTTTCTTTAACCATTCTAGGTAAGCAACTATCCAATATCATACATGGTGAAGCATTAAATTTCATCCAATAAGTTTATTCATCATCATTGTTCCTCTTCTTACTCTGTGGGTAAAAGTGGTTAAGCAGTCTCAATAGCCGTGAGAAATGGACGATTCGAATCGAATTTCTTAACCTTGCAAGGGAAACCTAAACACACGTCACGTGGTTACTCCAAGAGTCACACGTGCAACTTTTCCCTTCAATTCCCGCTTCACGGAACAGGCCCACCGCCCTCGACTACACCTCCCCACAGACCACGGTACGTCGGGTTGTGGCGGCCGATGCACCCGCCATTAGCTAGACGTTTACTCAAGACAGTGGGGAGTATGTTCCGGCCTCGGTTCAATCCGGTACTTAAGCTTACCGATTACCATATTCTCGGCATGTGGTTAGTACGTTCAAAGACTTAACCACCACTACCACACACTGCGGCCTTAGCATTTTTCACTAAACAGACAGGCCTCAATCGTAAACATCGTACCATAGCCCGTCCGTTGTCCTTATGATTGCAGCGTGTAGTAAACAATCAACTCCTAATTTCTCGCGAGTGACAGGAAATCACTCGACTTTTACCGAGTCCTATTAGCATAGCATTCTATCGAACCTTGCATCTAGTGTTCAGAGCATGGGTATCTAGGATCATGCAACTAAGTTTTCATCCAACTCCTATAAACTTAATGCACAAGTAAAGTAGAGTAATAAGTTGCATAAGTTTAGAAAATAGGGTTCATGCTCCGGGGCTTCCCTTCTTGTGAACAGTTAGCTTGGGGCTCTTCCGAACTTGGGCTCGGGTCTTCAAGAGCTTCAGTTAGATTTACTTGAGCTTCACGCTGCTCACTCTCGGACGCGGGTACCAGCTCGTACGTTCCGTCGGCGAGAGTCGTCGTTTCTACATGAATGCACAAGTTTAAGTAGTGGTGATGGTAAACGACATGATTTCCTTCACGATAAAGTTGCAGTTTGTAAAACATGAGTTTTGTTGTGAAGTGAGTTACTTTATCATTCGTGGGCAATCGTTAATAGAGTAGATTAGTACAATAAGTAACTTCGTTAAGGAAGGTAGGGTGGGTGCTCATGGGAACTTATGTTCCTCATGGAAACAAGATTTAAGTGTAACTTCTACAGGGAGTAGTTTCTAGTCATGAAATCTTGGATCTAGGCACATCAGAGAAAGATATGCTTACTGTAAAATTTTCAGATGTTTTCATGCAGCAGATTAATTATGAAAAATATAACACATGGTGGCTGCTAGATTCTTGTTCTTTTTCTACAGAACAAATGGTGCCAAAACTGAGTCTAAGATTTTTACAGGGCTTTCATTTCATCAAGCAGGAGCTACTGTAATTTTTATAGGATTTATTATGCAGTTTTCAGAGCATAGTAAATATGATATTACACACCTAGGTTATTTAAGGATTTATTTTTTACAGGATCCTACACAGGGTTTTTGTCCATGAAACTTTTTACACAGCAACCTCTACCACTGAGTATCCAAGCTAAGATACTATTTTCTTGATTTAATGTATGTTATTAGCACATAAATCAAATAAATAGGTTCCTTTGAGATAAAAAGTCTCAAAATTTTTCTATGGCATCTAGGTACCATTACACCACCGTAGAAAAAGTTTCATTAGGTGATTCATAACCTAACTGCAGGGATAAAAATATTGAGCCACTTATGGTATGAAACTAAGTTTAATAAACGGTGTAGATAGAGATGGAATTTGGGCCTGATCTTTTTACACAGTCCTAAACATGAAGCAACTAACTCACTGCCCAAAATTTAGGGTCATCATTGATCTACAACAGTGTGTACAAAAGAAGTCCATTAAAACTTCCATTTAATGTAGAGAAAAATATGTTGAGAATCTGAGAAACGTTTCGTCACAAAAGTTGTAGAGTTTCTTCTAAGGATTCCAGAACAGTTGAGTTTGCATTTTTCTGAATTTTCTACGATTTTATACAAATTTTACAAGTTCACTGATTTGGTTAAAACTTTCTTTACAGAGGGGTCCCTGAAAACTAGCAGAAAACCCCCTAGGAAGATTTGGGCGTTTGCAATGTAGTCCCTGGTCGCGATTCACGGCGGGGATCATCCTGTCCGGCCGAATTCCGGCGAGCTCAGTCGCCGGCGGCGAGGGCAAGGTGGGGGAGGAGCAAGAGGAGGTTGGGGGCTACCTTTGGGTGGTCACGGTTGGGGCGGAGGCGGTCTGAGCGGGGCTGTCCGCGGCTACCAGGGGGGCGGCGACGGGTGGAGCTCTGCTCCGGCGAGCTCCGGCGACGATGAGCCCAGAGAATACCACATTCTAGCAAATATTACAAAAATTATCATAGGGGAATATTACAAACCAAGTTTGAGTTTAGAAACCAAGTACTTCAGTGATCATAACTAAGAAGTTCTTCAGAGTTTAAGTTGCAGCGGAAAATAAAACAACGAAAGCTACTCGACGATACAGGATGTCTCGGTGAAGCCCGTACGAGACATCACTCGGCATTATCTCCATTGGACGGGGGCGTATCCCATTCCACCGACCAACTAGGGGGAAGAGTACACGGCCAAGTCAAGCTAGCAATCATATCTTCGAAGGTCTCACCTGAAAACAAGCCACAAGCAAGGCTGAGTATACTAATACTCAGCAAGACTTACCCGTGTAGTGGAATCTACTCCACCGACTCTAGACATGCAAGGCTTTTTGGCTCAGGGGTTTGTTTTGCCGAAAAGCATCTACAAGTGGGTCCTTACTTTCAACTTTTAGCTCAAGATTCTAGTTTCATTAACCATTCTAGATAAGCAGCTATCCATTATCATTCATGGTGAAGCATTAAATTTCATCCAACAAGTTTATTCATCATCATTGTTCCTCTTCTTACTCTGTGGGTAAAGGTGATTAAGCAGTCTCAATAGCCGTGAGAAACGGACGATTCGAATCGAATTTCTTAACCTTGCAAGGGAAACCTAAACACACGTCACGTGGTTACTCACAGAGTCACACGTGCAACTTTTCCCCTTTCTTTCCGGGTTGTGGATTGGAGCTACCCTCCGAGAGTACAAGAGTCCCACGCCACGGTTCGCCGCCGGGTCATGACCACTCGTGCACTCGCCATTTGCACATGGGACCGAAGTTCAAAGGGTAGGTTGTCGTCCACTTGCCGGGCCAATCAGGTACTTAAGCTTACCGATTACCATATTCTCGGCATGTGGTTAGTACGTTCAAAGACTTAACCACCACTACCACACACTGCGGCCTTAGCATTTTTCACTAGACAGACGGGCCTCAATCGTAAACATCGTACCATAGCCCGTCCGTTGTCCTTATGATTGCAGCGTGTAGTAAACATTCAACTCCTATTTTCTCGCGAGTGACAGGAAACCACTCGACTTTTACCGGAGTCCTATTAGCACAGCATTCTATCGAACCTTACGTCTAGTTTTCAAGCATGGGTTCCTAACATCATGCAACTAAGTTTTCATTCAACTCCTATTAACTTAATGCACAAGCAAGAGAGTAATGAGTTGCATAATTTAGGGAAGAAAATGGGTTATGCTCCGGGGCTTGCCTTCTTGTGCAAAGTTAGTCTGGGGGTCATCTGAACGTTGACCCGGGTCTTCAACTGCTTCAGTTAAATTCGCCTGGGCTTCTCGCTGCTCACTCTCAGACTCGGGCACCAGCTCGTAAGTTCCGTCGGCGAGAGTAGTCGTTTCTACATGAATGCACAAGTTTAAGTAGTTGTGATGGTAAACGACATGATTTCCTTCACGATAAAGTTGTAGTTTGTAAAACACGAGTTTGTTGTGAAGTGAGTTACTTTATCACTCGTGGGCAATCGTTAATAGAGTAGAAAAGTACAAAGAGTAACTTCGTTAAGCAAGGTGGGGTGGTGTTCATGGGAACTTATGTTCCTCATGGAATCATGATTTAAGTGTAACTACTACAGTGGGTAGTTTCTGGTTATGAAACCTTGGGTCTAGGCACATCAAGGAAAGATATGCTTACTGTAAAATTTTCAGACAATTTCATGCAGCAGATTAATTATGAAAAAAAATAACAAAAGGTGGCTGCTAGACTCTTGTTCTTTTTGTACAGAACAAATGGTGCAAAAACTGAGTCTAAGATTTTTACAGGGCTTTCATTTAATCATGCAGGAGCTACTGTAATTTTTATAGGATTTATTATGCAGTTTTCAGAGCATAGTAAATATGACATTACACACCTAGGTTAATCAGGGATTTATTTTTACAGGATCCTGCACAGGGTTTTTGTCCATGAAACTTTTTATACAGCCTCCCCTACCACTGAGTATCTTCTAGTAAAAAGTTGAGAATTTTCCAAGCTAAGATACTATCTTCTTGATTTAATGCATGTTATTAGCACATAAATCAAATAAATAGGTTCCTGTGAGATAAAAAGTCTCTAAATTTTTCTATGGCATTTAGGTACCATTACACCAGTACAGAAAAAGTTTCATTAGGTGATTCATAATCTAACTGCAGGGATAAAAATATTTAGCCACTTATGGTATGAAACTAAGTTTAATAAACAGCATAGATAGAGATGGAATTTGGGCCTGATCTCTTTACACAGTCCTAAACATCAAGCAACTAACTCACTGCCCAAAATTTAGGGTCAGCATTGATCTACAACAGTGGGTACAAAAGAAGTCCATTAAAATTTCCATTTAATGTGGAGCAAAATATATTGAGAATCTGAGAAACTTTTCGTAACAAAAGTTGTAGAGTTTCTTCTAGGGATTCCAGAACAGTTTAGTTTGCATTTTTCTGAATTTTCTACGGTTTTACAAGAATTTTATAATTTCACTGAATTTGAATCGAGATTTGAAACTTTCTTTTACAACTGGGTCCTTGAATCTTACGTGCAGACCCTTCTAAAGATTTCAATTATTGCAATTGGGTCCTCGGGCGGCTCGGGTACGGTGGCGGCCAAAATTCCGGCGAGGGGCTCGCCGGCGGCGAGGGGTGAGGGTCAGGGAAGGATCAGGGGTGCGAGGGCTACCTCGTGGGGGTCTTGTTCGGGTGGGGGACGGCCGGAAGTAGCTCGCCGGTGTTGGAGCAGGGGCGGCGGCGGCGGCCGCACGCGTCGACGGCGGTGCTCCGGCGGGCTTGGGGCGGCCTGGTCTGGACGGGGAGCTTCAGTGGCGCGTGGGGAAGCTGCTCGGGTGCTTGGCTTGGGCGGAGGAGGTCGGAGTCGAGCTGTCCGCGGTGAGCAGGGGCGGCGGCGGCAGTGACAGCGCGGGCGGCGGCGCTCCGGTGGTCCTGGGCGGTGTTGGGCGGGTCGGCGAGCTTCGGTGGGATGATGTAGTGGTGGCTGACACCTCAATTTGGGCAGGGGGCGGCTGTGGATGGCTGTCCACGAGCGGGTGGAGCTCGGCGGCGGCAATGGCGGCGGCGAGCGTGCTCTGGCTGCTGGTGGCTCGCGCGGGCGGCCTGGGCGTGGCTTTTATAGGGGCAGGAGGGGGTGGGGGTGCCGGGCGACGCGCGGGGGTGGAGACACGGCAAGGGCGTGCCAGTGGCCACGGTGGGCGGCGTCAGGACGCCGGCGCGGCGTGCGGTGGGCGGGAGCACGCGACTGGCGGCCGGGGATTTGCGTGGGGGAGCGAGAGATAGCGCAGCACGGGTATTGGGGGGGGGGGGGCAGCTGCAGCAGCGGCTCGGGCGGAAGGCAAGCGCAGCGACGGGCGGGTCGCGGCGGGCGGGACGGCACGGCGCGGCGCGGCGGTTGGGCAGCGGCGGGCGGCGAGCAGAGGCACGGCACGGCGTGGCGCACGCGCAAGCGCGGACTGGGCAGCGCGGCGGTGGGGGGGGGGAGGCAAAGCCGGTTCTGGGGGCGAGGCACGGCGGCGACTGGCCTGGCGGCTCGCGCCGGTCAGGCTTCGCCGGCCACCTGGCCGTGCTGTCGGGCGGGGAGGGAAGAGAGAGGAGGGGAGCGAAGGACCTTTCTGCGAGAATTTGAAAAGTTCCAGGGGGCTGGGTGCAAACAGGATGTTTTCTCCTCTTTCTAATTTGAATTTCAAAAACTTTTGAACATGAAAGTTGTTCAGAATAAAAAGTTCTACAAGTTTGGTTTCAGGCAACATCTCATTTGGCTTATGGTTTGAAAGTTAATTTAAAAATTCAAAAGTATTCATATGTGGTTTGGACAATTACATGGTTTGGAAGTCGCATTGTCGTTCCGAAAAATCACGAACTCCGAAAGCAAATTTTTGATGAAGCACATCTTTCCAAATTCTCTATTCATCCTGGCAGTAGCAAAATGTATCAAGATCTCAAGCAAAAATTTTGGTGGACCAGGATGAAGAGGGAAATTGCCCAATATGTTGCAGAGTGTGACACTTGTCAGCGAGTGAAAGCTAGCCACTTAAAGGTAGTTGGTACACTTCAACCTCTGCCAATACCATCCTGGAAATGAGAAGATATCAGTATGGACTTCATTGTTGGTTTGCCCAATACCTCTCCAAAACACGACTCTATATGGGTTATTGTAGATAGGCTCACGAAGACCGCCCATTTTATTCCAGTACACACCACTTATAACGCCAAGAGTTACGCTGAGATATATCTGGATCGAATTGTTTGTCTACACGGTGTACCAAAGACAATCATTTCTAATCGTGGCGCTCAGTTCGTAGCACGCTTTTGGGAACAATTGCAAGAATCCCTTGGTACCAAATTAATCCGAAGCTCAGCTTATCATCCTCAGACCGACGGCCAAATAGAAAGAGTAAATCAAATTCTCGAAGACATGCTTAGAGCTTGTGTCATTCAGTATGACAAAAATTGCGACAAATGTTTGCCTTTAGCAGAATTCTCCTATAACAACAGCTATCAAGCAAGCCTAAAGATGGCACCATTCGAGGCATTATATGGTCGAAGGTGTCGAACTCCATTGAGCTGGTCACAAACTGGAGAGCGCAAAATCTTTGGGCCAAACTTGGTAGTAGAGGTAGAAGAAAAAGTAAAATTGATCCAAGGAATCTTAAAGCCGCCCAATCTAGGCAAAAGAGTTATGTTGACAAGAGGAGAAAACCCTTGAAATTCGACGTTGGTGATTATGTCTACCTTCGGGTTTCACCAACCAAGGGTGTATAACAATTTGGAGTGAAAGGAAAGTTAGCTCCTCGTTATGTTGGTCCGTATGCAATCATTGAAGAATGTGGACCCGTGGCCTATAGATTGCAACTTCCTTCGCAGCTTGCAGCCATGCATGACATTTTTCATGTCTCCCAACTCAAGAAATGTGTCAGAGTTCCTACCGAAATTGTCGAACAACAAGAAATCATGATAGAACCAGACCTCTCTTATGTTGAGCAACCCATCAAAATCCTTGACAAGAAGGAAACAAGTACCCGAAGAGCGGTGATTAAAATGTATAAAATTCTGTGGAACCATCACACTGAAGAAGAAGCCACGTGGGAAACGGAAAGTTATCTCAATCAAAGGTTTCCTGGTTTTCTTAGTTCAATCCGAGGTACACACTTTCCACACTTAGTTTTTATCCGAATCTCGGGATGAGATTCTTTTTAAGGGGGGTTGGTTGTGGCACCCTAGGTGTCTAAAAGACTAAACAAAGATCCAAACCATGATATCAGTCACAAAAGAGCAAGAGAAGTATCAAACAACCTATAAAATATACCTTTCAGCCAAATGAATAAGTGTGTGTATGTATATATGCATAAACATTTGAACTCTTGTAAACAAACTCTTGTAACTTTCAAAGTTGATCCCAGCTGAATCTAAAAATTTAATGGCAAATCTGTCATAACAAGAGCAACAAAAGTCTAGTTGAACTCAAAGGCTAACATTGCAAAAATTCACATGAAATGACGTGCCATTTAAATATTTGTTTTCGGAAATTCAAAATAACTTTATATACATTGCTCATTTGGACATAGTCATAAAAGAGAAAATGTTTTTCTTGAAAAGTTGAACCAAAATGGTATTCAAATATTTTTGATTTGATCTTGGGAAGAATGAGTTTTAGCTTCTTTTCACCCAGGCCCCCGCTGTTTTTGTTTACTTCACTTAAGTCCCATCATCTTCTCCCTCCTCTCTCTTCCCCTGCCCTGTCCCATCGCCAGCAGGCCAGCTGGCCGCCGCTCCACGATGCAGCTGAGGCTGCCCGGCCAACTGGGCCTGCCAGCGCATCGGAAATCTTTCGAGGACCCACAAAATCTCGCGCTAACCCCTCAGGAAGCCGTCACGCGGCGTTTTTCCTCTACCGCAGGCGCTGCTGGCGCCACGGCAAGCCCCTGCCAGCGCCAGCTAGGCCAATGCGCCCCAAGTTTTGCCCCTGGTCTCACCTCCCCCTGCAGCTCAAGCCCAGGCCGCCATTCCGCCTCCAACGCCTATAAAAGCCCACCCGAGGCACCTGAGCTCGTCGCCCCAACCTCCAACTCCGGCGAGCAGTCACTGGTGCGTGGACACACCAATCCGCCCCCACATTGCCCAAAACAACCCTTCCACCACCTCCTCCACCTCACCCTGAAGCTGCATAGCCGTTCCCCGCGCCATCATCCTCACCGGACCATCGCCTCCACCATCCGCACCCGCCGCCGGCTGTGTGCCACCATCGGCATGCCGCCTCGGTCCACCCTTTCTCCACCCAAGACCTAAAACAGGTGCGGTTTGTTCCCTTCTTGCCTCTCCCGCCTTCACCCCTCACCACCGTCATCCCTGGTCAACGGATTTTGGCCGACAGTAGCTGTTTCCCTGTGCAAAGGACCCAATTGGTTCGATTTTAATATTTCCTAGAAGCTTTCTGTAAATCTCAGGGCCCAATCTGTAAACCAGAAACAAGAACTTTTGAAACCAATCTATTAACCTTGAAGATGCAAAACAACTCACAGAAAAATCCTTAGAATGTAAGCTAAGATGGTCTGGAACCTTCAAGTTAAGATCTACAACTTTGTAAAAGATCTGGGAACTGTTTCCATATAATTTTAGCTGTAGATTTAAACCAAGTTTAAATGGCTTTTAATTGTTCCAAGAGTTTCAAGAAAGATCTGCTCATGAAATGTTGATGGTAGCTTCAGTGCTAAGAGTTTAATCTTTCATAAAAATCTCATGCTCTGAATCCAAGCACAACCAGTGGTTTTGAGTACTTTTGTTATAGACTAGATCCCTTTTTAACTAAAATGTTGACCTCTGGTTCTTGCTTAGGAAAAATCTACAAAAATGTGCAGTAAACTACTCATGCGAGTAGGTTTGTTCAGTAAAAAGTTGAGCACCAGTTCATGCATGGTTGTTCTATGCAAGTAGATCTTGATCCTAACAGTAGTCGTTTAATGAACTTTTCATGTTTAACCTGCTGTATAAAAATGACTAAAACTGTTACCGTGAGGTTGTTCTTAAGTAACGAGTAGTTTTACATAAAAAGCTCAACCCAGAAACTACCTCTACGAGTAGTTCTGCAACCCAGAAACTATCTCTGCGAGTAGTTTTGGTTAACCAATGCTTCCTATGGGAAAGGACCGTTTACAATGCAAAACCACTCACTCACTTAATGAAGTCAGTTAATCCAGATAAGTACTCGATAAATGACTGCGCAGGGAAAAGAAAATGAAGTACTCGACTGCTTAACTTAAGTTTTGACTACTTTATTATGAAATCATGTACCAGTAAAACCACTCATACATGAGCATTCATATAGATGCCTACCTACAATCTCGCCAACGGTATCTACAATCTGGAGCCCGAGTCCGAGAGTGAGCAGCACGAAGGTCAGGTTAATCTAACAGCAGTCGCTGAAGACCCGGACCAACGTTCGGAGGAAGTCCCGACTAGTTTTACATAAGAAGGCAAGCCCCGGTGCATGATCCAGTATTTAAATTATGCAACTGTTGTTCCTTTTTACCTGTGCATTTAAGTTCATAGGAGTTGATTGGAACCCTAGCTGCATGATCCTAGGCACCTTTGTAATGACTACTAGAACAGGAAATCGAGTAGTTGCTCTACTAATAGGTAAGGTAAAAGTCGAGTGGTTTCCAACCACTCACGAGAACTATAGGAGTTGAATATTTTACCGCATGGTGCAACTATAAGGTCGACGGGCGGGGCTGTGGTAAAGTACTCATGGTTGAGGCCCCGTCCGAGTAGAGAAAAATGCTATGGCCGCAATGTGTGGTAGTGGTGGTTAAGCGTTTGAAAGTGCCGAGAATATGGTAATCGGTAAGCTTAAGTAACTGATTGAACCAGTGCATGGACAGGCTCCACCATCTTGACACTATCCCATGGGCCCAATGGTGAGTGGAAGCGGGGTCATGGCCCGACGTCGTCCGTGGTTCATGGACTTCTTGTACTCGAGGCCGGTGGCCCTGATCCATTAAACGAGAATAAAGGGGAAAAGTTGCATGTGTGACTCTGTGAGTAACCACGTGACGTGTGTTTAGGTTTCCCTTGCAAGGTTAAGAAATTCGATTCGAATCATCCGATTCTCGCGGTATTTGAGATTGCTTAATACTTCTGCCACATAGAGTAACAAGAGGAACTATGGCTATGATGAAACTTGTTGGATGATTAAATGTTTTCCACCATGTTTGATTAGAGATAGATGCGTACCTAGATTGGTTAAATGAACTAGAATATTGAAAGCTAAAATATGAAATTAAGGACTTACTCGTTGTTGCTTTTCAGCAAAAAGAAAACCCTAGAACCTTAGAGCCATGCATGCTTAGTAGTCGGTATTTCCATACCACTAGTCGGGTAAGCCTTGCTGAGTATTAGGATACTCAGCCTTGCTTGTGGTAATGTTTTCAGGTGTGTCTTTTGAAGATATGGTAGCTGGTTGGACAGTGGAGTGGGATCTGTCCCCGGCTAGCAATAACTTTGCCGAGTGATGCCACGTATGGGCTTCGTCGTGGTATCCAGATCGACGCTAAATGATAGTGTTTCTTTCCGCTGCTGTTAAACTCTGAATGAAGTTTTATGTTGAACTTAAAAGTACTCGAGTGGTGATTTCAACTTGTAATAATTGATGTCCGACTTGTGAATATAAAATCTGTGGAATGTTATAATCTCTCAACTTGCCTTCGTGCAAGTTATGTGTATGCTTTGTTTCGATCGAAATATTAAGTGGTTGCATCGGGATCAACCCGACAGGCTATCGGATTAATCCGTTTGAAGTACATGGTAGCCGGTTCATCTTTAAGGATGATGGTTAGTGCACTTGAGCCGGGTTAATTCAGGCGGTTCTGCCACAGGGAGGGATAGCATTTTTGTTGTAGTGGATCAATTTTCTAAGATGGCACATTTTATACCATGTCATAAAAGTGATGATGCTACTCATATTGCTGACCTCATTTTCAAAGAGATTGTACGTTTGCATGGTATGCCTGCTAATATTGTTTCAGATCGTGATGCAAAATTTTTGAGTCACTTTTTGCGTACTTTGTGGAACAAGTTGGGTACAAAATTGTTACTTTCTACCACTTGTCATCCACAAACTGATGGTCCAACAGAGGTGGTGAACCGCACTTTGGGTGCCATGTTGCAGGCTATTTTGAAAAAGAATTTGAAGATGTGGTAAGAATATTTACCTCATGTGGAATTTGCATACAATCGGGCAACGCATTCTACCACAAAGGTAAGTCCTTTTCAAGTAGTGTATGGTTTTAATCCCCGTGCTCCTATTGATATTCTACCTTTGGCTACTTGTGAGAGATTTCATAGTGATGCTAAAGAACGTGCTGATTTTATTTTGAAAATGCATAAAACAACTAAGCACTACATCAAAAAGATGACTGAAAAATATAGAGTAGCTGGTAGCAAAGGTAAACAAGAAGATAAACTTGAACAGGGTGATTTAGTGTGGTTGCACTTGAGAAAGGATCATTTTCCATATTTGAGGAAGTCAAAGTTAATGCATGGAGCTGATGGTCCTTTCAAAATAATTGAAAACATTAATGACAATGCATATAAACTTGAGTTGCCTCTCGAGTTTGGGGTTAGTCCTACCTTAACATTTCAGATTTGAGGCCTTACTTGGGGGAAGAAGATGCGCTTGAGTCGAGGACGACTTCAATTCAAGAGGGGAAGGATGATGAGGACATCACTCCTTTGGATGCACATAACACTCCGCTGAACATTCAAGGTCCAATCACTTGAGCTCGCGCGAGACAATTGAATTTACAGGTGAGCTTGTTCCTAAGCACTTCCTTTTATGATCTTGAAAATAGATTACTACCTAATGATTATATTTTGATTAGGAATGAAGGAGAGGACTAGGGGATGCATGGAGAAGAGCTTGGAGTCGGACAAGACCAGCAAGGGACGTCCAAGACACTTGGAGGGCCAATACAACTCAACTTCGAGTCCACCTCGGAGTCCACGAGCAGTCTGCTTTAGATTGGACGCCCAGGCCATATACGGAGTCTGATTTCGATATTCCACATATGGATGGAAAAATATTTTCATAGAGCTTCCAATGGCACCGGGCTCATGACCAAATAATGCCTGAGTCAACGGGAATCGTCGAATCAAGTGGACATCCAGAATCTATCTCGGTGCTGCGCCGCCGTCTTTTGGGTTGTTGGTCCGTGTATCGTATTGGAGCCCATTATGGGTGCGTCCAGGGGTCTTGCACACACCTAAACACTTTATATTCAGTAGAATCGCCCAAGTTAGGGTTTGGGTTTTCCTTAGATTATTCTGTCAAGAACAGTTTCGCCGTTCGTCGGTTTGTGAGACCCCAACTTCATGAGTTAATCATACATCTGCAATTTTGGTTGAATTCTTCCTTGTTCTTGCTTGTGTTCTTCGATTCGCAGGCAAGGATTAGCCTTCTTGGCGAGGTCGGCCGTGCAACACCGGTCGATAACCTGAGGAGACGTGGTGCTGTGATTGCGGGGTTCGGAATGTGTTGTTCAGAAGCCGGATCGAATTATGTCACGAATCCACCAAATCGAGAGTTAACAGAACCTTTCGGATAATCGGGAACCCTAGTTCACATCAAGGAGGCTATAAAAGGAGGCCCTCTCCCTCTCATTCAACACACACCACAACTTGGAGCCTCTCTCCCTCTCTCATTCTTGTGACTTGTACTCCTTAGAGTAGTGGAGCTAGGCTAGTTCTTCTCTATAGCAAATCATAGTCGTCCTAGGGGTCGTTGAGCAATCCTGGGCCTTGGGTATGGCTTTGTATTCGACTCGTTAGTATCCTATTCATAATGCAGAGCTTAGTCATGGTTTCTATGCTATCTTGATATTTTATCATACCATGCCTTGTTCTTCCATAAGTTATGCTTTATATGTGGTTAGGCCAGATGTTCTAAGTAAGGCTATCGGTTCGTTGTGCCTTTGGGTTTGCCTTAGCGCTTTACTTTTCCGTCCGAAGGGTGGGAGACCCAGGGCGATAGGGTAGTGTTGGTGTTTTACCACCACACCCACCGAGATGGTGAGTTTGTAGGTAGGGTGTCGCCGAGATCAGGAACTCGAAGGTTCAAGGAACACAAAGTTTAGACAGGTTCGGGCCACCGAGAGCGTAATACCCTACGTCCTGTGTGGTTTGTATTGCCTTAGGTGCTGATCGGGTGATCTCCTATTTGCAGGGGGTCCCTGTCCGCCCTTATATAGTTTGAGGGGACAGGGTTACATGGAAGTCCCAGTCGGATACGAGCCCAGGAGTCCTACCCGAGTGGTTTTCGGGTAGTTTCCTTCTATTCTGACTAGTTTACTACTGTATGAGTAGTTCTACTATGCTACGAGTAGTTACAACTGGTGTAGGGCGTGGGCCATGTCCCACCCCTTATCCTATAAGATGTAGGCCATGTGCGCAGTCCCGTGGGTCCGAGTCTGACAAGCCCCTGAGCTCTTCGTAGCCGAGTACCACAGGCGTTCGAGTACTTCTGAAGGCATCTTCGAGTTCTCTCGAACTCCATGTTGAAGGTGTCTTCTGAGTACTTCCTTGGCTGCATCGAGGCTGTGAGGTGCTCATGCCCCAAGTAGTTGTCAAGTTTTCTTTTGTAGGGGGTGCGATTAAACTCGCACTCCATATGAAGTAGCCCCTGAGCCTTAGGTTGACTCATAGAATTAGGCTGAGGGTCAATTTAATCTTGAGTCTTCTGTCCTTATCTTCCAAAAGATTTGAGAAATAAGTCGATGAAGACACGTGTCCCGCAGCCCCCGAGCCTTGAATCCAAATCCCCAAGGTTTGGAATAAAGGATCTAAAGAATCATGTGATGCAATGTGTTATGGTAAAAATTTGATGGTTAAGATGGGCAAATTGGTTCAGAAATTTGAAAACTGCTTTTTTCGGGATGAATTCCCTGAAAAAATGGCTGAACAAATAACTTCACCAAAAAGAGCCCAAAATTACCGCTCAAATCAAACTTGGATCTCTGAGAGCCGTGTCGTATCCAGCCCCCGAGCCTGGGAGCTAGATAAGTCACACAAGATGCACCTAGTAGTCGGTGGCGCAAGCCCCTGAACTTAAGCATTGGCCAAGTTGCCGCTGGATCTTGTACTATCGATGAAGCCGACTAGTCCGAGTCGATTCCAACTAGATTTGTCGGCGAGACGAGTAGTCGAAGTAGTCGAACACGCGTAAAACTAGTCTGAACTAGTTAACGCCGTGTCTTGAGAGTGAGGCCCCTTCAGTAACATAGCAATACTAGTCGGAAACTAGTAATCTATTGCTGAAGTATGGGAGCAAGGCCCCTTCAGCAAACTTACGTGTCATACCAGCCGTAAACCAGTAAAACGGAGTTGTACTGGAAGTATGGGAGCGAGGCACCTTCAGTAACATAGAATACTAGTCGGAAACTAGTAATCTGCTACTGGAAGTATGGCAGCAAGGCCCCTTCAGCAAACTTGCGCGTAATACCAGTTGTAAACAGTAAAACGGAGTTGTACTGAAGTATGGGAGCGAGGCCCCTTCAGCGAACTTGCACGTAATACGAGTCGTAAACCAGTAAAACGAAGTTGTACTGGAAGTATGGGAGTGAGGCCCCTTCAGTAACATAGGATATTAGTCAAAAACTAGTAATCTGTTCCTGGAAGTATGGGAGCGAGGCCCCTTCAACAAACTTGCATGTAATACCAGTCGTAAACCAGTAAAATGGAGTTGTACTGGAAGTATGGGAGCAAGGCCCCTTCAGTAACATAGGATACTAGTCGGAAACTAGTAATCTGTTACTGTAGGTATGGGAGTGAGGCCCCTTCAGCAAACTTGCGTGTAATACCAGTCGTAAACCAGTAAAACGGAGTTGTCTTGGTTGGCCAAGGATGAAAACGGCGTAGATGCTCGATATTCCAGGAATTAGGAACCTCCTGGCCATCAGGCTACTGTAAGCGATACGACCCAAGTCCTGTAACCTTGTGCACGATAAAAGGCCCCTCTCGTTGCGGGTTAAGCTTGTGCAGCCTGGTTTCATCCTAGATTCATCGAAGAACCATATCTCCAACGTTGAAAGAGCGTCATTGAACATTCCGGTCATGGTAACGACGGACTCCATGTAAGTAGCGGGCTGACTGGAGCAAGACGTTGTATCTGATTTCCTCAGCTGAGTTGAGTTCAAGATGTCTTGCACTGTCAGCCTCGCCTTCTTCATACATCTCTAGTCAAGGAGACTAACACATGACATCAGCCGGTAATATGGCTTCAGACCCGTATACGAGGAAGAAGGTGACGTCCTGTGGCTTTGCTTGGTTGTGTACGAAGCCCCCAGATTACTAACGAGATCTTGTTGATCCACTTGCCGCCCTTTTTGCTGTTCTCATCATAGAGTCTTTTCTTCAAGCCATCAAGAACCAAGCAGTTAGTGCACTCAACCTGGTCGTTGGCCTGCGGGTGAGCCACTGAAATGTACTTGACCTCAATGGCACTGCATTCACAGAAATTCCAGAACTGATGCGAGTGGAAATTGGATCCCAGATTTGTGATGATGGTGTTGGGGAAGCCAAAACGATGCAAGAAGTCACAGATGAAGCCAACCACTCGATCTGCAGAGATAGTTGTGATTGGCTTGTACTCGATCCACTTGGTAAATTTGTTGATGGCCACCAACACGTGAGTAAAACCACCCGGCACAGTTGTCATAGTCCCTATCTTGTCCAAACCCCAGCATGCAAACCATGAAGGTGGTATAGTGATAAGGTTCTGAGTCGGGACATGGAGCTGTTTGCTGAAGAAACGAGTCGGGGCAGTTTGTGCACCGGTGAACGAGTGCTTTAGCGTCTGCCAAAACAGTCGGCCAGTAGAAACCAGATCTAAAAGTCTTGGCAACTAGTGTGTGAGAAGCAGCATGGTTCCCGCACACGCCTTCGTGAATCTCTTGGAGTATTTCTCTGCCTTCCTTTGTACGGACACACTTCATGAGTATGCTTGATACTGATCCACGCTTGTACAACTTGTCCCCGACTAGAACGTATCCTTTGCTACGTCGTAGAATACGTGTAGCGTCAGCGCTTTTTGGGTCAATGCCGGGGGGTAGTTTATGCTCCTGGATGTAGTCGATGAAGGTCACCCGCCAGTCGACCTCGATCATCAAGACCTCTTGGTCGGGTTCCTTTGGACCTTGAGCAATGGTACTTGAATCTGGTGTCTTGATGGATGGGTGATGCAACTCGTGAACGAAAACTCCCGGTGGGACATTAGCTTGATCAGAGTCCAGTTTCGAGAGCACATCCGCTCCCACATTGTTGTCACGAATCACATGATGGATTTCTAGCCCCGAGAACTTGTTCTCAAGCTTGCATATTTCTGCAACGTACGCGTCCATGGTGTCCTTATTGACGTCCCACTCTTTGTTGACTTGTTGGTCCACCAACAAGGAGTCACGTAGACAAGCAGTACTTGGAACACGTAACCCGTGCAATAGCGCCTCGTACTCGGCTTCGTTGTTGGAGACCTCAAATAGTATTTGGAACACGTACTTGAGTTGTTCTCCTCTTGGACTGATGAGGAGTACTCCTGTGCCACCGCCTCCGAGCTTGAGTGAGCCATCGAAGTACATGACTCAATGCTCTGGCTGGTTGGCTGGGGCTTCCACTTGGTTTTCTTGCCACTCCGCCATGAAATCGACTAGTGCCTGCGACTTGATGGCCATCCGGGGCTTGAAGTCGAGGGTGAGAGCCCCCAATTCCACTGCCCACTTGGAGATGCGCCTGGTGGTATTCCGATTGTGGAGGATATCCGCCAATGGAAATTCAGTGACCAACGAGATGTTGTATGCATCGAAATAATGGTGAAGCTTCCTAGAAGTGATGAGTATACCGTAGAGTAGTTTCTGAACTGTTGGGTAACGAACTTTGGATTCAGAAAGGACTTCGCTGATGAAGTAGACCGGCCACTGCACACCGAAAGCATGGCCTTCCTCCTGGTGCTCCACCACGATTGTCGTACTGATGATGTGAGTAGTCGCGGCGATGTAGAGTAGCAGGTTCTCGCCTGGTTGGGGACCCATCAGGATGGGGGGCGACTGCAAATGATGCTTGAGATCTTGCAGCGCTTGCTTTGCCTCCTCCGTCCACTGGAACTTGTCGTGGTGCTTGAGCAGTTTGAAGAAGGGTAATCCCCAATGTCCAAGTTGGGAGATGAATTTGTTCAAGGCCGCCAGATAGCCTGTGAGCTTTTGGGCATCCTTGATTGTACGTGGAGCGTCCATGGCTGTGATGTCCGTGATCTTCTCCGGGTTTGCTTCAATTCCTCAGTGACTAACGATGAAACTGAGTAGTTTTCCTTGTGGCACATCGAAGATGCACTTGGTTGGGTTAAGCTTCCATCAAAACTTGCGTAAGCTGTTGAAGGTTTTTTCGAGATCAGGGGTGAACTCATCGTGGGATCTAGTCTTGATGACCACGTCGTCCATGTAGGCTTCAACGTTGCGATGTAGCTGATCAGACAGGCAAAATTGAATGGCCCACTAATAGGTGGCTCCTGCATTCTTCAACCCGAACAACATGGTTGTATATGCATATGCTCCAAACGGGGTGATGAACGCTGTCTTGATCTGATCTTCTTCCTTGAGAGCAATCTGGTGATAACCCGAGTAGCAGTTGAGGAAGGAGAGCAGGACGCAGCCAGCCGTAGAATCGATGACTTGGTAGATGCGTGGGAGCACGATGGGATCCTTCGGGCAGTGTTTTTTGAGATCAGTGTAATCCACACACATCCTCCATTCATTATTATTCTTTTTCAAATCTAGTACAGGGTTGACTAACCACTCGGGGTGGTATACTTCTTTAATAAAACCAGCCGCGAGTAGTTCAGCTAGCTCCTACTTGATGGCCTCCCTCTTATTGGGAGCAAAGCATTGTGGTTGTTGCTTCTTCGGAGTGGCTTTGGGGTCGACTTTTAGGCAATGCTTGATCAACTCCTTGGACACCCCTAGCATATCCTCTGTTTTTTCCACACGAATATGTCTCGGTTAGCCTTAAGGAAGCTGACGAGCGCGCTTTCCTATTTGTCACTCTTAAGCCGCCTCTGATCAAAGCGGTCTTGCACGAGTCGCCTTCTTGCAGCTGGATGGCCTTGATGCTGACGTCGTTGGAGTTGGGTTTAACCTTGGACTGGCTAGGCCTCTAGATGGAGATCTCCATCTCCAAGTCGGTGAGCTTTTGCGCGGCCACGAGTACTTCCATAGATGTTGCGGCGTACTCGATGATGCGTGATGTTGTGGCGTACTTCGCCTCCTGGTCGCAGTCGTACGACTTCTTCAAATTGTCATAGAACGTGAGGATACCTGTCTTGCCTGGCATCTTGAGTAGCAGGTAGACGTAGTGCGGCACGGCCATGAACTTGGCTAGTGCTAGTCTGCTGAGGATGGCGTGGTAAGACAACTTGAAGTCCGCCACCTCGAACTTGGTGTACTCCATGCGGTAGTTGTCCTTCGTCCCAAAGGTGACTGGCAGGACCACTAAACCGAGTGGTGTTGCCACGTTTCCTGGGACGATGCCGTAGAACGGAGCTCTGCTAGGGGTGAGCATCTTGGAGATGTCCAACCCCATCTTCTTCTGGGTACTCGCGAAGAGCAGGTTGAGGCCGCTCCTGCCGTTGATGAGTACTCGGGTCAACTGTGAGCCCGCCATGACAGGATCTAGGAGAAGCTGGTCCATTGATCATCCCTAGAGAAGGAGATCAGGATCTTGCTGTATCTTAGAGGCTTTTGCGTGGCAGTCTCTACAGAGAGGATTTCGCGTAGGGTCAACTTCTGCGCGCGCTTGGAGGGGAATCCGCCATCTCCACCGAAAATGACGTTGACGATGTTCTTCGGGTCCTAGAAATCTTGAGCCCCTGACTTGTCACCCTCGTCATCGTCCTCCTGGTCCTTTCGCTTTCCGGCTTGGAGAAAGGGTGGAGCGTTGAGTGGCTTGCAGAGGCTGAGACACTCGAAGAGCGTATGTCGGGACTTCGGGTGCATCGGGCATTGGTTGTGCAGGACTATCGCAAACTGTGCTTCATAATTCCCCAACTTCTTGCCACGAAGATTGCGCTCGACAGCCGCGACTTCTTGGTCTGGCTTACGCTTTTGGGGGTTCCCCGAGTGGTTCCGCTGGCCCTTGTCGAAGTGGTTGCTGCCATTGCCCTGCTTGTCACTGTTGCACTTGGGGAAGCAGTCATTCTCCTCGTCCTCCTGGTCAGCCCACCGTGCAACAGCGAGGGGTTGTGTCCAAAGTGCAACAGCGACAAGCTGTAGTCGGGCGGTTGTGTCCAATGTCGTGGTACGTGTGCTTCGAGAAGAGTCCGTTCTGGAAGCAGCAGATGACGTCCTTGTCGGTGATGTTGGCGATGGTGGTGCGCATCTCGAAGAAACATCATGTATAGGATCTCAGGATCTCATTCATCTCCTGCTTGACCTGGGACAGATCATGGCGAGTGCCTGCTCTGATCATGGATCCCTGGAAGTTGTCGATGAAGGCTCGCTTGAGGTCCTCCCAGGAGTCGATGGAATTTGGCTTGAGGCTTTCAAGCCAAGTCAGGGGCACGGATTACAAAGCTACCAGGAAATAGAGTGCTTTGGTGGAGTTGGATCCCCCTGAGACCTCGATGGCGACGGAGTAGCATCGGATCCCCTTGCGCGGGTCCTGCTTGCCATCATACTTGGGGATTCCGACTCGTTTAAAATCCTTGGGATAGGATTTTTTAGTGATGTTGGAGGTGAAGGCGGGGAAGCGGTCGTTATCGTCATCGTTGTGGTACCTGTTGGGATGGTCCCTTCTCCTTGCCCAGATGATGCGCCGCGCGTCATGGCCATTGTTGATCTTCTGCCTGAGATCGATCATGGGAGCATCATGAAGGCTGGCTGCGGGTGGAGCTTGGCCTTGAGGCCTTGCGTCACGCTGGTTGTGAGGTAGGCGAGTAGATTGTTGTACTTCTTGTTCGATGTTGCCATGCACGGACTCGTGGCCCTTGCTGCGCTGGCGATTGTTGTTCCTCCGGTTCCCGGGGCCTCCTCCGGGGGTGCAACTGATCTACGCAGTGTCACCATGGTGCTCAGACCTTGAGGGCAAGTTCCGAGTGGAAGACACTGAATGTTGCCCATCGAGTTGCACGAGCGCGCGCTAGGTTAGATATTGTAGCCTTTGTATCTGGGTGTTGGGTGGTAGCTATTGAGCTAGGAGTGCTGCTTCTGCAATGGCGCCAATCAGTATATGATACTCCTGATCCACGGCTGCTGCAAAAGCATTGTTGAGGTTCCTGTACATTGGATTGTGAGCGTGATTTTCTAAGTCCTTCCTGCGCTGGGCGCGCTTGGCGTTCTTCAACCGCCGAATCCTTCTGTGCTCCTCGTTCTCATCCTGGGGGGCGTCCACCGTACGCTCGTTGGCAGACACGTACGCGAGTAGTTCATCGTCGTACTCGGGACCCGCCTCTTCGTCCTCCGTGTTGCGAAGGGAGGCCATGTAGACTTAACGATCTGGTGAGTTGTCAGCCGTATAGCTGTACTTGAGTAGCTCTCTGCTACCATCTCCCTCTTCCACGATGGGAGAGAGAGGTTTGCCCTCCTGGAATGGCAGTTCCTGCGTGAAGGCTACAAGGCGGGAGTCGTAGTCGAGTAGTTTAGAGGGCTCTAAGCCCTTCCTGAAAGATATCTAGGCCCCTAAGTGGGTTTTGGTGTTTAGATGACAAAACACATGTACGTTTAATATCGTTATCTAGCATGTGTGCAGGTGCTAAAGTTGAACAAGCAAAACATATGATGAAGTACGACCCCTCAAAAGGAAATAAAAAGGTGATGGTTGAAATTTACTCGAAGAGTAGACTTTTGTTTTATTTTTGAGTATAGGAACCTCATACTATCAAGAGGGACATTGATCTGTAGATTTTGACTTAGAACTAGTGCTCAAGAGAACCCATACAAATACTTGTGAGCCACAAAAATCACTTCAAAATGATATTTTTACTGTGTGTCTGCCAAAACTGGAGTCTCTGGGTCTCTGTCCGGAAGGTCCGGGAACAATGTCCGGAGTATCCGGACATATACCCGGAGTATCCGGGTACCCTTTCACGAACACCGGAGTCTCCGGGTCTCTTTCCGGAATGTCTGGGAATAATGTCCGGAGTATTCGGACATATACCCGGAGTATCCGGGTAGCCTTTCACCAACGGTGGAGTCTCCGGGTCTCTTTCCGGAATGTCCGGGAATAATGTTCGGAGTATCCGGACATAAACCCGGAGTATCCAGGTACCCTTTCACAAACGCCTAGTTTCTATGAGTGAGGGTATAAATACCCCCCATACCCCTTCAGCCAGCCCCCTCTTGCCCATCTTTTGAGTTGAACAACCCCACAAGCCTTTCAAGAACTCTCTCACCCCCTCTCTACATTTCTTGAGAGATTTCCTTGAGGGAGTCAAGTGAGAGTGTTGCAAGAGAAGAAATCCGTGCTAGTCAGCTACCATTCCATCCTTTTGAGCACTTTGTCTTCATCAAGCTGGTTGCTTCAAGTTTGTTACTCTTGGAGCTTTGAGCTCCTAGACGGCTAGGCATGCTCTCGAATGCTCAACTTAAGTTTTGAGCATCACAGGAAGTTTGTAATCATCTTTCCTCTTGGAGGAACTCTTAGTAAGTGACTTTGGGCTTGAGCGTTGGTCTCGCCCTTGGGTGAGGAGCATAGGAGTTCTTGAGCACCGTCTCTTGAACTCTTCCTCAACGGAGATGTAGCTCCTTTGGGAGTGAACTTCAGGAAACAAATCTCTGTCTCTCCATGTGCTCTTTACTTAAGTTTTTATCTATTTGCTTATGAGACTAACTTTTTAGGGTTTTGAGCTTAACCTATCTTTTTATAAGCTTCAAGCTTAAAATAGCTTGTGAGAAACACTTAGAAGGAACTCCTGGTATTTGCAAATTTACTCGATCTAAATTTCCTGCACCTGTACTTTATATTCCGGATATAATATCCAAAAACTCCGGACCTCAAGTCCGGAGTACCTGGACATATATCCGGAGTATCCGGATATTTGGATTACTGACTGTTTGAAAAGTGTTTTAAACTTTCAAATTAGCCTATTCACCCCCTCTAGGCATCTTGAGGTCCTTTCAATTGGTATCAGAGCGAGGTTTTCCATCTTAGGGCTTAACCGCTCGGAGAATCAAGATGTCGGGTGACACTTCAACAAAGGATCCCACAAATCCGATGGATGAAAGTGAGAAGTCCAACTCCTCAGAAGGAAAGCCAAAAGATAACAAGGTCTCCACCTCAAGTGGCTCCAAAGGGAAGAAAAAGAACAACTCACATGAGGAGGGAGAAAAAGATGAATTGGAGATAACCGATGATGAAATGTCTTACCTTGAGTGGAAGGCATGGCAGAAGAAACAGAAATTGAGAAACAACGAGAAGAAGTCCAACACCAAAGTTGTGATCGAGTCAAGTGATGACTCCGACACCGATTATAAGAGAAGACCTTCATGCTCCTCAAACAAAGGAAACTACCAAAAATAAAAAAGGAAAGCTGAGTATCGTCGGGACTCTCATGACTATACCTTTCAAATTCCTAGTGATCACAATGTTTCAATTCACTTGGGAAAGCCCCCGTATTTTGATGGGATGGGCTACAATCAATGGAAGACAAAGGTGTTTGGTTACTTGAGTGCAATACACAAAGATCTTTAGAAGATTGTAGAAGTGGGTTGTGAGATTCCGGATGAAGATGAAACTACAACACTGGTTCAAGCATATGTTTTGCAACTCAACTACCAAGCATTGAACATTCTTCACTCTTCTGTGAGTCCGAAAGAATTTGACAAGATTGAAGATGCTCCCACCGCAAAGGATACTTGGGATACACTCCAAGTAAACCATCAAGGATTAAGAAAGGTTCGGGAATCAAGAATCAAGACCTTGGAGGATGAGCTTAGTCTTTTCTCCATGAGGAAGGATGAAACAGTGAGGGAAATGTACAACCGTATGAAGAAGATCACAAATCAAATCAAATCACTTGGTGGTAACAAGTGGGGTGATTGTGAGATTGTGGACAAGCTCTTGACCGTCTACATGGCTAGGGATGTCACACTACCTAGCTTGATAAGAGCTGAAAGGGGTTTCAAACACTTCACCGCCGAGAATGTTCTTAGAAGAATAGAAGCTCACCATGATCAATTGAAGAGGGTCAAGATCAATCACGATTTGGCCGATCTCCAAGAGCAAGCAGCAAAGAATAATGGGTTGGCTCTTCAAGCTAAATCAAAGGGCAAAGAAAAGGCTACCCAATCCTCAAAAAATGATGACTCTAGTGATAATGAAGATGATGAGCTTGATGATGAGCAAATGGTTTCTTCATCAAGAACTTTAGAAGGGTTCTAAGGAAGAGCAACTTCCGAAGCTATGGCAAGAACAAGAACAAGTATGAACCAAGAAGAAGATCAAATAAGCCTTGTTTTGGTTGCAATAAAGTTGGTCATTTCATTGCGAACTGTCCGGAAGATAAAAAGAAGAATAAGGACACCAAAGAGGGCTCATCCAAGAAAGAAAAGCTAAGGTACAAGAAGCACTCTGGTGAAGCTCACCTTGGCCAAGAATGGGATTCAAATGAAGAGAGCGACTCTGACAATGAAGATGTTGCAACCATGGCATTCAAGACATCTTCGTCTCATTCTACAAGCTTATTTGAAGATCTTACTGATGACGAAGATTAAAGCACAATCATGTGCCTCATGGCAAAGAACATAAAGGTAACATCTCCAAATTCATCGGATGATGAACTAGATGATGAAAATAAAATTGCTAACCTTGTTAAACAATATGGCAAAGGAGCTGCAACTAGCATAATGAAACTAATAATGAAACTAGATGAACTAGATGAGACTCTTGAATCACAAGAAGAATTGCTTAGGCTTGAGAGAGAAAAATCTGAAGCTCTTAAAAAGAACCTTACCAATGAAAGGAAGGAAAACAAGAAGCTTGAGGACTCACTCAAAACAAAGGATGGCATGCTTCTTGAGGTAGAAGAGTCACTCACTAGTGAAAAAGGGAAAGTGAATGATTTGACTAAGAAATTTTCCTTGGTCAAAGGCACTAACGCTAACTTGAAGAGTGGTAATGAGAAACTTCAAGAAAGCTTAACAAGCTTGCAAACCATTCACACAGTACTTGAAGTTCAATTTAACACTCTTTTGGAAAGCTCTTTCAAAGCTAGTGAGATATCGAATTCTTCTAGTCCGTCAACAAGCTATGAGTGTGTCACAACAAGTTTTAAGGACAAAACCGAATGCATAACTATATGTATGCCAGGATCAAGTTTCATACATATAGTGACTTCATCAGTGAATAATCAGTAACAGTATCATGAAAAGAGAACTAAAAGACTATAAAGATTATCAGAGTTATACAGCTTATCCTGGAAACGAAGACTCCAAACTTCACAGGCAATCGACTGGGGGTTGCGTAGGCCTAGAACTCAGCATCATCTTCAAAAGACTTCACATCGACTTTCTCTTCTGAGCAGCAATTATAACAAGCGTGAGTACACTTATGGTTGGTACTCAGCAAGTGTTGGGAATTACATGACATGAAGACCAAAAGCAAGAAAAGGCTGACTGACTTACTGCGATAAGCAATTTTAGTTGGTCAAATTTTATTAGCACCTGATTACTAAGGTATAAGTTCATACCAACCCACATTAAAAGAAACAGAAGAGATATAGCAGAAGCATAACCACAACCATAAACGTGGTCCATGATTTATTTCATCTTCAAGTTCAATAATCATGTGAGGGTCCAAGCCGCTCTTAACCGTGAGCACGGCTGATATATTAGTTTTCACTCTGCAGAGGTTGTACACTTTACCCACAATTTGTGTCTCCTAATTTGCCCGAGGTAGCTGGCCTCTTAAACACTTCCGAGGTGAGTGGAAAGGGATTCACTACGAGGCCTTTACAAAGATTCCCTAACTTATGAAAATCCGCTAAGGTTTTAGGACGCAGTGGTCATAACCCTCCCTAATGAGGAAGACGCCATAACCAGGATCATATCTAAGCCTCAAGAGGACCGGGCTATACCCCATCAACGCACTCCCCTCTTGCCCTTTCGGTAAGATCATCACAAGTTAGAGTTTCTAACTGTTGGCGCTAAAAATCGGCCAGGAATCGGCCGATGACCTTCAGCGTCGGACACATGACCCGGGAGAATCTGCTTAGCTCCTGTTCGGGTTATTGCCCTGGTGCGGTTCGCGCGGCGTGCCAGTCAATCTGACCTGTTGATTGACAAGGAAATAAGAGTATTAAATTCCGGGCGTTCCGATCGGCTGGGGTTCCGATCTGTCCCGAAAAAATGCGTCGGCGAATCGGCCGATTTGCTGTAAAGATGACCGGCTATGGATCAGCCGATAATCACGTAATAATTGCAAAGAAAACTGCTAGAGCAACTTAAACAATTATTACAGATACAACACTTGAAATAGATCTAATCGGCTATATAACAATGGACGGGGGAAAGCGATGACGAAGCCGATAGTTTCAATCTCAAGCTGGATAACTGGTGATAATACTAGAACGACAGGTAAAAAACTATAATTCTAGTAAATATCGATAACTGGTGAATAAATCTGAATGAAACCACGGCGATGCACCCGAAGTTAAAGCTCAGATGTTATTCGATAAGTGGAACCTACCAATTGGCCGGAGATCAATTCGATGCAGCCCTGCCAATCCGTACGAACTCGTGAAAGAAGAAAAAGTATTGACGAAGTCGCCGACTTGAAAGTAAAGTGCTATGAAAAAGTAGATGTGTTTTGTTGATTGATTGTGTGTCCTTTCTACAAAGCCCTGACGATTCCTATTTATACCCTAGAACCAGGACTCCTGATCGATTACGACTTGTTACAATATTATTTTAAATAGAAAAACTACTATATCTATAATATTTTTATAAAGGAAACTGACTCCCGCAGAATCTTCTGCCGCCATCTCCTAATCCAATCAGGACTCTTTCCATTGCTTCTCGACCGAATCAGCATCGTTCCATTGACCAATATTAGGCCACTTTTGACCAAGATCCTCTGTTGTGGTTCCAATAGTTTCACCCTCCCTATCTGTTGGCGCAAGTTGTATCGCCAATCGGCCGATTCCCAACTGTAGGCTTAATCGGCCGATTCCTCATTGTAGCCTTTAGATCTGCCGCATCGGCCAATCTCTTTTCCTGACGCCGATTCAACACGTGTCAAAATCTGGCATCAACACTAACTAATTAGCCAAGACCAGAGCCATATAGTATTATGGTTGCACTATTTTCCTGGGTGGTTCTCCATGTTCCGATTAAAGCATATGATCTTGTGATTAACAACAGAAACATCATGAACATGGATAAAGTAGGTGTAATATCATCATTGTTATCATCATGGTTATTGACATTCCCAAACCGGAACCAGTTATAGCAACTAAGCAAAAGCTACCCAACAAGAAGATAAAACCCAGGTTGACAAGGAATCATCATAAAGACTAGGCATATCCTTAATTAGGATCCGTCAAATTTAAGACACATGCATGCATAAAGAAAAGTTGTATTTATTGTGATTATTAGGACAAAAGAATGATCAAGGAAACACTTGCCTTTCTTCTTGAGAATAGCTGCACAGTGTCTTCAACTCTTGTTCTTGAAACTCTTAATCTTCAAAGCTCTTGGATTGCGCTCCTTTTAACATCACACAAGCATTGAGCCCAAGCACAACAACAAACAAATAGGAACAACTAAGAACAGATACCAAACAAAAAGAAAGCTTAAAAAGAGCAAACTAAAGGATATGGCTTGTTGCTACGGTCAGGAGAGCGCAAGAAACGCGGAAAAAGGAGGTACGGTCGAAAAGAAACAACTATCGAAAGATTTATGTTATAAAAGAGAACAAAGAAACTATAAGCTTCATTTATTTTAATTTGAAAATAAATGTAAATATTCACATGAGAATATCCCTAATTATAATTAACTCATATTATATTTGAATTAATAAAAATGAAGTAGAACTTAGTGAAATTTTATATATAATTGTCTGTGTACTATTACACTAATTAAACAATTAATTAGATAAGAAGCTGGTGAGAATATCTAAGCATATAACTTTATGATTTGAGTTGAACTAAACAAATTATAATTGAAAGCATATTTAAGTTAGTATTAATCAAGTTAACAATAATTATGAAAACCGGAGTATAGATCTAATTGGATTTTATTTAGGAAAACTAGATGAGAGGTCATTAATCAAATTAAATCAATATTGAATTTTAAAAATAGGAACTATGGTACAACAACACTACTAAATGATAGCTTAGGGTTTTAGAAGACTGACGTAAAAAGAACGGATCAAAATGGATCTAAAACGCGAAATCTACAAGAGAAACAAGGTTGCTGGGACCTATCACGATTAACTGTAGACGCGAAGGACTAGCTGCTGATTTTTACAAGATTCAGAAAACTAAGCTCGTAAATTCAGCAAAGGTTAGGGTTAGATCTGAAAAACACCATGGGTGGGGCTGGATTGAAAAGATGCAACAGATCTAGGGGGTTTTCTGCGAAGTTTGCAGGACACAAGAAAGAACAGGAAAATTACAGCTTTCCCGAGGGGCTAATCTGCAAAAAGCTCGGAACAACATCTATGGAGGACCTGCGGGTACTGTAGCACAAAATCCCGGTGTTCTAGGGCATGGGAGAGCGCAGGAAGATGGGGAAAAGAAAGAGGAGAGGGAGGGGATTCCGTTTTACCTCTTATCGATGGCGCAAGGAGCGGCGGCGTCTCTGTACAGAAATAGGCAAGCAGGCCTGTGCGGCTGCACTTGATAGGGCGATGCAGGAAGGGGGGAGTGGTTGCAAGGGCTCATGCGCTCAGGGGTGATGGCAGCCTGCACAGAACGGCGGCGGCGCTCTGCTGCGCGTCACAGGCAAGCAGAGGAACATGGTCGAGCCGGGCAGATGCGAACGGTGTAGGGGAGGCGCAGGCGTGTGGCAGCAGGCACGCAGGGGGCGATGGGGCCTTTGCTCGGCCCTGGCTGGCAGTGCTTGGCTAGGCGACGCAAGGGGGCGGTGCAGAGCCAAGGGCTTCGCGAGCAGGAGGGCGATGGCGGCGGCTGTGCAGGAACGCGAGGAGGAAGGCGCGCGATGCAGGCAGTGTGTGGCGGCAGGGTAGGGCGCACGGGGCTGGGTGCGTGCGGTTTTATAGGGTTTGCCACATGGGCAGCAAGGGAACATGTGGGAAGCAAGGACACAGGGGCTCGGGCGTCCGCGACTTATATGCGCGGTAGCTGGGCACGCGTGGCGCGTACGCCCAGGGGTCGCGGCAGCAGCGATGCTGCATCGTGCAGCGCTAGGACTTGGTCATTGGCGTTGCTTGCTAGGCTTAGGTCGGGTCCTAGGCAAGTTGGGAGAAGAGTGGCCCATGAGGATTAGGCCAAGAGGAACAAGGAGATGAGCGAGAGATGGGTCGATTAGCAGCAACACAGGTTATCGTAGCTAGCATTTATCACAACAGGGCATTTACAGAAAACACCGAAATAGAGCTATGGCTTTTTTTTGAGCGTCATTTGATCAGTGAGAAAGACTAGAGAATGTGGAACTCGATAAGGCATCTTATGGTCTCGGATAGGATAGAGGAAAAACGACGGATACTGAAGAAATGAATTGGTTTGAGTATGATGAGATATTAGGAACTATACAGAGAAAGAAAGAAAGGGCAAACAGAAAGGCTTCTAGATAACTCCAGCTTGGCGAAGCAAGATGATCAACGGTGAGTGTCGGTTCGCTAGCTTTAACGAGCTATTAAGCTTCGGAAATGAAGGGAAAAAGGCGAAAACAAGGGGATTTTCTTCAGTATCTCAACGAGAAGCTTTGGGTTTACTTTTTATCGATGGAAGTGCAACGGACAAGAGATCATGGCAATGGCCAAGCTCAAGCTTGCACGTGGCACGGTTCTAGAGTTTAAGGCGGAATAGACCCAAAACGAGTTGAATCTAGCTAGAGATGAAAAGAAAAAGAATTCATTTTCCAGAACATATTTTCAAGCTTAAAATAAATCTAGAAAATTCTAGATAAATTTTTTAAACCACGAAAATATATCCAGAAGAATCCCAAAAATTCCAAGGAAAATTCAGGAGGTAATTTGGGAGACGAGGAATCCAAATAAAATACTTGAAATTTGAGAAAAAAGATTTTTAGAACTTTCCAATAAATGGATTTAGCTCTACGGAAAAAGAGAATAATCACTAGAAAAATCTGAAAAATTCTCAAAAACCCTAAAGATAGATGAACACATTCTAAAAGACATTCACATCCTAAAATTAAATATTTTAGGGTGTGACAGGTTGTGCACGGTATTTTAATATTGATATTCAAACTTGTGCTACTAACTATGCTGTAATGAATGCCATGAAGAAAGAGATTACTACTCACTCAACTATTTCAAGAAGAAGCACCTCTTCATAAGCAAGTCCCCAAGGCAAATTCCTCATCAAGGGTAGGTGAGTTTGAGAGACATACCAAGGGGTTTGGTTCAAAATACATGAAAAAGTATGGATTTTTGAAAGGCAAGGGACTTGGGAAGAATGAGCAAGGTGCTCCTCAAACTATCCCATTTGTCAAGAACAACAAGACGACCACCTTGGGAACAAATGGAGGTCTAGTGAACATGACTACTCCCATCTGCAAAGGAAATGGTAAGACCCAAGGAACAAGTCATGTCAAGTTTGTCAAGGGAGGCACTACATGTGATGAGGGTGCCAAAATTGTTGCATCCTCATCAAGGCAAGACAAGTTCCAAGCCTCAAGTACAATCAAGTCCAAGACACAAGAATTATCCTCTCTTTTATCCTTTTATGCAGATTATGTGCTAACAAGGAACCACCGTGGTAAAGTGGTTGCAAAGTTTGTGGGTCACCGCACATGGAACACTAGGGTGAAGAGCCATGTGTGGGCGCCAAAAGTGCTTATAACTAACACTCTAGGACCCAAGTATTGTTGGGTACCTAAAAGGAAAGAGTGCTCTTGTTTTGTAGGGATACTTCTTTGGTGGGTCAACATGGGTGATCGATAGTGGATGTACAAATCACATGACCGGAGAAGGAAATATGTTCAACACATTAAAAGCATCAAATGGAGACCATTGTATAACATTTGCAGGAAATGAAAAAGGAAAAGTACTTGGCACCAGTAACATCGTTCTAAACTCAAAATTTTCTCTCTCAAAAGTTCTTTTGGTTGAGTCACTTGGTTACAATTTGTTGTTCATTTCTCAACTTTGTGACTCGGGCTCCAATTGTTTGTTCACTAATGAGGGTGTGACCGTCATTAGGAGAAGCGATGACTTCGTTGCTTTCAAGGGTGTACTCAAGGGAAAGCTCGATCTACTGGATTTTTCACAAGAGAAGGCTCAACTTGACACATGTTTGGTGGCAAAGTCTAGCTTGGGTTGGTTATGGCATCACCGACTAGCCCATGTTGGGATGAAAAATCTCAACAAGCTTCTAAACGGGGATCACATCCTAGGACTAACTAATGTTTCTTTTGAGAAAGATCGTGTTTGTAGTGTGTGCCAAGCTGGAAAGCAAGTTGGAGTTTCTCATCCATCAAAGAGCATCGTCACCACCGTCAAGCCATTTGAACTACTACACATGGATCTCTTTGGCCCGGTGGCTTACATAAGCATTAGTGGTAAGAAATATGGCTTTGTCATTGTTGATGATTATTCTCGTTTCACTTGGGTGTTCTTTTTGCATGATAAAAGCGTAGTGCAAGATACATTCAAGAAGTTTGCAAAAAGAGCTCAAAATGAGTTTGAGACCAAGATCAAAAGAGTAAGAAGTGACAATGGCACCGAATTCAAGAACATCAACATGGAAGAATTTCTTGATGAAGAGGGAATCGGTCATGAGTTCTCCGTTCCATACACACCTCAACAAAATGGAATTGTTGAGAGGAAAAATAGAACTCTCATTGAAGCTGCAAGGACAATGCTTGATGAATACAAGATCCCGGATCATTTTTGGGCGGATGCAATCAACACGGCATGTCATGCCATCAACCTCCTCTACCTACACAAGATCTTGAACAAGACCGCATACGAGCTTTTACTTGGTAAAAAGCCTAACGTGTCTTACTTTAGAGTTTTTGGAAGTAAGTGCTTCATTCTTAACAAGAAGCCCAAAAACTCTAAGTTTGCTTCTAAAGTTGATGAAGGTTTTCTTCTTGGTTATGCCTCAAATGCTCATGGCTATCGTGTCTTTAACAAAACCTCCGGTTGTGTTGAAGTTACATGTGATGTGACATTTGATGAATCTAATGGCTCTCAAGCAGAGCAAGTTGATACCGCTGTAGGCATGGAAGAACCATCAAGCAAAGCAATCAAGAAGCTAGCCACTGGTGAAATAAAGCCTCAAGAAAAGATTGATCAAGATGATGATGATGAGTTGATGTTTCATGGGCCATCCACAACAACCTCCGCCGCGCTTCCCGGATACTCCGGACATATGTCCGAAGACTCCGGATCTCCTGTCTGGAATATCCGGACAGAGGACCAGACTATCCGGGCCACTGACGATGAACCCTCAACTCCACATCAAGATCAACCTCAAGCAGAGAAAGAAGTTGAACCCATTCAACATCAAGCCCCAATCCTTCATCCAAGAGTTCATCAAATCATTCAAAAGAATCATCATGTGGATAATATTCTTGGAAGTATTAGTAAAGGGGTAAAGACTCGTTCTCGTTTGGCTACTTTTGTGAACATTACACATTCGTTTCCTCTTTGGAACCTCTCAAGGTAGATGAAGCTTTGGATGATCCGGATTGGGTTATGGCTATGCAAGAAGAGCTGAACAACTTCACAAGGAATGAAGTCTGGTCCTTAGTTGAAAGATCCAAGCACAACGTGATCGGAACCAAGTGGGTCTTCCAAAATAAACATGATGAACATGGCGTGGTAACAAGAAACAAGGCAAGGTTGGTTGCTCAAGGGTTCACGCAAATCAAAGTTTTGGATTTTGTTGAGACATACGCTCCCGTAGCTAGGCTTGAATCAATTCGTATCTTGCTTGCCTATGCTACTCACCATGATTTCAAACTGCATCAAATAGACATGAAGAGTGCTTTTCTTAATGAACCAATCTCCGAATTGGTGTATGTTGAGCAACCACTGGGCTTTGAAGATCCCAAGTTTCCAAACCACGTCTACAAGCTCCATAAGGCGCTCTATGGGTTAAAGCAAGCCCCAAGAGCATGGTACGAATGCCTTAAGGATTTTATCTTAAGGAAAGGTTTTGAAATAGGAAAAGCCGATCCTACTCTCTTCACTCGCAAAGTTGATAAAGATATTTTTGTTTGCCAAATATATGTTGAAGACATTATATTTGGTTCTACTAACAAGTCTTGGTGTGGGGATTTTAGTAGGATCATGACAAAGAGATTCGAGATGTCCATGATGGGTGAGTTGACCTTCTCCATTGGATTTCAAATCAAACAACTCAAGGATCCCACATTCATTAGTCAAACCAAGTACATCAAGGATATGCTCAAGAAGTTTGACATGGAAAATGCCAAGCCCATCAAAACTCCCATGTCAACTCAAGGACATTTTGATCTAAATGAAAATGGCAAGGGCCGTGGATCAAAAGGTATATTGCTCCATGATTGGATCTCTTCTTTACCTTTGTGCATCTAGGCCCGATATTATGCTTAGTGTGTGCATGTGTGCAGATTTCAAGCAAATCCGAAAGAATGTCATTTGATGGCGGTTAAAAGAATCCTAAGATATTTGGTTTTCACTCCTAACCTTGGCTTATGGTATCCTAAAGGCCCATCTTTTGACTTACTTGGCTATTCCGATTCGGATTATGCCGGTTGCAAAGTAGACCGAAAGAGCACTACGGGGACTTGTCAATTTCTTGGGAGGTCACTAGTAGCTTGGAGCTCTAAGAAGCAAAACTCGGTTGCCTTATCCATGGTGGAGGCCGAATACGTCTCCGCCGGTGCTTGTTGTGCCCAACTCTTGTGGATGAGACAAACATTGAGTGACTTTGGTTGTCATTTTGATGCAATTCCTCTCTTGTGTGACAATGAGAGTGCAATCAAGCTAGCAAACAACCCGGTACAACACTCCAGAACAAAGCACATAGATATTTGACATCACTTTCTAAGGAGATCATGAGGCTAAGGGAGATATTGCTTTACGACATGTAAGCACCGACAGGCAACTTGCCGATATCTTCACCAAGCCTCTAGATGAGTCAAGGTTTTGTGCTTTGAGAAGTGAACTAAACATCTTGGATTCTCGTAACCTAGCTTGAACTCTTGTGCATATTTGAGTGCTCTTAGACTAGATGTTATTGCAAAAACAAAAAATGGTTCAAAATAAATGAGTGAAAATTTTTCTTTTGTAAAAGATTGGATCTTAATATTACTTGCTTGAGATCATTGTTCTTGTGCTTGATTGTTGGCTGATCTCAAGTAAAGTAATTTCCTCATGCCACTAGTCCTTATCCTCGGAATCAAACCTTATTAAGATCCTTCATGTTGTTTCTGCTCAGTTCTAGGAGGAGCCGGATACTTCGGAAATATGTCCGGATGCTCCGGACAGGTCGGATACTCTGGACCGGATACTCCGGTCGGTAAATATTGAGTATATGTACCGCGGGGGGGAGGGGGGGGGGGAGGGGGATTCGGTTAGAACCATTATTTCACTCCTTTTTTCACCGACGCCACTGCCCTTTCCTTCTCCTCTCTCTCTCTCTCTCGCCCTAGGGGCGATTTTCACCTTCCCAACACACATCTCTTGCAAATCTTTGAAGGAAGGACAATCTCCCCTCCGGAAACTCTGAGGAGGCATTGGATTTGAAGTTTCCCGCGCATTCAACTTCTCTCAAGGTACTCAAACTTCAAATCGCTCGATCTCTCAATGTGGTTGAAGAAAATGGATAATCTTTAGGGCACTTTCTCTACCATTGTCTAGCAACTCTTGATTCAAATTTCATTCGATTTTCATGGTCAAATCTCTATGGAACCTAGGGTTTGGATGCTCCACGTCCGGAAACTCCGGACATATCCTCGGACACTCCGAACCTCTAGGCTGGAGTATCCGGACATATACCCGGAGTCTTCGGACCTGGCAGCATCTGAACTTCTTGTTTAAATCCAAGGCTGCCTCAACTCGTTCTTAATCATACCACATCTCTTGTCTAGGCAATGGGGAGAGCTGGTGCAGGAGAACTATCTGGTCAGTGTCGGCAAAAGCGCCGCCATGATCCGTAAATTCAAGAGGGACTAGTTTCCCGTCCTAGTCCTCCTCCAAGAGAACTGCGACTCCGTCGTCGTCCTGGCAAAGAACCCGCAAGTAGCGGTTCACAAGCACCTCCACCACGTCAAGCCCCCTACATGATGGCAAGCATGCCAAATCCTCCATCCAGGGCTAATCCATCCAGAAGGGGCATTGCATGGGACATTTGTCCATGCACTCCTCCTCGTCTGCAAGTGGCTTTTCTGGACAATCAACGCCAGTATCAGTGACAACCCTGGTAAATTACATTTCTAAAATCAGTATCATTAGCCTAACCCTATGCTTAAACCAACTAAAAAAAGGGTGGAAAGAATTAGAACGAGTTCAGTTGGAATTCAAATTTAATTTGAGCACATTTGGTTACTTTTGAACTTTTAAATTTAACTTTCAAACCATAAGCCAAATGAGATTTTGCTTGAAACCAAAGTTGTAGAACTTTTTATTCTGAACAAATTTCGTGTTCAAAAGTTTTCGAAATTCAAATCAGAAAGAGGAGAAAACGCCCTGTTTGCACCCAGCCCCCTGAAGTTTTCCAAATTCTCGCATTCAGGCCCTCGCCCCCCCCCCCCCCTCTCTCTCCTCCCCGCCCGACCGCCGCGCGCCAGGTGGCCGGCGACGCCTGAACGGCGCGAGGCGCCTGGCCAGTGGCCGCCGCGCCACCCCGCCACGGCCGGCTTTGCCCCCTCCCCACGCCGCGCGGCCCAGTGAGCGCCCGCGCGTGCGCACGCCGCTGCCGCGCCCAGTCACCGCGCCCCGCCGTGCCACCCCAGCTCCCGCGCCCCGCCCGTCACTGCGCCCGCCCTCCGCCCGAGCCGCTGCAGCTGCTGCTCCACCACTCCACGCCCAGCGCTATCCTCTCGCGCCCACGCCATATCCCGGCCGCCCAGTCGCCGCGCCCGCTCGCCGCACGCCGCGCCAGCGTTCTGCTGGCCGCCCGCCGTGCCCAGTGCGCACCGTGCCGTGCCTCCGCCCCGCGCATCGCCCAGGCCCCTCCGCACCCCCTCCTGCCCCTATAAAAGCCGTGCCTCGACCGCCCGCGCGAGCCACGCACCCAGAACGCCCTTGCCGTCGCCATTGCCACCGCCGAGCGCCGCCCGCCCGTGGACAGCCCTCCACCGCCGCCCACCGCCCAAACTGAAGCTTCAGCCACCACTACATCATCCCCCTGAAGCTCGCCGACCCGCCCAACGCCGCCCAGAACCACCGGAGCGCCGCCGCCCATGCTGCCGCCGCCGCCGCCGCCCCTGCTCGCTGTGGACAGAGCGACCCCGACCTCCTCCGTCCAAGACAAGCCCCCGAGCAGCTTCCCCACGCGCCACCGAAGCTCGCTGACCGGACCAGGCCGCCCCAAGCCTGCCGGAGCACCGCCGTCGACGCGTGCCGCGCCGCCGCCGCCTCTGCTCCAACGCCGGCGAGCCCTTCCCGGCCGTCCCCCACCTGAACAACACCCCCACGAGGTAGCCCTCGCACCCCTGAACCTTCCCCGACCCTCACCCCTCGCCGCCGGCGAGCCCCTCGCCGGAATTTCGGCCGACCGCCGTACCCGAGCCGCCCGAGGACCCAATTGCAAGAATTTAAATCTTTAGAAGGGTCCGCGCGTAAGATTCAAGGACCTAGTTGTAAAAGAAAGTTTCAAATCTAGATTCAAATTCAGTGAACTTGTAAAATTCGTATAAAATCGTAGAAAATTCAGAAAAATGCAAACTCAACTGTTCTGGAATCCTTAGAACAAACTCTACCACTTCTGTTACATAAAGTTTCTCAGAATCTCAACATATTTTGCTCTACATTAAAGGGAAGCTTTAATGGACTTATTTTGTACCCACTGTTGTAGAACAATGCTGACCCTAAATTTTGGGCAGTAAGTTAGTTGCTTGATGTTTAGGATTGTGTAAAAAGATCAGGCCCAAATCCAACTCTAGCTTTACTGTTTATTAAACTTAGTTTCATACCATGTTTAAGTAGAATGTTTTATCCCTGCAGTTAGGTGGTGAATCACCCAATGAAACTTTTTCTATGCTAATGTATTGGTACCTAGAAGCCAGAGAAAAATTAGGAGACTTTTTATCTCACAGTAACCTATTTATTGGATTTATGTGCTCATAACATACGTTAAATCAAGAAAATAGTATCTTAGCTCGGAAAATTCTCAAATTTTTACTAGGAGATACACTGTGGTAAAGATTGCTGTGTAAAAAGTTCCAGGGACAAAAACCCTGTGTAGGGTCCTGTAAAATTGAATCCTTGAATAGCCTAAGTGTGGAATGTCATATTTTCTATGCTCTGAATACTGCATGATAAAACCTACAAAAATTACAGTAGCTACTGCATGCTTAAGTGAAAGCTCTGTAAAAATCTTAGACTCAGTTGTTGCACCAATTGTTCTATACGAAAAGAACAAGGATCTAACAGCAACTGTGTAATATATTTTTCATAATTAATCTGTTACATAAAATTGGCTGAATATTTTACGGTAAGCACATCTTTCCCTGATGTGCCTAAATCCAAAAATGCATGACCAGAAACTATCCATTGTAGTAATTAATATTAAATCGTATCGAGTACCATTACCACGACTTAAACTTGTGCATTCATGTAGAATCGACGACTCTCGCCGACGGGACGTACGAGTTGGTGCCCGAGTCCGAGAGTGAGCAGCGAGAAGCCCAGGCGAATTTAACTGAAGCAGTTGAAGACCCGGGTCAACGTTCAGACGATCCCCGGACTAACTTTTCGCAAGAAGGCAAGCCCCGGAGCATAACCCATTTCTTTCCGAAATTATGCAACTCATTACTCTTTGCTTGTGCATTAAGTTTATAGGAGTTGAATGAAAACTTAGTTGCATGATGTTAGGAACCCATGCTTGAAAACTAGACGTAAGGATCGATAGAATGCTGTGCTAATAGGACTTCGGTAAAAGCCGAGTGATTTCCTGTCACTCGCGAGAATATAGGAGTTGAATGTTTACTACACGCTGCAATCATAAGGACAACGGACGGGCTATGGTACGATGTTTACGATTGAGGCCCGTCTGTCTAGTGAAAAATGCTAAGGCCGCAGTGTGTGGTAGTGATGGTTAAGTCTTTGAACGTACTAAACACATGCCGAGATTATGGGAATCGGTAAGCTTAAGTACCTGATTGGCCCGGCAAGTGGACAGCAACCTACCCTTTGAACTTCGGTCCCATGTGCATATGGCGAGTGCAGAGAGTGGTCACGACCTGGCGCCGAACCGTGGCGTGGGGCTCTTGTACTCTCGGAGGGTAGCCTCGATCCACAACCCGGAAAGAGAGGGGAAAAGTTGCACGTGTGACTCTAGGGAGTAACCACGTGACGTGTGTTTGGGTTTCCCTTGCAAGGTTAAGAAATTCGATTTGAATCGTCCGTTTCTCACGGCTATTGAGACTGCTTAACCATTTTTACCCACAGAGTAAGAAGAGGAACAATGATGATGAATGAACTGGTTGGATGAAAACTTAATGCTTCACCATGTATGCTTTTGGATAGCTGCTTATCTAGAATGGTTAACGAAACTAGAATCTTGAGCTAAAAGTTGAAAGTAAGGATCCACTTGTAGAAGCTTTTCGGCAAAACAAACCCCTGAGCCAAAAGCCTTGCATATCTAGAGTCGGTGGAGTAGATCCCACTACTCGGGTAAGTCTTGCTGAGTATTAGTATACTCAGCCTTGCTTGTGGCTCGTTTTCAGGTGAGACCTTCGAAGACATGATTGCTAGCTTGACTTGGCCCTGCACTCTTCCCCCTGGTTGGTCGGTGGAATGGGATACGCCCCCGTCCAACGGAGATAATGCCGAGTGATGTCTCGTACGGGCTTCATCGAGACATCCTGTATCGTCGAGTAGCTCCCGTTGTTATTTCCGCTGCAACTTAAAACTCTGAAGAACTTATTTGTGATCATTGAAGTACTTGATTTCTAAACTCAAAACTTGGTCTGTAATATTTACTTATGCTAATGTTGTAATATTTGCTGGAATGTGGTATTCTCTGGGCTCATCGTCGCATGAGCGTTTGTATGTATGGCGCTCGATCCGCTCACCGTGGTTGTATCGGGAGGTTATACCCGACAGACCAGTGGATTACTCCGTTTGAAGTGTAAGGTTAACCGAGAATGCCTTAATGGTGATGGTTAATACACTTGAGCCGGATTAATTCAGGCGGTTCTGCCACAGTATCCCACTTGCCCCAAGCTTGCTCGTCCTCAAAATTTGCAAGGATTTGCTATTAAAATGGGAAGGAACTACTACAAGCAAGTTGTGGCTCTCTCAAATGCTCGCAAGGAGGAGGTGTACAAGTATGAAAAATGTGAAGGATTGGAAAGGCATTTTTGGTGTCAACTCCATCAAGACTTCTACTCCTCAGCATTTTGCGCAAGGGAAAGGCCCCCATTGTTCCTTGAAAGTATGTGGATTGGGAGTACTTTGAGAGAATCAAAGATCCCTTCTTCAATCAAGCAGTTGAAAAGTGCAAGGAATTTGGTCTCTATGACATCATGGGCTTCCGCTATGATTGGAATGAGGAGATCCTTGCTCAATTCCACTCCTCTCTCTACAATGATGCAAGGAAAGTTGCTTTATTTTGGACCACCGAGGGAGTCAAGTATGGAGTGGACTACATGACTTTCTCAAGGCTTCTTGGACTTAGCTCTAATGATGAGAAGCGTGACCCTATTCATGTTGAGAATCAGTTTAAGCCTAGTCAATTTCCCGCTCTATTCTACAATCTTATCTTAGCTGAAGCGGGTAATGCAAGCACTCTCTAACCTTACTACTACACTATGAATTCCTTTTTCCGTGCCACTATTGATGTTAAGGATGGAGATACCATGGCACTCCGCTACTTTGCATGCAATCTCCTTGCTCGTACCATGCTCGGTGGAAGACCCTTTTGCATCATGGATTTTATCTGGAATGAGCTGAGACGCACAATGAATGATCCAAAGAAGTTTTTGCCATTTGCTCCATATATCATGTATATGATTGAAAGGGTCACAAAGATCGCTTTTCCCAAGGATTGTAAGCATGAGCCTCTACACATTCGTCCTCGTTCCGGTGATGCACCACGTGCGCCTCCTCTCCATGCCGGTGCTACAAGGAATCCTAGATTTGATCCCACTCAATCTTTTTTGAGAGCCTCTTCCTCTCGCCATGGACACCATGATTCCTTCATCAAAAGGGCGCTCAAAAGCATTTTATGCATGTGCAAGACTGTGACTCAGGAGGTGAATGAGAACCGCCATGACATCATTGAGATCAAGAGTCATTTGGGACTCCCCGTGGATACATATCATGAGCTACCTCAGTTTGATGATCCTTTTCCCGAGTGGGACGCCGCGGATAAGGCTGCTGTTACTGCTGCTCATGCTCCGCTTCCTCGCCCACGTCATCGTACTCGTCCTCCTACTCGCTCATGTCACTCCCCTCCCGGTGGTCAAGAAATCTTTGATGAAGATGAGGAGACCGAAGAAGAAGAGCCACGTGACTAAGGCGAGCACCCCGACACCGATGAGGACGAGGATACCTCCGATGATGGCGCCCAAGATGATGATGATGAGTAGAAGACTTTATCGCTATTTTTCATACCCTTTTTGGCACTTGATGGCAAAGGGGGAGTGAAATATCTCATTTGGGCTTGTATCAAACTTAATGTCATCTTATCGTTTCTCTTGAACAATCTCTTGTGTAAGGACTATGTGGTGTGAGAACAATTTGTAATGTGTGCTACTTTGTGCTTAAAACTGCTTAGATGTCTTATTTGAAGCTGCTTTAAGATTTTTTTATTAGTGTGTGACTTATATGAAATATGGTGCTTGTTGTTTTTCTGTATTCTATGCAGCAGGACCGGATACCCCGGACATTTGTCCAGATACTCTGGGTCTCACTGCTAGCACTTGTTCTTTTTTAGTGCATATCCTGTCATTTGCATCACACATTGCCTTGTCACACACTTGCTCACCCCACTATAGAATATATAAGGAGTTTCCATATTTTTGTCTTAATATGCCAATATTGACATATGAGATGCCAAATTGAAATTCAAGTTCATGGCATACATTAAGGGGGAGCTCTTTATATGTTAGAAATTTACAACTTTATGATTATTAAATGAAACATATGTGAGTTGTCATCAATCACCAAAAAGGGGGAGATTGAAAGATATCTAGGCCCCTAAGTGGGTTTTTGTGTTTAGATGACAAAACACATGTACGTTTAATCTCATTATCTAGCATGTGTGCAGGTGCTAAACTTGAACAAGCAAGACATATGATGAAGTACGACCCCTCAAAAGGAAATGAAATAGCGGTGGTTGAAATTTACTCGAAGAGTAGACTTTTATTTTATTTTTGAGTATAGGAACCCCATACTATCAAGAGGGACTTTGATCTGCAGGTTTTGACTTAGAACTAGTGCTCTAGAGAACCCATACAAATACTTGTGAGCCACAAAAACCACTTCAAAATGATATTTTGAGAGTGTCTCTACCAAAACTGGAGTCTCCGGGTCTGTGTCCGGAATGTCCGGGAACAATGTCAGGAGTATCTGGACATATACCCGGAGTATCCGGGTACCCTTTCACCAACGGCGGAGTCTCCGGGTCTCTTTCTGGAATGTCTGGGAACAATGTCCGGAGTATCCGGATATATACCCGGAGTATCCAGGTACCTTTCACCAACGGCTCGTTTTTGTGAGTGAGGGTATAAATACCCCCCATACCCCTTCAGCCAGCCCCCTCTTGCCCATTTTTCGAGCTGAACAGCCTCACAAGCCTTTCAAGAACTCTCTCACTCCCTCTCTTCATTTCTTGTGAGATTTCCTTGAGGGAGTCAAGTGAGAGTGTTGCAAGGGAAGAAATCTGTGCTAGTGAGCTGCCATTCCATTCTTTTGAGCACTTAGTCTTCGTCAAGCCGGTGGATTCAAGTTTGTTACTCTTGGAGCTTTGAGCTCCTAGATGGCTAGGCATGCTCGCAAATGCTCAGCTGAAGTTGTGAGCATCACGGGAAGTTTGTAATCATCTTTCCTCTTGGAGGAACTCATAGTAAGTGACCTTAGGCTTGAGCGTTGGTCTCGCCCTTGGGCGAGGAGCATAGGAGTTCTTGAGCACCGTCTCTTGAACTCTTCCTCAACGGAGACCTAGCTCCTTTGGGAGTGAACTTCAGGAAACAAATCTCTGTCTCTCTGTGTGCTCGAACTTTCTAGGGTTTGAGCTTGATCAAGCTTATAAATAAGTAGCTTGATCTACTTAAGTTTTTATCTATTTGCTTGTGAGACTAACTTTCTAGGGTTTGAGCTTGATCTACTTATTTATAAGATTCTAGCTTGAACCAGCTTGTGAGAAACACTTAGAAGGAACTCTTGGTACTTGCAAATTAACTCGATCTAAATTTCTTGCACCTGTACTTTATTGTTTGTCTTTGAACTTTCATACCCGGATATTCTGGATATAATATCCAGAAACTCCGGACCTCAAGTCCGGAGTATCCGGACATTTGGGTTACTGACTGTTTGAAAAGTGTTTTAAAGTTTCAGATTAGCCTATTCACCCCCGTCTAGGCATCTTGAGGTCCTTTCACTTCAAGTACACGAAACGGCCTTGCGGCGTAGATGTTATGGTTAAACCCAGATGATTGCCAAAAAACGATTTGGGGTAGTCATCGGGTTGTGAGTGGTTGTCAAGAGCGGGGGTCCCCCGACAAGCGGTGGCTCCCTCATCTCTGAGTCCTGCTCGACTCTGGTTTGGAGGTGTAGTACTAATCGATGAATACTCTTCGTTGGAGTCCGAGTAATTGTTGAAACGGGAGGCCCCCCGACAGGCGGTGGCTCCCATGTCCTTGAGCTTGAGCAAAAGATCTAAGTCCTCCTCCAAGTCGGAGAGGGACTTGGATTGTGTGGTTCCCTTAGATTGGTTTGAGTCCGATCCGACTAGTTCTGGTGCAGCATGAGTGGAAGTCACGTCAAAAATGGACATCTTTTCCATCTGCTGGGCTAGATCAGGGAATAGCAACTTGTTGAGGTTGTCGATGAACTCGTCGAGGTCGCTGTGTCGAGTTGGTGTAGAGGCCTTCGGCTTCTTGGAGTCGACTAGGTGGCTGTTGAAGTCACCCAAGCCGTTGGCGACGCAGATCCAAGAGCGGAAGACAAAATTTGTGCCCTCGTCGAGCAGGACGCTGGTGAAGTTGAAAGACGCCATCGAGTTCTCCAGTGGATGCTCGATGAACACCCCTACCTGGCGCGCCAGCTTTCGGTGTTTTACCGCCACACCCACCGAGGGATACCCCCGAGGTGGTGAGTTTGTAGGTAGGGTGCCGCTAAGATCAGGAACTCGAAGGTGCAAGGAACACAAAGTTTCGACAGGTTCAGGCCCGCCGAGAGCGTAATACCCTACGTCATGTGTGGTTTTATTGCCTTAGGTGGTGATCGGGTGATCTCTTGTTTGGAGGGGGTCCCTGTCCGCCCTTATATAGTTTGAGGGGACAGGGTTACATGGAAGCCCTATTCGGATACGAGCCCAGAAGTCCTACCCGAGTGGTTTTTGGGTAGTTTTTCTGTTCCGACTAGTTTTACCACCATATGAGTAGTTCTACTACGCTACGAGTAGTTACAACTAGTGTAGGGCGTGGGCCATGTCCCACCCCTTATCCTATAAGATGTAGGCCATGTGCGCAGTCCCGTGGGCCCGGGTCTGACAGGTAGTGACCTCGTACACGAGTGTGGTGCCCGGGTATGCGGGATCCTTCGGATATGACCATGCTCCACGGTGTTGTAGGGGTAGACGGCAGGTGGTGACAGCCATGTCCGTCCGCTACGGCAGCTTTGCCGTGGTTAGTATAGCCCCCACGTTCGGGTATGGTGTAGGAAATCTAAAAGATGTAATGGGATTGGATGTACTTCGGTGCAGGACATTCTCCCCGGTATCCCGAGCCTTAGCTCTGAGCCCTAACCATGTACCTTGTGTAACGCTTGCTTGTATGAATAGATGCTTTTAGGATATTCTTTGTATGCCTATGCACCCACTAACCTTTGATTTATTCGTTATTCTTTATCTTGAGATTGGCTCGAGTGTGTGTCAAATTACCCTCATTATCATTTATCATAACTTACCCCTGTATGAAATATAGTCTATATCTCATTCGTATTGTGAAAGGATCTTGGTGATGCATAGATGGGGGAGGGGGGTGAATAAGCGTATCTGAAAAACCTGAAAAATTCTTCGCAGCAATTAAATCTGTCGGAACTTCCAACACTGGACCGACCTTCCGACAAAAGAAAAGTTCTTATACGAAATTCAAAAATAAACTTGAAACTGCAGAACCTAGCTGAATCAAAGGTTGAACAATGATACTAGGAGACTTCTGCAAGTGAACTTTGCAAGCACAACAACTTGAGTACGTAGATCGGCACAAAACAAACTCTAGGTCAGCAAGAACTAAATACATGCAATAAGCACAAGACACAAGAGATTTGTTCCCGAAGTTCACTCCCACTAAGGAAGCTACGTCTCCGTTGAGGAGCTCACAAAGAGCCAGGTCTTCCACTAACCCTTTACCTCACTCAATCAACCACAAAGGAGGATTGAGTCACTTACTATGAAATCCACAAAGGATGGGTAATACAATCTTCCCAGGGCCCACACACATGAGAGGACGCTCAACTGGGCGACACCAAACCATCTAGAAGCAAGCTTCAATAGTAACAAACGTGAATCAATGGATGAGGATGCTTCAAGTGCTCTTGAGATGAACTTGGCTACCCTCACATTTAAATGGTTAAGTCTCACACCTCAATCTTGCTCTCACCCAAGCCCTACCTCAAATCAACTAAAGGATTAGCTCTTGGAAGGATTGAGAAGGAGCTGTAAATGCTCTTGGAGGTGTTTCTCTTGGGTTAGGTCAACAGCATAAGAAGGAGGGGCTGAGGGGGTATAAATATCCGAGCCTCAAAACCTAGCCGTTAGTGTGTAGAATAAGTGATTGTCGGAACTTCCGACCCACCTAAAATCAGTAGGCCGAGAACCCCCTATCGGAAGTTACAGGGAACTTCCGATTAGTGTCGGAACTTGCAACACAAGGTCGGAACTTTCGTACCTAGCTAAAATCAGCTGGCCGAGAACCCCCTATTGGAAGTTACTGGGAACTTCCGACAGGTGTTGGAACTTTCGACCCCTGGTCAGAACTTCCGACACACACTGAATCAGTCAGAAAACTAGGTGCACAAGTGTGTGATTCTGTGTCTCTCTTTGATGGTTAGCATCTCAAATAAGCACTTTGACACATTCATGCTATCCATTCGCATCCCTCTTAATAGTACAGTGTTTCCTATACTCAAATTCAAAATAGAAAGTATTAAAAGATCTTCTTTTAAGCCCAACACCGTCCTTTAAGCAATTTTGGCGTCTTTTCTTGCTCTTTTTCATTTCATTGAATTTTTACCTATTCATAACTCGATAAACTCATTAGGTCCTTAATTTTGTATGTCATCAACACCAAAACCCACGTAGGGGGCCAAATGCACTTTTGATCTCCCCCTTTTTGGTGATTGACGAGAACACAATTAAGGCTCACAATAAATTCAATAAAACATTTTGAATTCAATCGTATAGTTGAACTCCCCCTTAATATGTGCATTGATCAAGATAAATTAAAAAATGGCCTCAAATTCCATTTGCACATATTAAAAAATTTTCTTCTATATTATTACATTCGTGGGGTGCAAAGTGTGATAAATATCAACGTGATGCATATGACAAGATATATCATGAAAATAAAGTGGAAATAAACAAGCACCAAGTCATGAGCATCACAAAAGCAATAAGGTTCTAAGATCACATTAGCATAGAGAATCACAAATAAGCAATAAGGGAGCACCAAACATCATGGAGGGACCTCCCATCTCCTCCCAAGGGTTGTAAAATGTTGGTGGAAGAGGAAGTCCATGGGAGCACGAAGAGGTGAGTGAGGCATGTCATACTTGGCCATAATTTCCTTTTGTCACGCCTCAATCTTGAGGAGTTGCTCATCCACATGCTTCTTGTGGTCATGGATTTCTTGGGCGTTGTGACGGCCCATGTTGAAGCATGCAAACAAGCCTTGAGAGATGAAACTTAGAATTCCTTTCTTCTTTGGGGCATGAGGAGGAGGACCATGGGAGCTTGAAGGACCTTGTGAGCTAGATGGACCATGAGAGCTAGAAGGGGCATGTGATGGTCCTTGAGTGGAGCAGCGAGGTGCATGAGCTCCAAGCTTGAGAAGACGCTGAAGTTGACATTTCTTAGGCTTGTATACTTGATAGCCCTTGTCGGTTAAGATATTTACACCTGTCACTTCTTTGATCATGGCAAATATGTATGGTGTGTAATGATAGCCTTTCTTTGGTGAAACAGAGCAGATGATGATTTCCGCCCAAATAAAGTTACAGACGCTAAACTCATTCTTGTTGGGAGCCATCCTAGCAAGCAGGTTCTTGGACATGTTGGAGATGTTGTCCGAGTCACCACTTTTGGGACACAGAGTGTAGCAAAAGAGTTGGTTGAGCAGCTTGTAGTAAGGTGTCAAACCATGTATTGCCCCAAACTTAATGTCACCATATGCACTGTCATACATGAAGTGAAGTTCTCCATCATCAAGCACATTTTCCTCCTCATGTATCTTCTCTCTCATGAGATCAGCATTAGAGAACCCAAGAATGCTTGCGAAGTAAGCATACTTAACATAGAAGGCCTTGCCTTGAATGGTCCAGTGGAAGGTCTTGGTTGAGCGGTTAACATAAAGAGTTGCATAGAACTGAGCAATGACCTCCTCATTCCAATCATAGTTGAAGGACATGATTGATGAGAGATTCATTCTTCTACAAGCATCTTCAACTTCCCTTACCACCGGCAAATCAATTTCAAATAAATAATCCCAGTTCATGGATTTCATCTCGGTGGTGGGATGAGATTTGCATAGGATCACGGAGGCATACCAATCTGAATAAAAATTCTTCCAAAAGCGGACATCCTCTTGCTGCCCCTTGGCAAAACCGGATGGATCTTCATATCTTCTAGCATATAGATCATGCTTGCCCTTTGTGTAATCCACTTGATGAGTCCCATTGTACTGTGGAGTAGTTTGTCTAATTGGGGGTTGCATCCTGATGATGATCCTCTCAAGATACTCCAAAGACTCTCCTGCATCTACCATGTGAGAGCCCGGAGCAGAAGCGCGCTTAATGCGAGGACAAGCACCCTGAGCAGAAGTTCCTTGTGGATTAGGTCTTCCACGACCACAAGGGCGCAAAGGAGCCTTGGGAACTGCCTTTCTGTTTCCAGTGCGATGAGTCCCAGGTAAAGCTTCTTGAGTTGCTTCGGAATCAGATGAAGGAGATGATTCAATTTCCACTGAAGAAGCCCTCTACTTTCCTCTCTTTTCACGAGCCATCTGAGTATATAAGATGAATATTAGGATAGATAAAAAGAATGGAGTCAAATGAGTCAAGATTGTGCTACTCAGGCGCCTGTCAAAACTTCTGACCTAGGGTCGGAACTTCCGAGAAAGACTGATCCGGCACAATCTTCCATGGATCGAGAGATTTAGCCCACCAAACTTGACAAGATTCAAGGCAAGAGTTCTATGATGCACCTAGAAACTATCCCCAAAAGGAAATCATCTAACTCCTTCTACATTGAGAGATCGGGCGAAGGGGATTTTGAATGAAATACATTGAAGATTTCCCGCGCGAATCAAAGGAGAAGTGATGGGGATCGGATGTTCCGAAGAGTGGAGACTCCAAAGAACTCCAAAGCAATGAAATCCCACGGTTGAAACTTGATTTCCCCTCGAGAAATTGAGAGGAGAGAAGTGGAGGCGTCGGTAATGTTTGAAAGAGTGGGAAGTTAGGGTTTGAAGGGGTATCCAATGGGTATATATAGGACTCAGTTTATTGTCGGAAGTTCCAATGGGGGATCGGAAGTTCCGACGATGATAAAATTCGAATCCTGAGGACCCTCGATCAGAAGAATACTAAAACTTCCGAGGATCATCGGAAGTTCTGATGAATATTAAAACAGCCTCCCGAGGACCCTCTGTCGGGACAACCCTGATACTTCCAATGGGTGTCGGAAGTTCCGACATATACTTTTCAGCTCCATAAAGATAGATTTTGAGATTGAATGAATTTGGAGTTTTGAAGAGATATGGCTTGTTGACATATGAGAGAACTTGACACTTAGAGATCTCCACAATCAACAATACATAAAAATGATCCCAAGAGTCAAGTTTTGATCTAAAGATCAAAATTCAAGTATTTTAAAACAACTCAACACAAGTAAATACATTTTCCTTATCTAGGCAACAATCAAGTATGTGCAACAAGTCAAGCCAAGTTACGAGAATCCAAGATATTTAGTTCACTTCTCAAAGCACAAAACCTTTGCTCATCTAGAGGCTTAGTGAAGATATCGGCAAGTTGCTGTTCGGTGCTCACATGACGTAAAACAATATCTCCCTTAGCCTCATGATCCCTTAAGGAATGATGTCTTATATCTATGTGCTTTGTTCAAGAGTGTTGCACTGGATTGTTTGCTAGCTTGATAGCGCTCTCATTGTCATATAAGAGCGGATTCTTGCTAAACTCACAACCAAAGTCACTCAGTGTTTGCTTCATCCACAAGAGTTAGGCACAACAAGCACCCGCTGCAACATATTCAGCTTCGGCAATGGATAAAGCAACCAAATTTTGTTTCTTAGAGCTCCAAGACACTAGGGACCTTCCAAGGAATTAGCAAGTCTCCGTGGTACTCTTTCTATCTACCTTGCAACCAACATAATCCGAATCAGAATAGCCAAGTAGATCGAAAGTGGAGCCTTTGGGATACCATAAGCCAAGGTTAGGAGTCTGTACCAAACATCTCAAAATTCTCTTAACAGCTATTAAGTGACATTCCTTGGTATTGGCTTGAAATCTTGCACACATGCACACACTAAGCATAATATCGGGCCTAGATGCACAAAGGTAAAGAAGAGAGCCAATCATGGAGCGATATATATTTTGATCAACCGACTTCCCTTCTTCATTGAGATCAAGATGACCATTTAATGCCATGGGTGTCTTGATGGGCTTGGCATCGGCCATGTCAAACTTCTTAAGCATATCCTTCACATAGTTGGTTTGACATATGAAAGTCCCTTCCTTCATTTGCTTGACTTGAAATCCAAGGAAGAACTTCAATTCACCCATCATGGGCATCTTAAACCTCTTGGTCATGATCCTACTAAACTCCTCACAATATTTCTTATCAGTAGAACCGAATATAATGTCATCGACATATATTTGGCAAACAAAGATATCCTTATCAACTTTGTGAGTAAAGATATTAGAATCGGCTTTGCCCATTACAAAGTCGTTCATGAGAAAAAAAATCCTTAAGGCATTCATACCATGCTCTAGGAGCTTACTTAAGCCCATAGAGCGCCTTATGGAGCTTGTACACATGATTTGGAAATCTTGGATCTTCAAAGCCCGGCGGTTGTTCTATATACACCAACTCGGATAGGGGGCCTTTCAAGAATGCACTTTTCACGTCCATTTGATAAAGCTTGAAATCATGGTGAGTAGCATAGGCTAATAGTATAAAAATTGACTCAAGCCTAGCTACGGGTGCATAGGTTTCACCAAAATCCAAACCTTCAATTTGGTTGAAACCTTGTGCAACTAACCTAGCCTTGTTTCTTGTGATGATACCATGTTCATCTTGTTTGTTTCAGAAAACCCTCTTGGTGCCAATCACATTTTCTTTGGTCTTTCAACCAACTCCGATACCTCATTTCTTGTGAAGTTGTTCAATCCGGATCATCAAGTGCTTCATCTACCTTAAGAGGTTCCAACGAGGAAACAAACGAGTAATGTCCACAAAAAGTTGCTAAACGTGAATGAGTAGTAACCCCTCTTTAAATACTTCCAAGAATATTGTCAACGGGATGATCCTGTTGAACGCTTTGATGAACTCTTTGATGAGGCACTTGTGATTGAGGTTGAATGGGTCCATCATCATCATTTTCAACTTGTGGAGCAACTTGTTGAGCTTCTTCACCTTGTTCTCCCCCTTGATCAATGCCATGAACTTGATCATCACCATGAACTTTCTTCAACCGGAGTTTGAGCTTGAACTTCACGAGGCCTCACTTCTCTCAAGCCCATCCTCATGATTGATAGACTTGGGGGTTCCTCTTCATCTACAAGGTTTTTATCAACTTGATCTACTTGAGAGCCATTGGATTCATCAAAAGTTATGTCCACCGTAACCTCAACACAACCGGTGGTTTTGTTGAAGACACGATAGGCGTGTTCGTTAGTACCATAACCAAGTAGAAAGCCTTCATCAACCTTTCATGCAAACTTTGAGCTTTTGGTTTTCTTGTTAAGTATGAAACACTTACTCCTCAAAACTCTAAAGTAGTGCACTTTGGGTTTGTTACCGGTGATTATCTCGTAGGGTGTCTTGCCCAAGTATTTGTGGAGGTAGAGGCGGTTGATGGCATGGCAAGCCGTATTGATTGCTTCGGCTCAAAAGATATCCGGAGTCTTGTACTCATCAAGCATTGTTCTTGCGGCTTCAATCAATGTCCTATTCTTCCTCTCTACAATACCATTTTGTTGAGGTGTGTATGGAGCAGAGAATTCATGCTTGATTCCTTCTTCATCAAGAAATTTTCAACATTGGTGTTTCAGAATTCCGAACCATTGCACTCCTTATGTTCTTGATCTTCAACTCATTTTCATTTTGAGCTCTTCTAATGAACTTCTTGATTATTCTTTGAGCCTCAATTTTGTCTTCCAAAAAGAATACCCAAGTGAATCGAGAAAAATCATTGACAATGACAAGACCATATTTGTTACCGTCAATTCTTAAGTATGCAATGGGTCCAAACAAATCCATGTGTATAAGCTTCAATGGTCTTGATGTAGTCATGATGTTCTTGGCGGGGTGTGGAGCTCCAACTTGCTTCCTGACTTGGCATGCGCTACACAACCTATCTTTCTCAAAGACAACATTTGTTAGTCCTAGTGTTGGCGCTAAAATCGGCCGGATAGGAATCGGCCGATGGGTCTTCAGCGTCGGACACACGACCCGGGAGAATCTGCTTAGCTCCTGTTCGGGTTATCGCCCTGGTGCGGTTCGCGCGGCGTGCCAGTCAATCTGACCTGTTGATTGACAAGGAAATAGAGTATTAAATTCCAGGCGTGTCGATCGGCTGGATTTCTGATCTGTCCTAAGGAGCGCGTCGGCGGCAAATCGGCCGATTTGCTGTAGAGATGATCGGCTATGGGTCAGCCGATGATCGTATAGTAATTGTAAAGAGAACTGCTAGAGCAATCTAAACAATTACTATAGAAGCAACACTTGAAACAGATCTAATCGGCTGTATGGCGATGAATCGAAGGAGAACAATGACGAAGCCGATTACCCTGATCTCAAGCTGGATAACTGGTGATAATACTAGAATAACATGTAAAACTTGCAATTCTAGTAAATATCGATAACTTGTGAATAAATCCAAACGAAACCACAGCGATGCGCCCGTAGTTAAAGCTCGGATATTACTCGATAAGCGGAACCTACCAATTGGCCGGAGATCAGGTTGATGCAGCCCTGCCAATCCGTACGAACTCGTGGAAGAAAAAAATATTGGCGAAGTCGCCGACTTGAAAGTAAAGTACTGGTAAAAAGTAGAAGTGTTTTGTTGATTGATGTGTTGATATCTCGCAAAGCCCTAGCGACTCCTATTTATACCCTGAAACTAGGACTCCTGGTCGATTAAGACTTGTTACAACCTTATTTAAAAAACAGGAAAACTACTATATCTGTAATAACTTTTTAAAAAGGAAACGGACTCCCGTAGAATCTTCCGCCGCCGTTTCCTAATCCAATCAGGACCTCTTCAATTGCTTCCCGGCCGACTTAGCATGCCTTGTTGACCAGCTTTTGACCAGGATCTTCTGGAATAATCCTATCCTGTCGGTGTGGGCTGCGCCACCAATCGGCCGATTTTCGACTGTTACCCCGATCGGCCGATTCCTTACTGTAGCTCTCAGATCTTCTGCATCGACCAACCTTCTTCTCCTGACGCCGATTCAATACGTGTCAAAATCTGGCGTCAACACATGCCCCCCAGTTTCGGAGTAAAATATAACTTTTTCTTCGAAACTCTTTCTTTAATCCTTCTCTCTAAGCTTCCCCATTGCGACAGGAGTAAACCTCGGAATCAGTTGTGTTACCTTTCCCTCTGCATCTGATCTTTTTCTGGAATCAGGTTTATGACATGGAATCCGGTAACAGGATTTGGCGTGTAGATTCAGACTTTGACCGTCTCCCCTGGCAGCTTTACATTTACTGATGCCTTTACTCCGACGGTACACGTCTTGCCAACCCTCTGTCTCTTCCTTTCTATAAATACGACTCTTCGTATTATTTCCAAAAATGTTCATCTGGCTTGTCTTCTTTTCCTCCTGAAACCCACTGTTCGCCGTCTTTGGTCAAGCATTAAAATGTCTTCTCGATCCTCCTCTTCCGTTAATCAGGTATTCCTCTCCATCCCTTCCTGAGATTTCTTACTTTGTTCCAACATATTTGTCTATTCCTTCTTTGAGCCGAACCGTCTCAGCCCCGGTTTGGAAAGAGCGATCGAAATTATGCATTCAGGCAAGCCATTGTCGCAAGTTGATATAGATCTGATAAAAGCTCATTCTGAAGAACTCAAAGATCATGTTCCTGCCAATGTCCGATCAATCTTGGACCATATGGATCTCGTCTGCTTTGAACAAATGCCATCCTCTGACGAGAGTTCTTCATCTTCTCACCGACTTGCTGAAGCTAAGACCGAAGCCACCATGAAAGATTTGGAAGAGGAGAAGGCCCGCCTGCTGAAAGAACTCTGCGACCAAGCTGAAGCTGGAGTCACTGCAAAGGACTTGAAAGATGAAAGGCTCTCCCTCATGATAAGATTAGGTCGCATCGAAAGAGAAATCCAACACAGGCGTAACTAGTAGTGTTTTTATTCTAAGGGCGACTTACACCATGTCGGCCATGTAATCTTGATATATCTTGCTGTAAGTTATGCATCTACCCAAATGCTTGGATAGTACCTTTTCAAATATCGTCCATTCAGAGCTCTTGGGAATTCCTCCCCTTCTATCGTTTCCAGAATGTATGCATTTCCGGGAGCACATCGGCCGATTCTATACGGCCCTTCCCAAGTGGGTGACCACTTACCGAATTTGGGATCCTTAGATCCTATCAGCAGCACCAGCTTCCATACCAGATCTCCCTGAGAGAACTGTTTGACTTTGACCTTCTTGTCACACCATCTGGCCACCCTTTTCTTGTTCTCCTCTATGCTGATTAGAGCTCTTAACCGCAAACCCGCCGAATCGTCAAGTTCATCTTTCATGAGAAAGGAATAATCATCGGCCGTTAACTGATCCTGTAGCGATATGCGTCTTGACCCTGTTCTTATCTCCCATGGTAAGACTGCTTCATGGCCATAAACCAAATGATAAGGGGATATTTTAGTGGCCCCATGACAAGCCATCCTGTACGCCCATAAAGATTCAGCCAAAGACATATGCCACTTCTTGGGTTGTTCTTCTATCTTCCTCTTAATTAGCTTGATTATCCCCTTGTTAGATGACTCCGCTTGGCCATTGGCTTGAGCATAGTATGGCGAGGAATTTAATAATTTAATCCCCATATCGGCGGCGAACTCTCCAAATTCTCCAGAAGTGAACATTGTCCCTTGATCAGTTGTGATAGTTTGAGGAATACCAAATCGATATATAATATGGCTTTTAACAAACTCAATCATATCGGCTGATGTCACGTTCCTCAGAGGAACTGCCTCCACCCATTTGGTAAAGTAATGTTGAGCCAGTCTGTTGGCTTCCTCATTATAACCTCTGGGGATGTGCTCAATTGTTGCAGATTTGAAGCCTCTCAGAAGTTGAAGACAATCTTCATAATAAATTCTCAAGATGTCGTCCTTGCATTCGGATCGTCCTGTTAACTGATCCACAATGAGCATGGAGTCCCCAAAGATCTCGACTGCATCCGCCCTAACTTCTATTAACAATTGGATGCCTTTCAGAATAGCTCGATATTCCGCCTGGTTGTTGGTTGCAGAAGCTTCTATCGGCAGAGAGAAATCATAAGTTGCCCCCCGAGGCGACACAAGAACGATGCCGATTCCTGATCCGACCCCACACGAAGAACCATCAAAATATAAAGTCCATGGAACTGGTTCAACGGCGGCAATTTCTGGTCCACAATGCTGAACTACGAAATCGGCCAACACTTGACCTTTGACGGCTTTGGCCGATTCGTACCTTAGATCGAATTCTGACAAGGCCAGGATCCATTTTCCAATTCGCCCCTTCAAAATCGGCAATGATAGCATATACTTCACCACATCATCCTTGCACACGACTATGCATTCTGCCGATAGCAAATAGTGCCTGAGCTTAGTACATGAAAAGTACAAGCACAAGCATAACCGCTCTACCGAAGAATATCTCGTTTCGGCATCTAAAAGTCTTCTACTGACGTAGTACACCACTCGTTCTTTCCCTTCAAACTCCTGTACCAACGCCGATCCAATAGCCTGCTCATCAGCCGATAAATATAACTTGAACGGCTTACCAGACTGTGGCGGGGCCAACATCGGAGGTGAAACGAGATACTGCTTGATATTCTCCAGTGCCTTGCGTTGTTCTTCCCCCCATATGAACTCTTGGTCGGGCTTTAGCTTCAACAGAGGGGTAAAAGCCTGAATACGTCCCGATAAATTGGATATGAATCTTCTGATGAAGTTGACCTTGCCGATGAGGGACTGCAGTTCAGTTTTACTTTGTGGGGCCACTACTCTATTGATGGCGTCTATAGTCTTGCGGCTGACTTCTATACCACGCTCATGGACCATAAATCCCAAGAATTGTCCGGCCGATACACCAAACACACACTTGTTTGGGTTCATCTTCAGCCCATGCTTCCTTGTGCACTCCAGCACTTCCTGTAAATAGGCCTGATGATCCTGGTGACCTTTTGACTTGACCACGACGTCATCTATATAAATTTCCACTGATGAACCGATGAGTTTGTGGAAGATGTAGTCCATGGCCCGTTGATATGTAGCACCGGCGTTTTTCAAGCCAAAAGTCATAACCACCCATTCAAATAAACCAAGATGGCCCGGGCACCTAAAAGCCGTTTTCGAAATATCTTCTTCGGCCATTAATATCTGATTGTATCCGGCATTCCCATCCATGAAACTTATGACTTTGTGGCCTGCAGCAGCATCCACCAAGATATCGGCCGTTGGCATCGGATAACCATCCATTGGCGTAGCCTGATTTAAGTTCTTGAAATCGATACACACACGCAATTTTCCATTCTTCTTGTATACAGGCACAATGTTAGAAATCCATTTGGCGTAACGGCACTGCCGAATAAATCTTGCCTCAATCAATTTTGTAATCTCAGCCTTTATATCAGGTAGAATCTTGGGATTACACCGCCGTGCAGGTTGCTGATACGGCCGGTATCCTGATTTTATAGGTAACCGGTGTTCAACAATAGACCGGTCTAGTCCAGGCATCTCGTGATATTCCCAAGCAAAGCAATCCCTGAACTCTTTCAATAATTTTATCAATTTGCATTTGTACTCAGGATCCAAATTGGCACTAACGTACGTTGGCCTCGATTTGCTGCTATCTCCCAAATCTACCATTTCTAACAAATCGGCCGACGTGAACCCGTGCCCCAGCTTCCCATCTTCTCGGATGAGCTGATCCATCTATTCTGAATCTTCGGATCCGACTGCTTGGATCGGCTGTAGACCGAAATCGGACCCTCTCAGGAAGTCAGTATCCCAAGTCCTGCCAGATATACACTTGACGTGCTCGCAGCTCCACTGTTGTGTGTCGGCCGCTGCAACGCTGTAAACGGCATCGGCAGCTACCACCTCTGTACTGTCGCCGACCCATTGCACAAGGCATTGATGCATAGTAGATGGGACACAACAGTTTGCATGTATCCAGTCGCGACCGAGCAACATATTATAGGACCCCTTGCCATTAATGACGAAGAAAGTTGTGGGGAGGGTCTTACTGCCGATGGTGAGGTCGACGCAGAATGCCCCGCGGGCAGGCGGCACGTTGCCTTCGAAGTCCTTCAGCATCATGTCCGTCTTGGTGAGGTCGTCATCGCCCTTGCCCAGCTTGCGGAACATGGCATACGGCATGATGTTGACTGCCGCGCCTCCATCTACAAGAAGTCTGGTGACGGGTCTTCCGTTGACATAGCCCTTGAGAAACAGCGCTTTGAGGTGCTGTCGTTTTTCTTCCTCTGGCTTCTCGAACATAGCCGTCATCGGCTCTAATACCAGTTGTGCCATTTGCTCTTCCTCTGTATTTGTCACTTTGTCCCGATCGCTTGGCGCCATGAACTCCATCGGCAGTATGAATACCATATCAATTTCGGCTGCCGATTCTTGGTTGTTTGCTTTCTGATCGTTCTTCTTTGGGCGCCAAATTCGAGATTTCACGTTCCTTCTTTCTGGCACGTGTCTTTGTTCTTCTTCTTGATGTTCCCACTGGCGTAGGCGTTGGATCCTTCGCTTCTGGGATCTAGATAGGCCGTCAGGACACCACCTGGGATTCACTGGTTTCGCCGATGATCTGGCGTGTTCCCACTTTGGTTCCTTTCCTAGGGGGTCTTCGTCTGACACCCTATCATCGGCCATCTCTTCCAGCCGATCGTGCGTGCTGATCCTGCCCCCCAGTCCATCTTGCTGGCCGATCTTGCCCTCTGACCTGTTGCACTGGTCAACTCTGCCCCCCAGCCGATTATGCACCGAAACGCGCCGTTCTTTGCACTGATTTCTGTTGATTGGCTCTGATCTTCTGTCCCTAGAGTGTGGCCTCGGGCGATCGTTGTGGTTTGGTCCGTTGCACTCCGGACAGTTATCGGCAGAGGGCAGTCTGATATCGTTCTCCCAGCAGTGGATGAAGAAGGGACACTGCCAGTGATCTTCACGCCGGCGTATCATCTCTTCTTGGTGTTGTGCTTGTTCTTGCTGCCGCCGATATTTACTGAGTAGAAATCGGGAGGTGACAGGCCTGTGTGGTCGTTCTGGTCCTCGCCTGTTCCTTCTGATTTCTTCCGTCGTGATTTGCCTCTTGGGATCGATGACGCCACCTCTTCTCGCCGATTCTGATGTCAGCACCTTGGTTTGACTTGAATCTTCTCCAGCGTTGACCGTGTTGGCCGGGAAAGGATGCTGATCTATCTTCATCGGCATTGCCGGTTTGGTTGGAGTCTCAAACTTGAGCCGCCCTTGTTCAATGGCCGATTGTATCTGCTGACGAAAGACTTTACATTCGTTGGTGTCATGAGAAGTAGCGTTGTGCCACTTGCAGTACTTCATCTTCTTCAGCTGATCGGCCATAGGGATGGTGTGATGTTGCGACAGCTTGATATGTCCCTCCTGAAGCAGTAGATCAAAAATTTTATCGGCTTTTGACGTGTCAAAGCCGAATGTCTCTGGCTCCTTCTTGCCAAAGGGGCAGGATATTGGTTTTTTCCCTTTTACCCATTCCGCCAGGCTGATTTCTTCCTCTACGTCGGATTCAGATCCCTCCAAATACGCCACCTTCTTCTGAAAGCTCCTCCGCTGTTCAAACGGTCGGATCTCTTGCCCTGACAATCGGTGGACGATTTGACTCAGGCTCTCAAACTCTTGGGCGGCATATCTTTCTCTGATTTGCGGTAAGAGGCCTTGGAAAGCGATGTCGGCCAACTGTGCATCGGTCAGGGCCAGGCTGTAGCACTTGTTTTTGATCTCTCTGAATCTCTGTATATACCCTGTCACCGGCTCATCGTTCCTCTGCCTGAGGCTGGTTAGATCCGAAAGCTTCATCTCATGTACTCCCGGATAGAAGTACTTGTGGAATTGTTTCTCCAGATCGGCCCACGTGACGATAGAATTTGGCGGTAAAGTGGTGAACCACTGGAAGGCCGATCCGGATAGAGATGATGAAAATAACCGTACCCTCAGAGCGTCTTGCGTGGCAGCTTCACCGCACTGGATGATGAATCTGTTGATGTGTTCCACAGTGGATGTGTCATCCGTCCCTGAGAACTTGGTGAAATCAGGAACCTTGTAGCGGTGTGGGAACGGCAACGAGTCATAGGCCGATGGATACGGCGTCTTGTAAGTATAAGTTTGAACTTTCGGCTTCAGCCCAAACTGATCTTGAATTACTTCTGCTATTCTTGCCGTCCAATCCACCTGCTGCTGATGAACAGTTGTTCGCGGTGCGGGCACGTGTTGAAGGGCTGGTTCAGCCAGGTGATGAATCGGCGAAGTTTGCTGAACGGCCGATAACTGCTGGCGAAACGCGTACGCACCCCCTTCGTACGTTGCTGCTGGCGCCGCGGCTCTGAATGCCTCCACAGTGCTTGACCCCCTGCCGACTTCTGATAAAATCGGCTGGTACTGGGAGACCGTCGGCCGGGCGGCCGATTGGTACGGCACCTGGGAGACCGTCGGCCGGGCGGCCGATTGGTACGGCACCTGAAACGGATAAGTGCCATGCCCATTCGCTGGCTCGGGAAAATGCGTCATGGCTGATTCCCCCCTGCCGATTTCTGGTAAAATCGGCTGGTAGTGGGAGACCACTGGCCGGACGGCCGATTGGTATGGCACCTGGAACGGATAAGTGCTATGCCCGTTCGCTGGCTCGGGTAAATACGTCGTGGCTGATGCCCCCCAAGGTACCGAGCTGGTAGGCGGTGTTTGCACCGAAGCCATCTGGACGGGTTGAAGCGGCGCTCGCGACGGGAGACATGGTGCACTGCTGTATCTTGGAGACGCCGGAAGTGGTGGAGAGCTGTACCCCTCGCGCTGCGTCAATATCGGCTGAGAAGCCGACTGGGATGTGTACGGTAAGCTTCTGGCCGGCAGGGTGGTTGGAGGGGCATATACCGGTCCCTGATAACCTTGAACGGCTCCGCTAGCCAGAGAGTTGACGACGGCGTTGTACACCGTGTTGCTCATCACCGAGGATTGATCAATGAATGCTTGATACACGGACTGTTGAATCATCTCCGACATCTTGCCCGAGTCTTCAGCAATGGTGATGTGGCGAGGTGCTGGAATAGGGGCCTTCCTAACTGCTTCCCCGCTTCTGGTACGACTGAACGACTGGAGGTATATCTTCTTGTAATCTTCTAGATGTTTGGCCAATTCCTCCCTCTGGTCGTCCTTGAGATCAGCTTCTGTAACCCCAATGATGTTGCTGTCAGAGATTTCTGCGTTGTTCGACATATCAGGTCTTGGATGGTCCCACCGGGCGTGCCAAAAGTGTGTTGGCGCTAAAATCGGCCGGGTAGGAATCGGCCGATGGGTTTTCAGCGTCGGACACACGACCCGTGAGAATCTGCTTAGCTCCTGTTCGGGTTATCGCCCTGGTGCGGTTCGCGCGGCGTGCCAGTCAATTTGACCTGTTGATTGACAAGGAAATAGAGTATTAAATTCCAGGCGCGTCGATCGGCTGGATTTCCGATCTATCCTGAGGAGCGCGTCGGCGGTAAATCGGCCGATTTGCTGTAGAGATGATCGGCTATGAGTCAGCCGATGATCGTATGGTAATTGTAAAAACTGCTGGAGCAATCTAAACAATTACTATAGAAGCAACACTTGAAACAGATCTAATCGGCTATATGGCGATGAATCGAAGGAGAACAACGACGAAGCCGATTACCCTGATCTCAAGCTGGATAACTGGTGATAATACTAGAATAACAGGTAAAACTTGCAATTCTAGTAAATATCAATAACTTGTGAATAAATCCAAACGAAACCACAGCGATGCGCCCGTAGTTAAAGCTCGGATATTACTCGATAATCGGAACCTACCAATTGGCCGGAGATCAGGTTGATGCAGCCCTGCCAATCCGTACGAACTCGTGAAAGAAGAAAATATTGGCGAAGTCGCCGACTTGAAAGGTAAAGTACTGGTAAAAAGTAGAAGTATTTTGTTGATTGATATTGGTTGTCTTTTTTGCAAAACCCTAGCGACTCCTATTTATACCCTGAAACTAGGACTCCTGGTCGATTACGACTTGTTACAACCTTATTTAAAACAGGAAAACTACTATATCTATAATAACTTTTAAAAAGGAAACGGACTCCCGCAGAATCTTCCGCCGCCGTTTCCTAATCCAATCAGGACCTCTTCAATTGCTTTCCGGCCGACTTAGCATGCCTCGTTGACCAGCTTTTGACCAGGATCTTCTGGAATAATCCTATCCTGTCGGTGTGGGCTGCGCCACCAATCGGCCGATTTTCGACTGTTACCCCGATCGGCCGATTCCTTACTGTAGCTCTCAGATCTTCTGCATCGGCCAACCTTCTTCTCCTGACGCCGATTCAATACGTGTCAAAATCTGGCGTCAACACTGTGATTTCCATTTAATAATGAATCCCAATGTTTCCTTCACCAGATGTGTAACCAGAAAACCGACGAGAAATCGGCCATGTTACCTTGATATATCCTGCTGTAAGTTATGCATCTACCCAAATGCTTGGATAGTACCTCTTCAGATATCGTCCATTTAGAGCTCTTGGGAATTTCTCCCCTTCTATTGTCTCCAGAATGTATGCATTTCCAGGAGCACATCGGCCGATTCTATACGGCCCTTCCAAAGTGGGTGACCATTTACCGAATTTGGGATCCTTAGATCCTATCGGTAGCACCAGCTTCCATACCAGATCTCCCTGAGAGAACTGTTTGACTTTGACCTTTTTGTCATACCATCTGGCGACCCTTTTCTTGTTCTCTTCTATGCTAATCAGGGCTCTTAACCGCAAACCCGCCGAATCGTCAAGTTCATCTTTCATGAGAAAGGAATAGTCATCGGCCGTTAACTGATCCTGTAGCGATATTCGTCTTGACCCTGTCCTTATCTCCCATGGTAAGACTGCTTCATGACCATAAACCAAACGATAAAGGGATATTTTAGTAGCCCCATGACAAGCCATCCTGTACGCCCATAAAGATTCAGCCAAAGACATATGCCACTTCTTGGGTTGCTCTTCTATCTTCCTCTTGATTAGCTTGATTATCCCCTTATTAGACGATTCTGCTTGGCCTTTGGCTTGAGCATAGTATGGAGAGGAATTTAATAATTTAATTCCCATATCGGCGGCGAACTCTCCGAATTCTCCAGAAGTGAACATTGTCCCCTGATCAGTTGTGATGGTTTGAGGAATGCCAAATCGATATATAATATGGCTTTTAACAAACTCAATCATATCGGCCGATGTCACGTTCCTTAAAGGAACTACCTCCACCCACTTGGTAAAATAATCTGTAGCCACCAATATGAACTTATGCCCTTTGCTAGATGGAGGATGAATCTGTCCGATGAGATCTATTCCCCAACCTCTGAACGGCCACGGCTTAATTATTGGGTTCATAGTCGATGCTGGTGCGCGCTGCACATTGCCAAACCTTTGACAGTCTTGGCATCCTTTGTAATACTTGAAACAATCTTCAAGGATGGTCGGCCAGTAATATCCATTGTTCCTGATCATCCATTTCATTTTGTGAGCCGATTGATGAGCCCCACATACGCCTTCATGGATCTCTCCCATCAGAACCTTTGCCTCTTCTGTTCCCAGGCATTTGAGAAGAACTCCATCAATCGTCCGAAAAAATAAGTCATCCTCAAGCAACACATACTTTGTAGCCTGAAAACGTGTTCGCCGATCCACCTTTTGGGATGGATTTTTCAAGTAATCGGCGATCTCCTTCCGCCAGTCATCGGCCGCGAGTTCTAGCGTCTTCGCTCCCTGAATCGGCCGATACCCAGAAGCATGTTGAGCCAGTCTGTTGGCTTCTTCATTATAATCTCTGGGGATGTGCTCAATTATTGCAGATTTGAATCCTTTCAAAAGTTGAAGACAATCCTCATAATAAATCCTCAAGATGTCGTCCTTGCACTCAGATCGTCCTGTTAACTGATCCACAATGAGCATGGAGTCAACAAAGATCTCGACTGCATCAGCTCTGACTTCCCTTAATAATTGGATGCCTTTCAGATAGCTCGATATTCCGCCTGGTTATTGGTTGCAGAAGCTTCTATCGGCAGAGAGAAATCTTAAGTTGCCCCCCGAGGCGACACAAGAACGATGCCGATTCCTGATCCGACCCCACACGAAGAACCATCAAAATATAGAGTCCATGGAACTGGTTCAACGATGGCAATTTCTGGTCCACAATGCTGAACTACGAAATCGGCCATCACTTGACCTTTGACGGCTTTGGCCGATTCATACCTTAGATCGAATTCTGACAAAGCCAGGATCCATTTTCCAATCCGCCCCTTCAAAATCGGCAACGATAGCATATACTTCACCACATCGTCTTTGCACACGACTATGCATTCTGCCGATAGCAAATACTGCCTGAGCTTAGTACATGAAAAGTACAAGCACAAGCATAATCGCTCCACCGAAGAATATCTTGTTTCGGCGTCTAAAAGTCTTCTGCTGACGTAGTATACCGCTCGTTCTTTCCCTTCAAACTCCTGTACCAACGCCGATCCAATAGCCTGCTCGTCAGCCGATAAATATAACTTGAACGGCTTACCAGGCTGTGGTGGGGCTAACACCGGAGGTGAAACCAGATACTGCTTGATATTCTCCAGTGCCTTGCGTTGTTCTTCTCCCCATGTGAACTCTTGGTCGGGCTTTAATTTCAACAGAGGGGTAAAAGCCTGAATACGTCCCGATAGATTGGATATGAATCTTCTGATGAAATTGACCTTGCCGATGAGGGACTGCAGTTCAGTTTTATTTTGTGGGGCCACTACTTTGTTGATGGCGTCTATAGTCTTGCGGCTGACTTCTATCCCACGCTCATGGACCATAAATCCCAAGAATTGTCCGGCCGATACACCAAACGCACACTTGTTTGTGTTCATCTTCAGCCCATGTTTCCTTGTGCACTCCAGCACTTCCTGTAAATCGGCCAGATGATCCTGGTGACCTTTTGACTTGACCACGACGTCATCTATATAAATTTCCACTGATGAACCAATGAGCTTGTGGAAGATGTAGTTCATGGCCCGTTGATATGTAGCGCCGGCGTTTTTCAAGCCGAAAGTCATAACCACCCATTCAAATAAACCAAGATGGCCTGGGCACCTAAAAGCCGTTTTTGAAATATCTTCTTCGGCCATTAATATCTGATTGTATCCGGCATTTCCATCAATGAAGCTTATGACTTTGTGGCCTGCGGCAGCATCCACCAAGATATCGGCCGTTGGCATCGGATATCCATCCATAGGCGTAGCCTGATTTAAGTTCCTGAAATCGATGCACACATGCAATTTACCATTCTTTTTGTATACAGCCACGATGTTAGAAATCCATTCGGCGTAGCGACACTGCCGAATAAATCCTGCCTCAATCAATTTTGTAATCTCGGCCTTTATGTCAGGTAGAATCTTGGGGTTACACCGCCGTGCAGGTTGCTGATACGGCCGATATCCTGATTTTATAGGTAACCGGTGCTCAACAATAGACCGGTCTAGTCCTGGCATCTCGTGGTATTCCCAAGCAAAGCAATCCCTGAACTCTTTCTATAATCTTATCAATTTGCATTTGTACTCAGAATTTAAATTGGCACTAATGTACGTCGGCCTTGATTTGCTGCTATCTCCCAAATCTACCATCTCTAATAAATCGGCCGACGTGAACCCGTGCCCCAGCTTCCCATCTTCTCGGACGAGCTGATCCATTTATTCTGAATCTTCAGAGCCGACTGCTTGGATCGGTTGTAGACCGAAATCGGACACTTTCAGGAAGTCAGTGTCCCAAGTCCTGCCAGATATACACTTGACGTGCTCGCAGCTCCACTGTTGTGTGTCGGCCGCTGCAACGCTGTAGACGGAATCGGCAGCGACTATCTCTGTACTGTCGCCGACCCATTGCACAAGGCATTGATGCATTGTAGAAGGGACACAGCAGTTTGCGTGTATCCAGTCGCGACCGAGCAGCATATTATAGGACCCCTTGCCATTAATGACGAAGAAAGTAGTAGGGAGGGTCTTACTGCCGATGGTGAGGTCGACGCAGAATGCTCCGCGGACGGGTGACACGTTGCCTTCGAAGTCCTTCAGCATCATGTCTGTCTTGGTGAGGTCGTCATCGCTCTTGCCCAGCTTGCGGAACATGGCATACGGCATGATGTTGACTGCCGCGCCTCCATCTACCAGTAGTCTGGTGGTGGGTCTTCCGTTGACATAACCCTTGAGGAACAACGCTTTGAGATGCTGCCGTTTTTCTTCTTCTGGTTTCTCAAACGTAGCCGTCATCGGCTCTAATACCAGTTGTGCCACTTGCTCTTCCTCTATTTTTGTCACTTTGTCCCGATCGCTTGGCGCCATGAACTCCATCGGCAGTATGAAAACCATATCAATCTCGGCTGCCGATTCTTGGTTATCCGTTTCTTGATCCCTTTTCTTTGGGCGCCAAACCCGAGATTTAACATTCCTTCTTTCTAGCACGTGTCTTTGTTCTTCTTCTTGATGCTCCAACTGGCGTAGGCGTTGGATCCTTCGCTTTTGGGATCTGGATAGGCCATCGGGACACCACCTGGGATTCACTGGTTTGGCCGATGATCTGGCGTGTTCCCAATCTGGTTCCCTTCCTAGGGGATCTTCGTCTGACACCCTATCATCGGCCATCTCTTCCAGCCGATCGCGCGCGCTGATCCTGCCCCCCAGTCCCTCTTGCTGGCCGATCTTGCTTTTTGACCTGTTGTACTGGTCAACTCTGCCCCCCAGCCGATCATGCACCGAAACACGCCGTTCTTCGCGCCGATTTCTGTTGATCGGCTCTGATCCTCTGTCCCTAGAGTGTGGCTTCGGGCGATCGTTGCGGTTTGATCCGTTGCACTCCGGACAGTTATCGGCAGACGGCAATCTGATATCGTTCTCCCAGCAGTGGATGAAGAACGGACATTGCCAGTGATCTTCATGCCGACGTATCATCTCTTCCTGGTATTGTGCTTGTTCTTGCCGCTGCCGATATTTGCTCAGTAAGAATCGGGAGGTGACAGGCCTGCGTGGTCGTTCTGGTCCTCGCCTATTTCTTCTGATTTCCTCCGTCGAGATCTGCCTCCTGGGGTCGACAGCGCCGCCTCTTCTCGCCGATTCTGACGTCAGCACCTTGGTTTGATTTGAGTCTTCTCCAGCGTTGACCGTGTTGGCCGGGAAGGGATGCTGATCTATCTTCATCGGCATTGCCGATTTGGTTGGAGTTTCAAATCTGAGCCGCCCCTGCTCAATGGCCGATTGTATCTGCTGGCGGAAGACTTTACATTCATTGGTGTCATGAGAAGTAGCGTTGTGCCACTTGCAGTATTTCATCTTCTTAAGTTGATCAGCCATAGGGATGGTGTGATGTTGCGACAGCTTAATCTGTCCCTCCTGAAGCAGTAGATCAAAAATTTTATCGGCCTTCGACGTGTCAAAGCCGAATGTCTCTGGCTCCTTCTTGCCAAAGGGGCAGGATATTGGTTTTTTCCCTTTTACCCATTCCGCCAGGCCGATTTCTTCCTCCACGTTAGATTCAGATCCCTCCAAGTATGCCACCTTCTTCTGGAAGCTCCTCCGCTGTTCAAACGGTCGGACCTCCTGCCCTGACAATCGGTGGACGATTTGACTCAGGCTCTCAAACTCTTGGGCAGCATATCTCTCTCTGATTTGCGGTAAGAGGCCCTGGAAAGCGATATCGGCCAACTGTGCATCGGTCAGAGCCAGACTGTAGCACTTGTTCTTGATTTCTCTGAACCTCTGTATGTACCCTATCACTGGTTCATCGCTCCTCTGCCTGAGGCTGGTTAAATCCGAAATCTTCATCTCGTGTACTCCTGCATAGAAGTACTTGTGGAATTGTTTCTCCAGATCGGCCCACGTGACGATAGAATTTGGCGGTAAAGTGGTGAACCACTGGAAGGCCGATCCGGATAGAGATGATGAAAATAACCACACCCTCAGAGCATCTTGCGTAGCAGCCTCTCCGCACTGGATGATGAATCTGTTAATGTGCTCCACCGTGGAAGTGTCGTCCGTCCCTGAGAACATGGTGAAATCAGGAACTTTGTAGCGGTGTGGGAACGGCAAGGAGTCATAGGCCGATGGATACGGCGTCTTGTAAGTATAAGTTTGAACTTTCGGCTTTAGTCCAAACTGATCTTGGATTACTTCTGCTATTCTTGCCGTCCAGTCCACCTGCTGCTGATGAACAGTTGTTCGCGGCGCGGGCATGTGTTGAAGGGCTGGTTCGGCAAGGTGATGAATCGGCGAAGTTTGCTGAGCGGCCGATAACTGCTGGCGAAACGAGTCCGCACCCCCTTCGTACGTCGTTGCTGGCACCGTGCCTCTGAATGCTTCCACAGTGCTTGCCCCCCTGCCGATTTCTTGTAAAATCGGCTGATACTGGGAGACCGTCGGCCGGGCGGCCGATTGGTATGGCATCTGAAACGGATAAGTGCCATGCCCGTTCGCTGGCTCGGGAAAATACGTCACGGCTGACGTCCCCCAAGGCACTGAATTCGTAGGTAGTGTTTGCACAGAAGCCATCTGAACGGGTTGAAACGGCGCTCGCGATGGGAGACATGGTGCACCGCTGTATCTTGGAGACGCCGAAAGTGGTGGAGAGCTGTATCCCTCGCGCTGCGTCAATATCGGCTGAGAAGCCGATTGGGATGTGTATGGTAAGTTTCTGGCCGGTAGAGTAGTCGGAGGGGCATATGCCGGTCCCTGATAACCTTGAACGGCTCCGCTGGCCAGAGAGTTGACGACGGCGTTGTACACCGTGTTGCTCATCACTGAGGATTGGTCAATGAATGCTTGATACACGGACTGTTGAATCATCTCTGACATCTTGCCCCAGTCTTCAGCAATGGAGATGTGGCGAGGTGCTGGAATAGGAGCCTTCTTAACTGTTTCCCCGCTTCTGGTACGACTGAACGATTGGAGGTACATCTTCTTGTAATCTTCCAGATGTTTGGCCAATTCCTCCCTCTGGTCGTCCTTGAGATTAGCTTCTGTGACCCCAATGATGTTGCTGTCAGAGATTTCCGCGTTGTTCGACATATCAGATCTTGGATGGTCCCACCGGGCGTGCCAAAAGTGTGTTGGCGCTAAAATCGGCCGGATAGGAATCGGCCGATGGGTCTTCAGCGTCGGACACACGACCCGGGAGAATTTGCTTAGCTCCTGTTCGGGTTATCGCCCTGGTGCGGTTCGCGCGGCGTGCCAGTCAATCTGACCTGTTGATTGACAAGGAAATAGAGTATTAAATTCCAGGCGCGTCGATCGGCTGGATTTCCGATCTGTCCTGAGGAGCGCGTCGGCGGCATATCGGCCGATTTGCTGTAGAGATGGTCGGCTATGGGTCAGCCGATGATCGTATAGTAATTGTAAAGAGAACTGCTAGAGCAATCTAAACAATTACTATAGAAGCAACACTTGAAACAGATCTAATCGGTTGTATGGCGATGAATCGAAGGAGAACAATGACGAAGCCGATTACCCTGATCTCAAGCTGGATAACTGGTGATAATACTAGAATAACAGGTAAAACTTGCAATTCTAGTAAATATCGATAACTTGTGAATAAATCCAAACGAAACCACAACAATGCGCCCGTAGTTAAAGCTCGAATATTACTCGATAAGCGGAACCTACCAATTGGCCGGAGATCAGGTTGATGCAGCCCTGCCAATCCGTACGAACTCGTGGAAGAAGAAAATATTGGCGAAGTCACCGACTTGAAAGTAAAGTACAGGTAAAAAGTAGAAGTGTTTTGTTGATTGATGTGTTGATATCTCGCAAAGCCCTAGCGACTCCTATTTATACCCTGAAACTAGGACTCCTGGTCGATTACGACTTGTTACAACCTTATTTAAAAAACAGGAAAACTACTATATCTGTAATAACTTTTTAAAAAGGAAACGGACTCCCGCAGAATCTTCCGCCGCCGTTTCCTAATCCAATCAGGACCTCTTCAATTGCTTCCCGGCCGACTTAGCGTGCCTTGTTGACCAGCTTTTGACCAGGATCTTCTGGAATAATCCTATCCTGTTGGCATAGGCTGCGCCACCAATCGGCCGATTTTCAACTGTTACCTCTATCGGCCGATTCCTTACTGTAGCTTTCAGATCTGCTTCATCGGCCAATCTTCTCCTCCTGACGCCGATTCAATACGTGTCAAAATCTGGCGTCAACACCTAGGATGTGCTCGCCCTTTTGTAGTTTGGCCAAGTTCCTTATCCCAGCATGGGCTAGTCGGCGATGCCAAAGACAACCCAAGTCAGATTTTACCAGTAAACAAGTCTCGAGCTCAACTTTCTCCTTAGAGAAATCAACAAGGTAGACTTTGCCCTTCAAGCGATCCATAAAAGCAACAGACAAATCCTCCCTTCTAAAGATGATCACACCCTCATTAGTAAAGAGACAATTGTAGCCCATCTCACAAAGTTGCGAGACCGACCACAAATTATACCCGAAACTTTCAACTAAATAAACATTTGAAATATAATTGTATTTGAGAGAGTAATTTTGCCCAAACCAATCACATCTCCTTTGCTAATGTCTCAAAAGACAATAGTTTCTTTAGGTATGTCATGAAGCTCTAAGGATGTGAACAAGTCCTTCTCCCTAGTCATATGATTTGAGCATCCACTAACAAGTAACCAAGCGGTGCCGCCCGAGGAGTAGGCCTACAAAACAAGTTAAGCTTTGAATTTAGGTACCCAAACAGATTTAGGTCCTAGAGGGTTAGATGGATACACTTTTAGAACCCACACACTCCTAAGAATTTCCCTCTTAGTGTAAGCTCCAACATACTTGACAACTATTTTACCATTGTGGTCCATTGTCACCATGTAGTTGATAGTGTAGCTTGGTGATGGCTCATGAGTGACAACCTTAGTCTTGATGGGAGCCTCAACCTTCTTTTGGACTTGAGAAGGAGTTGTGGTGGTCACACCATGTGCTATGTTGTAACACCCTAATTTTCAAATTAGGAACCTAAATAAATTTTGCTAGATTATCTTCAGGATCCATAAGGTTTCTATTCAAAGTTCTTTTCATTTTAGAGCATTTACCGTGAATTAATAATAATTTACTTAACCATAAAAAGAAACATAAGGAAATATAGGTCTTGTGCATTTCATGCCGCGTTGCATTGTTTTATTGCTTGTCTTCAATTTGAATTTAAATTTCAAATTCAAATGCATTTGGTTGTTTTTCTTTTTCCCTCATTTTCTCTCTTGGCCCAACCCATTTCCTTCTCTCCCTCCCCTTTCTTTTCTTCTCCCCGCAGCCCAGCACAACCACTCTCTCTTTCTTTCCTCCCCTTCATTTCCTCCCGCGAGGCCCAGCCCAACCGGCCTTTTTCCTTTTCTCCTGCGCGGCCCAGCGGCCCAGCCGCACCGCTTCCTTCTCTCTTGGCTCAAACCGGCACCTCCCTCTCCTGGCTCAAATTGGCGCCTCCCTCTCCCAGCTCAAATCGGCGCCTCCCTCTCCCGGCTCAAATCGGCGCCTCCCTCTCCTCTCCCTTTACCCCTCACCGCCTGGCGGGCCCCGCCCGTCGGGGCCATCCCCGACCTCGAGCCAGACTCGGGCTCGACCCCGAGTCCGGCCGCGGCACAACGCCGCCCCGTCCGTGCGGCACCCCAGGCCCGCACGTCGAGGCGCCTTGGCCTCACATATAAAGCCGCCGCCCCGCACCCTTGTTTCCCCAACTCGCAGTCGTCACCCCTCGCTCGCAAATCCCTAGCCGCGCAAGCCGTCGCCGCCGCAGCTCGGACGCCCGACGCCATCGCCGCCTCGCCGCTCCTCCGTCGCCGCGAGCCACCGCCGAAGTTCCGCGTTGTGGTAAGGAGCATCACCAGCCCATTTTCCCCCTCTTCCCTGCCTTCCCGCGCACGCTATCTCTTGCCGAAGCTCCGCGGCCGCGCGCCGTCATCGTGCGCCCCTCTCCAGCCCTCACCTTGCCCAACCAAGCCCCTAAACGAGTTCCCCTCCTCTTCCTCGTTCTCCCAGGCCAGACCCAAGCCGAAATAGTGGCCGAAATAGTCCGTCGCCGTGAGCCGCCGCCACTTGCGTCAGCGCCGCCGCCGGTGCCGCCCCAACCCCGCACACCTGTCGGATCCCGATCCGACAGGTTAGATATAATCTAACCTGAGTCAAATAACCCATATTGGTCAAACCCTAGATCTTTTTGCAAAAGAAACCCTGGGTTTTCTCTAAATCAACCCGCAGTCCACGGCAGTTCTAAAGTATTCACGAGTAGATCCTTTTTCTTCTCTTTAAGCCCCTGTCCTTTTCTAAAATAGAACCCGCCGTCGCTAGCCCCTCTGTTTTCAATCTAAACCCTAGGTCTAAGCTTTAATTATGTTTTAGCCCTCAGATTCTTTGTCCAGAGCCCTTTTAGTTTCAAATCTCCTACAAATAAGCCCCTGGAATCATGTTTTAGCCATAACTTCTCCGTTTTAACTCCGTTTTCATCGATTCTCAGGCTCACGCGATCCTTGCGATGTATACAGTAGCTTTGTAACGTTGTTTTGCTCTATTTGGTGTAATATTTCTTATTTATTGTACTTTTTTGTTTGTATGTACCTGTGTGTTGCTGTGTTGCGTTAGACGGTGCAGAGTTCGAGGGTCCGCAAGTGCAAGGCTTTGAAGACGCCCCTGAGCAGCAGCAGTTCTTTGAAGAAGGCAAGTGGTCCTTGATCATATTCCAGTCCTAATGACTTCTAAATACGCACATTTACTTTATATTCATGCATGTGTCTATAATATGATGGATCACAAATTAAGGATATGCCTAGTTTCTTTTGAAATTCCTTGATTAAACCTGGGTTGTTATTTATATTGTAGCTATGCTAGTTGCTTTTACTTAGATTTTGGTTGGATAACTTGAAAGCTACGCTACGCTTGTTTTACTTCATGTTCTGGAATACCTTTATGGTGATAATTATAAGATCATTGCATTAATTGGAACATGGAGAACCACCCAGAAAAATAGTGCAACCACAATACTATATGGCTCTGGTCTTGGCTAACTAATTAGAAACCTTAGCTTATTATAATCTTACCGAAATGGCAAGAGGGGTTGCATCGTCATGGTATAGCTCGGTCCTCTTGAGGCTTTATGATATGTGGTCCTTAGCTAAGGCACTTCCTCATTAGGGAGGGTTATGACCGCTTTGACTTGAAACCTTAGCCGATTGTCATAAGTTAGAGAATCTTTCTAAAGGCCTCGTAGTGAATCCCTGCCACTCACCTCGGAAGTGTTTAAGGGCTTTGCAAACCCGGGCATTAAGGGAGACACGAGTTGTGGGTAAAGTGTACAACCTCTACAGAGTGAAAACTGATATATCAGCCGTGCTCACGGTTAAGAGCGGCTTGGACCCTCACATGATAATTGAACTTAAAGATGATCTAAATTGATGTTCTTTATTTATGTTGTTGTTATTTATCTCTGTTATTTATTTAAGGGTTGGTATATACTTACACTTAGTTAATGCTTGCTAAATAAAACTTGATTAACTAAAAATGCTTATCGCAGTCAAACCATGTCAACTTTTCCTTGATTTTGGCCTTGCATGTCATATAATTTACTCCACTTGCTGAGTACGAATCATAAGTGTACTCACACTTGCTTTATTAAACCAATGCTGCTCAGAACAAGATAATTGTCTGGAGTTCCCTGAAGATTTTGAGGAGTTCTAGGCGTATGTCTCCTAGTCATCTGCATGTGTAGTTGAAGTTTGCTGCTAGTTATAAACGTTTATTTATTCGCTTAAGATTAAGACTTTTGGTCATGTAATAAAGTACTATTATACTCTCTTTCATTATGATATTGTTTCGGGTATACACTTGTATCATCTATCATTTATGTGGAACTTGATCCTGGCGCACATATGAGATGCATTCGGTTCCTTTTCAAAACCGGGTGTGACCGAAGTGGTATCAGAGCAGTGTTGACTGTAGGACGTTAGCCTAGTTAGTAATGGTCGAATTTTAAGGCTTATCTTGCTTAGTAACCCTGCTTCTGATTGCTTGCTTTTGAAAATTTGATTATTTCTTGATTATATTACTATTATCTCATCCTTGACTTCATGCTTGCCTCACAAGTGTGTTGATGTTTTTTTTAAAAACTCCTTGCTTTAAGGTCACCCATAGCTTTTTTTAAATATCCTCTATCTTGCACTATCCTCGTTTTGCTACAGATGGCCAGAATCAGGCAGACCGCCCGCAAGAGCACCCGTGGACCGCCTCATCCGATCCAGCACCCTCAGGAGGTTCCCGAGCCGGAGGAGCCCGTGCAGCCACAGGACGCCCCCGTGTTCGTGGAGATCGATGATGACGACGACGATGATGACTACTACGGCTATGACGGAGGAGGCTGGGTGGACACTGACACTGAGGACGAGCCCATGGAGCTACCTGAGGACCACCCAGACGCTGTAGGAGACAGCGATGAGGACGTTGCAGGAGGAGACGGTGCCAATTCAGGTGCCACAGGAGGAGACGATGCAGAAGATGGTGGTGATGACCCAGCTGCACCAGATGGTGGTGACGATGACCCAGATGATGATCCAGAGCCAACCGCCGCAGCAGACAACCACCGCCAGAGCCCCATTATGAGATGCAGATACATCACTTGGACTTTGCCGAAGGTCCATTCCCAGCACTTCTCTGGAGGGCCATGCAGAGAATCGGCTTCCCACTAATGCCACGATATGAAGCCTGCATGTACAAGAATGCTCAGCAGGAGGAAGAGTGGTTAGTGGCGGTGGTGATCAATGTTCCAGATGAGAGGAATGGCAGCCACATGGAGTACTATAAGCACTTTGATGACATGCCCAGGAGGACTTTGAACGTAGGGACCAGTGAATCTTCCTGGAGGGCTCTCTACTATCTCTGCCATGCTTATCGGGATGAGCTCCAGGGCACTGAATTTCAGCAGTTCCCACACCGCATGAAGGGTGCCACCAGTGCACAGATTCCAGTTCCACCCCGTGGGGAAGGAAGCTTGCTGATGGACACCACGCAGGAGTTGGTCGCCGCTCTAAGTACTGACTTGGATGCTGCCGGAGCAGAGATCCAGGAGGTCAAGAAGAAGCTGAGGAAGACGCTTAGGGAGAAGGCAATTCTGGAAGCTCAGTTGAGGGGAGATCAGGAGTTACCCCCGGAGTACGACAGCGATGAGTCCATCGACTACCTGCCAGAGTCACCTCCCCGCAAGCGTGTCCACTACGGAGAGCCCGGCTACCGCACCCGCTACCGTTAGAGATACTAGATCTAGGAGTGTAAGTTAGTAGTGTCCTTAAGAGTCTTTTTGTAATCTTAGTTAATGTGCTTGTGTGCTTGGTTTTGTGAGAACAATGTGAGTTGGATCTTTGTAATGATTGCGATGAATTGTGTAGTGATGACCACAATTACATCAAGTTTTAATAAAGATAAATAGTTTAGTAAAGCTTGGGGTTATCTATTTTATTGCTGTCTTTATCTTATCCTTGCTCCTATCCTTTTTCCATGATTGATTTCATGAGTCTCATTTTTCTAACCGATGAGATGGTAAACACAAGGTCTGGGTCAGGGGTTGATCAGCCTGCAATACCACGTCACGGTGGAAGCAACAACACAAACTCTGATCCACAGCAGAGTCATCAGTACTAGGTGCCACCTGCAGGGATGGAGCAGTTTCTCGCCGCCCAGACTCAAATACTAGGTGCCACATGGCAAATACTATGGCCAACATGCAGGCTCAAATAAACCAAGCTCCACCACCGCCAGCTAGAGACAGGCACCGGGAATTCATGTGCCACAAACCCCCTTCATTTTCCCACTCACCTGATCCTCTGCAAGCTGATGACTGGATCAAGACGGTGGAGAAGATGCTAAACATCGTCCAGTGCACTGACAGGGAGAAAGTCCTGTATGCTTCAGGCAGATTGGAAGGAACCGCTGCAGATTGGTGGGAAATTACACCGTAGCTCATGACACCCCCAACACCATCACCTGGCAGGAATTCAGGAACAAGTTCAGGGAGCAACACATACCCAAGGGTCTGATGAAGCTCAAGAAGAAAGAGTTCGTTGCACTTAAACAGGGAACAATGTCTGTGAGTGAGTACTGGGACAAGTTCATCCAGCTGTCTCGCTACGCTTCCGCAGATGTAGCAGATGATGAAGAGAAGCAGAACCACTTCAGGGAAGGTCTGATTGGTCCTATCAAGTATCAACTAATGGTGCACACATTTGAAAACTTCCAGAAGATGGGTGAGCAGAAGAAGAAGTTTGAGTCATCAGGGCAGTTCAGCAACAACTCACACCCTCGTTTCGCGCCTCCGCAAGGAACACCTTTCCGCACTGTAAGACAAAACCTCAACTACGGGCAAAATCAGTACCAGCGCCCCAATCAGCAGAACCAGCAGCAGTAGGCTCAGCGTGCTGGTCAGTCAACGCAGCGCCCCAGCTTCCCGCAAAATCGCCAGAACACCCCTACTGGAACACCTGTGAGGAACAATACTCCTGTTCCCACTGGTGGTAATGCGTGTTTTAGGTGTGGCGAGACTGGACACTATGCCAATGGTTGTCCCAAGAGGAACGCCTAGAATACTCCAGGCCAGTTCAACAACAGTGGACAGAGGCAGACCCCACAATAGCAACAACCCAGGAACAATAACCTAACGCCGCAGGGCAACAAGGGTCAGCAGAACTACGTTCGCGGGCGTGTGAACCATGTGGCCGCGGATACCGCTCAGGAGGCTCAAGACGTTGTGTTCGGTATGTTCCTAGTCAACTCAGCCCCTGCGTCAGTTTTATTTGATTCTGGAGCATCGCATTCCTTTATTTCTACTTAGTTTGTCGCAAAACATGGCATTCCCGTGCATACTATGTCGAACCACATGCTAGTTAGTTCACCCGGGGGAAATATGAAAGCCATGTATCAGTGTCTTGGTGTCAGTTTCAAAATTGTGGGCAGGGAATTTCGTGCCAATTTCATAGTACTGGATTCTAAGGGAATCGACGTCATACTCTGAATGGGATGGCTGAGCAAGGTTGACGCAGTTATTCAGTGCGCCAAAAGGTCAGTGGTCCTCACGAGCCTAGAAGGTGAATGATCCGAGTTCATTGCAACACCTCCGTCCGCAGCAGACTGTGCAGTGAATCAGCTGAAGGCAGACTTGATTGAGGACATCAGAGTGGTGTGTGAGTACCTGGACGTCTTCCCCGATGATTTACTAGGTATGCCACCTGAACGCGACATTGAATTCCTCATAGATCTTTTACCTGGTACTGCACCTATTGCTAAGAGACCATATAGAATGGCAGTTGGTGAATTAGAGGAACTTAAGAAACAGCTAAAGGAATTGCTAGATAAGCAGTTCATTCATCCTAGTTCTTCACCTTGGGGAGCACCTGTGATATTCGTTGAAAAGAAGGATGGTACACAGAGGATGTGTGTTGATTATAGAGCCTTGAATGAAGTTACCATCAAGAACAAGTATCTGTTACCTCGTATGAAGATTTGTTTGATCAGTTGAAGGGAGCCAGAGTATTCTCTAAGATTGACTTGAGGTCAGGGTATCATCAGCTGAGGATACGACCCTCAGATATTACCAAGATAGCATTCACTACCAGATACGGTCTTTATGAATACACAATAATGTCAATTGGGTTGACTAATGCTCCAGCTTATTTCATGTACTTGATGAATAAGGTGTTCAAGGAGTATCTTGACAAGTTCGTGGTGGTGTTCATTGATGATATTCTGGTGTACTCCAGGAATGAGGAGGAACACGAGGAACATTTGAGGCTTGTTCTGCAGAAACTCAGAGAAAATCAGTTGTATGCCAAGCTCAGCAAGTGTGAATTCTGGTTGAGTGAGGTCTCATTTCTTGGTCATGTTATCACAGACGGAGGTATTGCAGTGGATCCAGGGAATGTCAGAGATGTGTTGAAGTGGGAACCGCCAACGATACTGTTAGAGATCCGGAGTTTTCTAGGACTCGCAGGATATTACAGGAGATTTATAGAAGGCTTCTCTAAGATAGTGAAACCCCTTACTTCACTATTAGAGAAAGAAAAGAAGTTTATATGGTCAGAGGCATGCCAGAACAGCTTTGATGAGTTGAGAAAAAGGTTGACTACCGCACCAGTATTGGTTATGCCTGATATTCACAAGAGTTTCGACATTTAGTGTGATGCTTCTAAACAGGGTCTCGGTTGTGTATTGATGCAAGAGGGACACATGATTGCATACGCATCTCCTCAGTTGAGGAAACATGAGCAGAACTATCCCACACACGATCTGGAGTTAGCAGCAGTGGTACATGCTCTGAAGATCTAGAGGCACTACTTGTTGGGTCACAGATGTCAGATATACACCAACCACAAGAGTCTGAAGTATATTTTCACTCAGAATGACCTCAACCTATGACAGCAGCGATGGTTAGAGCTCATAAAGGATTATGACTTGGAGATACACTATCATCCAGGGAAGGCAAATGTTGTTGCCGATGCCTTGAGTCACAAAAGCTATGTGAGTGCGACAATGGTTAGCCAGATGCCTCGGGAATTGTATAGAGAGTTTGAACAACTCAACCTTGGGTTCGTTGCCCACACGGAAGGGATCACTATAGAAGTGGAGCCGACCATCGAACAAGAGATACGGAAGGGTCAGCTTCAGGATGCTAAGATTCAGGAGATAAAAGAGATGATAGAAGCGGGCAAGGCACCTAACTTCACTAAAGATGAACATGGAACTGTGTGGTTCCGAAAGAGAATATGTGTGCCCAATGTGGATCACCTTCGTGAGAAGATTTTGCAAGAAGCTCATGACTCGGCTTATTCCATTCATCCTGGCAGTACCAAGATGTATCAAGATTCGAAGGGTAGATATTGGTGGTATGGCATGAAGCGTGATGTTGTAGCTCATGTAGCACTATGTGATGTATGTCAGATAGTCAAGGCAAAACATCAGAGACCAGCCAGTTTGTTACAGCCATTGAAGTTGCTAGAATGGAAGTGGGAAGAAATTGGTATGGATTTCATCGTGGGATTGCCACGCACACTAGATGGATATGATTCTATATGGGTCATAGTGGATCGTTTGACCAAAGTAGCTCACTTCATTCCGGTGAAGACTACCTATACAGGGGCACGATTAGCAGAGTTATATATCTCCTGAATTGTGTGTTTGCATGGGGTACCTAAGAAGATAGTGTCAGACATAGGTACTCAGTTCATGTCTCGATTTTGGCAAAAGTTGCATGAGTCAATGGACACAAAGTTGAACTTCAGCTCCGCCTATCATCTGCAGACTGATGGGTAGATAGAAAGGACAAATCAGGTGTTAGAGGATATGCTTAGGGTCTGCGCCCTAAAACACAGAGGCAGTTGGGATAAGAGTTTCCCATTTGTAGAGTTCTCTTACAACAACAGTTATCAGGCTAGTTTGAAGATGGCACCGTTTGAGGCATTGTATGGCAGGAAGTGCAGAACACCGTTGTATTGGAGTGAGACAGGTGAAAGCCAGCTGTTCGGGCCTGAGATCATTAAAGAGGCCGAACGACAGGTACAGGTTGTCCATGAGAATCTGAAAGTGGCTCAGTCGAGGCAGAAAAGTTACGCAGATACTTGACAATGGGAGTTGACTTTTGAAGAAGGAGAATCTGTTTATCTGAAAGTCTCACCTATCAGAGGTTTGCGTAGATTCAAGGTCAAAGGGAAGTTTTCACCTCGTTACATTGGCCCGTTTAGGATCTTGGAATGGAAAGGCGAGGTAGCTTACCAGCTAGAGCTACCTGCGCGATTGTCAGATGTGCACAACATGTTTCATATATCACAGTTGAAAAAGTGCTTGAGGGTACCAGAGGAACATTGCCACTGGAGGAATTGAATGCGCAGGATGATTTGACTTACACAGAGTACCCAGTCAAAATCCTGGACACATTGGAGAGAATCACCCAGAGTAAGAGGATTCGCATGTGTAAGGTTCAATGGAGTCACCATGCAGAGAATGAGGCTACATGGGAACAAGAGGATGAGTTACAGGCAGAATTTCCCCAGCTCTTTGCTAGCCCAGCCGAATCTCGAGGACGATATTCCTTTTAAGGGGGGTAGGTTTGTAACACCTTAATTTTCAAATTAGGAACCTAAATAAATTTTGCTAGATTATCTCCACGATCCATAAGGTTTCTATTCAAAGTTCTTTTGATTTAGAGCATTTACCGTGAATTAATAATAATTTACTTAACCATAAAAAGAAACATAAGGAAATATAGGTCATGTGCATTTCATGCCGCGTTGCATTGTTTTATTGCTTGTCTTCAATTTGAATTTAAATTTCCAATTCAAATGCATTTGGTTGTTTTTCTTTTTCCCTCTTTTTCTCTCTTGGCCCGGCCCATTTCCTTCTCTCCCTCCCTTTTCTTTTCTTCTCCCCACAGCCCAGGACAGCCACTCTCTCTTTCTTTCCTCCCCTTCCTTTACTCCCGCGAGGCCCAGCCCAACCGGCCTTTTTCCTTTTCTCCTGCGCGGCCCAGCGGCCCAGCCGCACCGCTTCCTTCTCTCCTGGCTCAAATCGGCACCTCCCTCTCCCGGCTCAAATCGACGCCTCCCTCTCCCGGCTCAAATCGGCGCCTCCCTCTCCCGGCCCAAATCGGCGCCTCCCTCTCCTCTCCCTTTACCCCTCACCGCCAGGCGGGTCCCGCCCGTCGGGGCCATCCCCGACCTCGAGCCAGACTCCGGCCGCGGCACGACGCCGCCCCGCCCGCGCGGCACCCCAGGCCCGCACGTCGAGGCGCCTTGGCCGCCACGCCCGCGCGGCACCCTGGGCCCGCACGTCAAGGCGCCTCGGCCGCCCCTATAAAGCTGCCGCCCCGCGCCCTAGTTTCCCCAACCCGCATTCGTTGCCCCTCGCTCGCAAAACCCTAGCCGCGCAAGTCGCCACCACCGCAGCTCAGACGCCCGACGCTGTCGCCACCACGGTGCTCTTCCGTCTCCGTGAGCCGCCTCCGAAGTTCCGCGTTGTGGTGAGGAGCATCGCCAACCCGTTTTCCCCCTCTTCCCCGCCTTCCCGCGCGCGCAATCTCTCATTGAAGCTCCGCGACTGCGCGCCGCCGTCGTGCGCCCCTCTCCGGCCCCCGCCTTGCCCAACCAAGCCCCTAAACGAGTTCCCCTCCTCGTCCTCGTTCTCCCAGGCCAGACCCGATCCGAAATAGTGGCCTCGTTTGCTCCAGCGCCGCGGCCCGTGCTGCCCCAACGCCGCGTAGCCGTCGGATCCCGATTCGATGGGTTAGATCTAATCTAACCCGAGTCGATAACCCGTAACGGTCAAACCCTAGCTCTTTTTGCAAAAGAAACCCTGGGTTTTCTCGAAATCAACCCGCAGTTCTAAAGTATTCACGAGTAGATCCTTTTTCTTCTGTTTAAGCCCCTCTCCTTTTCTAAAATAGAACCCGCCGTCCCTAGCCCCTCTGTTTTTCAATCTAAACCCTCGATCTAAGGTTTAATTATGCTTTAGCCCTCGGATTCTTTGTCCAAAGCCCTTTTAGTTCCAAATCTTCTACAAATAAACCCCTGGAATCATGTTTTAGCCGTAACTTCTCCGTCTTAACTCTGTTTTCATCGATTCTCGCGCTCATGCGATCCTTGCGACATATATAGTAGCTTTGTAATGTTGTTTTGCTCTTTTTGGTGTACTGTTTCTTATTTATTGTACTTGTTTGTTTGTATGTACCTGTGTGTTGCTGTGTTGCGTTAGACGGTGCGTAGTTCGAGGGTCCGCAAGAGCAAGTCTTTGAAGACGCCCTTGAGCAGCAGCAGTTCTTTGAAGAAGAAAAGTGGTCCTTGATCACATTCTGGTCCTAATAACTTCTAAATACACACATTTACTTTATATGCATGCATGTGTCTGTAATATGATGGATCCCAAATTAAGGATATGCCTAGTTTCTTTTGAAATTCCTTGATTAAACCTGGGTTGTTATTTATGTTGTAGCTACGCTAGTTGCTTTTACTTAGATTTTGGTTAGATAACTTGAAAGCTACGCTGCGCTTGTTTTACTTCATGTTCTGAAATACCTTTATGGTGATAATTATAAGATCATTGCATTAATTGTAACATGGAGAACCACCCAGAAAAACAGTGCAACCACAATACTATATGGCTCTGGCCTTGGCTAATTAATTAGAAACCTTAGCTTATGATAATCTTACCGAAAGGGCAACAGGGGTTGCATCGTCGGGGTATAGCTCGGTCCTCTTGAGGCTTTATGATATGTGATCCTTGGCTAAGGCACTTCCTCATTAGGGAGGGTTATGGCCGCTTTGACTTGAAACCTTAGCGGATTGTAATAAGTTAGGGAATCTTTGTAAAGGCCTCGTAGTGAATCCCCGCCACTCACCTCGGAAGTGTTTAAGGGCTTTGCAAACCCGGGCATCAAGGGAAACACGAGTTGTGGGTAAAGTGTAAAACCTATGCAGAGTGAAAACTGATATATCAGCCGTGCTCACGGTTAAGAGCGGCTTGGACCCTCACATGATAATTGAACTTAAAGATGATCTAAATTGATGTTCTTTATTTTTATTGTTATTTATCTCTGTTATTTATTTAAGGGTTGCTATATACTTACACTTAGTTAATGCTTGCTAAATAACACTTGATTAACTAAAAATGCTTATCGCAGTCAAACCGTGTTAGCTTTTCCTTGATTTTGGCCTTGCATGTCATATAATTTACTCCACTTGCTGATCATCATAAGTGTACTCACACTTGCTTTATTAAACCAATGCTGCTCAGAACAAGATAATTATCCGGAGTTCCCTGAAGATTTTGAGGAGTTCTAGGCGTATGTCTCCTAGTCATCTGCCTTTGAAGTTGAAGTCCGCTGCTAGTTATAAACGTTTATTTATCATTTAAGATTAAGACTTTCGGTCATGTAATAAAGTACTATTATACTCTCTTTCGTTATGACATTGTTTCGGGTATACACTTGTATCGTCTATCATATGTGTGGAACTTGATCCTGGCGCACATATGAGATGCATTCGGTTCCTTTTCAAAACCGGGTGTGACATATGTTCATCAAGTCCTCAAGATTTTCTCCTTTTGTGAACATGACACATTCCTTACCATTGACCATCTTTCGGTCATTTACCTTTTCTCCCTTGTAATGTCCAAGTTCTTTCTTTTTGTTTGGATATCTTTCATCCTTGTAGTTTACACTTAGGCTTGGGCTTGGCATTACCTTCATATTCATTCTTTACTAATATGTTTAATCTCTCAAGTTGAGCATCCTTTGCTTGGATCAACTTTTCTAGCTTAGCCATGTTAGTAACACAAGCGTGCACATCAACTTTATAATATTTTGAGCACCCTTCACTTGTGGAGACATTGGAGTCAAGAGAGTCTGTAGAATTGGTGTTGGTGCTTTCCCAAAGGGCATTATAGCTAACTTCAAGACCTTTGTACTTGGTCGTTAAGCATGAGAAGCTTTCTTGAAGTTCACTACAAGTAGCCTTTAGGGAAGCTAGAGATTCATTTATCAAAGTGGTCTCCTTTGACATCCCCTCTTTTGAATCATAGCTAAAGATAAATCAACAGCTAATCTTTCAACCTTCACCTTTTCTTCGGCATGAGCCCTCTCTAAGGCAAGGTTTCTCTCCTTCTGAAGGATGAGCAAGTCCTCTTGCCTATCGAGACACTCCTTATTTTTCTCCAATTTCTCCATAAGCTTTTTAATTTCTTTAAAACCTTTCTTTCCAAATTATTTTATCATGAACGCTTAATGTTGATCTTGCTGATCATCAAAATCATTGTGTGTACTACTAGATGTGGTGGAAGGATGAGAGGAAGAGGTGGATGATTCTTGTACTTTAGTCCCTCTTGCCATGAGACAAAAAGGAGTATCGTCTTCATCATCGGAGATGTTGTTGAACAGTTTCCTTGAAGACTTGGGCATCGCTAGAGTTGCCATACCTTCATGATCGGAGTCTTCATGACTAGACTCCCACTCTTGACCAACATGAGCATGACCTTGATATTTCTTCTTGTAGTCCTTGCTCTTCTCCTTGTACCTCTTCTCATCCTTTTCTTTGTTCTTCAATTGTGGGCAGTCGGCAATGTAGTGGCCCACTTCTTTGCACTCATAGCATCTTCTTTGTGATGGCTTCTTATTGTCATCACCACCTTTCTTGTAGTACTTCTTCTTCATGAACTTCTTGAAGTTTCTCAACACCAAGTCCATCTCTTCATCGGTGGAGCCTTTATCACTTGAATCTTCCTTCCTTGACCTTAGTGCCTTGGGGCTTGATTCAACTTTGTCACTTGAGCTAGCATTGGGTGCTACATTCTTGTTCACTTTGTGGCTAAGTGACTTGGCTACATCCCACTCAACCAACTCTTGATGAAGAATTTTACCAAGAAGTTGATTAGGTGTCTTGATCTTGAATTTGGAATCTCTTCTAATCATTGTTGGAAGAGTAGGGTTCCTTGGTGTGAAAGCCCTAAGCAACTTCTTTGTCACCTTGTGATCTTCCCACTCCGTGCTTCCAAGAGATCTAATGTCTGACACAAGGACCACTAGTCTATCATACATTTGCCTCACGGTTTCTTCATCATGCATGACAAAATGCTCTAGCTCTCCTTGCAACAAATCCATCTTGCCTTCTCTAACTTCATCGGTCCCCTCATGACCTTCTCTTAATGTGCCCAAATTTTCTTAGCTACTTCAACATTGCGGACCTTGTTAAATTCTTGGGCACAAAGAGAACTTGTGATGACCCTCACGGCTTAAGCATTGTGGAAGTATTCTTGAGCTTGTTCGGCCGTGGGTACACCGTTCGTAAGAGGAGTCACACCTACAACCACAACTTCTCAAATAGAGGGGTGAAGCCCGTAGATTTGCATTTTCATGTCATAAGACCACTTGGGATAATCCATCCCATCAAAGAAAGGAGGTTTTCCCATGCGGACCGATTGAAATTGAGAAGTAGGATATTGAGATGAGGCATAGTTATGAGGAACTTGATGGAATCCGAAGAAAGGATGCTTCTCGCTTTCTTCCTTGATTCGCTTCATCATCAACTTCTCGGCCTTCTTCTCAATTTTGGCCTTCATCTTCTCTTTTCTCTTTCTTCTTGCTTCCGATGTCTCACTCTCGCTTTCATCACTTGAACTTGAGTCGACATTATGAATGGAGGGTGAACGGCTTGTTTGCCCAAAGGGATTTCAGGCACCATCTAACCCGATACCGGCAGCGACTTGAGCAGCGACGGTTGCGGCGGCGAGCACCATCCCCAACTATAGACATCTTGATATCTTATAGCAGTTAAGCCTTAATCAAGACATTAGGCTCTGATATCAATTGAAAGGATCTTGCTGATGCCTAGAGGGGGGTTGAATACGCTTATCTGAAAAACCTGAAAAATTCTTCGCAGCAATTAAGTCTGTTGGAACTTCAGACACTATTTAGGATCGGAACTTCGGACATTGGACCGGAACTTCTAAAAAAAGGAAAGTTCTTATAAGAAATTCAAAAATAAACTTGAAACTACAGAACCTGGCTGAATCAAAGGTTGAACAATGATACTAGGAGACTTCTGCAAGTCAAGTTTACAAGCATAAAAATTTGAGTACGTAGATCAACACAAAACAAACTCTAGGTCAACAAGAACTAAATAAATGCAATAAGCACAAGACATAAGAGATTTGTTCCCGAAGTTCACTCCCACTATGGAAGCTACGTCTCTGTTGAGGAGCTCACAAAGAGCCGAGTCTTCCCCTAACCCTTTACTTCACTCAATCAACCACAATGGAGGATTGAGTCACTTACTATGAATCCACAAACGATGGGTAATACAAACTTCCCAGGGCGCACACACACGAGATGACGCTCAACCGGGTGACACCAAACCGTCTAAAAGCAAGCTTCAAGAGGAACAAACGTGAATGGATGGATGAGGATGCTTCAAGTGTTCTTGAGATGAACTTGGCTGCCCTCACACTCAAATGGTTACGTCTCACACCTCAATCTTGCTCTCACCCAAGCCCTACCTTAAATCAACTAAAGGATTAGCTCTTGGAAGGATTGGGGAGGAGTTGTAAATGCTCTTGGAGATGTTTGTCTCGGGATAGGTCAGCAGCAAATGAAGGAGTGGCTGAGGGGGTATAAATACCCGAGCCCCAAAAACTAGCCGTTAGGTGTCAAAAATTTTGACCCCTGGTTGGAACTTCCAACACACACTGAATCAGTCAGAAAACTAGGTGCACAAGTGTGTGATTCTGTGTCTCTCTTTGATGGTTAGCATCTCAAATAAGCACTTTGACACCTTCATACTATCCATTCGCATCCCTCTTAATAGTACGGTGTTTCCTATACTCAAATTCAAAATAGAAAGTATTAAAAGATCTTCTTTTAAGCCCAACACCATCCTTTAAGGAAATTTGGTGTCTTTTCTTTCTCTTTTTCATTTCATTGAATTTTAACCTGTCCATAACTTGATAAGTTCATATCTCCTTAATTTTGTATGTCATCACCACCAAAACCCACTTAGGGGGCCAAATGCATATTCATATCATCCTGGTTATGTACCTAGTAAACTCTTTTACTCATGCCATCCCACGGGAAATTATAAATAACGATACCCGAATACTCTCCGGGTGAAATGCTACAGCGGTATATCTGCGCGCTTGCGGATCCAATCTGTAATCGTTAAGACATACCACCACGGCTTTTCTTGGTTCCGTCGCTAAGGACTAACAATCCTGGTGATGACGCTAAGAAATGCCAACACACATGAGGGTCCAAGCATTCAAAAAAATATTTGGACACATGACGATGCAAGAGAAAAAAAAGAAAAAAAAGAAAGATAGCCATGTTCTCAAAAGGATTTACGAAGGGAGATTATTCAAAAGGAGTTCCCATCCACTATTTATCATCCACTATATCCATACATGTGCACAACTTGATCTAATTGTATTGTTGTTGTTTAACCTCCAAGCCTACCGAGGGATAGCCCCGAGGTGGTAGATTGTAGGTGGGGTGTCGCCGAGATCAGGAACTCGAAGGTGCAAGGAACATGAAACTTTAGACAGGTTCGGGCCGCTGAGAGCGTAATACCCTACGTCCTGTGTGGTGGTTTGTATTGCCTTAGCTGATGTAATGTTTGGAGGGGTCCCTGCCCACCCTTATATAGTTGCCTCCTCTGTCCACTGAAACTTGTCTTGCCGCTTAAAGATCTTGAAGAAAGGTAATCCTCTTTTCCCAAGTCGGGAGATGAATCTGTTAAGGGCTGTCATGCACCCTGTGAGCTTTTGAATGTCTTTGAATGTCTATTGGGCCGCCACGTCGGTGATGGCGGTGATCATCTCCAGATTGGCTTCGATTCCTCGGTGGCTGACGATGAACCTGTGTAGTTTCCCTTGTGGTACGCCGAAGATGCACTTGGTTGGGTTGAGCATCCACCGGAACTTGCGCAAGCTGTTGAACATTTACTCGAGGTCAGAGATGAACTCATCGCGGTTTCTTGTCTTGAAGACCACATCATCCATGTAAGCTTCAACGTTGCAGTGTAGTTGATCAGCGAGCCAAAGTCGCGATATGTAGCCCCTGCGTTCTTCAGCCCGAAGGACATAGTTTTGTAGGCATATGCTCCAAACGGGATGATGAACACTGTCTTGATCTGGTCTTCTTCCTTAGGGGCAATCTGATGGTAGCCCGAGTAGCAATCAAGGAAAGAGTGCAGGACGCAGCCAGCCGTTGAGTCGATGACTTGGTCGATGCGTGGGAGCGCGAAAGGATCTTTCGGGCAAGTATTTTTAAGATCAGTATAGTCCACGCACATCCTCCATTCATTATCATTATTTTTCAAAACAAGTACAGGGTTAGCTAGCCACTCTTGGTGGCAGACTTCTTTGATGAAACTGGCCGCGAGTAATTTTGCTAACTCCTTTTCGATGGCCTCCCTCTTGTTGGGGGAGAACCGACGCAGTCATTGCTTTTTGGGGGTGGCTTTCCGATTGACTTTTAGGAAATGCTCGATCAACTCCTTGGGCACCCCTGGCATATCTGCTGGTTTCCATGAAAATATGTCTCGGATAGCCTTAAGGAAGTCGACGAGTGTGAGTTCCTATTTGCCATCCATCCCAGCACTAATGAGTGTTGTCTTAGATGAGTCGCCCTCCTACAGTTGGATAGTTTTCACGCCGACGTTGTTGGTGTTGGGCTTCACCGTCGACTGGCCCAGCTTCTTCAGTGGAGGTATAGCTGGAATCACCATCTCCGACTGGGAGAGCTACTGTGCGGCCACAAATAGTTTAGATGAAGGTTCTCGCATGCGTGTAGTTGAGGCGTATTCGATTGCATCTTGATCGCAGTCGTACGACTTCTTCAAGTCGCCGGGGCAGGTGAGGACCCCTGTCTTGCCCAGCATCTTGAGGAGCAGGTAGACGTAATGGGGTACGACCATGAATTTGGCCAGAGCAGGTCTGCCGAGGATGGCATGGTATGAAGACTCCATGTTTGCCACCTCGAACTTGATATACTCCATACGGTAGTTTTCTTTTGTCCCAAAGGTAACTAGCAGTGTTACCGAACCAATCGGTGTAGTTGCGTTCCCTGGAACGATGGCGTAGAACTGAGCCATGCTTGGGGTGACCATCTTGGAGATGTCCAGCACCATCTTCTTCAAAGTACTTGTGAAGAGCAGGTTGAGGTCGCTCCCACCGTCAATGAGTACCCGGGTGAGTTGTGAACCGGTCACTACAGGATCCAGAACGAGCGGAAATTTTACCGGCTCGAAGAAGCTGGTCCACTGATCCTCTCGAGAGAAACAAATCAGGACCTCGTTGTATCTCAAGGGCCGCTGTATGGCAGGCTTGACAGGTAAGATCTCGCGCAGGGTAAGCTTCTGCACGCGCTTGGTTGGGAAGCTGCAGTCGTCGCCAAAGATAACGTTGAAGACGTTCTTAGGGTCTTGATATCCCTGGGCCCCCGATTTGTCTCCCTCATCGTGGTCCTTGTCCTTCCCCTTTTCATCCTGATCAGGGAGAGGTGCGTTGAGAGACTTGCAGAGGCTGATGCACTGGACGAGTGTATGCTTGGACTTCAGGTGCATCGGGCATTGCTTGTGCAGGATCTTATCAAACTGATCCTGCTAGTTCCCCGACTTCTTGCCACGCGAGTTGCGCTCTACAGCTGCAACTTCATGCTCTGGCTTGTGCTTTCGGGAGGGTTCCAAGAAGTTCCGCTGGCTTTTGTCGGAGTGATTGCTGTTGTTGCCCTGGTCGTTGTTGCGCTTGGGGAAGCGTTCCTTCTCCTCGACCTCCTGGTCGGCCCATCGCTGCATCATGTCGTGGAGCTCCACTATAGCCTTGGGGCGGTTGCGACCAAAGTCGTGGTAGATGTTCTACGAACCGAGGCTATTTTGGAAGCAGTGGATGACGTCCTCATCAGTGATGTTGGTGATGGTGGCACACATCTCGAAGAAGCGCCTAGTGTAGGACCTCAGGGTCTTGTTCTCCTTCTGCTTGACCTGTGACAAATCATGGCGAGTACCTGCGCATAGCATGGAGCCGTGGAAGTTATCGATGAAAGTTTTTTTTAGGTCTTCCCAGGAGTCGATGGAGTCTTGTTTGAGGCTTTCAAGCTAGGTGAGGGGTGCGGATTCTAGTGCCATCGGGAAGTAGATAACCTTGGTCGTGTTGGAGCCGCCCGACACTTCAATGGCGGTGGAGTAGCAACGAATCCATTGTCGCGGGTCTTGTTTGCCATCATACTTGGTGATACTGATGGGCTTGAACTCCCTTGGGAAGTCGCAGGAGGTGATGTTGCCAGTGAAAGCTGGGAAGCGATCACTGTCATCGATGTCACGTTGATCACCGCCGCGCTCGCGGCGCCTCGAGTCGATGATGTCTCGAGCTTCACGGCCGTCGTTGATCTTCAGCCTTAGGACAATGTAGGCAAGTCACGGAGGATTTCACGGTGGCTTGGGGTGTTGCGATCTGATGGTTGTCTGACTATCGTGGAGGTTGTTGGACTTCTTGGTTGGCATGGCCGCGTGCAGATTGCTGGGCGTGCTGGTGTCCGTGGCAACTCCGATTGTCTTGGTTGTGGTGGCGGTTGTCGTTCCCTCGAGGGTTGGGTCCTCCTCCTGGGGTACGACTAACCTGGGGGATGGAGCTCTAGTGACGCTCCGATCTTTAGCAGGTGCGTTGCAGTGGCAGCATGGGGTCCCGCTGGTCCAATTGAACGATGGCGCGCTGCGTCAGTTGCAGAAGCCTCTCGGTCTCCGAGTTTTTGGGTAACCGCTGAATTAACAAAGCTGCTTCAGAGATATTCCTGATTGGCATGTTGTATTGGCGATCATCGGCCGCAGCGAAGGCATCGTTGAGGTTTCTGTGGTGAGGTGGGTTCCGTGCGCAGGCTTCTGTGTTCCACCTATGCTTGGCACGTTTGGCGTTCTTGATCCTTCGGATCCTTCTGTGCTCCTCGTTTTCATCTTGAGGAGTATCCGCTGTGCGCTCGTCGGCGGAGACGTCCACGAGTACTTCGTCATCGTACTCTATTCCTGGTTCGTCATCATCGTCATGCTCGTGGAGACAGGCCATGTAGACGTGACGTTAACGGGAAAATTCTCCGCTGGAGCTGTAGTCGACGAGTACTGTCCCGCCCTCTTCCTCCTCAACGATGGGAGAGAGGGGCTTGCCTTCCTGAAAAGGCACTTCTTGTGTGAACCCCACAAAGCGGGAGTCGAATTCGAGTAGCTCAGAGGTCTCTATGGCCTTCCAGTACATGAACGGGTCCTGCAGCGTCAACGTTATGGTCAGGCCCAGATGACAACCTAGAAAGGTTCCGGAGTCGTCATCCGAGTCCGAGTACTTGTCAAAAATGGGGGCCTCCCATCAGGAGGTGGCTCCCTCGTCTCTGATCTTATGTAGGTTATCTGGTCCTCATCCAATGCGGAGAGGAACTCGGATTGAGTGAGCTCCTAGTAGATAGAAGCCGCGTTGCGTAGTCCGAATAGGAGTCGGGTACGCTCTTCCCCAGATCGGATTGACTCCAACCCGAGAAGACCTGGTGCAGGACGAGTCGAAGTCGCGTTGACAGCGGACTCCTCCTCGATCGCCTTTGCTACATCAGGGAGAAGCATCTAGTCGAGGTTGTCAATGAACTCGTCAAGATCGCTGCGTTGAGCTGCTGCGGATGCCTCCGGCTTCATGTCATCGACGAGGTGCCGACGAAAGCTGCCTGCGCCGTCAGCGATGCAGACCCACGAGCCGAAGATGAAAGTTGTGCCCTCGTCGAGCATGGCACTGGTGAAGTTGAAAGATGCCATCGAGTTCACCGGTGGATGCTCGATGAACATCCCTACCTGACCTCCAAGCCCACCGAGAGATACCCTCGAGGTGGTAGATTGTAGGTGGGGTGTCACCGAGATCAGGAACTCGAAGGTGCAATGAACACGAAACTTTAGACAGGTTCAGGCCGCTGAGAGCATAATACCCTACGTCATGTGTGGTGGTTTGTACTGCCTTAGATGATGTAATGTTTGGAGGGGGTCCTTGCCCGCCCTTATATAGTCTGGGGGGATAGGGTTACATGGAAGTTCTAGTCCGATACTAGCTTAGGAGTCCTACCCGAGTACTACTCGGGTAGTTTCCTTCTGTTCCGACTAGTTCTACTCCTGTACGAGTAGTTACAACTAGTGTAGGGTGTGGGCCATGTCCCACCCCTTATCCTAGAATATGTACGCCATGTGCACAGTCCTGTGGCCCCAGGTCTGAAATGTATGACTTGTTTTTTTCTTTGGATCTGGTTTTTGACTTCGCAATATATGTGATGCAAGTATGCCTTATCCTATATACCTACCTTAAGCTCCACATATAGCCACCATTAGAAGTAGGATGAAGAAAAAGGAAAATCAATTGCCTTGGTGATGACATTTACACATTGAGCGATCTAAGAGAATCAAATGAGGAGCTAAGCAAGGTTTGTTTTGAAAACTCATTGAAAAAGCCCAAGCTACTTGACATAAGGAGTTGAGGTGACTTGATTCAAGATTGTTCCATTCCTCAACTACCAAAGATGGCATGACAGACACTTCAAGGTTCACAAGTGCAAGATAAGGTTTGGAATATCTCTTATGCTCGCTTCATACCTTTGGAAGTTTTGTTTTACCTTAGTCCTTTCTCCTTCACTCGAGGATGAGCAAAGGCTAAGTGTGCGGGTGTTGTTGACGGCTTTTAAGTACGAAATCTGTGACGTCAACTCCTGCAAGTAACACATAAAGAAGACCATCAACAGTAGTGATAGGAGTTATTACTAACGAATTTGTCAAGTGTTGGTGAATCATTGATTTCAGGAAGCATGTCTGAAATAAGAGGAAAACACAAAGAAGACACAACATAAATGCACAGAAGATTGTCCCCTGCACTACACAGGATTGAAGGGCCAACAAATCAGACCAAACAGGCGCGCTAAGGCACGAATCACCAAGGATCAACACCAAGGCCCACCTGTCAGCTGCCCACCGGCCACCCTAGTCGCCGGATTTTGGCCGGCAGTAGCCGTTTCCCTGTACCAAGGACCCATCTGCGTCGATTTAAATCTTCTAAGAAGTTTTCTGTAAATATTAAGGACTCATCTATAAACTTGGAACAAGAACTCGAAAACCCATCTATTAACTTTCAAGATGCATAACAACTCACAGAAAAATCATAAAAATACAAGCTAAGATGTTCTGGAATCCTTAAGTGTAGATCTACAACTTTGTAACAGGACCTTGGATCTGTTTCCACATGATTTTAGATGTGGTTTAAATCAAGTTTAAATGTCTTTTAATTGTTCCAAGAGATTCAAGTAAAACTGCTCATGAAACTTGGATGGTAGTTTCAGAACTAAGAGTGAAGTCTCTCATAAAAATTTCATGCTCTAAATCCAAGCACAACTAGGGTTTCGAGTACTTTTGTTATAAGCTAGATCCCTTTTAAAACTAAAATGATAACCTCTAGTTCTTGCTTAGGAAACATCCACCAAAATATGTTGTAAACTACTCATTCGAGTAGGTTTGATCCGTAAGGAGTTGAGCACCAGTTTCTTGCATGGTTGTTCTGTGCAAGTAGATTTTAATCATAAAAATAACTGTTTAATAAGCTTTCCATGAGTAACCTGCTGAATGAAGATGGCTAAACCTATTACAGTAAGGTTGTAATTGAGTAACAAGCTCTACATAAAAATCTCAACTCAGGAGCTACCTTTGCGAGTGGTTTTTCAACCTAGAAACTACCCTGCTAGTAGTTTTGGGTCAACCAATGCTCCCTGTTAAAAATGGCCATACAACATGCACAACCACCTGCTCACATAATGGAGTCAGTTAATACAGACAAGTACTCGATAAATGACTGCCTAGGAAAAAGAAAATAAAGTACTTGACTACTTAACTTAAGTTTTGACTACTTTATAAAGCAACCTTGTACCAGTAAAACCACTCATACTTGTGCATTCATATAGACTCGACTACTCTCACCGACAGGATCTACAATCTAGTGCCTGAGTCTGAGAGTGAGTAGCAAGAAGCTCAGGGTAATCCAGCAGCAGCCGCTGAAGACCTGGACCAACGTTCGGAGGAGCCCCTGGTTAGTTTTTCACAAGAAGGCAAGCCCCAGTGCATGATCCCAGTTTTTAAATTATGCAACTATTGTTTCCTTTTGCCTGTGCACTTAAAGTTCATAGGAGTTGATTGGAACCCTAGCTACATGATCCTAGGTACCTTTGTAATGACTACTAGAAAAGGAAGTTCGAGTTGATGTTGTGCTAATAGGTACGGTAAAAGTCGAGTAGTTTCCTGCTACTCGCGAGAACTATAGGAGTTGATTGATTTACCGCCTACTACAACTATAAGGTTGGTAGGCGAGGCTGTGGTAAAGCACTCGTGGTTGAAGCCCCGTCTAAGTAGTGAAAAATGCTAAGGTCGCAGTGTGCGGTAGTGGTGGTTAAGCTTTTGAAAGTACTAACCACATGCTGAGAATATGGTAATCGGTAAGCTTAAGTACTCGATTGAACCGGTGCGTGGACGGGCTACGCCGTCTTGACTCTGTCCCATGGGCCAATGGTGAGTGCAAGGGGGGTCATGTTCCGGCATCGTCCGTGGTTCATGGACCTCTTGTACTCGAGGTCGGTGGCCCTGTTCCATAAACCGGGAATAAAGGTGAAAAGTTGCACGTGTGACTCTTGGAGTTACCACGTGACGTGTGTTTAGGTTTCCCTTGCAAGGTTAAGAAATACAATTCGAATCATCCATTTCTCACGGGGATTGAGACTGCTTAATACTTCTGCCACATAGAGTAACAAGAGGAACTACAGATATGATGAAACTTGTTGGATGATTAAATGTTTTCCACCATGTTTGCTTAGAGATAGATGCTCATCTAGACTGGTTAAATGAACTAGAATATTGAAAGTTAAAACATGAAATTAAGGACCTACTCTTTGTTGCTTTTTAGCAAAAAGGAAAACCCTAGAACCTTAAAGCCTTGCATGATTAGTAGTCGGTATTTCCATACCAGTAGTCGGGTAAGCCTTGCTGAGTATTAGTATACTCAGCCTTGCTTGTGGCAATGTTTTGAGGAATGTCTATGGAAGATATGGTAGCCGGTTTGGCTTGGCCGAGTGCTTTACCGGCAGGTTGGACAGTGGAATGGGATCCTTCCCCGGCTAGTAATGACCCAGCCGACGATAGTTGATCATGATTTTCTTTCCGCTGCAGTAAAACTTTTAATAAAGTGTGTATGTTGAACTTCAAAGTACTCGAGTGGTATTTTTGACTTGTAATAATTCATGTCCGACTTGTGCTTTTAAAATCTGTGGAATGTTGTACTCTCTGGACTTGCCTTCATGCGAGTTAAGTGTATGCTTAGTTTCGATCGAAATATTGAGTGGTTGCATCGGGATCTACACGACAGACTGTCGGATTAATTCGTTTGAAGTGCATGATGGCCAGTTCATCTACAAGGGTGATGGTTAGTGCATTTGAGCCGGGTTAATTCGGGCAGTTCTGCCACAGCTGGTATCAGAGCAAAAAGCATACACCAGAGTCTGCAACAAACCTTAAAAATAAGTTTTGTAAAAGTTGACCACAAAACTACTATTCGAAAAATGCGTTGGACTCGTTAAGGATTATATTTAGTTCATGAAGCCCTATGGGAATAAGTATAGGTGGCAATGTGTATTAGGATATCTATGTGAGTGGTCTGCAGATACGCTAACCACGACTACCTCGACAACAATAGGTTAAGAACGAAGAGTGCTGGACTAGTTTTATTAGGGAGAGACGTGCTAATTAAGCCACCGAATTAACTCCGTAAGGTCAAGTTGATGGCCACTAAGAAGTTGTAAGGACGGAAAGGACGTGCATGCGGCATATCTCTAAATTCAAATAAATAAATTGAGTTATTGATGAACTGTGCAAAAATCCACCTAAAATAGTTAAACCATTAACCAAACTTCAACTAATTCCTGTGTTTCCAGTCCAATCTAAGGATTTAGTTATCTAGAGTATGATTCAGCCTTGGGTTTGACCAGTCAGGTGGGCACGAGTACTTTGGGAGTGCTCTGGTTACTTTGCGACTGGTTATACTTAGTTTTGTGCACTGTCCAGATTTGTTTATTTGAATGAGCACCAATTTTCATTATCTCACCTTTTAATCTTGTGAAGTAGATAGCTGAGCCAGTTCTTATGGTGGTTGATGAGGAGGGCCATGCACACTCAGCGTTCCTGCATTGGGAGGGCTTCCCCTCCGTCTTGTGGGGTGTGTTGAGCCCCGCCGGTTACCCAAACCCGCCTCTCTATGTGGGGCAAGAATTCATGGAGACGGGTGTCCGTCGGTGCCGGGTGCGCATGACCATTCCCCAGCACCCACTCAATCCTGCATAGGTTGCTATTGAGACGGAAGTAGCCGGGCACCGCCTCATCGACTCGTGGGAGGTTGCAGCCATGAAGGCTCTAACCACATTTTGTGAGCAGCACCCCTTGGAGGTGATTCTAGCTCCAGCGGGTCTGTTTCCAGTAGTCAACGAAAGTGATCCGCTATGGCTGGGTAGGTTTGCTCATCTGGGTCACTTGGTAGATCAAATTCCCATCGAGGCTATCATCTTTTCAGTCTGGTGCATGAATGCACTGTACCGGCTACTGGCGCTTCAGAATAAAGGGATGGAACAGGTCATAGACCTTGCTCAGTCCTTCCAGTGGGCAGTTAACCTAAGGGATGAGCAGATGCAAGATTTAGTTGAGGAGATTGGTGATAGAGACACTAGGATTGGCCAGCTTGAAGGCCAAGTGCAGACCCTAGAAACCACAGTGGGGGAGCGCGAGGCAATGATCGAGTTCTTGAAAGAACAGATCCATGACCTCAACATCAATTTGGAGGATGCCAATGAACACATCGACATGCATCACGCTCAGCAGGCAGCCCTTCACGTTCCACCGGACGTGATGGACATTGACAGTGAGGAAGAACCTGAAGAAATGGAGGGTGTCTCTGATCTTGACTACGATGTAGTAGTTCCGCAGCCCGCACAGATGGGAGCTCACTCCCCGGCGTGCAACGAGTCATCTGTCAACAATCTTGATGACTACTAGGAGATGACTTTGGAGTACTTTCGTTTATACTCCTCTTAGTGTAGCCTAACTTTTGAGCAGGTAGTAATAGGCTAGCTTAGAGTTGAGGACCACCAGTTACCAGGAGTGTAGCCTAGAAGCTAAGGGCACTCAAATTAGGTAGGCTTTAGACTTCAATATGTATATATTGGCAAGCAGTTGGAAATCAGAGAAGAGGTAGTCGAAGTGGTCAAAATTGCAGATATAGTAGTCGGAAGTGTCACCTAGGCAGCCGAAAAAGTAATCATTGTATCGAAAAAGTAGTCGAACGACTCGTAGATACGCTAAAAGCAGGCCATGGTGTAGTCGTAGTAAACGGAAGTATAACTTAAGTAGTCGCAGCAGTCATCGATTCAGAGTAGTCAAAGTTGTAGTCATATTAAACAAAGGTGCGACTGAAGCAGCCGGAGATATAATCATAGTAGTCAAAAACAAGGTGGAAGCAGTCGGATGTGCAGTTGAGGTACTCGAATACAGTGTAGTTAAACTGTAGCCATAGCCGATGATGGTACAGTTCAAGCAGTCGAAGATGTAAACGAAGGGGTAGTAGATGTTATCAAAGCAGTCGGCAATGTAGTCGAAGAAGCCGTATGTTAGTCGATGTAGTCGATAAGGGAGCCATAGTAGTCGAATTGGTAGTCCTCGTAGTCTGAAATGCAGTCGGAGAGGGAGTAGTCGGAGGTGTTTTAAGTGCCACGGTTTTAGGTCGCTACATTTCCTAGTCACTACCGACCTTTGGAAGGGTTCAGCTAAACAGCACGTGAGCTAGAAATTGTCTCCTAACCAGTCGCAGAGCGCACACAGTTTGTAACAAGCCTATCAAGATTTATATTTTATTTTCCTGTACTATCTTTTTGAATCATGGGAGACTTATGAAGCCTTTGCTGATATTAAACCTCCATGTTTCAGATGGTTGGGGCAACTCGTGGCAATGCTGATGGATTTGGAGCGAGCGGCAGCAGGTTGCAGCAGGCGCCGCCCCCGCCCACTCTGGTGGAGGTGATGGCCGCTCAAACCGAATTGCTACGACAACTTGTTCAGGGGCAGCAGCACCACAATCAGCCGCGGGGTGTGCACCATGCACCCCAACCTCAAGTTGCTGGTTACTCGGATTTCTTTAGGACGCAGCCCCCTCTGTTTAACAGGATGAAGGAACCTTTGGATGCAGACGCCTGTCTTCGTACCATTTAATCCAAGTTTCCATTATTGACACTACCATGTTCTGAGGCCAACAAAGCTCGATTTGCCGCGCAGCAGCTTCATGGTACTGCGCGTATATGGTGGGACAGCTACTTTGCCATGCTTCCGGCAAATCATGTTGTTACTTGGGATGAATTCAAAAGTGCATTCCGAGCTCACCATATCCCTGAAGGTCTCATGGAAAGGAAATTGAATGAGTTTCTGGCGCTTACACAAGGTACCCGCACCGTACTTCAGTACGCAGAGCGTTCAACAACCTTGCTCAGTACTCAGGCTATCATGCTGACACGGATACCAAGAAGTGTGATCGTTTCCGCAGAGGTCTGAATACCAAGCTCAAGGAGCGACTTAATCCTATCAGAACCAACACATACAACGAGCTGGTTAATTTGGCAATCACCCAGGAGGATTGCATTTTGGCCCATCGTGCAGAGAAGAAGAGGAAGGCTCCAGCGGGACCCTCGAGTGCTCAGCCACCGAGGTATCAAATTGTGCAGAATGCAGCACCAAAAGCTCTTCAGAATGCCCCTCAGCCAGGGCGTTGGATTATCAGGCCCCCTTAGCAACACGGTGTGGCAAGACCCCCTTCTCCACAGCAAAATGGTCAAAGGAAGAATACCCAGTAGCCATCCCGTCAGAACAACAACAACCGATACTTCAACTGTGGGAGTTCCACTCACTTTGTTCGAGATTGCCCTCAGACCAAACAGCAAGCTCAAGGCCAAGGCTCCAGTACCAACCACAGAAACCAAGGCAAGAAGCAGACTGTTCAGGTCAAGCGAAGGCGGATAAATTACACCACTCTGGCAGAACTTCCTGATGACGCACCAGTCATGACGGGTACATTTTCTATCCACCGCAAGCCCGCGGTTATATTATTTGACTCTGGTGCATCACATAGTTTCATTAGTGCAAAATTCAGTGCAGAAGTGGGTTTGGATTCCTGTCACACGAGAAAGTCCTATATGATAGCTACACCGGGTGGTAAAATTGCTTCAAATCAACTCATAAGAAACGTGCCAATTAAATTGGGTAGCAAAGTCATCGACACAAATTTGATCCTCTTGGCACTTGAACACATCGATGTTATTTTGGGAGTAGATTGGATGACTCGGCATGGAGTAACCTTAGATCTTGCCTCCCGAGCCGTTGAAATCAATTCCCCGACCCATGGAACCACCACTCTATATTTTCCTTTCCGAGAGTGCACAAATTCATGTGCTCTTACTAAGGTCCATTCAAAATTAGAAGAAATCCTGGTAGTACGTGAGTATGCCGATGTTTTCCCAGATGACTTACCCGGCATGCCACCTGATCGAGACATAGAGTTTGTCATTGAACTACAGCCAGGCACTGCACCTATCTCTAAACGACCCTATCGAATGCCACCCAAAGAATTAGCAGAATTGAAAATGCAGTTGCAAGAACTTCTAGACAAAGGCTATATTCGTCCTAGTGCCTCACCTTGGGGTTGTCCAGCCCTATTTGTGAAAAAGAAAGATGACAGTTTGAGGTTATGTGTAGACTACCGACCTCTCAATGCGGTGACTATCAAGAACAAATATCCCCTTCCCCGCATTGATGTTCTTTTTGATCAGTTATCTAGAGCAAAAATCTTTTCCAAGATTGATCTTCGTTCTGGATATCATCAAATCAAGATTCGACCATGTGATATTCCAAAGACCGCTTTCTCCACTCGATATGGACTATATGAGTACTTAGTCATGTCTTTTGGTCTCACGAATGCTCCTGCCTATTTCATGTATCTCATGAATTCAGTTTTTATGCCGGAGCTTGACAAGTTTGTAGTGGTCTTCATCGACGACATTCTTGTTTATTCCAAGGATGAGGAGGACCATGCCAAACATTTGCACATTGTTCTCCAACGTCTTAGAGACCATCAGTTATATGCTAAGTTCTCCAAATGTGAATTCTGGTTGGATAGTGTGAAATTATTGGGCCATACTATCACCAATAATGGTATCTCAGTTGACCCAGTAAAGTTCAAAAGGTGATGGATTGGAAAGCTCCCACGTCCGTTCATCAAATTCGTAGTTTTCTTGGCTTAGCTGGTTATTATCGCCGCTTCATTCCGGATTTCTCCAGAATTGCTAAGCCTATGACCGAACTATTGAAGAAGGGAGAAAAATTTGTGTGGGATGAAGGTAGTGAAAAAGCTTTCCACACTCTTCGTGAAAACTTGACTACAGCCCCAGTCTTAGCTCAACTTGACACTACCAAACCATTCGACGTTTACTGTGACGCTTCTGGTACTGGTTTGGGTTGTGTACTTATGCAAGACAACCGTGTTATTGCCTATGCTTCACGAGCACTTCGGCCCCATGAAAAGAATTACCCAACACATGATCTAGAGTTAGCAGCCGTCATTCACGCTCTTAACGCTCTTAAGATTTGGAGGCACTATCTTATGGGCACCCATTGCAATATTTACACCGATCATAAGAATCTCAAGTATATATTCACACAAGCCGATCTGAATATGAGACAAAGATGATGGTTGGAATTAATCAAGGATTATGTTCTTGAGGTGCACTACCATCCAGGCAAGGCTAATGTAGTCGCGGATGCACTCAGCCGCAAAGCTCATTGCAATTGCCTATCTGCCGCATCATACAATGAGATGTTATGCTCTGAAATGCGGAAACTTAGGTTGGAAATAATTCCTCAAGGAACTTTGAATCACATCTCTACTGAGCCCACTCTTCAGGACCCTATCATCATGGCACAATTACACGATGAGGGTGTTAAGATCATCAAGCAGAAACTATCTCAAGGAGAGGAAAAGTACAAATGTTTTCATCAGGATAACAAAGAAATTTTATTTGGAAATCGCATTGTCATTCCAAAAAATAGCGAACTCCGAAAACAGATACTTGATGAAGCACATCCAAGCAGTAGCAAAATGTATCAGGATCTCAAGCAAAATTTTTGGTGGACCAGGATGAAGAGGGAAATTGCCCAATATGTTGCAGAGTGTGACACTTGTCAGCGAGTGAAAGCTAGCCACTTAAAGGTAGTTGGTACACTTCAACCTCTGCCAATACCATCCTGGAAATGAGAAGATATCAGTATGGACTTCATTGTTGGTTTGCCCAATACCTCTTAGAAACACGACTCTATATGGGTTATTGTAGATAGGCTCACGAAGACCGCCCATTTTATTCCAGTACACACCACTTATAACGCCAAGAGTTACGCTGAGATATATCTGGATCGAATTGTTTGTCTACACGGTGTACCAAAGACAATCATTTCTAATCGTGGCGCTCAGGTCGTAGCACGCTTTTGGGAACAATTGCAAGAATCCCTTGGTACCAAATTAATCCGAAGCTCACCTTATCATCCTCAGACCAACGGCCAAACAGAAAGAGTAAATCAAATTCTCGAAGGCATGCTTAGAGCTTGTGTCATTCAGTATGACAAGAATTGCGACAAATGTTTGCCTTTAGCAGAATTCTCCTATAACAACAGCTATCAAGCAAGCCTAAAGATGGCACCATTCGAGGCATTATATGGTCGAAGGTGTCGAACTCCATTGAGCTGGTCACAAACTAGAGAGCACAAAATCTTTGGGCCAAACTTGGTAGTAGAGGCAGAAGAAAAAGTAAAATTGATCCAAGGAATCTTAAAGCCGCCCAATCTAGGCAAAAGAGTTATATTGACAAGAGGAGAAAACCCTTGAAATTCGACGTTGGTGATTATGTCTACCTTCGGGTTTCACCAACCAAGGGTGTACAACGATTTGGAGTGAAAGGAAAGTTGGCCCCTCAGTATGTTGGTCCATATGAAATCATTGAAGAATGTGGACCCGTGGCCTATAGATTGCGAATTTCTTCGCAGCTTGCAACCATTCATGACATTTTCCATATCTCTCAATTAAAGAAATGCGTCAGAATCCCTACTGAAATTGTCGAACAACAAGAAATCACGGTGGAACCAGATCTCTCTTAAGTTGAGCAACCCATCAAAATCCTGGACCAGAAGGAAAGAAGTACCCAAAGAGCGGTGGTTAAAATGTAGTGGAACCATCACACTGAAGAAGAAGCCACATGGGAGACAGAAAATTATCTTAATCAAAAGTTTCCTGGTTTTCTCAGTTCCCTCCAAGGTACACACCTTCCGCACTTAGTTTTCATCCAAATCTCGGGACGAGATTCTTTTTTAGGGGTGTAGGCTCTAACACCCTAGGGGTCTAAAAGATTAAATAAAGATCGAAAATCATGAAATCAGTCACAAAAGAGCAAGAAAAGTTTGAAACAACCTATCAAATATACCTTGCAGGCAAATGAATATGTTTTCATGCATAAACAATTGAACCCGTGCAATCAAACTCTTGAAAACTTCAAAATTGATCACATTTGAACCTGTAATTTTAATGGCACCTTTGTCATAATGAGAACAACAAAAGTCTAGTTGAACTCAAAGGCTAACAGTGCAAAAATTCACATAAAATAATGTATCATTTAAAAGCTTGTTTCCGAAAATTCAAAATAACTTTTAAACCATAGCTTAAATGAACCTTGGGCTAAAACAAAAGTTGTAGATTTCCAAGTTCCCTACAACTTTCGTGTTTAGAGTTTTTCAAGTTCCTATTTGAAATTTTAAAAAAATTCAATTTGAATCCCGGCCCTTTCTCTTCCCTCCCCTGTTTTGCCCCAGCCGGCAGTGCGGCACCGCCACACGGCAGGGCATCCCTGCGCCGGCGAGCCGTGCCAAGGCATGAAACCAAAACAGGGCCGACCAGCCACCGACCGAGCCTGCTACAAGCGATTTGCCCCTTCTCGTATCCCGCCCCAGCCTACCCGTGCGCGCCACGCGGCTGACAATTCCGGACGGTCGAGCGACGACGCGCCAGCGGAGCCACGCCCTTGTCCCAACCCTGCCCGGCTGCAACCCCTCCCTCCATTCTGTCGCGCACCGCTCCTCCGCGAGTCCCCCTCCAGCGCCTATAAGAGCCACCCCGGGGCACCTCAGTTCGTCGCCCCCAACCTCCAACTCCGGCAAGTCACCCCCTGTGAGTGGACGCACAAATCCACCCCCGCATTGCCCAAAACAACCCTTCCCCCACCTTCTTCGCCTCAGCCCGAGGCCACACAGTTGTCCCCCGCGCCACCTTCCTCACCGGATTGTCGCCTCCACCATCCGCCCTGTCGCAGGATCTGTACCACCGTCGGTAGGCCGCCTCGGTCCATCCCTTCCCCACCCAAGACATCACACAGGTGCGGTTTGCTTCTCTCTTGCATCTCCCAGCTTCACCCCACACCACCGGCCACCCTAGTCGCCAGATTTTTGTCGGCAGTAGCCATTTCCCTGTACCAAGGACTCATCAGTAAACAAGGAACAAGAACTCGAAAACCAATCTATTAACCTTGAAGATGCATAACAACTCACAGAAAAATCCTAAATACAAGCTAAGATGTTCTGGAATCCTTAAGTGTAGATCTACAACTTTGTAACAGGACCTTGGATCTGTTTCCACATGATTTTAGATGTGGATTTAAATCAAGTTTAAATGGATTATAATTGTTCCAAGAGATTCAAGTAAGAAGTGCTCATGAAACTTGGATGGTAGTTTCAGAACTATGAGTGAAGTCTCTCATAAAAATTTCATCCTCTAAATCCAAGCACAACTAGGGTTTCGAGTACTTTTGTTATAAGCTAGATCCCTTTTAAAACTAAAATGATAACCTCTAGTTCTTGCTTAGGAAACATCCACCAAAATGTGCTGTCAACTACTCATTCGAGTACGTTTGATCAGTAAGGAGTTGAGCACCAGTTTCTTGCATGGTTGTTCTGTGCAAGTAGATTTTAATCATAAAAATAACTGTTTAATAAGCTTTCCATGAGTAACCTGCTGAATGAAGATGGCTAAACCTGTTACAGTAAGGTTGTAATTGAGTAACAAGCTCTACATAAAAATCTCAACTCAGAAGCTACCTTTGCGAGTGGTTTTTCAACCTAGAAACTACCCTGCGAGTAGTTTTGGGTCAACCAATGCTCCCTGTTAAAAATGGCCGTACAACATGCACAACCACCCGCTCACATAATGGAGTCAGTTAATACAGACAAGTACTCAATAAATGACTGCCCAGGAAAAGAAAATAAAGTACTTGACTACTTAACTTAAGTTTTGACTACTTTATAAAGCAATCTTGTACCAGTAAAACCACTCATACTTGTGCATTCATATAGACTCAACTACTCTCACCGACAGGATCTACAATCTAGTGCCTGAGTCTAAGAGTGAGCAGCAAGAAGCTCAGAGTAATCCAGCAGCAGCCGCTGAAGACCCGGACCAACGTTCGGAGGAGCCCTTGGTTAGTTTTTCACAAGAAGGCAAGCCCCGGTGCATGATCCTTGTTTTTAAATTATGCAACTATTGTTTCCTTTTGCCTGTGCATTTAAAGTTCATAGGAGTTGATTGCAACCCTAGCTGCATGATCCTAGGTACCTTTGTAATGACTACTAGAAAAGGAAGTTCGAGTAGATGTTGTGCTAATAGGTACGGTAAAAGTCGAGTAGTTTCCTGCTACTCGCGAGAACTATAGGAGTTGATTGATTTACCGCCTACTGCAACTATAAGGTTGGCAGGCGGGGATGTGGTAAAGCACTCGTGGTTGAAGCCCCGACTGAGTAGTGAAAATGATAAGGTCGCAGTTGTGGTAGTGGTGGTTAAGCTTTTGAAAGTACTAACCACATGCCGAGAATATGGTAATCGGTAAGCTTAAGTACTCGATTGAACCGGTGCGTGGACAGGCTACACCATCTTGACTATGTCCCATGGGCGAATGGTGAGTGCAAGGGGGGTCAGGTTCCGGCATCGTCCGTGGTTCATGGACCTCTTGTACTCGAGGCCGGTGGCCCTGATCCATAAACCGGGAATAAAGGGGAAAATATGCACGTGTGACTCTTGGAGTAACCACGTGACACGTGTTTAGGTTTCCCTTGCAAGGTTAAGACATTCGATTCGAATCGTCCGTTTCTCGCAGCGATTGAGACTGCTTAATACTTCTGCCACATAGAGTAACAAGAGGAACTATGGATATGATGAAACTTATTGGATGATCAAATGTTTTCCACCATGTTTGCTTAAAGATAGATGCTCATCTAGACTGGTTAAATGAACTAGAATATTGAAAGTTAAAACATGAAATTAAGGACCTACTCTTTGTTGCTTTTCAGCAAAAAGGAAAACCCTAGAACCTTAAAGCCTTGCATGATTAGTAGTCGGTATTTCCATACCACTAGTCGGGTAAGCCTTGCTGAGTATTAGTATACTCAGCCTTGCTTGTGGCAATGTTTTCTGGTATGTCTGTGGAATTGAAGTGCATGGTGGCCAGTTCATCTACAAGGGTGATGGTTAGTGCATTTGAGCCGGGTTAACTCGGGCACTTCTACCACAGGCGACATCCCGCAGGCGACTCAGCATCGGTTCCTTGTTCCGCAGCTCGACGATGGTGGTGGCAGCATCGGTCTTCTGTGGCGTCTTCGGCTCCCCACGCCTCCACTTCTCCCTTCTCCTTCTTCTTCACCTCCTTGGCCCTCTTCTCTCGGTTGTGGCGGCGGCGGAAAAGGGTAATGACCTATAGGTGCTAGGTTTTGCATCTGCGTGGCCTTGATTCTATACCTGCGGCGCCAAGGGCTCGGGCAGATTGGCGGCCGGTGTGGCTCGGCGTCCGTGCCACGGATGCGTGGCATGCATCCGGGGGCTGTGGCGCGGGCGCTAGGGTTCGCGGGCGTGCGCGAGCGGCCAGGTGGAAAGGGGGCGGTCGTGCGTGACCGGGCGGTTACGTCGTCTTGTCGCGGAGCGGGGCTGGTGCGGCGCAGGAGCGGCGAGGCAGGCGCAAGCGTGTGCGGTTACAGCCGATAACTTCACTAAGCCTCTAGATGAGCAAAGGTTTTGTGCTTTGAGGAATAAGCTAAATATCTTGGATTCTCGTAACTTGGCTTGACTTGTTGCACATACTTGATTGTTGCCTAGATAAGAAAAACGAATTTACTCTTGTTGAATTGTTTTTAAATATTTGGATTTTGACCTTTGGATCAAAACTTGACTCTTGTGATCATAGTTATGTATTGTTGTTTGTGGCTGATCACCATGTATCAAGAAGTCTCATATGTCTACAAGCCTTATCTCTCAAAAATCTCCAATTTTATTCAATCTCAAAATCTATCTTTTTGGAGAAAATAAGCTATCATCGGAACTTCCGACACAAGGTCGGAACTTCCGACATCCATCAGAGGTATGGCCACTATTCTGATCAAGTGTCCTCGGGAGACAATTTCAATATCCATCGGAACTTGTGATGCCAGGTATAAACTTCTTACACTCATCGGATCTTTCAGCATTCTTCCGACCGAGGGTCCTCGGGTTCGAATTCATTTTTCGTCGGAACTTCCACCCCCCATCGGAACTTCCGACAATTCACTTACACCTATATATACCCGTTGGACAACCTCCCCTCAAACCCTAACTCCACTCTCATTCAAAACCAACGGCCTCTGTTGGTATTTCTTAACGTTCGTAGAATAATCCGCAAGCACACGGAGATACCATTGTAGCACTTCACCCAGAGAGTATTCAGGGTATCGTATTTTCTCAGGGAATGGAGGTGTAACGGTCTTCTAGCTAGATTACCTTGAAGAACAAGAGGTAGAACGGCCTTAGGTAGTGTGGTTTATCTAAGGATAAGGATCAAGGAAAGATAAACTTAAGCTACTATTCATTTACTTCAGGCACCGGTCTGACCCTAGTCTGCCCAGGACCTCCAGCTATTAGCTCTAGTCTGAACCCGAACGTAGGGGAGTTCACAAACCACGAGAGTGACTCGTGGCGAACGGATAGGGCTATCACCATCTGCCGTCTACCCCTCGACACCGTGGGGCTTGCAGCAAACAAAGGTAATCTAGGGCCTAAACACCATGTTTATGCCATCAACTACTACTCTAGTGTCAATCAGGGTTATCCCGTCTTTATCACAGGCCCTCTACTAGAATATCCGCTACAAGAATGGACGATGAACCCGCCAACGAATAATAATATAAGGATAACTTTACCAAGAACTCACTAATAGACGAACTCGGATACTTACTCAAATGGATCATATCCATCAAGGTTGTGAGTGTACCATTGTTCTGCCTTCTCCACGAGAGAAAAGGGGAACAACTTCCACCTCAAGGTTTTCTATGTCATGCCTAGGATTACCAAGCACGAACACAGTTCCTCAAACTCTTGAAAATGTCAGTGGGGATCTTCATTTTCCAATCCGGAGAAGGTTTGTCCCCGAACGATGGCAATGATGCCAGGATGGGGTGCATAGCCAGAAGCTGTGATAGGCTTTGGAGAGGGTGATGGCTCTAAGAACTCATCCTCGGGAGCAGAGTTGATGGATAGAAAGGTTTTCCATGGTAAAATGATAAAAGAAAGAGAAAGGTAAAAGAAAGGACACACGCACAAACTAGCTTCGAAGATAACTACAGCAACTGTTCCCCGGCAATGGTGCTAGAAATGCTTGTTAGTATTACTTAACATTCACAGAATAATCCACAAGCGCATGGAGATACAGTTGTAGCACTTCACCTGGAGAGTATTCAGGGTATCGTATTTTCTCAGGGAATGGAGGTGTAACGGTCTTCTAGCTAGTTTACCCTGAAGAACAATAGGTAGAACGGCCTTGGGTAATATGGTTTATCTAAGGATAAGGATCGAGGAAAGATAAACTTAAGCTACTATTCATTTACTTCAGGCACCGGTCTGACCCTGGTCTGCAAAGGACCTCCAGCTATTAGCTCTACTCTGAACCCGAATGTGGGGGAGTTCACAAACCACGAGATTGACTCATGGCGAACGGACAGGGCAATCACCACCTGCCGCCTACCCCTCGACACTGTGGGGCTCGCAGCAAACAAAGATAATATAGGGCCTAAACACCACGTTTATGCCGTCGACTACTACTCTAGCGTCGATCAGGGTTATCCCATCTTTATTAGGGGCCCGCTACAAGAACGGACGATGAACTAGCAAACGAATAATAATGTAAGGATAACTTTACCAAGAACTCACCAATAGATGAACTCGGATACTTACTCAAATGGATCGTATCCGTCGAGGTACATGGTTGGAGAGAGGCCGACAAGTCCGACTCTCCACCACACTTCCTCCTCACACACTCACTATCCTAATGATACAAGTGGTTGGAGGCCCTCTACTTCTTCTTCTCCAAATGTGTTGTGTGTTCAATGGGGGGGGGGGGGGCTCTCCTCCCCCTTATATAGCCCTCCAAGGGCGGATCCTAGGGGGAACTTTCGGGGTGGTACCATCCGGAACCGGCGTAGGGAACGCAGTGGGAGAATGAAAGAGAAAGTTGGGCCTGAGTGGGCCAAATGGGGGTTCGGCCGAACCAGGGGTTTGGCTACACCCTTTCTGAGGCCTCTTGGCCCAATCTTCAGTCGGTGCACTCCTTGTCGGCTCCTTATGTGGATTCTGGGTGTTTCGCCTAAAGTTTAATTGGTTTAGCATGTCATGCGGGCCCTTCTTTATTCGTGCGATGCGGGATGGGATCTTCTGTGTACTTCTTCTACGTCCTCTGCATGTTTTCCTCTTATTTCAGACATGCATCCCTGAAATAGCTTAGTGGACAATACATCTGTGGAACTAGGTTAGTGATACACGTATGTGAGTAATTAAGGGCAGTCTTCTTTATTCCTGAGTATAAATGATGGTCGGATTTTTCACTTAGGGACCATCAACAGCCTCCTCACTCTCCTCTCAAACTCTCCACGGGATTTCATGTTTCAATCGTGGGATTTTGTTGCTTGGGGATTCTTTGGATTATCCACTCCTCGGAAGATCCGATCCCCATCATCTTCTCTTCGATTCGCGCGGGAAATTTTAAGGGTCTTTCATTCGAAAATCCCGTCGCCCAACCTCTCAATGTAGAAGGAGTTAGATGATTTGCTTTAGGGGATAGCTTCTAGATACCTCATAGAACTCATGTCTAGAATCTTGTCAAGTTTGGTGGGTTCAATCTCTTGTTCCATCGATCATTGGCTCGGCTCGGGCTCTTTCAGAACTTCCGACCCAGGGTCAGAACTTCCGACAGGCGCCTGAGTCGCCCAATTTTGGCTTTTTTGATTCATCTTTTCAGTTCCATCCTAATTTCCAACATATATATTTCTCAGATGGCTCGTGAAAAGAGAGGAAAACAGAAGGCAACAATACCGGAGATTGATTCTTCACCATGTTCTGATTCCGAGGCAACCGAGGAACCATCACCGGTTTTTCATCGCACGGCAAAGAGGAAAGCAGTTGCTAAGGTTCCTTTGTGCTCTCGTGGACGTGGGAGACCAAACCCACAAGGAACATTAGGACAAAGCGCACGCCCTCGCATTAAGCGTGCTTCCGCTCCAGGCTCTCATATGGCATATGCAGGGGAATCTTTGGAGTATCTTGAGCGGATTATCATTCGGATGCAGCCACCTATTAGGGAGACTGGTATGCATTTGAATGGGATTTGTCCAACTGACTACACTAAGGGCAAGCATGATCTTTATGCTTTAAGGTATGACAATCCCTCTAGTACGACAAGGAGCAACAAGGGGATGTTCATTTTTTGATGAACTTTCATGCAGATCGGTATGACTCAGTGATTCTCTGCAAATCTCATCCTACCACCGAGATGAAGTCTATAAATTGGGACTATTTGGGAGAAATTGACTTGCCGGTAATGAGGGAAGTTGAAGATGCTTGTAGGAGGATGAATCTGTCCTCAATCATATCCTTCAACTGTGATTGGAATGAGGAGGTCATTGCTCAGTTCTATGCAACTCTCTATGTTGACCGCTGAACCAAGACCTTTCATTGGACCATTCAAGGTAAGCCCTTCTCCGTTGAGTATGCACACTTTGCTAGGATTCTTGGATTCTCTAATGTTGATCTCACAAGGGAGAAGATACATGAGATGGAGAATGTGTTAGAGGATGGCGAGCTCCACTACATGTATGATAGTGCTTATGGTGACATCAAGTTTGGGACTATACATGGGTTGACACCTTATTACAAGCTACTCAACCAACTCTTCCGCTACACTCTGTGTTACAAGGGAGGTGATTTGGAAAACATCTCAAATATGTCCAAGAACTTTATTGCAAGAATGGCTCCCGGGCAACATGAATTCAGTGTTTTCGACTTCATCTGGGAGGAGATTATCATTTGTTTCATGTCATCCAAGAAGAGCTGTCACTATGCACCTTACATATTTGCTATGATCAAAGAAGTTACAGGTGTTGAGATCTTGACCGACAAGGGTCATCAAGTATACAAACAAAAGAAGGGTCATCTCGAGCGTCTTCTCAAGATTGGATCACATGCACCTCGCCGCTGGACTCAAGGGCCATCTCAAGCTCCATCTAGTTCCCATGGTCCTTCTACATCTCATGGTCCTTCAAGCTCTCATGGTCCTCCTCCTCGTGCTCCACAGAAGAAGGGAATTCTGAGTTTTCTCTCAAGATCCCTTTGCATGCTTCAATGTGGGTCGCCACAATGCGCAAGAAATTCATGCCCATAGAAAGTATGTGGATGAGCAGCTTTTGAAGAAGGAAGAACGGCAAAAAGCGCTTATGGCAAAGAATGACATGCCTCATTCTCCTATTCGCGCTCCTATGGATTTCCCTCCTCCCCCAACGTTCTACAATCCTTGGGAGGAGATTGGCAGCTCATCTACGATGTTCGGTGCTCATCAAATGGATAATGATGATATTGAGGAAGATTTGGGTGGCCGTGAGGAGACGGATGAAGAGGAAGAAGAGGATGTGCCCGCAGCCAACACCCCTACGGATGAAGAAGAGGAAGACGATGATGATGAGTGATAGCTATGGAAGGGCCTCTTCATTTTGGCGCTTGATGCCAAAGGGGGAGTAAGCTCACCATAGTGCATTTGGTAGATGTTGAGCATCGCTTCGCTTTATCTATCTAGTAGCTTTGAATCTTGAACTCTTGTGCTTGTGGACATGTGAGGAACTTGTATTTGTGTTAATGTGTGGTGTGCCAAGTGAGACTTTAATTTGTAAGACATATGACTCTATTATCTTTGATAGTGTGATCTTAGAACTTATTGCTCTTGTGATGATCATGACTTGATGTATTGTTTATTTCCACCTTATTGTTGTGATATATCTTGTCATATGCATCACGTTGATATTCTTCACACTTTACACCCCACGAATGCAGTGATATAGGAGAAAACTGTTTTAATACGTGCAAATGGCATTTGAGGCCATTTGTGATTCTATCTTGAAAAATGCACATATTAAGGGGGTGTTCAACTATATGATTGAATTCAAAATGGTTTATGGTATTACTTGTGAGCCTTAATTGTGTTGTCATCAATCACCAAAAAGGGGGAGATTGAAAATGCATTTGGCCCCCTAAGTGGTTTTGGTGTTGATGACATGCATAATTAAGGAGCTGATGTGTTTATCGAGCTATGGATAGGTTAAAATTCAATGAAATGAAATATTTGCATGAAAAGATGCCAATTTACTTGATAGACGGTGATCGAGCTCAAAAGAAGATCTTTATTTATTTTCTATTTTGAATTTGAGTATAGGAAACACCGTACTATTAAGTGGGATGCGAATAGAAGCTTGAAGATGTCAAAGTGCTTAATTGAAAAGCCAACTACCCATGAGAGACACAAATCACATACTTGTGCACTGAGTTTTTCTCACTGTTTCTGTGAGTGTCAGAAGTTCCGATAGGGGGTTCTCGGCCCAGCTGATTTAATAGTGTCGGAAGTTCCAACCCCGAATCGAAAGTTCCAACAATCACTTATTCTTCACACTAACGGCTAGATTTTGGGCCTCGGGTATTTATACCCCCTCAACCCCTCACTCATATGCTGTTGACCTAACACGAATAACACACCTCCTTAAGCTTCCAAAACACTTCCCCAATCTCTCCAAGAGCTAATCCTTGAGTTGATTTGAGCTACGGCTTTGGTGAGAGCAAGATTGAGGTGTGAGGCTAGAGCACTTGAGTGAGAAGGCAGCCAAAATCATCTCAAGAGCACTTGAAGCATCTTCATCCATCGATTTGCGTTTGTTACGCTTGAAGCTTGCTTCTAGACGGTTAGACATCGCCCGGTTGAGAGTCCTGTCATGTGTGTGCGCCCCGGGAAGTTTGTATTACCCATCATTTGTGGATTTCATAGTAAGTGACTCAATCCTCCTTTGTGATTGATTGAGTGAGGTAAAGGGTTAGTGGAAGACCCGGCTCTTTGTGAGCTCCTCAACGGAGACAAAGCTTCCTTAGTGGGAGTGAACTTTGGGAAACAAATCTTTTGTTCATTGTGCTTATTGCTTTTATCTAGTTCTTTTTGACCTAGAATTTATTTTGTCCCGATCTACATTCCCGAGTTGTTGTGCTTGCAAAGAACACTTGCGGGGGTCTCCTAGCATCAGTGATGAACTTATTTTTGATTCAGCCAGGTTCTGCAAATTTCGAGTTTAATTTTGAATTACGCATAGAACTTCTTTTCGTCGGAAGTTTCAGTCCAGTGTCGGAAGTTCCGGTCCATCAGAAGTTCCTACACTGTGTCGGAAGTTCCGACGGATTTAATTGTTGTGAAGATTTTTTCCGAAATTTTCAGATATGCCTATTCACCCCACTCTAGGCATCACTATGATCCCTTCAAGTCTAAACATGATGAGCCAATTGACATCAACATGCCAGCATCGACCATCCACATCGCTAAAAATTTAGTCACAATTGTTTCCACCGATGGCAACTTCGAGTGCAGCCTGACCACGTCACAGACTGCAAGCCTCATCGTCACTCCACCTCTTCCGGTGCTGCAGCCACCCTCTCTGCCAAGGATACCAATGCCGGTTAACACGCTGCTCTAGAATGGTAACAAAAACAACATCAATCAAATGGATGGTGAGGCAACATCACCTGCTAACAAGTTGGAAGGACAGCTGTGGCAGAACTGCCTGAATTAATCTAGCTTAACTGCACTAACCATCACCGTAGAGGCAATCCAGGCTAACACGTAGTTAAAATGGAGTAAAATGACAGTTTGTCGGGTAACATTCCGATGCAACCACTGGAATTTCGATCGAAACAATGCATACATACAACCCACACGAAGGTGAGCCCAGAGATTACAACAATCCACAAATTTTACATCATAGAGTTCAACATAAATTATTATTACAAACCAAGTCCGAATTCATGCATAAACAAGTACTTTCACAGTTTAATAGTGCAGCGGAAAATAAATGATAGTTCTAACGACGATATAAGATATCATGATGAAGCCCGTGCATGACATCATTCAACGTTAACATCGTTGGCCGGGGACGGATCCCATTCCACCGACCAACCAGGAGGAAGAGTACACGGTCAATTCAAGCTAGCAACCATATCCTTAAAGGTCTCACCTGAAAATAAAGCCCAAGCAAGGCTGAGTATACTAATACTCAGCAAGGCTTACCTGACTAGTGTATATATACTTAGCCGACTCCTAAACATGCAAGGCTTTTGGCTGAGGGTAGTTTTTGCCAAAAAGCATCTAAGAATGAGTCCTTGCTTTCAAGTTTTAGCATCAAGTTCTAGTTGATTAACCATTCTAGGTAAGCAACTATCCTAAACACACATGGTGGAGAAATAATTAACTGAGCATCCAACCAGATTAATCATCATCATTGTTCCTCTTCTTACTCTATGTGGTAAAAGGGTTAAGTAGTCTCAATGGCCACGAGAAACGGACGATTCGAATCGAATTTCTTAACCTTGCAAAGGAAAGCTAAACACACATCACGTAGTTACTCACAGAGTCACACATGCAACTTTTCCCCTTTATTTCCGTTTCATGGATCAGAGCCACCGTCCTCGAGTACAGAGATCCACGAACCACAGTACGGCGCTGGGCTGTGGCTGCTCTTGCACTCACCATGTGCCCGTGGGAATGGCGTCAAGACGGTGGGAGGTATGTCCACGCACCGGTTCAATCAGGTACTTAAGCTTACCGATTACCATATTCTCGGCATGTGGTTAGTACGTTCAAAAACTTAACCACCACTACCACACACCGTGACCTTAGCATTTTCGCTAAACAGACGGGGCCTCAATCATCAACATGAATATCATAACATAGCCCCATCCATCAACCTTATGATTCCAACATAGGTAAAACCAAGCAACTCCTATATCTCACGAGTGACAGGAAATCACTCGACTTTTACCATAGTCCTATTAGCATAGCAATCTAGTGACCAACGCAGACTAGTGTTCATACCATACATACTAGGATCGTGCAACTAGGGTTTCAATCAACTCCTTAAAAACTTAATGCACAATACCATATATAAATAAAAGTTGCATAAGTTTAAAAATAGGGGCTATGCTCCGGGGCTTGCCTTCCTGAGCAAAACTAGCCGTGGGCGCTTCCGAACTTTGGTTCGGGTCTTCAGCAACTTCAGTTAGATTAACTTGAGCTTCGCATTCCTTACTCTCGGACTCTGGCACCAGCTCGTAGGTTCCATCAGCGAGAGTCAGCGATTCTATATGAATGCATATGTATGAGTGGTTTTAATGGTACAAGATAAATAACTATTTCACTGTAAAGTTGTAATTCCACAAAACTCAAGTTAAGTTGTAAAGCACTTCATTTTCTTTTCCTTGGACATTCATTTATCGAGTACTATCCAGATTAACTAACTTCATTAAGTAAGTGAGTGGTTTTGTCATTTCATAAACGGCAATTTTTAAAAAGTAAGCATGGATTAAAACAAAACTACTCGTGGAGACAGCTTCTGGTGTTGAGATTTTTATGCAGAGCACATTACTTAAGTACAAACTCACTGTACAATTTCCAGTCATTTTCATTCAGCAGATTAATCATGAAAAATACATTAAATAGCTACTGCAAGGATCAAGATCTATTTATACAGTACAAACCATGCAAGAAGTTTTGCTCAATATTTTACTAAGTACTTCTAAACGTATGGTGAGTCTACTGTAAATTTTTCAGGTTTTAGTGTGTAAGATACAAGGCATAGAAAATAAGTCAAGATAAATCTACATCACTCAAGATTTGTTTCTACAGGTAGTTCCACAAGGTTTTTGTGTCTCAACCTTTTCCAACATGATAAACTCAAAGCTAGTCTCTAGTTAAAAAGTCTTATTTTTCTAAGCACCAGAACTAGTTACTTTGATTTAATGTAGTTTTTCTTAACTAAAAACATATGAGCAAGTTAGACAGAAGTAAAAAGTTCCAAACTTTTTCCATAGCATTTATGCATCAAGGTTACTCTACTGTAAAAGATTCAACCCTAAAATATCAGTAAAACAACATGAACAAACAACTCTAGCAAAATAGCACATCAACAAGATCCAACAAAAACTACTCGTAGAGACATGTTCTGGCCTTGAGATTTTTACTCAAGTCTTAACAAGCAGATACTAGGTTACAGTCCAAAAATCATTCACAGTACTGCCCTAGGTCAAGAGATACATGCATAGGCTATTTAAAACAAGATTTATTATAGATCAAGTTTTAGTTTGTAACTAGTCATCCATCTGAGCAAAAGTAGTCGGATTCATCAAGAGGGTCACAATAAATTTTAGTTTGCATTTTCTGATTTTCTATGATTTTATATTGATTTTACAAGTGACAGCCTCTTGAAAACAAAAAGTACTCGGGTTCTCGCAGATAGGTCCCTAGATCTAACAGAAAGGACCCTAAAAAGAACTTGGCGATTGCAATGTAGTCCCTGGGTGGGATGCCATGGTTGGCGATCAAATCCCAGCGAGGAAACTAGTCGGCGGCGAGGGGAAACGGGTGGGGGAGCACGAGGAGGTCGAGGGGAACCTGTTGGTGTTCTCGGTTGGGGCTGGGGTGGTCGGAGTTGTGCTGCCGGCTGTGAGCAGGAGCTCTGGCGAGATGCGGGCGGTGGGCGGCGGTGGTCCGGCGAGGAAGGGCAGCGTGGGAAGTTAGGAAGTACCAGCAGGTCGAGGGCGACCCGTTTAGAGCCTCGGTTTGGGCGGAGGAGGAGCGAAAAGTGGGGCTCGACGGCGAGGTCGAGTGGCGGCGCTAATGGCGGGGTGGTGGTGGTACTCGGGCGCGTGTGAGCAGAGGCCTGGTGCAGCCCTTTTATAGGCGCATAGGGGGAGGAGGAGGAGCTGGGCGCGACACAACGTAGGGAGGCGCAGCGGGGACAAGGTCGCGACAGGGGTGCGGCGTCGCCGGCGCGTCGTGGCTCGACCGTCGGGAATCAACGGCCGCGTGGCGCGCGTGAGCTGGTAGGGGTGGGATACCGTGCAGGGCAAATCGCCGGCAGCAGGCCCAGTTGGTGGCTGGTCGGGGCCCATTGGGGACCATGCCTTGGCGCAGCTTGCCGGGAAAGGCATCGTCGGATAGGTGGCCGGCGGCCGCTGCCCCTCGACAGGATAGAACAGGGGAGGGGAGAGAAGAGAGAGGGAGAGAGAGAGAAGGGCCAGGATTCAAATTAAATATTCTCAAAATTTCGAATAGAAACTGGGAACACCCTAAACACGAAATTTGTAGGGAATTTTAAAATCTACAACTTTTGTTTTAGCCGAAAGTTCATTTCAGCCACGGTTTAAAAGTTATTTTAAATTCAAGACTACTAGGAGTTGAATTACTAGTCATTTCTTGTGTTAAATTTTTAATTTGCAAATGGTGTTTGAAGTACACTTTGTAAGTTACTAAAATATGAGTGTGTTTTTATACTACATTTGTCATGAAATGTGGAGCATGAAAGATTATAAACACAAAAGGAAAAATCTCACATACACACATACATACCCATGCACATACACATTCATACACATGCATATGTATACACATAAATAGATGTATTGTTTCAATGATTCTGGGTCATTATGCATGATGCTATGTTTAGATTTTCTTGCTTAGGGTTCTAAACATCTAGGGTGATACAACCTTCCCCCCTTAAAAAGAATCTCAACTCGAGATTCGAATAAGTACGCCTAGTGTGGATAGTGTGTGTACCTTTGGGCGAATTTAGAAAACCGCGGAAATTTTGATTTAGATAGCTTTCAGTTTCCCATGTGGCTTCCTCTTCGGTGTGATGGCTCCATTGGATTTTATACATTTTAACCACTTTTCTTCTAGTGACCTTTCCTTTTGATCAAGAACTTTGATAGGATATTCAATTAAGAGAGGTCCGGTTCTACCAATACTTCCTTTTGTTCAACAATTTGTGTTGGAACTCGAATACACTTCTTGAGTTGAGAGACATGAAAGATATCATAGATGGCTGCAAGCGAAGGGGGCAGTCGCACTCTATAGGCCACGGGTCCGCAAATTTTGATGATTTCATAAGGACCAACATATCGGGGAGCTAACTTGCATCTCACTCCAAACCTTTGCACACCCTTGGTTAGTGAAACCCGAAAGTAGACATGATCACCAACTTCAAATTGCAAAGGCTTTCTCCTTTTATCAAAATAGCTCTTTTGTCTAGACTGTGCAACTCTTAGATTCTCCTGTATTACTCTTACTTTTTCCTCTTCCTCGATTACCAAGTCTGGCCCAAATATTTTACATTTCCTGGTTTGGGACCAACTCAAAGGAGTTCGACACCTTCGGCCATACAAGGCCTCAAACGGTGCCATTTTCAAACTTGCTTGATAGCTATTGTTGTATGAGAACTCTGCTAAAGGTAAGGACAAGGCCCGATCTTCCGAGAGGTAGGAAAAGTTCGATTGGTGGAGGACTCGACGTTGACGATCTGGCTTCAAATCAGCAAGATTCGAACCTTGCAACCAAGACCAGTGCCTGATGCATCACAATAAACATCGAATGGCTTGGTGTTATCGGGTTGAGCTAAGACTAGGGCTGTAGTCAGGTGTTCCCGAAGAGTGTGGAAAGCTTTTTCACATTTCTCGCTCCACACAAACTTTACTCCTTTCTTCAATAGTTCAGTCATAGGCTTAGCAATTCTGGAGAAGTTCGGAATAAAGCGGCGATAATAACCAGCTAAACCAAAAAAACTGCGAATCTGGTGGACGGAGGTGGGAGGTATCCAATCCATCACCTCTTGTACTTTGCTAGGATCAATGGCTATTCCTTCGCTGGAAATATTGTGGCCCAAAAATTTTACACTATCCAACCAGATTTCACACTTGGAAAACTTAGCATAAAGCTGATGGTCTCTAAGATGCTGGAGAACAATGTGCAGGTGCTTAGCATGATCTTCCTTATTCTTGGAATAAATAAGGATGTCACCAATAAAAACTACAACGAACTTGTCAAGTTCGGGCATGAATGCCGAATTCATGAGATACATGAAGTAGGTAGGAGCATTTGTGAGCCCGAAAAACATGACCAGATACTCATATAGCCCGTATCGTGTGGAAAAAGCAGTCTTAGGGATATCACATGGACGAATCTTGATCTGATGATAGCCAGAGCGAAGATCAATTTTTGAGAAGACTCTAGCTCCCACTAATTGATCAAAGAGAACACCAATGTGGTAAAGTGGATATTTATTTTTGATTGTCACCGCATTGAGAGGTCGGTAGTCCACACACTGCCGCAAACTATCATCGTTCTTCTTCACAAATAGGGCTGGGCAACCCCAAGGTGATGCACTAGGACGAATGAAACCTTTATCAAAAAGTTCCTGCAGTTGTAGTTTCAATTCGGCCAACTCCTTGGGTGGCATTCTACAGGGTCTTTTTGAGATAGGTGTAGTGCCTGGCTGCAGTTCGATAATGAACTCAATGTCCCTATCTGGTGGCATTCGTGGCAAGCCATCCGAAAAAACATCGGCATACTTGCACACCACTGGAATATCTTCTGGTTTGACTCCTTCCATCGTGAAAGCTAGGAATTTATGCATTCCCGAGAAGGTAGCTAAAGAGTAGTGGCTCCGTGACTGGGTCAGTTTATTTCTACGGTTCGCAAAGAAATATCTAATGTAACCCCGTGCAGAGCCATCCAATTCATCCCCAAAATAATATCCATGCCTTCAAGTGCCAAAAGGATAAGGTCGGTTTTGATTGTGTTACTACCCAACTTGATCGGTACGTTCCTTATGATTTGGTTGGAAGCAAATTTACCACCCGGTATTGATATCATGTATGACCCTTTTGTGTGACAAAAATCCAAGCCCACTTTTGCACCAAATTTTGCACTTATAAAACTATGGGATGGACCAAAATCAAATAATAAAATTGCAGGATTGTTGAGGATAGAGAATGTACCCGTCATCACTAGTGCACCTTCCGGAAGATCAGCAAGTGTAGTGAAATTGATCCTTCCCTGTTGAACATGAACAGTCTGTCTTTTGCCCTTGTTCTTATTGTTCTGACTAGAACTTTGTCCTTGATTTGGCTGCCTAGGCTGGGGGCATTCTCGTGCAAAGTGGCTAGAATTCCCACAATTAAAGCAACAATTTGTGTTGCTCGGATGAGCTGGCTGCTGAGCAATCGGCCTTGGGCCAGTCTGCTAAGGCACAGGGGGTCGTATAACGCCCTGCTGCTGTGGGGGCCTAAAAACCCATCGCCTTTGTTGAGGGGCCTTCTGAGGAGCTTTGGAAGTAGCATTCTGCACCAAATGATACCTCTATGGTGGGGCACTAGAGGGTCCAGTTGGTGCCTTCCTCTTCTTCTCAGCATCGTGAGCCAAGATACAGTCTTCCTGAGTGATTGCCAGATTGACCAGCTCATTTTAAGTGTCTACCTTGATGGGGTTTAAGCGGTCCTTGAGCTTGGTACTAAAGCCTCTGCGGAAGCGATCACGCTTCTTAGCATCGGAGTCAGCGTGATAGCCCATGTACTGAAAATGGTTATTGAAAGCCTGGGCATACTGGAGTACGGTGCGGGTACCCTGAGTAAGAGCCAGAAATTCATTCAAATTCCTCTCCATATGCCCTTCTGAATAGGGTGGGCTTTGAATGCATTCTTGAAATTTCTCCCAAGAGACAACATGGTTGGCTGGGAGCATGGTGAAATAGTTGTCCCACCAAAGGCGCACGGTACCACGAAGTTGTTGCGCGGCAAAACGGGCCTTATTTGCATTGGAACATGGCACCACAAGTAGAGAAAACTTGGACTCGATTGTGCGAATCCAAGCATCTGCATCCAAGGGCTCCTCCGTCTTGTGAAACAGAGGGGGCTGAGTGCCCAAGAAGTCAAGGTCACCAGCAGCCTGAGGTTGGTGGACATTGTGCCCACCCCGCTGTTGCTGGAATTGCTGAAATGCTTGCTGCCCTTGAACAAGCTGGCGGAGCAACTCGGTCTGGGCGGCCATTACTTCAGCCATGTTGGGCAGTGGTGGCGGCTGCTGCGGTTGTCCGCTACCACTAGCACCAAAATCGGTCAGGATGTTGCGGGTCCCTTGAATCATCTGCAAGGTGCAAATTTTTCATTAATTCGGGAATCCACAATACCACCAAGGCTGAGTGTCATAAGCGTGGAAGATTTAGCTCTCAAGGATTCACAGATAAATTGTGGACAAAATACTGCTGATTGCAAGAAAAATCATAACTCCGCGTCTATTCATCCGAACCCTTACAGATGTTGGCAGTGGTTAGGAAATTTAGTGGCCTACAACTGTGGTATTCAAATACACCTCCAACTACTACATCTCCGACTACTTCGACTACATTTCAGACTACCACGACTACTTCTCCAACTACTACGGCTGCATCATCGACTACTCCATCTACATTTCCGTATACCAGGACTACAAATTTGACTGCTACGGCTTCGTCATCGACTACATCGACAACAGCTCCAACTGCATCGGCTACTATACGGTTTCTTTTACTACATCACCGAATTCTTCATTCATCTACGACTCCTTCGACTACATCTTCGGCTGCCTCGACAGCATCTACCACGGCTTCAACTACATCTTCAACTGCTTGAATGGTACCTTCGTCTGCTACAGCTACAGTTCAACTACACTGCATCTTTGACTACTTCGACTGCATCTCCGACATCAGCAACTACATCTCTGGTTACAACGACTATATCTGTGACTGCTTCCACTATAACTCCGACTACTACGACTTAATTTTCGACTGCACTGCAATTTGACTACTTCGACTGCTCTCCGACTGCATCAACCTTATCTTGGACTACTACGACTACGTCTCCGACTGCTTCAGTTGCACCTCTATCTAGTACGACTACAACTTCGACTACACTGCATCAATGACTGCTTTGACTGCATCTCCGACTGCTTCAGTTACACTTCTGTTTACTACGACTATATCATGGCCTGCTTATACTGCATCTTCGACTAGTACGACTACTTTTTTGACACTCCGATTGCTTGAGCGACACCTCCGACTACTACGACTATATCTTCAACTACATCTTCGACTGCTTCTCTGTTTTGGCTGTTTTTCAGTGAACAGAGTGCTAGTATTTTGATCACCAGGGAAAATCTACTCACCTAAAAATTTCTAAATTTGAACAGTAGCTGATTGAGCAAGTTTGCAACAAGTTTGATGTTGAACACATCTATAGAAAACTTCACTAAGAAGGTCTAAAAATTTATTTGTAACAGGAGTGCTCGAAACAAGCAGAAAACTGAGGTGTTGAAGTTTCTATTGTTGCCCACTGAGCACTAGTCCAAAAATTCTCAAAATTTAGTAGCAAAAAGGGGGGAAATTTGAAGCAACTTCCCTGTTGAGCTTCTCTTCAGATAAGGTAATTCCCTAAGTCTAATCAATTCCTCTATCTAGATATGGCATAAAAAGATAGATTTCTAGATAGCCCTTAAGTGAGTGCTCAAACGTGCTCTAGTGCAACTTACTCCCTTATAAACCCAGGATAATGTTTCATTCAATTTTCATGTATGATCATGATGCATGTACATCCTATTCGTCCTCACAAAGCAAACAATTGCCAAATAGCTTTGGTCTTACGTGGTTAATTTCGGTGGCATACATAATACGTCTCTCCTAATATTAACTAGCTGAATTTTTCTAACCGTTCTTAGCTTAACGTAATCGCGGTTAGTGTACCTGCAGAAGATTGACAGAATATAAATTGAACCTTCCGTGCTATAACTCACGAAAGCGTCCCCATACATTACCGCTCACTATAGTAACGGCATCCATGCGTTGGATACTGCATGGACAGTGCCACATACGTTACCGTGATAACGTATTCACTTCCCGTATAAATCGTCTTATGGGACGTTTGTACATCAAAGCCATCATATGTGCAGCATAGTTTACTCCCAATATAATCAACGAGTAGTTGGTATATTGGCAGCACCTCAAGTAAGCCACTGCTTGAGCGCAGCGTTCAGTTCGCGTCACCGACGTGAGGGTCAAGCTCTCTCAGTTGACTGAGGTTCCTTACCTTCTTACCTTAGCGATGAGTGCGTCGTTACATAAATTAAAGGTCGGTTGTACACAAAAGTAAGTTTTGCAGAAAGTAATGTGCTGGAAGTCAGTTATATATAATCATAAGTTAGATAGCCACCTAGTCATATTCCCATAATCCCCTAGGGCTTTACGAACTAGGCGTCATCCTTAACGAACCAACGCATTTTTGCAAACGCAATTTTGTTGTCAAGTTTTAAGAAAACAAGTTTTTAAGGCTCACAATACTCTCTGGTGTATGCATTTCGGCTCTGATGCCAGCTGTGGCAGAACCGCCTGAATTAGTCCGGCTTAAGTGCACTAACCATCACCATAGAGGCAATCCAGGCTAACACAAACTTAAAACGGAGTAAAACAACAGTTTGTCGGGTAACATCCCGATGTAACCACAGGAATTTCGATCGAAACAATGCATACATACAACCCACACAAAGGTGAGCCCAGAGATTACAACAATCCACAAATTTTACATCATAGAGTTCAACATAAATTATTATTACAAACCAAGTCCGAGTTCATGCATAAACAAGTACTTTCAGAGTTTAATAGTGCAACGGAAAATAAATGATAGTTCTAACGACGATACAAGATATCATGATGAAGCCCGTGCATGACATCATTCAGCGTTAACATCATTGGCCGGGAACGGATCCTATTCCACCGACCAACCAGGAGAAAGAGTACACGGCCAAGTCAAACTAGCAACCATATCCTCAAACGTCTCACCTGAAAACAAAGCCACAAGCAAGGCTGAGTGTTGACGCCAGATTTTGACACGTGTTGAATCGGTGTCAGGGAAGGAGGAGATTGGCCGATGCGGCAGACTTAAAGGCTACAATTGGGAATCGGCCAATTGGCGCTACAGTTAGGAATCGGCCGATTGGCGCTGCAGTGTTTCGGGCGATTGGCGAATGGAGTTGGTGGGGGTCGACCGATTGAAAGGCTGGAGCGTTTGGGCCAATATGGGCTTGCGCCAACAGATAGGGGATGAAGCCAATGGAATCCCAAGAGGGGATGTTGAGTCAAGATGACAGAGGATCCCAGTCAAAGATGACATGACGTTGGTCAAAGAGCGACGCCGACTCGGTCGAGGAGCAATGGAAGGAGTTCGGATTGGACTAGAAGATGGCAGCAGAAGATTCTGCGGGAGCCCGATTCCTTTAGGAGAGTCTTATAGATATAGTAGTTTTTATTTAAATCAAGTTTGTAACGGATCGTGACAGATCAGGAGTCTTAGTCCTAGGGTATAAATAGAAGCAGTCAGGATTTTGTAAAGGATACACATCAATCAATACAAACAATCTACTTTTTCATCGTACTTTACTTTCAAGTCGGCGACTTCGCCAATACATCTTTTTCTTTCACGAGTTCATACGGGTTGGCAGGACTGCATCGACACGATCTCCGGCCAATTGGTAGGTTCCGTTTATCAAATAATATCTAAGCTTTAACTTCGGACGCATCGCCGTTGTTTCGTTTAGATTTATTCACCAGTTATCGATATTTACTAGAATTATAGGTTTTACCTATTGTTCTAGTTTTATCACCAGTTATCCAGCTTGAGATCGAACTGTGGGCTTTATCATTATTTTTTCTTATTTATCATCATATAGCCGATTAGATCTATTTCGAGTGTTGCATCTGTGGCGATTGTTTAAGTTGCTCCAATAGTTTTTTTGCAATCGCTACGTGATTATCGGCTGATCTATAGCCAGTCATCTTCATAACAAATCGGCCGATTCGCTGATATATTTTTCGGGATAGATCGGAACTTTAGCCGATCGAGACCCCAGAATTTAATACGTTTCTTTCCTTGTCAATCAACAGGTCAGATTGACTGGCACGCCGTGCGAACCGCACCAGGGCGATCACCCGAACAGGAGTTAAGCAGATTCTCCCGGGTCGTGTGTCCGACGCTGAAGGTCATCGGCCGATCTACGGCCGATTTTTATCGCCAACACTGAGTATAATAATCAGCAAGGCTTACCCGACTAATGGTATATATGTACTTAGCCGATTCCTAAACATGCAAGGCTTTTGGCTGAGGGTAGTTTTTGCCAAAAACCATCTAAGAATGAGTCCTTACTTTCAAGTTTTAGCATCAAGTTCTAGTTGATTAACCATTCTAGGTAAGCAACTATCCTAATCACACATGGTGGAGAAATAATTAATTGAGCATCCAACCAGATTAATCATCATCATTGTTCCTCTTCTTACTCTATGTGGTAAAAGGGTTAAGTAGTATCAATGGCCGCGAGAAACAGACGATTCGAATCGAATTTCTTAACCTTGCCATGGAAACCTAAACACACGTCACGTGGTTACTCATAGAGTCACACGTGCAACTTTTCCCCTTTATTCCCGTTTCATGGATCAGGCCACCGTCCTCGAGTAAGGAAATCCACGAACCACGGTACGACGCCGGGCCGTGGCTGCTCTTGCACTCACCATGTGCCCATATGAACGGCGTCAAGACGGTGGAAGGTATGTCCACGCAACGGTTCAATCAGGTACTTAAGCTTACCAATTACATATTCTCGGCATGTGGTTAGTACGTTCAAAAACTTAACCACCACTACCACACACCGCGACCTTAGCATTTTCGCTAAACAGACGGGGCCTCAATCATCAACAGAAATATTGTAACATAGCCCCGTTTGTCGACCTTATGATCCCAACATAGGTAAAACAAGTAACTCCTATATCTCGCGAGTGACAGGAAATCACTCGACTTCTACCGCAGTCCTATTAGCATAGCAATCTAGCAACCGACGCAGACTAGTGTTCATACCATAGATACTAGGATCGTGCAACTAGAGTTTCAATCAACTCCTTAAAAACTTAATGCACAATACCATATATAAATAAAAGTTCCATAAGTTTAAAAATAGGGGCTATGCTCCGGGGCTTGCCTTCATAAGCAAAACTAGTCGTGGGCGCTTCCGAACTTTGGTTCGGGTCTTCAGCAACTTCAATTAGATTAACTTGATCTTCACGCTGCTCACTCTCGGACTCTGGCACCAGCTCATAGGTTCCATCGGCGAGAGTCGGCGATTCTATATGAATGCATATGTATGACTGGTTTTAATGGTACAAGATAAATAACTATTTCACTGTAAAGTTGTAATTCCACAAAACTCAAGTTAAGTTGTAAAGCACTTCATTTTCTTTTCCTTGGACAGTCATTTATCGAGGTACTATCCAGATTAACTAACTTCATTAAGTAAGTGAGTGGTTTAGTCATTTCATAAACGGCAATTTTTCAAAAGTAAGCATGGATTAAAACAAAACTACTCGTGGAGACAGCTTCTGGTGTTGAGATTTTTATGCAGAGCACATTACTTAAGTACAAACTCACTGTACAATTTCCAGCCACATTCAGCAGATTAATCATGAAAAATACATTAAACAGCTACTGCTAGGATCAAGATCTATTTATACAGAACAAACCATCCAAGAACTGGTGCTCAATATTTTTTACTGAGTATTTCTAAACTTATGGTGAGTCTACTGTAAATTTTTGAAGTTTTAGTGTGCAAGATACAGGGTATAGAAACTAAGTCAAGATAAATCTATATTAATCAAGATTTGTTTCTATAGGTAATTCCACAAGGTTTCTGTGTCTCAAACTTTTTCAACATGATAAACTCAAAGCTAGTCTCTAGTTAAAAAGTCTTATTTTTCTAAGCACAAGAACTAGTTACTTTGATTTAATGTAGTTTTTCTTAACTAAAAACATATGAGCAAGTTAGACAGAAGTAAAAAGTTCCAAACTTTCTCCATAGCATTTATGCATCAAGGTTACTCTACTGTAAAATATTCAACCCTAAAATATCAGTAAAAGAACATGAACAAACAACTCTAGTAAAATAGCACATCAAACAAGATCCAACAAAAACTACTCGTAGAGACATGTTCTGGCCTTGAGATTTTTACACAACTCTTCACAAGCAGATACTAGCTTACAATCCAAAAATCATTCACAGTACTACCCTAGGTCAAGAGATACATGTATAGACTATTTAAAACAAGATTTATTTTAGATCAAGTTTTAGTTTGTAATTAGTCATCCATCTGTGCAAAAGTAGTCAAATTCATCAAGAGGGTCACAATAAATTTTAGTTTGCATTTTCTAATTTTCTATGATTTTACAAGTGACAGCCTCTTGAAAACAATCGGGTTCTCGCAGATAGGTCCCTAGATCTAACAAAAAGGACCCTAAAAAGAACTTGACGATTGCAATGTTGTCCCTGGGCCGGGCTGCCATGGTTGGCGGTCAAATCCCAGCAAGGAAACTAGTCGGCGGTGAGGGGAAAGGGGTGGGGGAGCACGAGGATGTCGAGGGGAACCCTTTGGTGTGCTTGGTTAGGGCTGGGGTGGCCGGAGTTGTGCTGCCGGCTGTGAGCAGGAGCTCCGGTGAGCAGAAGGCTGAAAAATTCCCAGAACTTCTGGGTGAGGGGGATGCCCTCCGGGTATAGTAGGGGGGAGCCGATGTGGTGAAGGGTGTTGGGGAAACAATGTTCGGCCATGTGTTCCGGGTTGTTTCCAACACTCGTAGCTGCACCCTCCAAACCATGGTGTGGTCGGCTATGGCCGGCAACATCATGGTTTTCGGCCAAGTGAACTGGATTCGTTCGGTCAGCCAGTGTGGGTTTTGTGTGCCTAGTGATGTGGGATTTGATGTGTCGATTTGCACTCATTTCCGAAGTTCGGACAAGGGATTCATTGAGGATTTATTCTTGTTTCCTGCGTACGTGCTCGGGGACGGTCGGTCGCATGTCCTAGTACCTATTTCTTGGCCCTCGGAGACCGCACCAACAGACAGGGCAACCAGTGAGTCGGTGTGGGTTTCGTGTGCCTAGAGATGTGGGAATTGATGTGTCGATTTGAACTCATTTATTTGTTGTTTCGAAAGTTATGATTTCGAATTCTCTCTTTTTTTATTTTATTATATTGATGCTTTATCACATTGTTTTTTTTATGATGTAATTCATAGACCATACACATTGGAATCCTATAACCCTCCACGTCCGGATATAGCGTAGAGTTGTTGGCCGGAGTCGCCTGGCAGACCAGGTAAAAGCCGGTGCCCGACCCGAGTATTTTGCCCGAGAGATCAACCTTTAACTCACCTATATTGCTCCCTTAGGAAACCTCTCTGCCCTTTTCACCTATCTTGGTGTGTCCTTGGATCGACTAGAATAGAAGTTACTGCACACACGTTCTCTCAGATTCGATAACCCTTGGAATACTCTGAGGTGAAAGATACAATGATATCCATGCGCTTGCGAATTTATTCGCACATCGCTAAAATACCCAACAATGCACAGGTCTAACACTGGTCTGCCAAGACCCTCCGGCTACTAGCTCTACTCTAACCCCGAACATGAGGCATTTCGAATAACGGACAGGCTGTCACCACCTGCCGCCTACCCTGCAACACCGTGGAGGCTCGCAGCAAACAAAGGTAATTTAAGGCCTAAACACAACGTTTATGCCGTTGAATACTACTCTAGCGTTGCACAGGGTTTACCCGTCTTTATCAGGGGCCCTCTACTGGAGTATCCTCTACAAGAATGGATGATGAACCCATAAACAAAAAACAACAAGAAAATAACTTTACCACTTAAATAAACTCAGGTACTTACTCAAATGATTGGTACCTGGCGAGATACAAGGTGGAAGAGAGACGATGACAAGTCCGGCTACACTCCCTATCCTAATGCGACAAAGTAAGGTGGAGTCCCTCTTCTCTCCTTCTCCAAATGTGTTGTGTGTTGTGGGGGCTCTCCTCTCCTCCTTTTATAGCTTGGATAGGTCGGTTCCCGGGGGAATTTTGTATGGAAACATCAGGAACTGCCTTAAGGATTGCATGAGGAAGCATCCCGCCAAAATTGTGCCAGGATGTCGTCCAAGTTCGGCCGACCCTGGGGGTCGGCCGACCACTGGTGGGCCCTCCTGTCACCGCCTTTGTGTGGTTGACTAGTAGGTGGAGCCTTGGCTTGATCCTCAGTGTTTCCCGCAAAGTTACGTCAGTTTGCTCTGCCAAGTGGGTCCTTCTATCCTCATGCAACGTAGGGAACGATCTTCCGTGCATTTCTTATGCGTCTTATGCATGTTTTTCCTTGGTTTACGTTCATGGGTGCCTACATATCATAATTCACCAAAACTTGTGGAACCAGTTAGAATTAAACCCTATAGCTAAGTTTGGTGATTATTTTAGTATTGAAAGATGCAGAAGATGACGGTTGGATTTGTGACTTAAGGACCGTCAACAAAGATGTAGCCATTCTCTCCTCTTTGTAAAAGTCTCTAGGCTAGTGGAGGTTAGGTGAAAAGTAGTTCTACTTCAAGATCTCCAAGTCCTCTTGAAGAATGGGTTATGGCTTGTATCTTTTTCTCTCTTGTAAGACTTTGAGTTATGCAATAAAGTATCTTACTTAGCTTGTCTTTAGTTCATATGCTTCTTGCAAGTCATGCGATTCTTTCATAGTTTATAATTGTATCATATACCTTGCATGTTTAAACGAGTAAATCTAGTGCCACGGCATCGGTTCATCGCCTTACTCAGGTGATCTAGTACTCAGACTCCTAATAAAAATGCATGTTCTTGCACAAGGCTAGTAACTATCGATAACGTATACGTGGTGTCTAAGCTAAAGGTTACATTTGAATGCAGGTCTACCCCACGTTCTGTAGAGATATGCGGCAGATGGTGACAACCATGTTCGTCCTTCGTAATCATCCGCGTTCGAGTGTCGTCATGAGCCTAGAGTTGGATCCTAATAAATATGTGTATCTGTATGTGTGTATAATATAAACTATGCATGCTTAAGTATTATATTAGTATCCCTGATTGCTCTCTTATCCCTCCATTTGCTTAGATCCTTCTTTTTGAGTTTGGTCCTTCTTGTGTGTCAAACTACCTTTCAACTATTATCAATTACCCCTACGTAGATTTTGGATATTCAATTAAAATATTCTTTTAAATTTAATAATTCTTTAACTACCACCTTCCCAGCGGAAGTATAAATACGACACCCTGAATACTCATGGGTAAAATACTACAACGCTATTCCATACGCTTGCGGATTTATCTGTGATCGTAAGAAGTACCAATATTTGTCAAGACGGAGCGCAGCAAAGTGGTCGGCGAGCAGACCTGAGGTTGCTCGACGTGTATGAGGTTGCCAGAATCATTGGCGATGTAGTGCATGCTCTCAAAGCTGATGGTCTAGACTCGATAAAGATAATGTCGAGGTTGTCGTTGACTTCCATCGAGCTCTCCAAATGGATCTCAGCGAAGACCCCTACCTGGCACGTCAACTATTGGTATTTATGATAGGCAATCTACTAAGGAGGAGACCCGTGAGGGTGAATTGTAAGGGGGAATCACTTAGCCGAGAGCTAGATGTAAACACACGGACGTTGGCTTCACGCCTTCATATCATAGGTCCAAGCCGGGAAAATATTCGGTGCAAACTACCTTTTCGGTAGAAATATGAAAACTCTTTAAAAATATCATAGTTGCAAGTATTCAAAAAATTTCAAACGATGCACATCCATAGTCCATCATTAGATGTACTTTGTGGTAAAAGTTGAGATGCAAAATCATTTTGTAAAAATTCATATGAAAATAACAAATTTCATAAGCAAGTGCAGCACAAGACAAATTCCCAGGAATTTTGTCTTCTAGTGCCTCATGCACTTTGAGTATGTCATTTTTGTTTGAATTTTTCTAGATTGAGTTTGCACCCCAACTTTTGATACAAAGTACATCAATGTATGTACTATGGATATACATCATTTGAAACTTTTTGGATACTTGCAAATATAAGTTTGTTAAAGAGTTTTCTCGGTTCCACCAATAAGGTGGTTTGCACCCAATATTTCCCTACCCAAGCCACCCCGAGCAGTGGTCATCCAGACCCATGGTGAGGCACCCGCGGATCTAATCCCTAACAAGCAAGAGCAACTCCAGCAAAACCCCTACTCAATCCCTTACTCACAAGGTAGGAATCCAAAAGGAAAAAACTAACTCCAACAAAACCCCAACTCAAACAACTCCAACAAGACTCGTACTCAACCTCTTACTCACAAAGTAGGAATCCAAGAGGAAAAAACTAACTCCACCAAAGCTCCAACTCGAATCCCTAAAATAGCGAGGTCCCTACTTCTTCCCTCCGAGCCCCTTCTCCCACGGGTCTGCACGGAGGCCCATACTCGATCGTTTTCCCACCCGCGTGCTGCCGTAACTTGCCCGCTGGAAGAGGAAAAGGAAGCGAGGGAGATGTGGAGAAGTGTGCGGTGATGACCTCGCAGTCGAATTGAGTTCGTCCGTCATCGGATCGAGCAACGGTGCTACCGAATCGAGCTCGCCCGTCCTCGAATCGAGCTCGTCCGCCGTCAAATCGAGTACCAACGCCGCCAAATTGAACCGGTCTGCCATCGAATCGAGTACCAACGCCGCCGAATCGAGCTCGTCTGCAAGTCGAATCGAGTACCAACGCCGCTGAATCGACCTCGTCCGCCGTCGAATCGAGCATAAGTGCCATCAAATCGAGCCCTGCAGCTGTCAAAATCGAAGCGAGAAGGCAAAAGGTACGTCGACCAGCTCAGAGTGTGGGGGAAGCTGCCGAGGCCGGGATCTAGCGCGCCGCCCGTCGTGACAGCTCCTTGCTGAGAACCCACCGCATGCATCCCGCGCCGCAGCGGCAGCCTCGATGGGCCCCGGCTAGGGGAGCCGGGGAGCCACCGGCGAGGGCATTTGCGGCCGCGCAGGCCAACAAGCTCTGGCTGGAGAGATTGCGAGAGAGAGAGCGCCACGGAAGAGAGTCAGAGAGATGTGAGGCAGAGAAGCGTGCACGGGAGAGACAAAGGCAAAGAAATGCTTCGGGAGTGTCGAGGTAAACAAATATATCGGGAATAAAAGGAACAAATAAAAAAGAAAAAAGATCTGACAGGTGAGTCCTGCATGTCAGAAAAAGAAGGGCTGAGATTAGAGGCTATTGTTGGAGTTAATGGTAGAAATCGTAGCCCAAAAAGTAGGAGAAGCCCTTAAAAAAATAGGGACTCTAAATATGAACTATTGCTGGAGTTACTCTAACATCCATCAAAAGTAAGATGATCATTTTATCTATCTTCTTATACCCAATAATACAACTACTACCGTAAACCAGAGGGAGGAGTACGTGTTTTAGGCTGTTCTGCATCGGGATGAAACAAGTTTCTGAACAAGGACTTGCTGAAATCATAACATAATTCATAACATCAAGATTAGTATTTTCACGCACCACAAGAAGTGAAGAAGTCATAACATCACCAATTACTTTGCCATTAGTTTTGCTTAGTAGTCTCTGGATCTCACGGAATATCTGTAGAGCAGTGATTATGAGTTTAAAAAAAGTCTATCACAAAGAGATGACCACTAATTCATTCATAATAGTAGTGAAAGCTAATGAGATAAATAAACAGTGGAGCATATATTCCTCATCTTAACTGATACAGAAATATATTGTTTAAGCCAGACTGGTTTAGTATTCCTGATGTACAAAATTGTGGTTCAGAGTCTGATGTGGTGCAAGCATTTTATTCTAAGGAGGAGCTGCTTCTCTCAACATATAAAATTCCCATTAAGAAAAACTGCCTCCATATTGAAGCAGAGAATTTCATGTCAATAGGTGGGAGTTAAAAAGGCCAGGATAAATAAAGCTGATGTCCAAAAATAATATTTTTAAATAGTAGTAATAACTAGCCAAAATGAATAATTCAATTAATATTCAGGCTATACATAAGATGAAAGATACCTTCCAAGTACTATCCACATAGGGAACATGTTTGTATTTGTATCTGCCAGTCCATTTCCTAAATCATGAGATGAATATAATAAAATAACAGATACTGAATGGTACCAGATACTATGCATACAACATATATAACTATAACGATGAATTGCATGATACAATAAAGTAATGGAGAAAGGATACGATTCAAGTGCTATATGAAATATACTAAAGATGGCATGTAGAAGTAGCATGAAAAATACTCCCTCCGTTCCAAATTGTAGGTCGTTTTGACAAATCTAGATACATAGTTTTTGCTATGCATCTAGACATAGCGTTTATCTAGGTGCATAGCAAAAAGTTATATATCTAGATTTTCCAAAACAACCTACAATTTGGAATGGAGGGAGTACTTGGTATTTGCGCAGTTCTAAACAGATGGTGTAATATGAATTCTTTCTAAGAACAGGATTCAAAGTTCGAGCGAATCAGGAATACCTAACATTGAGTCCAGTGCTAATAGATCATAATCTGAGACGACCCCAACCTGCGGGTGCAAATATTGGAAATATAATTGATATCAAAGATAACAATGTAATAATAACCAAGCTTATCGGTGTAATTCAAGTTACCAGAGGAAAGTGAACTAAGTGTATTCGGTTCAATAACAACATAATATCACAAAAAGAATACTCTTAAATCTATAAGACAATTGGGGGTAAGATTTAGAATAAAACTAACCAGCTTCCAGTTGTCGTCAACCACAGGGAAGCCAGAAATCCTGTGCTGCACCAACAGCTCAAGGGCTGCGCACAAAGAAACAGCAGAAGTAAGCAACTTCAGAAATTACAATGCAAACAAGCACGTTCATCACACTGGGAAGGAGAGGTACCTTCATCAACTGATGTTGTAGGCTTGACGACATGGAGATTTTCCTTCCTCGTGTTTAAACCCATATACATATTTTAAGAACAATTGACTTGACATATGAACACTAGATGTGTGCGCGCTTGCTGAAAGAGGCATGTGAATGTCGATTGACAGGAGTGTGAATTGCACCAGAACGACTCTTGTTAGTGAATGTTTCTCTGTTTACCTTTCAAATTTGGGACTGGTCCACCATCCTACTAATCTGAAGGAACATTTTTGTAATACAAAGGTGCCGTTAGCCTGTTACAAGGTTATTTGGGAGCAACTCCAGGAGACCCTCTAAATAAGCTCTCATCTTAAATTTGGAGGGTGAAATAAAAAACCAAGCTCCAGCAGACCCTCCACTAAACCCCTATTTTGGGGAGGCCTCCAAATCTCTTACTCCACCCTATATTCCTACTCTCTTTCCTAGAAGGGTCTTTAGGGAGTTCCCTATCCACTAACAAATAGGTCCTATCCTTTAGATTAAAAGAAGAGGGTGAAATTTAGAGGCTACTGTTGGAGTTGAGGAGTTGAGGTTAAAAAACTAGTCTAAAAAATAGAGGGAGGTCTTGCTCGTGCTCAAGAAGTAGAAAGTGTAATTTGAGTGCATTGCTGGAGATGCTCTCGGCAAGCGTAACTGTTCACTTCTTTTTTATTTTGAGGAAGAAAAACCTCCAATTCAAAAGAGCAAGCACTGAAGCGGATGACCGTAAGATTGATTGACGGAGTCAAGAGATGGAGATCTTGGTTTAGCATTCTTGAGAGAATTTTGGCAGGAAATGGAAGGGATTGGTATCAAGCATAATTAAACAATCAGATCCAACACAGCATCAATTCAGTTTTAGAAACGGAGGGAGGAGTACTATTCTAAACAAGTGTGGGTGCCAAAATAGCATTAATTCCTCTTAACCAAAGTAATTCCACAGAAAAGTAAAAAAGCAAAGCAACGGTGGAGGAGGAAAAGAAAAAATATCAAGCGAAACTCGATAGCCGTCCTCACCATGGCGGCTGGAGCGGCCGCTGCGGCTGCGCGGGCGCGGACGGACCTGCGGGACGCCTGACGCAGGCCTGGCACAACCCGCCCCGGGCGGCGCGCGGGCGTACAAGGGCGGCGCCGGGCGGCGAAGGTGGCGTCGACGGCGGAGAGCAGCAGCGTGGCGTCCATGGCGCCGCCGTGCGTGCGCCGAGGGATTGGGCGGTCGATCCGGGCGGCGCGAGGCTGGACGGCGGATGGTCGCGGCTTGATGGTGAGATGGCTGGCGACGGATTCACTGGGGGCTATGCGTGCTGGGTGGCTGGTTGCCGCGCGCGCTTGGCCGCGTGAAGACCTCGTTTTGGGCGGGGCTGGCTCCGATGCGGCCTACGGTGGCCCGACCGCGCAAGACGAGAGTGGGAGCGCGGCCACAAGGACTCGAGAGACGGCGGGGGAACTGAAAGATGATGATGGTCTTGCTTTAGTCCGGCTGGATGAGATATTTTACGAGCTTGGCTTGGGCGTGCGACGGTGTCCCTCGGCTCGTGGGGATCTAGAGAGTAGGGAAATCATGTTTACTGGTTTCTTTGGTATTCTCTCGGTGATTTTTTTGTTATAAGTTCTTCTGTTCTGCTTTGCTGCCTTACTGAATGCCAATTGCTTGTTACTTTTGATTAAGTTAAGGACGAAAACGGACGAAAAAAATATCATCCCGTCCCGTCTATATTTTTATATTTATTCCGCCTATTTTCATATTTATAGAAAAAATAGAAATAGGACGGGAAGCAGGAAGGGTGTATCCCACTCGTATTGGCGGGATCCTTTTTATCGGGATGATCTCATATTAGTCCTGTATTTATAAAATCCAGAAATATTTAATAGGCACACCATATATATCCTCTCTTATTTCTCAACATCAATTGGTGCACTTCACGGTTTAATCAATCATATTTTAAAAAAATAGCTTGCGTAAAAGTGGGTGTAGTGTTATATTCATGCAAGGTGAACGGTGATTTAACAATAATGCATTCCGGTAAATTTTTCGGTTCCCGTCCGTTTCTGTAATCCGTATATCCCGTTTCCGCTCCCGTTCACGGCTATTCCGCTCCCGCTCCCATTCACGGCTATCCGCTCCCGCTCCCGTTTTCCGTAATAAAATACGGGAACGGAAATGGTTGAAAGATTTTTCCGCTCGTTCCCGTCCGTTTTTATCCCTACTTTTGATAGTCCAGTGGTTTCCATTGTATAGTCTCTAGTGTTATTCTGGTTATCAATTGAACTGGTCCGTTTGCAGATAATGCTGCAGTGCTTGTGAATACCAAGGTTGATGTGAGAGAGAAGAACTACAACCGTCTATTTACTGCATCAACATCAGGCTGGTGCAGTTTGGCATGTAACACGATAATCCCCTCTGTTACATGCTCTGATATTACTGAACTGACGGCCAGAAGTGTGCTGACCTTTGGCCTAATATCTCTAGCACAGCAAATGAAATCGTTTGAGAGCTTGTTGGAATCTGTTGCAACTGTTGGACGTGTTGTAGTGAACAAAAATTTGTCTACCATGCCACGTGAATCTGTATAACCCTGTGCTTATCTTCAGTTTGCAGACTGACTTTTTTTTCCGTGAGAATTCTGGCTCATATTTAAACTTTTTTTCCGTGAGAATTCTAGCTTATATTTAGGGTCTATTTGTTAGAGCTGCAGCTTTTGGAGCTTTTCTGAAAAGCTGTTGCTAGCTTTTCGCTTCTGAAAGGCCAATAATAATTTTTAGACGATGCTTTTAACTTTCTAGGCTCAAAAAGCTAAAAAAACATAGAAAACTGAGCGAGCTTTTCAGCTTTCCATATAAACTCCGCTTTTCTGAACTTTTGGCTTTCCAGAAGCTACGCGAGAAGTTCGCTGTTTGTTTTAGCTTCTGGCTTTTCACGCTGAAAGGCTGCTCAAACAAACAGGCCCCCAGTTGGGGAAGCTTCTCGCTTTTGGGGCTTGTGGGACAAGCAAAAGCCAGTAGAAGCTCAAACAAACAGGCCCGATTGGGGGACCTTGTCGCTTTTGGGGCTTGTGGGACAAGCAAAAGCCAGTAGAAGCAGGGCCAAAATCCTATTCATTTTCACTCCAAAAAAATCCTATTGATTTGGAAAACAAAAAACGGAGAAGTGAACTGTTACCACACAAGTTTAGTAAAATTCTAGATAATCTTTTCTTCAATGTGTTCCATACACCTTGGCAACATAACACATATTTGTATATGACACCGAGCAGCAGGAACATTACCCATCGGTTTCTTTGTACTACTATTGGGAGAACAGAGTAAGATTGCTACTCATTCTTATATTAACATTGATCCGACCTTTCATTGACTCCCATCTCTAGACTATAAAGCTAGTAAGGCACTAATTGTCATCTGGACAGAGAAACAAGCTCACATGAAACCCTGATATCAATTTCTTCTATAAAAACAGTGGAAAAGTATAAAAAAAAACTAATGCATGAAAGATGCAAACAGCTTTACAGTCAACAGCAGGCTTAGCAGAAGAGCAAAACAACTCCAAGTGGAAGTATTGCTGGCACCAGCAGTGGGATGGGTCTTGAACTCTATAGTTCCTGAATAGACGTTTCCATTTACAGAGGATGTGGAGGAGGAGGACCATGGAGTCTGATTAGGTGCCCCCGTGTCCTTGCATGCACCCATTGGTGCCCCAGCCTGCAGATATTCATTGGTGAGGAGTGAGGACATTGATGAAAAACTCTGATCTGAAAAAAGAAATATGACTGAAGTTGTATGCTCCAAAAGAGAATGTTCCACAGTTTTTCTGGAAAAATCAGGCCTGGTGCTAATGATCATGGAGAACAACTAACATGTTAAGTGGAAGGGCCATAAAGTGTTCCAACGTTAAAACTATAGGTCTTTAATTACCTGGCAAGCAGCGATGGTGTTGCAACCACATAATGTGAGGCCATTGATTCTGTCTTGAACATCAAAAACACCACCACCATCACTTCGCTGCACACAGCACAGTAAGAAAATTTTTATTCCATACAACAGATATATCTCATTTGTAATTGTGGGAATCAAATATTACCATGTAGAAATTCACAGCTATGAAGTTGGGGATTCTATTTCCAGCTGCAGCATAACAAGCTTGGGCCATTTGTGGTAGCGCAGAATTCTCTTTACATGCTTCATTCTGTACAGGCATCGTGGGGAAGTAATTTTGCAGAAATAGAGATGCAGATCTTGAGTTCAGTGGCTGTGATTCCTTCCTGTTTGGACAAGAACCAGGCACGATCCCTGGATCTCCAGCTGCCATGACCATGAGAAATGAAATGTGAATTTCGATACAAGAGAAACTCTTATGTTTGTTGTTGATGGAAGGTAGCAAACACAAGTCAATTGTGGATACCCTTATAGTGAACAATAGTTACCAGGGCCAGTACTGTTTCATTTTTCAGATGGAAATTTATACATGGTCACCAGGTCAATCTGAGGCAAGCTAGCCCCTTGGTTAGGAATACAATTTCTAAACTCGATTCAGGTGTTGCGGTAACTAAAGTAACAAATCATATCCCGAAGTCGAAACAACTTTGCATCTGTTTTAAACCAGATTACATCAGGTAAAGTTTGTGCAATTGAGATCCTGAGGACATTTTCTAGTTGATTTTGTTTCTTATTTAGCCACAAGATATGTGTACTACTTAGTGTGCATAACATGGTTACCAGTCTGAAACATTTTGACCAATATTGACAGACAGCACGTTGTGCATTTTACTTCATTGATTCTTAGAGTCTAGACCACAAATATGATTATTCAGAAGCTTCAAATGACAAGCAATCTCATTTGTGTGACAATACAACTATTAGTCTTGTTCAGTGTTATAGGTTACTTATGTCTTGTTTAAAAAGGTGCATAACATATTGATGAGATTGCTACACGTTTTAGACTAGATACCATGTGTCTGAAATAAATGATAGGGACGTCATCCAAAAGATGCATTCTCGAAAGTAGTCAGCACATTTTCCACTGAAATCAGTGTAACTGATAGATTTACTAAAACTAATACCATATGGATACGTAGCCACCAAAACAGGAGGAAGGAAATCTTCCATTTGCTCTTTTGCAGATGATTCCACTCAGGTTTGTTATGTGTACTTAGTAGAAAAGATGACATTTCAGAAAAACTATAATTTAGTATACATCAATACTCAAACATGAATCTACACATTACGTAAAACTTTATAAAAATGCATTTGCAAAGCTATACACATCCAATGCTACTTCTTACTAGCAAAATGGCAGCACATATATTTAACACAAATTCAACAGAGGATATTGCGCTATATGTTAGTAACATTGACAGAAAAGAATGCATGATTTGGTTGCAACCAGAAAGAGTTTTTAATGGTTTAAATGCATAATATATTTGTTTATTGCAATGGGACATTGGGACCATGTGTGTAATTTATGTCCTTTCTATAATATTTCAGCTACCATAGTGAATTGGGAATGGGTAAAAAATACTGAACAAGTATAGCACGGTATGAACATCAGATATTTTTACATTTTGACTACCATCAGTCTAATAATTATGCACAAAACCATAATACGAATTTCAAGTTCAATCTTCGGAGTAACACATGTGTTCCAGGACATACTTTAGGTAATTAGGCATCAATTGACAATGGCAACATTGGCATGTAAGATCTTATATCATGTACATCTTCAAATAGTATCATCCTAATAAACAAATTAAAATTATTTAAAATTAGTTGAACTGAAACCTAAGCGCATGTCTGTACTAAAACCAATATGATGATTATGTTGAAACAATCTGACATTCTTATAGAAAGCAGTTTTTCTGGAATGCTAAAGTAGCTGCTGGTTATTTATGAACATCGATATATGGAGGGAAAACAATAAAGTCACTCAACATTCACTGGTTTTGGTTCTAAATTGGTAGTGCCTAGATCATACTCGTCTTTGTAGTAAACTAATCACTACACAACAACTCCATGCCCATCAAACTGGTTGCTGTGTGGAAAATTGCCTAAACTAATCACTACACAACAATTTCATGGCCCGTCAAACTGGTTATTTTGTGGAAAATAACCATGTTAAATAAGATTTTTTAGAACTAAATCATGTTATTGCCATATCTCAACTCTTAACTAGGAAGATACAGTAGTACAAAAAGCTTAATAAAAGTGCTTTAGATTTGGTCATCACTATCTACCAATATACAAAAAGCCATGTGGTTCTATGTCTTACTAGAGCAGGTAGTTGAACTTACACTCATTCTCTAGCAAGTAGCTCCACTGGTAAGCTATTCCTTCACTAGCCTCCTTTGAAGCATCAGAAGTAAATACTAGCACCCTGTGGTTCTTTGCAACCATATCTGTGACGCTTGGCCAGTCCTTGCCATTAGTTGGCATTTCCGAGATGGGGTACCAATACTTCATCAAGTCAGCAGCAGTAAAGACCTTGCTCAGTCCCATCGGTGAGCGAACATAATCCTCGATAAATATTGTTACAATCTCTGAGGGATTCTCAGAGAGAAACGCTTCCACCTCTTTTAGTGTCTCAACTGCTGGTACCTAACATCATAATTAAGTTGAACATTTTAGTTTTGGGGCCCACGCAACATCTCTTGGAGTTGCAGGTAAATTTAGGAACAACGAAATAAACTATGGTTTCCTTCATTTATTAACACCAATTGAATTCTTCCAGAAGGTGCCCTAATCCAAAATTAGGGGATATTAAGAATATAATGAAAACAATAATCAAGCACAAGTCCTGAGTCTGAATATGGAGTTAGAGAATTATGAGATGGGTGATGAACTGGTAAGTATCTGCAAGGAATAAACTCACAAAAGCGGTGAAGTTGTAGCATTGCCCTTGCAGGGAGTGGCAGAGCCATACATCATCGTTGAAGTCATACATATCAAGCATTAGTCCCCTGACGCCATTCTGCAAGCACCTCCACATCAATTTCTTAATCGGTCACACTCCGCTCCCAAACATACAAAGTCCATTGAAAAATCTGCTTGTAAGATCCAGAACCTACCCTCAATTGGTTGGTGACGGAGTCCTCCTGGTTGTAGAACGTGACCCTCTCGACCCCAGTGCGCGACGGCTCGCCAAGAATGGAGAAGGAATTGTGGGTGACGAGCCACGAGTAGCGGTTGAAGGGCAGCCCCTTCACCTGAACAAGAAGCAAAATCCCCCATAGCATCAGGATTCAGGAAGAAGAGAAGCTACAAGGAAAGAGACGGAACAGGGGAGTGCGGTGGATTACAATGGAGGTGGGCTGGATCGCGAGGTTCCTGATGCAGGAGGGCTTGGTCCTGCCGGCGGCGGGGCAGCTGCCGCAGTACAGGCCCGTGCCGCAGTCGCGCTCGGAGGAGCACGAACCCCCAACCTGATCGGAACAAGAACCACAAGAATCATTCAGGTGAAGTGAGTTCTGATCGCAGGTTTAGCAAGAAAAGGCGTCCAGATTAACTAATCGCGTCCCAATTTTAGCAAGAACTAGAAGAATCCTAGCAAGAAACTGAGGATCTGATCGAACCGGGCCACCCACAGATAGGTACACCCAAGAAACTGAGACCGCAGCAAGAATCGGACGGCAGGCTGGCTAGTTACGAAGGAAAGAGAGAGAAGCCGGTACCTGGGCGGAGCAGGGGACGAGCAGCAGCAGTGCGATGTGGAGCAAGAAGAGCACGGAGGAGGGGAGCAGCGGCGGCGCCATCAGCTGCGGCCACCAAACCACACTTCCCTCACCTCTCCTTCCTTTTTCAGAGGGCAGGAGTGATCAGTGTGAGAGCGAGTGATCTGCTGACGGCTGTTAATTATAGTACCTGTGGTTTGGTGCTGAACAGGAATAAAGAAGAGCAAAGACAAGATCACAGTCACAGAGGTAGTGTTTGGCTTTGGGGGCCAGAACCGTCAACGCGCTTTCTCATCGTCGCTGCTGCTGCTCGTCAGAGTTTGTCATCATGGATGATGGCAGACCAAGCAGCGCGTCCATCGGGCCGGCTTTTCTTTTCTCGGACGGATATATTAGTATGTAAACTTCCACGTACCATTATCGTGCGTTACAGACACACCATATAAGATCAGTCTTGATGAAAGTTCCATTAGAAGTTTTATAAATATTAAATAAATGACATGTCACATTAGCAATTTTACTAACTTAGCGGTATCGCTGTAAAAACTGGTGGGAAAGAGTTGTATGAGATGTGGAAGAGTTTTATAACATGACTCCATCATAGATTGTGGATTGAGACCGGTCTAAGTATATATAAGTTTTGGTAAACCTAGCGACACGGATATCATATTCTTAGTTTTCATAAATGTGCATTAAGACCGTATACTGAGACTGGTCTAAATACATATAAGTTTTTCCTTTGTTGTAAAAAGTTTGGCCAAATGGTATGCGACTCTAGTTTGTCACATATCTACACCATCATAGATTTATGGATTGGAATAAAAAATATATTGGAGCTGTACCAAACAACCCCTTGATATGTTGCTCCTCCATCATCTTGATTAAAATCTCCTCCCCTTTGCCCTCCTCCCCGCGTTCCATGGGAGAAACGGGACGCGTGCTGATCCCCGCGAGCTCTGCCTATTTTGCAAAAAAGCCCTCCATTTTTCCAATAATCACAACTAAACCCAGCTAGCCAGACGGTGTAGTACCCACATTCATATATTTTTCATGGAGACCCTCAAACTAATTTTAATTTTGACGCAAAAAGAAAAATAAGATAATACAGCCGTCTTTACAAAAACCCCCCGTGAGGCAATTTTTCGTTAACCCCCCTCCAGCGACCCCGAACCCTAACCCGCTCTCCTTCCTCCCCGCCTCCCCGCCGCCCTCTCCCTCCCTCTCCTGCTCCCCACCGCCGCCCTCTCTCTCCCTCTCTCCTCTTAGCCTCCCCGTCGCAGCCTCCCCTCCCCTTCTCCCTCTCCGCCTGCCTCCATCGCCCCTCCCTGTCGCCGTCACCTACTCCCGTGGGATCCAGATCGCTAGCAGGAGGGGGAGTTGGCGACGACGCGGAGGTCTGCGGCGGTGGTGGTCAGCGAGAGGGAGAGCGGGAGCGGGACACGGAGGTGGAAGACGCGCGGGAAGAGGTGGAGGAAGTGGAGTGGCGTGCAAGGTTCGGTAGCGCAAGCGGATCAGGGGAGGCCCGCAGCGCGTCGACCAGTGGCAACGCCGCGATAAGCGGGAGTTGCGCCGCTCTTCTTCTTCTTGTTCTTCTTCTTGTTCTTCTTCTTCTTGTTCTTCTTCTTCTTCTTCTTCTTCTTCTTCTTCTTCTTCTTCTTTCCCCACCCCATACTAGGAAGCGCGACAAGCTACGGCATTGAGAGCCGGGGCTACTCTCCATATTAGGAGCTGAAGGAGCTTCTTGTAGTCGTTGGCTAGCTGCCATTGCACCTTCAATCGAAGCTACTCGTTCTTCTAGGGCACACATCTTCTCTTCCTGTTCAGCCTTCCTTCCGCATCGGCTTCGATAAGTGTCGATATCCCATGGAAATACGCCCATGCCTCAGACACGTCCTATGTGTTCTGGTGTCCCAAGAGCGTATGTCAGCTCATCTTTCTCTCTGTCAGGCTTCAAAGTGCCTTCGGCAACGGCCTTTAGTGCCATATCGAGCCTATCGGCCACTTCTCTTATTCGATCGGTAGTCACGAACGATCCATCTTCCTTGTTTAGTCTGCCTCCATGAGCATAGAAGAAATACTTTGCTCGCAATGGCCAATTGAAAGTCGCCGGTGTGATTCCTCTTGCCATTAGGTCTTCTTCCATCTTCTGCCATTTCGAAATCGCCGAAGAATAACCTCCTTGGCCAAGATGATGGAAGTGCTTCTTCTTGCTTGCATTGTCTTTGTTCCGTCTTGCTCGCTCCTCGCTTTCCTTGGACAACTTGTACTGCACGAATTCATCCCAAAAAGGACGTTGTTTCTTGTAGTTATTCCCAAAGTTTGACGTGAGGCCCTTTTTGACGTAGTCTTTGTTCAAGTTTTTCTTGAACATCTGGAAAGCAATAGCCATCTTCTTCATGACCCAATCCTTCAAGACTTCCTCTTTGTCCTCTAGAAAATTGAAGTGCAGTTTCACCTCTCTCCATAACGTTTCCTTCTCCGTGTCGGGGATGATGTCTGCATCATTATCAGTGACTTTATTTTTCTTCCATAGTTTGTAGCTAATGGGGATGTTTTCCCGAATAAAATATCCACATTGATTGACCAATGCCCTGTCAACACCCTTGGGAGCCATTGGTTCACCGTCCTCTTTCAATAAGGTGATGTTGGTACGCCCCGCTATCTTTTTCTTCGAGCCTCGTTTCCGTTTTGGCTTCCTCGATCCAGATGCGTGGAAAAATATCTATTAATACACGCATTTCATACGTAGAGAATTCATATATATATATATATCATGTTAGTTTATATATCATTTTATATATGCATGAATTTCATATACCTCGGCTTGAACATCTTCCTAAGGAATTTCCATCTGCTCATCATCGCCATCGTCAGTATCGTTGAGATATTGGCTGCCGTCATCCTCGGGTGCATCATCTTCGAGGGACGGTGGGTGATCGGTACCTTCACGAATTACATTATGAAGGAACTCCTTGTCGTTATCAATAGGACTCATTTTCGATTCCTGTGCGAACAAAATATGCAATGTCTATAATATTCTAATATATTCAATAATTTTCTACTATTCCCTATAATTTTTCACCTTCTTCTACAATATTCTACACTAATTTTCTACAATTTTCTACCATTTTCTATAATATTCTAAAAATTTCTATAATTTCCTACAATTTTCTACTATTCCCTGCAATTTTTCACCTTATTCTAAATATTCTACACTATTCTACAAGAAATACATTTTTTACAATATTCTACACTATTCAATAATTTTCTACCATTTTCTACAAATTTCTATAATTTTCTACAATTTTCTACTATTTCCTAAAATTTTGCACCTTCTTCTAAATATTTGACACTATTATACAATATTCTACAATATTCTGCACTATTCTACAATTTTCTACAATTTTCTACCATTTTCTACAAAATTTCTATAATTTTCTACAATTTTCTACTATTCCCTACAAGTTTTCACCTTCTTCTAAATATTCTACACTATTCTACAATATTCTACACTAAATACTTTTTTCTACAATATTCCAAACTATTCTACAATTTACTACCATTTTCTACAAATTTCTACAATTTTCTATAACTTTCTACAGTATTCTACACTATTATGCAATTGTAGTGTTGGTGTCAGCGTGGGGCTTACGTTAAGGGGGCGCAGGTACTCGACGGCACACGCAGGGTTGGCGAGCGGCCAGGCGCGTCCCGCGGCGGCGGGCGCGCAAGGAGGCCGGTGGCCTAGGGTGTGGCGGCGGCGGCGTGGCGCGCGTGGGGCGAAGGCCGGCAGTGCAGGGCCCGGGCCGGTGCTGCGCGGCGGTGGGCTGCAGCACGGTGGCGCGGAGACCTGACGTGGTGCAGGGCAGCGCGCTGCGGGGAGGTCGGGTCGTGGCGGCGGCCGGCCAGGATGGGGACGAGGCGGAGGGGCGGCCGGCGACAGAGACGAGAGGGGCTGGTGCGACGCGGCGGTGAGGGGCTGCGGCACGGTGGCGCGCAGGCCGGGCACGGGGCAAGGCGCCACGCGGCGGGGAGGTCGGGCCGCGGCGGCGGCCGGCCAGGACGGGGACGAGGCGGAGCGGTTGCCGGCGACGGAGACAAGAGGGGCCGGGACTTGGCGTCGATCAATCGACGCCAAGTCTTGTGCGCTATATATAGGGCAGCCGTTTAGTACCGGGCCTTGGTTGTGCCCGATACTAAACTGGTGGAGTCACCGTTTAGTACCGGGCACAGCCAATGCCCGGTACTAAACTTCGCAGTTTAGTACCTAGCAATACCTCGGCCCGGTACTAAACTGGCTCCCCTGGTGGGAAATCTTGGTGGAGTCAGTTTAGTACCGGGTGATTTCTCAACCCGATACTAAAGAGGCAAATTCCAGTTTCTTTTATATCTTCCATTATAGGTGTTTTACATAATTTTTATGTTTAATAAATTAAATATAGGCACAAAAAATACAAATATATAATATTTTGAGCATTCAAAATCATAGTATTGTATAGTTTACATCACTTGGTCACATGACATATAGTTCTATGCACTTAATTCAACATATTGATTCCAAATTGCCTTTTATAAGTGTTTTAAATACTTTTTGTGTGTAATTAATTAAATATAGGTTCAAAAAATGCAAATATATAATATTTTGAGCATGAAAAAGTATAGTATTGTATAGTTTACATTACTTGGTCACATGACATATAGTTCTATGCACTTAATTCAACATATTAATTCCAAATTGCCTTTTATAAGTGTTTTAAATATTTTGTGTGTGTAATAAATTAAATATAGGCGCAAAAAATACAAATATATAACATTTTGAGCATGCAAAATTATAGTATTGTATAGTTTACATCACTTGGTCACATGACATATAGTTCTATGCACTTAATTCAATATATTGATTCCAAATTGCCTTTTATAAGTGTTTTAAATATTTTTTGTGCAATAAATTAAATATAGGTGCAAAAAATGCAAATATATAATATTTTTGACCACATTGTCCGAATAGTATCGTTATTCGAAAGATACGACAACATACATTACATAAATCACCCAATAAAACATAATGGTTACACAAATCTACTCATCATTATTTAATGGAACATTGATAATCTTCCGTTTGACGAAGGTCCCTTGGTTGTGATCGCGGCGTAAGTAAGGAGCATCCTCTTTGGATAACAGGATGCTGGGGTCAATATTGAATGAGAATGGAGGAAGGTCATGAAACTGATCAAAATCTTCTGACTTGTCCGGAATGTCCTCAACGCCAATGATTTTTCTTTTTCCTGGAAGAACTATGTGGTGTTTTGGCTCATCGTTCTTGGATTTGCTTGACATGTCCTTCTTAGGTTTGCTTGACATGCCCTTCACATAGAACACCTGTGTCACATCCTTGGCTAGGACGAATGGTTCGTCTTTATATCCAATCTTTTTGAAGTCCACTATTGTCATCCCATACTGGTGTGTCGTCACGGCCTCCTCCAGCTCGATTCACTCATTGCCAGCGAAACAAAGAAATCTTCAAAGGTCCATAGTCTAGTTCCCATATCTCCTCTATGACACCATAGTAGCTGTCCTTTCTTCCATCATTATCTATTGCATCTATACGCACACCACTATTTTGATTCGTGCTCTTTTCATCTTGGGCTCTGGTGTAAAATGTATACCTGTTTATCTCGTACCCTTGGTATTGCATGATTGTGATTGATGGTCCCCTAGCCAACCATTGGAGTTGTTCATCAATCGTGCAGTCACCCATGAATTTTCGTCTGAGCCAAACAGCAAAGGTATGTATGTGATGACGTGTGATCCAGGTCTCAGACTTCCCCGGGTTTTAAGACTGTACAATATTCATGTGCTCCTCCATAAATGGAGCCACTAGGGATGATGTGCTCCTCCATAAATGGAGCCACTAGGGATGAATTCTGTAGAACCGTGAAGTTTGCTTTGCGGATTTCATTGTAAGGGATATGCATATTAGATTTCTTCCCTAGTGTGCATTTCCATTCAGTCTCCCTTCATGGCGTGACATGGGGACCCCGATCAGACTGAGATCATCAATAAAGTCAACACAAAACTCAATGACCTCCTCTGTTCCGTAGCCCTTGGCGATACATCCTTCTGGACGAGAACGATTGCGAACGTACTTGTTTAGGACTGCCATGTACCTCTCGAAAGGGAACATATTGTGTAGGAATACAGGGCCTATAATGTTTATCTCTTTCACAATGTGAACGAGGAGATGTGTCATAATATTAAAGAACGAAGGTGGAAACACCATCTCAAAGCTGACAAGACATTGGACACATCATTCTGTAGCTTTATTATCTTATTTGGATTGATTGCCTTTTGCGAAATTTCATTGAGGAAAGCACATAGCTTCACGATCGCCAATCTTACATTCTCCGGTAGAATACCCCTAAGTGCAATCGGAAGCAATTGTGTCATTAGGACGTGACAGTCATGAGACTTTAAGTTTGTGAACTTCTTCTCTTTCATATTTATTCTTCCTTGTATATTCGAGGAGTATCCGAATGGTACCTTCATACTATTCAAGAATCAAATATGCTTTCCTTCTCCTCTTTGCTGAGAGTGTAGCTAGCAGGACGCAAGTAGTGCTATCCATTGTCTCTCTTTTCAGGACGTAGGTCTTCTCGTTGTTTCATTTCTTTCAGGTCATGTCTTGCTTCGATTGTATCTTTTGCCTTCCCATACGTACCCAAGAAACGAGCAGGTTCACGCAAAGATTCTTTGTTAGGTGCATTACGTCAATTGCGTTGCGGACCTCTAATACTTCCCAATAAGGTAGCTCCCACAATATAGACTTCTTCTTCCACATTGGTGCATGTCCGTTTTCGTCATTTGGAACTCGTTGGCTGCCATGGCCCTTTCCAAACACTACATGCACATCCTTTATCATCAAGAAAACACGCTTTCTGTCATGGAACATAGGCTTAGCACGAGTTTTTGGTTCCCCTTTAAAATGTTTCCCTTTCGCTCTTAAGGGGTGATTGAGGGGAAGAAATCGACGATGGCCCATATACACGACCTCCCGACAATTTTTCAAATAAAAGCTTTCAGTTTCTTCTAGATAGCAGGCCTAGTATCCCTTGTTCGACTGTCCTAACATGTTACCAAGTGCAGGCCAATCATTGATGGTTACGAAAAGCAATGCTTGGAGGTTGAAAGTCTCCTGTTTGTAATCATCCCACACACGTACACCTTCTTCGTTCCACAATAGTAAAAGTTCATCAACCAACGGTCTTAGGTACACATCAATATCGTTGCCAGATTGTTTTGGACCTTGGATAAGCACCGACATCATGATGTACTTCCGCTCCATGCATAGCCAGGAAGGAAGGTTGAACATACATAGAGTCACATGCCATGTACTGTGACAGCTGCTCTACTCGCCGAATGGATTCATTCCGTCCGTACTTAAACCAAACCTTTTGTTCCTTATGTCGTTATCAAAATCTGGAAATTTTGTGTCCATGTTTCTCCACTGCGACCCATCTGCGGGGTGTCTCAGCATCTGATCCTGCTTACGCTCTTCTTTGTGCCACCGCATGAAATTTACGAGTGCCCTGTTCTTGAACAAGCGCTTCAAGCGTGGTATTATAGGGAAATACCACATAACCTTAGCGGGTATCTTTTTTCTTGGTAGGCTCCCTGTCAACATCACTAGTATCATTTTGCCTGATCTTATATCGCTACAAACATCCAGTATTTCATATTCGTCGCCGCTGTAGAGGATACAGTCATTAGGACAAGCGTGAATCTTCTGTACATCCAATCCAAGAGTGCAAACAACCTTTCTTGCTTCGTATGTTGTCGAGGGCAGTTCGTAACCCTCATGAAGCATGTTCTTTACAATTCCTAGTAGCTCCCCAAATCCCTTATCGGTAATACCATTTGCTGCCTTCCACTACAGCAATTCCAGTGTGATACCCAACTTTGAGTGACCCTGTTTGCAATCTGGATACAACAAGTTTTTGTGATCCTCCAACATCTTCTCAAACTTCTTTGACTCCTTCAGTGTCAATATCTTTTTGTGCATCTAGCAACACCTGACCTAGTTCGTCATGTGGTTGCTCTTCTATGACATTTTCTTCAGCCTCGTCCATTGGTTCATCATCAAAGGCACCCGCTTCATACAAATGAGCCAAGTCTGGAATGTTGTTATCATCATCAGCATCTTCATCATCTTCCATCAGAACTCCAGGTTCACCGTGCTTGGTCCAAAGAGTATAGTTATTCATAAAACCCCTTTCAATAAGGTGGACGTGTAGAGTGCTTCTTCTAGAGAATTCCTTGTTATTTCTGCAAATGCGGCATGGACAGTACATGAAACCTTT